>CM074190.1:26442237-27123012 GCA_037179385.1 Holothuria scabra | reverse complement strand
TTCAGATAATTGTGGAAAGGGTTGAGGAAGAAGGTTAAGAGAATTGGTACTGCTTGAGGTGAGAGAATTGGGCTTTTAAGCTCTTCAATACCTGAGCTCCATACAGGGCACTCTGATCATGGGTGTATTCAAAGCTGTCCAACAAGACAGGATTACACTTAGTCTACTGTTTAGCTACCTTATGAAGTTCCCTTCCAGATATTCTGAAGCAAAAACCATCTTTTTCAGTTTCTAGAGGAACTAACAAAATCTTTGAATTTTACTTTTTTTTTCATTTTCAAAACAAAATGAATGTAAAACAACAGTAACTGATTTTTCAATAATATTTAAGCTGCTCTTAAAACAAAAAGGTTAAATGAAAGTAATATTTTCGGAGAAGAACATGATTGATTTTGAACCATTATTTAATGCCTTTGGTACATGCCAAAATTTGTTCATCTAGTTTAGACTGACAGATCAGCAAGCTAGGTTTCAAATGCTTATCAACCCCTGGCTCTACACTTTAAATCATTTTTCATTCGGGGGACTAAAAATGCAACTTTTCAGTGAAAAAAAAACTGTCATTGTAATAGGTGCATTTACAAAATTACTTAGAGAAATTATGTTAAAGTCATTGCATTTAATGTGTCCTGGGTATGTCAAAATGTTCATTTAATAATTGTATGTACAACTGAAACAGCACCATTACTGAGAGAAATATACAATAGAAAATTGTGAATGGAGAGAAAAATGTATCTGATTTTCTACTTCTATTATGTATCACAGAGGATACAGACTTACTTCGTTTTAAGGTGAAGGGGCAAAGTTTGGGTCTAAGAGTGGTGGTGGGTAAGGATGGATGGTCCATCCATGATTTTTCTTCTGCACATAAGTGCTAACCTGAGTTTTTTATGTTGGATACTCTGTTTAGTTCCCCTTCCTTGTATCTTTGGTATTACGTTTGTCCTTTACTTTGTTCATTTATTTTCAAAGAATGTTTTGCCTTTGTTGATATTAAGTACACCAGGGTTTTGCTTCCTTCTGTTTCCCTCCGTAGTACCTTTGGTATTTTGCTTGTATTTTTAAGGTGACCTTTTTTTAATACTTAACTAATTCTTGCTGTTACACTTTATTATACCATCAGTTATGCAGGCAGTTTGTTAGCATGCCAGGCCGGATGTGACTACACCAGTCTTAGTTGGATGGTCCATCCATGATTTTTCTTCTGCACATAAGTGCTAACCTGAGTTTTTTATGTTGGATACTCTGTTTAGTTCCCCTTCCTTGTATCTTTGGTATTACGTTTGTCCTTTACTTTGTTCATTTATTTTCAAAGAATGTTTTGCCTTTGTTGATATTAAGTACACCAGGGTTTTGCTTCCTTCTGTTTCCCTCCGTAGTACCTTTGGTATTTTGCTTGTATTTTTAAGGTGACCTTTTTTTAATACTTAACTAATTCTTGCTGTTACACTTTATTATACCATCAGTTATGCAGGCAGTTTGTTAGCATGCCAGGCCGGATGTGACTACACCAGTCTTAGTTGCAGGATATGACTTTGGGAAAGGGGGGGGGGTTATAAAGCAAAAAGTCCATTTGAGCATATTTATCTACAACACTATTGACAGCCTGCGTACAGTACAAGTTTTTGTGCACTTTTGTCTCTTTTCTTTCTATTTTGGCCCCGGAGGGGGGGAGAGGGGTTGGGGAAAGCCCCTGGTTTAATGGCAGAATACAACCACCACAGCCATTTGGCACCAAAACTGTACTGTAGACTTTGGCAATGCATCTCACCATTTCTGAGGCAGCTCCTAATGAAGAGGGGCAAATTAATTCTGGACGGCTAATCTGTCCATACCAAAACATCACTAGGCATTGCTTTCCAAATTGAGTATAATTCTAAAAGTTATTTGTCAGCTGCGGTAAGAACTCTAAATTTACATCAATTGGTATTTGAAACAAAACAAAATTTGGATTTAGTGAGCCAAAAACTTGTCAGCTACTTCATACATTCTTCTTTTATGCATGTTGTGAAAGGCACTGGCAAAAAGCTTGAAATGTTAGAAAACTTGGGTACTTGTGATTATGCCATTTTTTTGTTGCATTATTTCAATTGTGTTAAAAGATGTTCCAAATAGCAGTTGATAAGAGTTCAAACAATGCAGAGTACCAAAGCTCATGTATTACACAGCAAGTAATGTGAGGGTGTTTTGATCATACACAATGGATTCTTGTATACTCACCCTGAAACAATAAACTGAGATTGCATCTTGATAAGGATGAATTGGAAACAATTGTAGAAGGGGCTTACAGTAGAGGCCCAACTCTCTCACCCCAAACAGTACCAATTCTCCTAACCCCTCACTTAAGCCCCTCCCACAATTGTCTGAAATTCATCCTCATCCAGACACAATCTCAGTTTATTGCTTCAGGGTGAGTACAGAAAAGCTCAATGTGTACAATTTTATCAATGGAGAATTTCTGTAAACCTTTACAAGAATAGTAGTTTGGGGTGAGAGGATTGGCCCCTAAAGTAAGAAGGTCAGGAGAATTGGAACTGTTTGGGGTGAGAGAATTATGCATTTAAATGCACATAACTTTAAAAGTTTTACTCCACCAAATACCATTTTTTATCTTGAATATCTCCCATACCTGTTTATTTTAGCTAATCAATGACCTATTAGAGTGACAAACACACAGTACTTAGCTTATATGTGAGCTATTATTCAACACAAAACACCCACTCTCTTCTTATGTCTATGTGTGATGTGCTTTATAAAAGTTGCAAAAATGTTTTTGTATAGTATGGTCACTACAAGCTTCCTTACTGTACTCTGCTAAGCTGTTTTCAAGGCTTTCACTGTACACACTTCAATTCCAGTTTTGTCATTGCCTGTAGCAATGGTGTGTACTTCAAGTTCTGGTATTTGCACGGAGACCAAGGAGGGAAAATCCTAAGCATCAATTCTGAATTAAGGGACACAGAAAGATCAATTCTTTAAACAGACCATCTCTCAGGGCACATAAAGCAAGTTGTTACTGTTCTCCCTCTATAATGTACATTGAATAGCATGGTTGGTACAATGAGGATGCACACAGTTGGTTCTGAGAAAGCACAAATATTTGGATGGTTGAGAGATGTTTTGGTACTGTGAGGTGACTCTAACAATACTGGCTAAAGAAAGGGCTATGTAGAATGACTGTTACTGCTTCTATTTGGTACTCTTTAGACTATGTCAAATCTGACTTAGGTTAAATCTCCATCTGTGGAAAATTAGTTTTCCAACTCTTAAGACAGTGACTGAATACTGTACCAAGGGTTAAAGCTGTTTCATTAGTTATTACTACAAGTGGTGTACTATATACTATTGGTTTTCATGCTCTTATTGTCCATGCTCATGGGTAAAATTCTACAACAAATCACCATGGAAAATCACTAGTGTTCGATTGATCATCTGATAAGTAACTGGCATCAGGCCGATTACTCAATAATTGTTAAATTATCGGCAACAGGCTGATTGTTCAAACACTACAAATCACCTCTCTTCTGTGGTGCTAACCTATTTCAAAACTAAGAGAAGCGGGGATGGATTTATCCTTCAGGTTATTGTGACAATAAGCTAGTTTGGCAATTCTTTGCCACTTGGAATTGTGGGGCACCATGTGGGAAATGCAATACCCCCATTAGTATGTAGCGTACGGTGTTCCGGCCCAGTAAGCAAAATCTGGGGGTCCGCTGATGGCCATCATGGCCCACGGACAGCCGGCAGAACCCGCTGGCTTGACACAGGAGTGCATGATGGGAAGGCAGTTTTGGACCAATCAGCGTCATGCCCATTATCGGACCGTCAGCGAGCCACCAGCCATTTCTCCGACAGACTGCCAAAATGGCCGACAGAGGGCCGTCAGAGGACCAACCAAATTTTGCTATCAGGGCCCTTGTTTTCATTAGTGTGTACATAAAACAAGTGTCGAGTGGAACAAAATAGGTGTCTCAGTGCTACTTTACAGAAGACAAAAATTAAACTTTTACAACAAAAAGACAATATACTGCACAAAACCACACTTGAGATTCTTCTTAACATGTTATGGATGGATAAAGAAAGAATGATTTCACTAGATTTTCATGCAAACTTAAATTTTGAATATGTGTTGTAGGCGCGGGATTGCTTTCTTCATCCCCATGACATGGAGGATGTGCGCATGTGCATGACCACCAAAACGAATCACTGAACTGGCTTATTTGCAAAACCTAAATGTTTGAAGGTTTCCTAATTTATCACAATGTCTTTATGGCACGATCAGTTATTCTGATAAATCCTGTCTAAATCACATTACTGTGCCCTAAGATATAACACTGTTTTGTAAAGGCTTTAATACAGATTCATTAAAGGGTACTAGCAATTGTTCATACTTGAAATAGTGTAGTAGACTGTCCGGTCCTGTTTCATGATTAGCTGTTGAGATTCATGTGACAACATTTTTCTTGTTCAAATATTAAATATTAAAATTTACTTAAACTAACTGCTTGGGTTATCTTAAATATGCAATAGTTAACTCATAAAATATGATGAAAGATTTTCAAAGTAAGTTTTAGAGAACTGCTCTTGACCTTTAGTTTTATTTGCTCCACTTTCATTTCCACTGTCCAATTTGGCAATTGGATTCCTTGAACATACAACCCTTTTGGGACCAATCCTATGAGACAACAACAACTCTTGAAAATACTGGGTCCCAAGGTCATTCTCAAAAACCCTTCCTACAACTTTCAACCCCAAAATTGGGATCGTCTTAAAAAAGAACCAGAAAGCCAAAAGTCTTAGTGATTCCTTGCCATCAAATACCTTACCTGCTTTCAAATTGACAGTGCTTGATAGATTTTGCTTTACATTTTAGGCACAGAATTTTCTCAATTTTACCCCTGGTGACCTCAAATGACATTTGACCTCTACCAAAAACAATAGGCTTCTTTCTCTCAACATGACAAATCTATATACCAAATATGAAAAGTATCTGTTACTCTTATCTTGAGATATTGTGTTTACAAGCCATTTTTGAAGTTTTGGCAATTTTACCGCTGGTGACCTCAAATGACCTTTGACCTCTACCAAAAGCAATAGGCTTCTTTCTCTCAACATGAAAAATCTATACACCAAGTATGAAAATTGTTGGGCAATCCTTTCTGAAGATATCATGTTTACAAGCCATTTTCGGTGTTTTCACATTTTTACCGCTGATGACCTCAAATGACCGTTGACCTCTACCAAAAACAATAGGGTTCTTCCTCTCAACATGATAAATCTATATACCAAATATGAAAAGTGTCGGACATTCCTATCTTAAGATATCGTGTTTACAAGCAAGTGTCACAAACACACACACACACATACACACGCACACACACACATACACACACACACACACGACATCACCATCGCATAGATTCTTTGCCTGCCTACGGCAAGGAATCAAAAATGTCCAAGGTGGAATATGTCTGCTGTCATAATTGTCTGAGGGTGACCTGACTGGGGAAGTGTCAAGTAGAAATTGTCCAAGAAGCATTGAGCACTGCAGCAGGCAGAAAACCTGGTGAAGCTTAAGGGAGTATAGCTTTTTCTAGTCCCCAGCATTCGGCAGATGACTATTCTACTCATTGTGCTCCTGAGTATTCTGAATAGCCCAGTGACCACAAGCAATCCACTGGGCAAGTTCATGAGGCCAGCCAGTGGAAGAGACTTATTAGTCTGCCAACTGCTGGGGACTGGAAAAAGCTATGCTTCCTAATATCCTCCTCAATGACGTATTTATAATAGTACTCACTGGTAGTCACCAGAGCTAGATATCAACATCTGTGTAATGAACGAAAGGTTCTCAACTTTTTGGCTGCGTCATTGCTATAAGCTGTACCAAACTTCAAACTTCATGCAGATATCCAAGGCTAGGTTTCAGTTATTCTCAAAGTCTAAAAATGGTAACATTGGACCTATATCACAGTTTCCTCTTCAGCCAACCTTGTGAATATAAAATTATGGCTGGAGGGATAATCCTGTTGCTCAGAGTGCATTGGTCAGTCCAATCCTGCTTACTTTTTTCCACATTTTTGGATCCTTCTTTCTCTTTAGTTATTTAGACTGTCAGAATGTCAGATAAAGTTTTACAGCCCAATTTGTGACCACTTGGTTTCAGTTGAACCCAACATGGCTTTTTTTTTTCCAGTTGTGGCTCAGAGGCTGGTTTTCCCTACAAGTTGCTTAATATTCTGAGCACCAAGGACAGTGGCTGTAGGTTCCAGTTTTAGTATGACCTGGCCAGGACTCAACGCCAGATCTCCTGCCTGCGATTCGCATGATCTAATCACTTGACCATGCAGTCATCATCACTTGTTGCTTAAAAGATGACATTAATTGCACACACTCGAACATGAATGCACTTGGGATCTAAACAACTATAGTACTGTGTTTCCAATTGTCAAGAGCTATTTAGGCAAATACTGTGGCAAATTCTTCTAAATGGAAGATGATAATTATTGAAATATGTACACTACGATTGTACATGATAACAACAGAGCTTGGAAGAAATTTTCTGGGTGAATTTTATTGGATAGGTAGGACAAAACAGAATGAAACATCTATTTAACTTCATGTTTTACTTTGATTTCATTCCCTTTTGGCTCTGAAAAATGTTCTTCTTGTTCAAAAACATACCCAGGAGAACATGTGAATTGAATAACATTGTGTCTACTTGCCTTATTGTAAACACAGGGTAACACTGGGTGTTGAGGGTACATGAGATCAAACCCCTAGTTGAAAAGGTGGGTAACAAGGGGTCAAGTGAACCACATGTCACTTTCATTCCAAGTTGTCTCATTGATTCACTTGCTACTATGGTAGAACCAGGGGTCAGTTTTGGTAAAAAGGAGGAAGTAACTAATAAATTATGCAGCATTATGGGATACAAGGAGCTCAGATCAAGGTCAAAAAAAGAGTTTCTCCTAGTTACAGTGCCCTCTTCTAAGCTCTTATGGGCCTGTCTGGCTGGTAACAGGAGTCAAACAGCTCCCTGTTAATTTGGTCGAAATTTGGCCGAAAAAGACAAAACAACCCTGCCAAAAATGTGGAAGTCTGAGATTTTGAGTAAAGGAAGTCAGAGGAAAATAAAACACATGACATCTCATACCATCTCACATACAGCACATTTATAATACCCTACTGTACATACTGCACTTCTGAATCAAGGATTTTGTTTTCAAACCATATTGTACACAGTACCAAGTCTGAAGGTCAGCATGTCATTTTCTGAGTGTGCACATTCTATAATAAGTTTTTTTATTTTTATGTTTCCAATCCTCCATCATGCTTGTCAACTGTTCCGAGTTACACAGTATGCTCAAAATGAAAAACGTACTCATACAAGCATTTCATGAAACCAAGCGAAATGAACTGTGGGACTGTAATATGTACAGAAGTCATCAAGTGACAATTTTATACCAATCAAGAATGGAGGACACTCAGACTAGATGTCAAGCATGATATTTTCAGTTTCTGGAAAGATATGAAAAGTGTTCCATCAGTTTATGGAAAATTGAGATTTAACTGAGATAAATTTGCAATCTGTTTTGCTATCAACAGTACTGTATGATGAATGAGCAAGGCTAGCTGTTACAGTACAGAGATTTATGCAATAGCAGGCTAGCAGCAACGCTGTAGAATATGATGCACCGTCTGCACAAAAAGTATTAGAAATTCCTGGAAAACATTTACAGAATATTTAAATGTCCCCGCCACAGTACATAATAGGTGTGGGCAGCTTCGCCAACTTTATATCAGTGTCCTGATTCATCACTTGAAATCCCCCAAACTCTCTCATTTGGACGTCTATGAGGGACAAAACCTACCTCCTATAGCCCTGTGTATACCATTAATACAGGTCTACTGTACAATCAAGACTTGTCACTTGCCAGGACCTTAAAACAGGTATAGTAAGTGAGGGTTTCAAAGAGGATGTTAGAAAGTGCAGGAAAGAAGAGGGGGAATGTAGACCAACCCCCCCCCCATCCTGGTGAGGTAAACAAGAGCATCTATAACTATCTATTATCACATATTACAACATATTACTTCTATAAACCTCACATGCACATTCCAAACCTGAGAAATTCAACTCAGTGCCCTAAATGTTTGATATTTTGGGTAGCAGCTTGTCCTCATACAATTGTAACAGCTAAACAGCCCCTTCATTTATCCCTCATATTAACTGCAACCCTCTTACCAATCAGCTGTTTCTTCAGCCAAAACAATTGGTTTGATTTGTTATGTAACTGCTGTTCTCTACTTCCTGGTTAAGTATTCAGCTTGCATGTTAGAAATGCCAGTTACTTTTTATCCAACTAATGTCAATGCCGCCAATTTCCTGAACTCGATTCCCACAATTCCCAGACACCTACTTACATTCCACTCTTGGTCACAAGAGTCATGCTGTCCATCATCACCTTGCCATACTAATGACTGTGGACAGAGCTACTGGAATCTCATCAAGAGCCAAATTTTGTTGAGTATACTGTACAGTTGTGTCAGTAGTTCCTGGACACAAATAAAGCACAGGTTAAACTGTACTTTAAGTTCTCAAAAGGTTGGTAATTTACATAACAAAGAAAATATCTGATTCCATGTTTTTCATAGAGACTACCATATATTCCCCTAAAGTCCCTGGTTTGGGAGTCTATGAGGGATGATACCTACCTCCTATCACCCTATGTATAACACTTATACCTATTCTTACAATGTACCATCTGGCAAACTATTGCAGTCAAGCCTCGCTGTAAGCGTTAACGAGGCTTGTGACGTCATCCTCTAAAATGGAAACTCCGCCCACAAGAGAAAATCATGAGTTTCGCAGAATAGGTACCTAACATGCTGGGGGAACTTCAAGCTTCTGAATAATGCATAAAAAGGCGTTCCTTGTTGCTTTATCCTTGGTCATTTGAAATCTTAGTCTTTTCTTTACTAAAAATATCGTGAGGTATTGTTTCTTTCGCAATTTCACAGAGAAATTTTCCATCAAAAACAGGTCAACTTTTGGTGGGGTTTTTTGACTGGCCTCAGATTTTGCGAATACCTGACCGTATTCAGGATCATTGGGGTGTAAAACTTCCAAAATCGAGTGTTTGAGACATAAAGCTAACTACTGATACCTATTACACTACGAGCAAAACAACAAAGTAGTCGCAATGAACGTTTTTGCAAGTTGGAATTTTGCACTTTTTGGCCACGTAGAACATCGCACAAGGCGGTAACGTTATGGTTAACATATGGTAAACTATTGTCATTGTCTTTTGATTCTAGGCTGCTAACTAGAATACTATTTTAGTCATTATGCCAAGTAAAAAAGTGAATTGTAATACGACTAACATATTGTAGGCCCTTTTAAGGTTTTAAACCACTAACAAATAACATTAAAATTTTACAGACAGGCCTAGTCTATACTAGGCCTTGGCCTATGCATGCTAAAACTGCACACTATGGTACATAGTGAATGTATGAATGTGTACTGATGATCTGTGATCATCATACAGATACTACTTTACTAGTCCTTGCTTGCTGTATGAGTGAGTTTCCATTCCAGAAAAAATCTTGTAAAAAATTTTAAGAGGCCTGGAGCACAAAATTATTGTGTCATATGCACCTTGTGAGTTGAATCGGAGCAATGTACAGTACCAACGATGAAGATGAAGAACCAAAATAAGCAAATTAGTGTTACTCTTACAGGTATTGCAGGCTACATGAAACAATTGATATAGGCCCTATAGCCATTTATTTACACATACACTTTACCAGCCTGTCGGTTCTTTCTTATGGTTTTACCAGACAAAGTCAAGAATTTTAAGAAGGGAAATGACTTGAGGAATATATACTTAGAGTATATGGAATGCGCACCTATAAGAGCTCCATCAGTTTCAGGATTTTTTTGTTTATTATTTTGCCTGGGCCATTGTTCTCAGTTTTCTTACTTACCATATTTTTGTGCTGAATCATATTTCTACACAAATGAATTAATTGTGCCTTAGTTCTCAGCCTGTTCCTGTTGAAATGTAATTGCTAGTTATAGCCCACACCTACTAGTGCTCTAGGCCAAGATTAGAGCTTGCATTGCTATATACCCTTTTCTTGTATAATGGCACAAATGGGATTCTGAGTCAGTGAATCCTACAGGACAATTTTTCTCTACCCAAGCAAAATGCCAATTTGCTGACTTAAGAATTTTGGTTGTGCACTTGTGTCCTGTATCATCAGCTGTTAATTCTGATGGATGAAATCTCATATGTTCTTCTGAGACTGCCTTCTCATTTGAAGTATAAACTGTTGTCATTTTACACCACTAACTGAGCAGAGGAGAGATGAATAATGTAGCAATTGCCCCATATAGTAATGGCATATTACAGTCAAAGTTTTTGTCACTAACTTGAATTAACTTGATGGCCTGTTTGTTACCTTGGACTCTCAGTTGATATGCCTCCAGTTGTGCATGGGGGTGGGGGTTATGTACTGAGCACCCAGTTCCCTAAAAAAAAACTTAAGACCCACCCAGTTCCACATGCTGTTCACAACTTTTATTACTAAACAAAGTGTTTCTGATTCAAGGCTTCATTTCTTCGACCTCACCACCTAAGGATAAGGACTGACTGTATAGCGTTAATTACCCCAGAGTTCACTAACAAGCCTTACAAGAGAACTATACATTCCAATATCCCTCCATTTTACCTCTTTATTGTCTAGTTTAATGCCACAATTTTTTTGTCATGTTATTGTTTGCATTAATTTATGAGTCTAGTACAATAACTGTGATATACTGATTGTATAATGTGGTAACGTGCAAAGTGTATGGCCATGTAAGTCAAAAGGTTACCATGAGTCGGTCAATTAATAGGTGTTGTACATCGTGTCGTACGTTGTATTACACTCTGGTGATCGACTCAAGGTACTGACGTACTTAAGATACAATCACTATAGCCCTTGCATCGGTAGCCACTTAATCGTTACAAGGTTTTCAAAAATTGACTCTCAATGTAATTTTCCTGCTATATATATGTAAATCAAACGTAAAGGAAGACTCGACGAGGTTAACATGATTAATACTTTTGTGGAGGATATTTTCTCGCTCGGTGTAGTTCCATTTTCGCGCAACTAATGCAAACACCTCAGTACGGGAAATTGGGCTTTTTACGTACGGTGCAAGGTAGTGTCAATACCTGCTCTAAACTTTGCGAATACCTGACCGTATTCAGAAATATTTCATGGAAATGTTAGATTTTTTAGGTGGATAAGGAAATTTCTGATGTACCCTCTTTCTGGCATACCGTGCCAAAAAACTTGTTTTCGAGAAAAAACCAGATTTTCCGAACAGAATGAAAACTGTTTTTACGAGTTCAAAAAATCGTCTCAAATTCATTGCTTTGAGTATAAAATACTTCAAAAATGTTGCGAAACTATCGGGAAAAGTGTTCTCTATTAATTTTAATGATGATTTTGTAAGATTATGTGTTTTTCATGTCGAAATTTGGATTTGAAAACAGTTTGTTTTTGTTAATTATATATGCAAAGGCTGTGACGTCATGCATACTCAAATTAGAAAAGAAGCGACTTTTGGTGGCTGTGGGGACTGGCTGATTGACACCATGGTTACTCTACCAGCAGAGGGTGCCATATATACACTAAAACTTCCATTTCATTGCTCAGCTCACAAACAAAGGTCTACTTTAAAGGACCAATCCTCTCACCCTAAATTGCAATCTTGGTGGGGTGTAACAAAATTTTCAAATGGCTCAGCTCTTTTGATTGACAGCTAATTCAAACAATGAAAAGTGCTAAAGCTTGTATTACACAGCATGAACTGTACTCCAGTGTTTTGATTATACACGTTGAACCCTTTATACTCACCCTGAAGCAATAAACAGAGACTGCGTCTGGATGAGGATAAATTTCAAATAATTGTGGGAGGGGCTTGAGTAAGAAGGTTAGCAGTATTTGTACTGTTTGGGGTGAGAGAATTTTGCCTCTAATGTCATGTCCATATCCCTCTCTCTAATTTATTGAGCAATCACCAACAATTAACTAGTTCATCATTGTGAACTTTCAATAGAGCCAAAGCACTAAGCTAATCTTATCATCACTGTGCAGATGCCTTTTACCATCAATTCTGATACCCATTCATGTGTCCCTAATCCTCTTTGTGACCTATGGTATCACAAGAAATTCAGTATCTACAGGAACTTTGTCAATAGGAAAGTTTATTTCTAGAAGGACTGGAGAGAGGAAGAAGAAATCAGGCTAAACTTAAAGTGAGCACTATAGAGGCTTTGCAATTACGTCACAGAACAGCCATGCTGGAGGACATTCATGCCAAATACACGTGGCTTTGTGCCGAACGCACTGCACAGAGTGCATTGTGGTATGCACGGCATGTACATATTCAACGAGCAAAGGCTCAGTGTGGTTTACTACGTAGCAACATGTACTCCAACATGGCCGCCGGAGAGTATTATGACGTCATGTGAAAAGCCTCTATATTCCCTATAATGTTTGTGTGAACAGTAGAATTAAACTTGGCATTTCCCTTTTTTGTTCAGTCCTGTTTTGGTATTCATAAAATTCACTTACAATCAATTTTACACATCATTATAAATAGTTTACGCTATGTCTAAGAATTTTTGATAAAATTTCAAATATGTACCCTCTCAAAATGAAGCTAAATTTAAGTTAAGTTTAATAGGCTAGCCACAGCCTTTTTTCCAGTTGGAGCTCACTGGCTGGCTTGTTTTCTCTACTCCACTGCTTATGTTGAGAACCCAGCACAGTGGCAGTGTTCCATATTTAAAGTCTTCTGTATGACCCGGCCAGGAAACTGAAGTATAGCTAGTGCTCAGTACAAAGTTACTGTCAGACTATGAGTTCTCTTATATGATTGTCTTATAGCTCTGCAGCCTTGGTGTACAAGCAGGGTCCCTCACACTGCAAGTTGCCACATTTCTGCAGTGCCCTATAAATGTGGCTTTGTAAGCTGCATGCCCTGCTCTCCACTTTTTCCCCTTCGACCTCTTTCTGTGGAGTTCCACACACACTCTAGTAGATCAACACAACTCTCTACTATGGTTTATACAGGATAAAAATTATACTCTGTGCAGTTAATAAGGCAGGGCACAAATTGCAATGGCTATGAAGTCTTTACTGATGACTGTGGTGACCCTTAGAACTGTCCAATTAAATAACATGGACCTAAAGCCAAATGGTTCATTTTAGGTACATCCCTGCTACAGTCAATCAATCCTGGTCCAATACTAGACCCTGTGTTTGGTCTAATGGTAAGAGCATTCGCCTCTCACATGGAAGGCCCAGGTTCTATTCCTTGGTCAAGTCATACCAAAGACTCTAAAAATGGAACCTACTGCATGCAGTTGTGCGTGATACTCCGCATAAGCAATGGAGTAGGGGAAAAAAGCCAGTGAGCCACAACTGGAAAAAGCCTGTGGCCGGCTCAACTTGGACCAACTGGTTGGAAACTGGAACGTAAAACTCCATCTAACCAACTAACTAACCTGGTCCAGGACTGGCATGCAGTTTAATCAGTGGTGTAGTACAATGGCAATGTTAAATGAAATGACTTAACCACACAAAAAGCAAACACAATAAAGCAGATCATGGTAATGAACCACTAGCTTCTGTTGGGGCTGTGCAAATATTTGCAGCAATCTTTGCACTTAAAAGTCTTGAAGGAAATAAACAACTGTCACAAACCTATGGTGCCATTTACAGAACACAGGATCTGAATCTAATTACACAATTTAAACAGTAGATCTTGTACTCTGTTACAACCTTCCTCTGTGCATGTTGCTTTAAGCAGTTTGCACAAGCATCTCCAGACAGGAATTCAGTTGGTGGGTGATTGGTTACAGTTACGGTTGATATCACGTCACCCTTGATCATAGAGCATTTACACTACTGTACATGCCGTGATCACCTCCACAAGGTCTGGTCCTGGCCTTTTACCATGACCAAAATCAGGAGGTGATCAGATCTTGATCTACAATCACCAAGAGACAAAAAAGATTGGATATTTTTGCCAAAATGTTGCAACACATATGCACAGATACACTGGTCTTCCAAAGCCCCTCCCCTCCCCCCCCAATCAATGTTGTACTCGACAAATTATACTCCAAATTTCAAGAATTTCAACATTAAACAGGGAGTGGGGGACTGTTACTATATTTATGGCCAGGATTATAGTGTAAACGCACCTTCAGAATCTTTTCATTTACTTGTTCTTTTTCAAACTTGTAGAATGAGGTAGAGGTATTCATACTCACTATTTGTACAACTGCAGTTCCTTATGACCATGTCACTGCTCACAAAATATTTTTTCTAAGAAATAGCCAGGGTTTGAAAAATAGGGTGTCTGAGTGCCTGAGGGCATCTTATCTGATGGCTTGGGCAACAAAAATTAATAAATTGCACAGCAGAAGATGCCTGACTGGGCAGAAAGATCATCACTGTGTTGGAAGTTTCCCATTAACTATTTTAGAAACACTACAACTCGATCATCGTACTATACCTCTCAATGCTTGCTAGTGATTGTTAAATGCCATGGGCCAACAAAACATTATATACCATGATTTCTTAATTCCCTTTATCTTTGGATATATTCTTTATTTGGGCAAAAATAAAGGTATGTTGAGCAACCAAAAACTACTTATTTAAAAACATGGGCTGTCCGACAGGGCAAGTGACAATAGAAAATTTTTAGAGCACTGGAAGTCCTTAAGGTCCTTTTGTAACAGGCTGTGGTGGTCCGACAGGTTCCTCTTTATTTGAGTCCATCACAGCCTAAAGGCACTGTAAATTAAAATTAAATGTAAATTATGCAACTCCCCTCATGTAGTCCTGTAGCCTTACTTTTTGTTGATAAAGCATCAAAATACCAAATATTATCTATCAAAGTTTCCTTACTTGAGATACTGTTTTTAAAATGCTTTCAGAATTGATCTCTGGAGACCATAGATGATCTTTGACCTTTACCAAAACAATAGGGATCATCTTCCTACCACAACACATTCACATACCATTGGTTATCAAGTCTATCCAAGTTAAGGCCAACCACTCAAAACCTTGCACTTGTCGCGCTGAATTACTGCTAGCATCAACCTTCTTCATGGTTCATTCAAGATTGTGAAGTTGCCAAGTTTCACATGTATACATGTGCTAAAAGTATGCAAGCTAACATAACAGATTAACTACTCCAACACTCAAGCACATTCTCCGAAACTATGTCCACAAAAAGAAATCACCATGAAAAAACCTACACTAACAAACTTTGTTTGGCAATCTATTCTACGCCTACCATCAACTCTTGTCTTGAAGTTGGCATTTGATCTCAAATTTTCATCAGACATGAAAGCTATACTACCAGGTAAGGGTACTCTTCAAAGAAATTTGTCTTCATCATGACAGTTATTTAACCAGCCAGGGATAGGTTAACCATTTACCTTCCACCAACAACTTTGTATAAAGGTAAATACTGTGGCTACACTAGTGCTGACATAGCTATTAACAAACAACACAAGTCTTGCTGTCCAGAAAATTTACTGTGTTGCCAACCAAACACACTCCAAAAATGTATCTGATGGCAAAATTTGCTATCATGACATCTCTGTTTGCCTGTGTTTTTGTTATGTTTTAATCAATGCATCTATAGGAACAATACAAATGTTGTAGGTAAGGTGAGGTAAGTAGGAGTGAAGCAGATCATTTGAACCAAAATAAAAGCATTGTAATATGTTTTACCTGAGGATTAATATCGCAAATTGGGCACCATGCCCATGATAACATGGCCAATAGAGTGCTTTCAAAGAGCTGGTACATTAAAATGATGTTGTTCTGAGTTTAATTGTAAAAAGCATTAAATTTCAGAAAATGGCCAAAATTCAGCAAATACTGACCATGTAACAGGATCACTTCCTTTTACATTATGGATATGATCACAATGTTCAGATTAATTTGGGATGACAGAGATGAACCCGTACAAAATATGGATAAAAATTGTTCCTTGCTTTTTTATCCTTCATGTTCAAGGGCACTAGTTTCTTACATGCTCCATGGGATTGACTGAAGAATGCTTCCACCATGCAACACTCTACTTCAGTATCCTTGCATTGGTAATGAAATACTTCAGACATTGTCAAACTTTGAAGGAGTGCACTGTAACTTCAGAGAAGTGCCAGATATTGATATAATTCCAATAAGCTCCCATTATGGGAATACATTATTAAACTGCCAAGTGAAAGACACTTTCATTTTTATTAATATTTTTACCTTGATGACACTTCCTGCTTCTTCCACAATATACTCTGTAGTGAATTATGATAAATGGTCAGTGCCTGCCTTTAGACTCATCATAAGGCAAAGTACTGTACATACTGTAGCCTTTGCCATTTCCCTTGATTATTGGTCATTGGAAAGTGCAAAGTTTGCAGAACAACAATGATTGAAGCTACATGTAACAAACTCTTTCTGAGGGATATTTTAAACATGTTAATTATAAATGGCAACAGTACAATAGCCTAAATACCTTCATTACTATGTTATGAGAAGTCGCTGCTAGAACCCAAATGAGTTTAACAGACTTCATATTTAATTAGTATTAGTTAATTGATAAACAGTCACTATAAAATATTGATCCTATACTGACAGACAAGAATGACATTTTATTACATTCCTTCCTTTGTGTAAAACAAGCTGAAGCCACAACATTCCATCTCACTGACATACAGCTAAGGCTGCAATGTTGAACCTGCAGAGGGTTCAGCTGAAGTGTACAGACACTGCACTCGACTCACATAGTCCCAGATCTACAGTGCATTACTGCACAGTTGTCAACTTGTCACAAGACACATTTTTCTGTTTCCTAGATCAATGCAGTTCTAGCCTGGATCTATTTGTTTTGTACATGTGTTCCATAGACTATTATCCAAATAGCAATTGCAAAGACTTGTGGGATAGCATTTTGGTGTGCGTCCTTATTGGCCATAGTAAAATGGCAATGGCATTGACGAAGACAAGGCGAGCCAAAAATCTATCCCCCAATCCTTTATTGTTCTTTGGTAAAGGGTCTACTCATGTCCATTTTTAAGCATGAAAAACACATCAAACACAATTACCAAGAATGTCATCTTTAACATATTAACAGGCCTTGAATTTTGAGGTGTGAAAGTGCTATCGCACGCCATCGCTCACCTCAAATCGCTGTTGGGGCAGTGATTTTTTGCACATCTATTGATGGAGAATGTTAGCTAATATAAATCAATATTTAAGTTTAATAAAACAGCATGCCTATCATACTCCTTCATTTCTCCAGGAGTGTGATTTGTAGCACACCTGGAAAATCTAAAACTCAAGGCCTGTATTCAGTTCCCAGCTTCTCTTGATTGTATCCTGTATCTGGATGTTTTTACTACATCAGTCACTAGGGCTGTGCATTTTCGGTTAATTCACTATCCGTTTAACCGATTTTATTAACCGGCGGTTAACCGTGTAACCGAAAATGACGTTATGTTCGCACAACAACAAAAAGTCAACATTTCCAAAGAGCGCCATCACTTTTGTACAGGAAAGTGCAAGTCTAAAATGGCGCCGTAAGTCATGTTCGCCCATGTAAGTATGTGGCAAAAATGTTGGTATTTTGCGCTGAGTTTATATCATCTTTTCACAGTAAAAAACCCATCCCGCATTTACTGAAGCTTTCTTCAGACCACGTGCACTTTTTAACATTCCACCAACTGTTGTATTCCCGCCTGACCCTATGTTATATTGTCAGTTATTTCATGAAACACTCCCACGCTGCTGTTTTGATGCAGCTTGCTTGCGATGCAGTGTTCAATACATGTACAGCGCTCACGTGTGTGTCATAGAAGCGATCTGTACAACTGCACTGTAAACGGCCCACCAGCCGCAAACAGCACAACCAAGCCCTATTTTCCTGCATAAATTAAGGAATTCCCAGCATCCCTACCGTAAAGTTATTTACAGTAGGACTTATGGAATGTTATCATATGACGTCGTTCCGAACGTAAACAATTACGCACGTGGTCCCATGCATGCAGTAGACTTGCGTGCGTATCCGTTTTTACCACTAAACAAGGGACCATGTTTTGGTCGGTGACATCATATGCACACGATCTATTGCAAAATTTGAATTGCCTCTGCATTGTGATTGGTTCAAATACGTTGATTCTGAGCCAGCCAATCAGAACTCGCGCCATCGCCTATGGGATTTAGTGTGTGAAAATACCAGACCTCCGAACGAATTTCGCCATTAAGTTTGCGTTATGACGATCGCACTTCCCAGGCTTACATAGCCCACCCGTGCAGCCGGCCAAGCCCCGTGATAAATTCACCAAGAAACGGCAGCACAAATCTCTGCGTACTTGGATTTTTCGGGGGTCTGACTTAAGTGCATTTCATTTGCTGATTATTTTGAAACAAGACGGTAAGGTCTGGACAAGAAGTGGCAAAAATACGGGGATATTTATATCAGAAAGAAACCATAAGATAACGTTAATCGAGTCCATTTTTTGCTGTCCAAGACCGCTAAAAATTAGATCGTTATTTTTACGTGCATCGTAGGGTTGACTTCTACAGTACAGTACATTATCGCAACTACAACCCAGTAGGTTCAACGAACTGCGTATGCTTATTCATAAAAGTCAACATGGAATGTTCCATTTTATATGATATTGGGCAAACAAACAAAATGGCGAGAATTATCTGGTGCTTACGATCGTATTTTTACGGGTTAAATTTTTTCCAAATACTGCTACTAACAATGAAAAATAATGAAATTTACGGAGGTGTAGCATGATAAAATATTACGATTAGCTACAGTGGGAAGGCTTATTCAAATATACTTTTGTGCCCTAATCATGGTCTCGCGGAGGTTTTATTGCCATAGAAATACAGGGCTTGGTAACTTTTGTTACAGCTCCCTGCTTGTCTTGTGGCTTTCTTTTCCCTTGGTAATCTCTCAAACATGCCGTTAATTTCTAAAGTTGTGCTTGGGTGTTGCTATTGAAGGGATTAGGAGACGAGCACACGAAGTTCTGCCAACGAAAGTGACAATGGGTGCGCCACTTGTCACTCATCATAATGTACTTAATTCGGGGAGCTGCCGCGGAATTAATCCGTTCAATCGAACGGCCGATTTTAAAACTCTTTTTACAGTTATTGTTCGAGCGATAATTTGTGAGAAACTGACACTGTTTGTTGCGCGATCTTTGTGTAACAGTTTACCAACAAAGCCACCCCGCGGAGACTGAGTTATTGGCAATACAAAAACGGTTAATCTATGAAGAGGAATGACGCACGAGTAACCGACGAGTCCGTCGGTTAACCGGTTAACCGATTAACCGTCACAGCCCTATCAGTCACACAAGAACAAGATCACACATGGCAAACCCTTCTCGTATTTCTAGGGGTTGTAAGGCTGGTCTGTTATTTCTTATCCTTCAAAGGGGTGAGGGAGGGAATGAGCTACTTTGAGGAGCAGAACTCCTTTAGGAGTATTCCTTCAGGAATATTTGGCTTTATACTCCTCAAGAGGCTCTTTACCAGAGTGTAACAGAGTTCATAGGAACTTGTCTTGTTTAACAATGGGGGAATTACGTAACAATGATAAGAATGCCTCAATTATTTTAAATGTGCATTGGGCCAGGGAATGTGCGTTTTTTTTAATTCAAATATTTGGAAGGGATACAAAAAAGGGTGGATTTGAAATGTAATTGAGTTCGATTCATAGTATTGGTGCATGTTGGTTGCACAGTGTTTCAACTCCGGCGGAGACTTAAATTGATTCGGAATAAAAGAGAAGAACGATTAACAACGACATCGCCTATTGTCCCGTCTCAGTTTTTTTGTGTGTGTCTCAGTTTCTCTGCGTCGTAAAACGAACGTGGGGCTGAATCGGAAAACTGTATGATAGCTCGATCAGTTCGTTACACAGGGGTCAATTGCATTTCTTAATTCCAGGACTGGAAATCTTCACTAAATTAACAAATTATGATTGACCCTTTTGAAAGGTAACTTACTGTAAGATATTTGCCACTGTGAAAAACTGTGACATGGAGGTGTCTGGCTTTAATAATCCAGATAGCACATAGTGAGTGAGTAATATGCACAAATTTAGTCTGTAGCAAGGGGTAGGTACTGTATATGTCTACGAAGAGTTCATGAAATTGAATCAATGGCAGCACAGCCTTTTACTGCATTCACTTAAACAGGAAACAGGTCTCCAAACTGCTAAGGATATTGTTGACATCAGATGATGCCTACTTAACAAATGATACACTCTAATTAAAAAGTTTGATATTTTGCAAGGTTATGCCAATTTATACAGGTCATTTTAAGTGAATCCAAGAAAAAGATAATCCCAAAAAGTCCCTGTTATTTCCTGGTAATTAATTGTGGGATTTTACATAGGGTGACAATAAGTAGGTCAGTTAGTGAAAAATGTTTCATGTACAGTTCATATTATTACATTGGCTGATACTATCAGGATACCAGTAATACTCTTGAGAAATGCAAGTGTTGTATAGTGTATACTGGAATATTTTCACCTGAGGGAAAAATTGTAAAAATACCAGTGAAGCATTCTGATCCCCCAGAAAGGGGCCACTTATTCTGAATGGAACAAAAGTCTAATCATGCCCATCCTCATTACATTGTAACTGTGAGACCAGTAGTACTACATATGTAGATTTACACTCTTCTTAAAGGGCCAAACCTCTCCCCCAAACTACAATTTTGGTACAGGGGTACCAAAATTCTCAATTGGCTCAGCTCTTTGATTGATAGCTAATTCAAACAATGCAGAGTGCCAAAGCTTATATTACACAGCATGAAGGGTACTGAGAGTGTTTTGATTTTATAAATTGAGTTTTTTTTTACTCACCTTGAAGCAATAAACTGAGATTGTATCTGGATGAGGATGAATTTCAGACAATTGTGGGAGGGGCTTAAGTAAGAAGGTTAGGAGAATTGGTACTGTTTGAGATGAGAGAATTGGGTCTTCTAAACAAATCATTTCCACATCCTGCCCTTACCTTGCTGTCCCACTTAAGTCAGCCTGTACTCTGTAATCAATATATATGTGTTACACATCACAAACTCTGCAGTACAGTACTACATGTAAGCATCAATGACAGCACCACCCTCATAAACTCTTTAAGCAAGAGATTTACAGATTGGCAAAGTTGATGGAACATATATAAACTATACTACTGTACACACGACAGACAGGCATATATGCCATGCTTTGTAAATTTATTTCACAGAAAGTACAAATTGATAATGCTGTATCATACTGCACTGCACTGTAAGTGTGACAGTCATAAGAAGCAGGAAACTGATCGCTTTAATTGTACACTGAATGTACTGTACAAAATGTGTTTTCTTGTTCGAAAAAAATTATGCTTGGGGTATCTATAACAATAATCCCCCACCTTCATGGTGAGCACATCAATAAACAGTCATCCTTATTTCTGTTATCATGATACTCATGTACTTCATACTATCCATGGAAGAATTACTTCTATGTACTATCAATGTAGTATAAGCACTGCACCCCAAATTGTCTCAATCATTTAGAGGCTTGATAGAGGATAAATTTCAGGCTCATAAAACTTCCATGCCTTGGAGCTTTTGTCCCCATAAGCTAAGGTTTCACGGTATACCGGTATTTCCGTAAGTACCGGTACGTACCGGTACCGGTACGGTACGGTACCACTAACCTAAAGGTACCGAAATATCGTGGAGACTCGGTACTCAACTGTAAGGTGAAAAATCTTTTCTCAAAATTATAGCATTTAAATTAGAATGATACTAAAATGTAACAAACGTCCATTTGATAAATGCCCCGTGTCTCTAAACATTATAATATAAACAGGGAATAGTCACTTGATAATCATTTCGCACCATTTCAGTCACAAATCCCCCCTAAGAATTTCGGAAATTGCCGTTTAACGTTACTTTCGCAGAACTAGCACCATCCACACTAAAAAGGAACTTGCTTTCTATCGACATTCTGCGCAATCTCAGAACGATCCCTGCCAGCGCTAGCTTCGCCTGCGCTGCGCCTTCACATTGTGTATTTAGACTAGACGGACACGATTAGTCAACTTTGCGGTGAAAATCTTTTCTCAAAAATAAAGCATTGAATTTGAATGATACTTGAATGAAACAAAAACCCATTTGATAAATGCGCCGTGTCTCTAAGGATTGCAATACAAACAGGGAACATTCACTTGATAATCGTTTTGCGCTATTTCAGCCACAAATCCCCCTACGAATTTCGGAAAGTGCTGTTTAACGTTACTTTCGCAGAACTAGTACCTTCCACACTAACAGGGCCCTTGCTTTCTTTTGACATTCTGCGCAACCCCCGAACGATCGCTGCTCATCAGCAAATGCTTTCACAGGGTGTATTGCGAATAATAACCATGCGTTGATTGATAAAATTCACTTTGATTACGATAGCACACAACATTATACGAGTGCGAAATTCGTTGTAAGCAGACAAAGAATCATAGCATTGCAAGCTCTGAC
Source organism: Holothuria scabra (assembly GCA_037179385.1). Taxonomy (NCBI): domain Eukaryota; kingdom Metazoa; phylum Echinodermata; class Holothuroidea; order Aspidochirotida; family Holothuriidae; genus Holothuria; species Holothuria scabra. The sequence goes on along the minus strand of CM074190.1, from coordinate 27,100,398 downwards.
ATGAACGTTGCATCGACGATTTCTGATTTTAACACAGTGATTCAGTGGGACCGTTCCATAACGTCCACTGTCTATGTCTGTGGGAGAAAAACTTTCGTACGAACGCAACGAACGTTCTTTCAGAAATTACTGTAACACGGTGAAGCAATGGGACTGAACACACAGTAAATCCCGCTTAAATCATTGGCTCGCGTGTTCAGTTCAACTGATCAACTCACTTGCTTTGTTGTATTGCTCTACGTACTGAAGAACAGCATAGTGTTATTGTACAACGGATTGCTGCGCGATGCATTCGTAAATTCAATCTTGAAGCACTTTGATTTAGTTTTGATAGCGATAACTCGGCGGGAAGAAAGCTTGATGAATCAGTCTTTTATGGAAATATTTTTGTAAAGTTCTACTTAATAACTTTTGGTTATACATTTGGAGGGGGGTTGTTATTATTTGCAGAAATTATTTTTGCAATCTTCATTACAATCCTGAGTGCTCTTGTCATCTTGTGGGGTCTAGCTCCGGTGCGGACGTGCGGCGCTGATTTATTGTGTTTCCCGAAATTATCGGACGCTAAATTTGCAGAGAGGTTATTTCTTTTTTTGTTTACCGATTTGTTTAGTGTGGGGTGACTAAATGTTATAAAAAATACTGAAACGGGAGGCGGGGATTATCAGAAGACTTCACTTATGTCAATGCATGGTATTTTTACGGATATTTTGCATGTGATAAAAATCCTACTTTTTTACTCTTCTGGTACCGGTACTACGGTAATTCCGGTACCATTTGTGGCGGTACCGACGGTACCAATTATCAGTGGTACCGTGAAACCCTACCATAAGCCCATATGTCACTTTGGCCAAAGAAGAGCAGCATCAGTTTGGAATTGGGGAATGGCAGTAATAAATACTCCCCTCCCCCTCTCCCCAATTCTGAGTTTTTGGCAGAACTTCATGATGAAACGGTCCTGCTTACCTTTTTGTTACATTCTTCCTTTCTGCCTGATTAACTCTTATCGCTTCAGGGAGGAAAAGAAGCCCACTACATGCAGACTTGATTAAGTCAAGTTTCATATCTGATTTATTGATTGACAGTAAGAGATGTGTTTCAATACACAAAAAGTTACATAACATTTGAGGTTAGGTAACAGGTCAGTCAGCAGGTGTTAATTGCTTTTCACGCAGTGTGAACACAATGAAAACATAGCTCATTTGAGGTCACAGGTCATGTAATAAACTCAGCTATTAGTCACACCCCACACCGCCTTTGATGTACTGGGGTGTCTATGTTGTCTTTTAAAGAAGCGATGTCACAGCATGAGCATGGATACAAATTCAATTTCCAGCAAGTACAATCTGAATCAAAGAGCATGCATTGTGCAAGTGTGTACTGTACAGGCCTGTCTGTCATACCATGGTCTTCTAAACAATGTGCATGTATCCAATGACACTTGCCTGTAGTGACTGGATTCTGCCATTAAAATGTCATAATTCTTTCATTCCACAAAGAATCTTAACCCCAAAGTTTATCAAATTCAAAATACTATAGAGTATATGTCAGTATGCATGCATACACATGAAGGATACAATCATAAAAGACCCACTCTACGAAGGTCTATGGAAGAGAAACAAAGAGAGGTCACTGGTGATCAGATTTTGGCAGAGAACTTGAAAACATGGTAGATTGAGTAACACTACAAAGTAGCTATTAACTCCACCATGTTAGCCTATGCTGGCAGGGCTCCAAGTGATAGGAATTAGCTCTGGTACCTACTGTACAGAACAGTGGCATCTGACTTGTGCATCATGTGACCTTAATGACTACTACAGAAAAGATGATAGCAAATAGAAAAGTTGCCAACTGGCATTTTTGAAATGTTGGGTGCCATGTTCCTGTGAATTTGGCAACAAAAACATGTTTTGGCATTCAGAATTTTTCATTTGGCATTAAATTTAGACTCTACTGGTAGGTTAAAACAATTCATTTATTTGGTGATATTTTTCAGATATGACTGTTTAACTACTTTTTACTAAATGACAGAAAAACACAGTTTGTTATTTTTTTAAGGGGTACAAGCATTTGGCATGAATGTCAATGCCAGCAACCAAACAAGAGCTTTAACTTGAGGAAACACAGTGTGAAATCCAAAAAAGGCATGTTCTGCAGTTTTGCACAAATGGCTGGTCTAGGATGAGATGAGAGCAATGCTGGCAACTGTAAAATACGTTATGTATTTGAAACTCTAATGTGTCAATATTCCATTTATGTACAGTGTTGTAGCATAATGGTGCTACATACAGTATTTCCTCCTCCTGTCCAGTGCATGTTGCATGGCACTGTACAGTAGTTACTGTACATGTACCGTATGTGTCCCTGCAGGCAGTACCTATACATACTGTACAACTTATGACCAAACTCAAGGGTACAGTACTTGAGGTGATGTGTAATGAAGTGTTTTGTCTGTATTCTGCATACAAATTAAACAAAAGCTATGAGTTGACACTTATGGTAGAGAAGGGGAAATTTACCTGTCTAATGAATTCTGCTAAGATGTTAGGAATCATAGCTTACTCCTTAGTCTTTACTACAGCCTTGCCCAAATTTCACCAAAATCTGTTCAACAATGAACTTTTTATGAGCCTTTGTAGTTAAGCAACAACATTGGTATCACACAGATGGACAGGTGAACAGACGGACCAACTGACTGACAGATGGACCAACTGACTGACTTGATATCAGCAGATCACAGCACACAGAAAACAATTCTTCTCCACTACTACACACCTGGTAGAGCTTGAAAGTAACCTATTTTCTCACAAATTTTTGGTCAAAAGACAATTTAGGCTTTGTTCCAAGATGGAAAATGTGAATGAGTCCTGACTGATATGTACAGTACGGTGCATTCATGGGTGACTATAAAATTTATTCTACCCCTTGCTACTGCACAGAAGACCTTAACCGAACCTAGGGCTGTCAGTTTCCGTTTAATTGCCTAAACGTTTAAACGGTCAAAATAAACGTTCGTTTACCGTTTAAACGATGTCCAAATATAACCGCCCTTGATTTCCCTTAGAATCTACCGTAAACACGATGATATGTACTAGTACTGGCTTTGAGACAATATTTTTGGCATGCCGCCCTCTATTATCACAAAACATCCGGGACATGCGTTGCTGGCTCTTTGGGTACCTGCGTACCCGATATGTATTATGTATGTAGTACAGGAAATGCATGTCTGAACACGGCGGCTTTGCCGTCCACAGGCAGCTAACTGCTGCCACGCAGGCTTCTTCACTAAACAGACTACATACCTGGCCGAGCTAAACTGAGCTCGCGCAACGTTAAGTGATCGATATCATGGCATTAAAATTATACGTACACTAACGAGCATATAATTACCGAAAGTTCGGTGTTGTAATTGTAGACTTAAGGATTTAGTTTTAATGAAGATTGAAAGTAAAATCAACGTCGCAGATTCGACTTGTAGGCCTAGGCCTATGCATGTAGTTAGGCATTAGGCCTAACGTTAGTTATTGTGCAGTGTGCTACTGTACACTGACTAGTCACACTAATGTTATAGTGTTAGCTCGAAGAAGTTTGGGAGCAAACTTTGTTCATATCGTTTAAACGTTTGGGCTATGAAAGCGCCGTTTAAACGGCCGATCGTTCGTTTATACGCTTAAACGTGACAGCCCTAACCACATCTCTCTTGCATACCACGTACTATTCTTACGGCACCACGCCCCTCAACCCGAGTGATATGATTAGTATGCCATTTAGATCCAGCAACTGGATTACTAATGTAGACCTGCAATGTAAAATTACTAATTTACAATTAAAACCATCACCATGCATGGTTAGAAAAGGAAGAAAAAGTAACCAGAGAGCAAAAATGCAAGGTGCAACATGTTCTGTTCCAAATACTTGACCCAATTGCAGATACCTGTAACTTTTTTTCCTCGCTACATTAATATAAGTTCACCGACCTAATTCCATCAAAAAAGCAATCTTTGCTTATCACATGGTACACATGTACATACCCCCACCATACTTTCAACAAATTAAAAGTGACACACATGACCATAACACAAGGCAGACCAGATACCTCCACTAACTACATTTTATTCAAAGTTTCTGAAACAGTTTTTAAGCAAGAGTGTCTCCTGCATGGAATACACTTCCTAGTGAAATTCAACATTGTAAATTGATTTCCTGTTTTAAAAGCAATGTTTCAAATTACACAGAGAACTTTTGATTTAGAATTAATTTATGTAATATCAACACAAAAACTATAAATGTCTGTATATCACCTAGATTTATGTTTTTTCTCTCTTGCATGTATTCCAGGGAGTGTTCTTTTCATAGGACTACTAAGGTTTTTAGAGTATGTACTTCCTAACTTTCCACTTGTGATTAATATCTGACAATATTTACTCCAACAGTAAATATTGCATATCACTGTTTGTTATGACGAAATAAATAAATGAAATGAAATATTGCCATAATGCACCACATATTCTCAGTCAAATGTTCTACTTAGCATGTTTGAAAAGTAATTCCTAGTTTCATACCTTGTAATGTTGTGTTGCCATGGTCTTCAAATTTTGAACTTACAGAAACCCCAGATTATCTTCAACCACCACCAAACACAACAGGGAACATCCTCTCCACATATTAAATGTATCTACATACCACATGTATGACACATGTCTATATCTATGTTTCCTACTTTGAAATATTTTGTTAACAACATTTTCAGTTTTATCCCTGGTTACCCAACTTACCCCACATCACTTTTGACAACCACCAAAACAATAGCAACCATCTTCTGCTCACTGCAACACATCTACAAAATTAATGTGAAACCCATCCAAGCTCTTCAAGTGATCATGTTCACAAGCTTTTCAGATTTTGATCCCTGGTAGCCCCACATGACCTTTGACCTCCACAAAAAACAATAGAGACAATCCTGTGATTCCTGTCACTCATTTTAATGAATTTAGACATACCACAAAATCTATCCAAAATTCCCCCCTGTGGGCTGGGGGTTGTAGAATATGCCCACCATATTCCCTGTCTGTCATAAGAGGTGACTAAATGGGACGACTTGAACAGTATTTGAACAGTATGACACTATATAAAAAATTTGGGTTGGTGTGTTGTTAAATCATACAGCATCTAACTAATTAGCTAACTATCCAAAATTCCCACCTTGAGAAATTGTAGGAACAAGGTTTCCATATATTGACCCCTGGTGACTCCAGATGACCTTTGAACTCAAGCAAAACCTGCACATTTCTTCCTCTTAATATGGGGCTTGTATACAAAGTTTAAAAACTGTCAGACATTCCTCCAATCTCAAGTGTGCATGCTAAACTGAGCAAGCCTCACACAAACACATACATTCACACACACATACTGTACATACACAAATATATACATACACACACATGCCATCATGAGGCAGAACTGGTTTCACCTATCATCAAAACCAATAATACAGGCAATTCTTTTCAGGAATTTAGGCATTAGAAGGGAAATATCAGCAGATACAGAGCCAATGTGACAACATTTAAGGGACAAGGACTCTCACCCTTGGAGTGGTTTACAGAAATTTCCAATTGGCTCAGCTCTGATTGAAAGCTAATTCTAACAATGCAGAGTACCAAAGCTTACCGTATTTACTCTATTAAACGCCCCGGGGGCGTGGAATTTTCGTTAAGGGGGGCGTTTATTAGAGTCAAATTTACGTGACTTTTCTCTAGGCAAGTGCCCCACAACTTGTTTCTTATCTGAGCCCTTCTGATAAACTGCTATGGCGCATTTGTCCATTTGGTTGTCAGCTTCACAATCAGCTGTGAGCTCTTCCCCAATTATCGGTAACCAAACTTCCCTATAAATATGGTAGCCATGAACAGCACTCTGAACTTTGCAAGTGTGATCAACTTTCGCTGACATCTTGATATGTAACGTTACACACAGAAGTGACTTTTTTACATGCCCGCGGCATGCATGCATGCTGTGCACAGTATACAGCCAGGCCTCACCATACTATACTGACCGGCCGGCTACACGCACGTACATACGGTAATTGCATAATAGTTACCGTGAGTAGCACCATGCACACGTATTAGCAGTACATACGTGTTCACAGCATTTCACTGTTAAACAGTTTTCCTGTGTTGAATTTGGATTTTCATGTCAGGCTGTTTGGATAGGCTAGGGAATATTTGTATACCTACGGTATGTACAGTACCACTTTCGAACCGCAAACGAAGCAGTACAGGTTCGCGGTATGTGATAGCGTGATGGATATCAACAGAAATTAGTTGCAGAAACATGCCTTTTACTTCAGGATATGGGACGTAAGGAGATTTTGTGGCTTCAAGGTAGGACTATTTCATTTTCCTTTTACCGTATTGTCTTTGGAATTAACAATTTCACTTTATGCAATGTGACGAAAAAGTTGGGGGTCGTTTATTAGAGAGGGGGCGTTTAATAGAGTAAATACGGTATATTACATAGCATGACCTGTGCTGAGAGCATTTTGATTATACACACTGAGCTTTTCTATACTCACCCTACAGCAAAAAAAAGAAAAAAAAAATGAGATAGTGTTGGGATGAGAATGAATTTCAGATAATTGTGGGAGGGACTTGAGAAAGAAGGTTAGAAGAATTTGTACTGTTTGGGATGAGAGAATTGGGCCTTTCAACTGATGGGAAATTTCAAACTTGACTAACAGCGATAAACAACTTTCTTTCAGCCCTGAGTCACAATATGGCTGTTAAATACAAATAATGAAGGCAAAGTTAAATGCTAATACACTGTCATCATGATTATGCAACATACAGGAAAGTATCCTTTTAAAGGCCTTAAATTCATCACTATACCCCAAACAGGGCTCGATTTTCGTGGTTGTCCAATTGTCCGGGAAGACTAAAATTTCATATGGGCAACCAAAAGTTAAAGGCTGGTTGTCCGATGGACAACCATTTATCTCTAGGACTGAAAGGGAATACTGCTGACTGACCAACTCTTTTGACTCTTTGCATCGTACCATATTCAGACTTCAAGTGTTTCTGTCTATCAAACATGACATCTTTTTATTCTTCAAGACTATAAGTACATGAACACAATTAGTGTTTTGTTTCAGACAACCAAATATTACATGTGGACAGCTGAAATTAGTGAAATAGTTGCCCATTTGGACAACCATAAATTTTTCTGAAATCAAGGCCTGCCAAATCACTGTAAGGAGTGAGATTATTTGCACACCTAGATAAAGAATGGAAGCTCATATCAAAACAGCACTCTTATAACTCTCCTAAAATTTTCTAAGGTATTATTTGTAGAACACCTGGAAATTCTGAAACTCAAGGCCTGTTTTTTTATACTATGTATACTTCGTGTGTGTAATCTCCCTAGTGCAAACATACATACATGTGCAAAACCTAACATGCATCATGCCATGTGTCTTGCCAATACAGTACCCATCTAGTACCCACAGCCACATAACTGTGGATCCCCTATACTGTGTTGTTCATAGAAGCAGTGTACAGTATAAGGCCAGACAGACCAATATTCATACAGCAGTTTGTATACAATAGTCACTGTGTGACTAACAAACCTTAAGAATTCAATAAGCTTGATTTAATTAAGGCATACAGGAGCATGTGTCTTTATTGTAAGTTTATTTCGGTTGTGCTTTGTCAGAACCTTTAAATTTACAACAGATTAATAAAATGTCACTAACAAAGAGTAGGTACTTTAAACGCCTCATCCAATTACTACAAGAACTTGCCAGATCCAGTTACTTCATTAGAGATTAATCCCCTTAAATTGTACTGTTCTGAGCTCAGTGAGCTGCTTACCACTGAATTATGAAATTGGGTAAAATACTTACAGTAGCATGGTACTGTGCAGTGATTACAATTTTATATTGTAAGTCATGTGTGTAGTGTGAAACAAGTAGAATGTAACCTGCTGTAATGCAATAGTGATGGTGCTAAATGGAGGCCCTACTGTACTTTCCTCATAAGTTTTTAGTAATACAAGAAGTCGAGAGAGAGCAGTGACACAAAATGCCACACTGGGCTGGTTCTAAATCAATTGACTGCATGATTGCAACAACAAAACACAGTATGTGTCTGCCTACATGGGTGCAGATACCTTGTGTTCCATGGAGTATTTCCAAAGGCACGGTCAAGTTGATAGAGAATGTGACTTGCAACCGTCACGTCCTGAGTTCATAAGCAATGGGAGTAGGAAAAAATGCCAGTGAGCGGCAGTTCAGGAAAAAAGGTTGTGGCCAACTGGACTTAATCCAATCAGTTAGAAACTGGGTTGTAAAACTCCACTGCATGTACAGGGAGTGTTCTGAATACATTAGGCCATGTTGCATGCTCACCAGGCCCAGGGTATGCCAGAAGCAACAAACTAGGAATCCGTCTCGGTAAGGATGAATTTTGGACATTTGGGGGAGGGGCTTGAAGTTTAAGTAGTTTGGGACAATTACAACTACAAGTACTAAAGAGATAGCAATCTATGTCTCAGTGTTTATCTTAGTTGGAGCCTGAATTCCTGTTATGCCACAAAGTGAGCATGCTCATCAGAGGGTGAGGGGAGGGTTAACCAAAAATGTACAATCAGGAATGTTGGAACCTTGTAATTGATACTGTGCCTATGTACAATAGGGAGTGTGATTAAATAAAGATGCCATAATGTACTCTCTTGGAATATCATGCCACAAAATTGCTTCCTTTCCACATAATAATAGACCTGGCCACCCACCACCACCATCATCTGCACTTTTTTGGTTTTGGCTTAGTGCAAAATGGTTTTTCTAACTGTCTGGTTTAAAGGGGAAGTTTAAGCAAAAATCTAATTTTTGTATGTGAAAGAGGAACCAAATCTACACAATGTGGTGAAAGTTCCATTCAAATTGGATATGTATTTCTCGAGATATCGGTAAATTAAGTCAGTAGATTTGTGTTTCAAAGTGAGTTTGAGGAAGCAGAACTTGTGCAGTATCACTTCCTCACATTGACAAGGAATGCTTTGTTTCCCTTTTTTTAACAGACTGTTGTGTTGACCTTGAAGGCCATAGGAATAGGACCTCCCTGTAGGGGATGCAAAGTTTGTAAAGTTCCTGTGTCACAAATGCAATCATGTTTGAATAATATGGGATTGTTGAGGAGAAAATTGACTCTTAACTTTAAAGAAGAACAAAAGATAGTATACTAATGTGGAAATACAATGTCATATGGGCTTGCTGCAAGTTCACTTTTTGACATTTTGTTGAAAACGTGAAAACTTCACATGCTCATATCTTGAGAACAACACATTGCTTTTCAATGCAAATTTCACCAAAATGTATAGAACAGGGAGCTGCCACTCTAATGCTGCTCAGAATAAGTACCCCTCTAAAATACAAAATCCTGTTGTGACCCTTAGTTAAACCCTTCTTTCAATCTACAGTAATGGCACCCACATCCTTTTTCCAGTGGTGGGTCACTGTATTGTTGGGGAGGGGGTTTCAATGTCCACTGTTGAGTGCAATGGGTACTGAGTGATTTAATTACAGTCCAACCTGCATGACTAATTACAGAAGCATGAATACTTGAACAGCATGTTTTACAAAACAGGAATCTGACTATGTCAGTCAGTGGTACTATACTGTACTGGGTTGGAAACTGGGCCATAAAACTCTATCTTACTTACTATTACTATACTGTACTATAAAGTACTGTGGGTAGGCAACCATATCAACAGAGCTGGGAGAAATCTTTGTTTCCCAAATTCCCAGGGAGTAGAAAATTCCCAAAATTTATGTCCAGATACCCAAACTTTCTGGGAAGGAGCCTCCCTGCTTCCCAACTTTTTCCATTCAATGACCCGTGCATATCCAAACAGTGTATACTGAATGTGGAATACTTTTACACACTTTCAACTTGGCTAACTTGTCCTTATTCCGCTCCCCCTCCACACCTGACTGGAGTCCCTTTCTGCCATTTTCCTGGCAGGCAACTGAAATTGAAGATACCAGTTACTGAAGTATTCATTAGAGTAGCCCTTAGAAAATTCTGAACAGTACGATGGGCTGTACTTGCTTCACTTCACAACAGGTACTGTACAACAACAGTACAGTACTCTTAAAAGCTTTTCAGATTCACTTATTTAAAGAAAATAAACAGTCCCCTCCCCCAAATATCTTGTAAGGAAGGTTGGGAAGATCAGCTAAATCTTATGTTTTCCTCTAATTTTCTATGACATATTCCCCATGACACAGAAAAGTTGGGAGGCTGGGAGTAGACCTGTCAGTTTCGGTTTAATTTCCTAAACATTTAAAGGGTCAAAATAAACGTTCGTTTAACGCTTAAATGATGTCCAAATATAGCCGTCTAAGATTTCCCTCAGAATCAAGCGTACACAAGTAATGGCTTTGAGACTATAATTTTGGCACGCCCCCCTCTATCAGTTCAGAAACATCCGGGACATGCGTTGCAAGTCATTGGGTAACTGTGTACTGGATGCAGTAGAGAAAATGCACAAGGAACACTGTGGCTCTGCCATTACCACAGGCAGCTAATCGCTGCAGCGCAGGCTTGTCTACTGAGCAGCCTACATACCTGGCTGAGTGAAGTCTAGCTAGCGCAACTGGGCTATGAAAGCACCGTTTAAACTGCCGATCGTTCATTTAAACATTCAAACGTGACAGGCCTACAGCTGGGAGGCACCTCACTGGGAAATTTAGGCAGGGGGAAGGTGGATTTTATTTTGGCAATTTGAGAGATTTCCTTTTTCCTTGCACTGTACATTAAAATACTGTACCAGCAGAATTGTGGGAAATTTTACTCCCTTTCTGGGAAATGAACACATTTTCCAACCCTGAACATTTCCCATGATTATTCCACCCTGGACTGAACAATTCAGTGATGAAATTTTCACATTTTTTTATAAACAAAACCAATTTCTGAATTGAGTGACAGTGTACTCGACTTCAAACTGGGGTTACAACTAGGGTTGGGTGGTATACCCATGTGAGCAACACTACTAGTGGTACAGGTTTTTTTAAATACCGAAGATATTTGGTGTGTTACTAATACCTGTTCTTCAAAAAATAACTGGATCATGAAAAAATTACTGACACTTACTTTGAAAAATTAAAATTTTAAAGAATATAACTGTGTTAGGATGCGTGAATGATTATATATTCTACAAAAACATCAATACTCTCAGTCTGGTACTGTAGAAACCTAAATGAAATTTTCATACATGTATACTACATACACCCATTTGCATTGATGCACAGGATTACACAGGTGCTGTGCGCAGTTTAGGCTCCTTCCTGCTCGACTTTCTACCTGTGGGTTGAGAACGGATACTGACCACAATACCGGTTCTGTGTGCTTTGTGGTACCGGTACCAATATTTCATGGTACTGCCCAACCCTAGTTACAACACTTTCCCTTTATAAGCTTGTAATATGTTATGATTTTACTGGAATTACAGTATGGACTTAAGGTCTAATAAGTAATAACAGGCACAATTTTTCAAAGTACTGTACATGTGCATTCATTGTTTAAGAAAGTTTTTCTTTACTTTTCATCATTTGTCATGTGAAAGTTCTTCTTCAAAATCACCCTTTTATAAAGCTCTTATTTTGACAAATCCACAACTGAAAAGCAGGATATCTCTTAAATGTGCCAGCTCAGACTGCACAGTTCATAGGCTACTTGTACATGTACTGTATGCATAATTTCATGGATGATACTACATATTTTGTATGCAGTTTTCTACACAGTTGGTAAACAGTATCAGGTAGTCAATATGTTTTGACTTTGAGTCTGAGAAAGTAGAGGTACAGTATACATGTGCCAAGCAGCTTGAACCACAAAATTTTCCGGATTGTTACCAAAAAGGAAGAGTGAAGTGCATGTATGTTATCCTCAATTGGGACTTAAGTTAAATGCTGGCTTTGCAAAAACATGCAAAGCAGGGTTGTTCCAAAAGTGGTCAAAACTGATTTTGACCACAAAACGGTTTTAACCTGGTTTAAACCAGGCAAAAGTAGGTTTAAACCGGTCAAAACTGGTCAAAACCCTTTTTTGTTACAAAGAGTAAGCATAAATTCATACATCTAACCAACTGTGATATAGGAATGGCTTTAGATGTTTCAGTAGTAAAACTTAGGTTTTGTTTCCTTGCTGATTGGTGTGTTTCTCATTACATTTTACTAATTTGACCCCCAAAATTGTATACTCTCAATAATGGCATATGGTGCAATGCTGAAAGTACCCTATAGTAGATTACAGTATGTGCACTGCAAAGTAAAAAGAAAGCTTATATACACTATGCCCATATTGTGCTGGGTTTGATATATGTGTACTAGTCTATGACCAAACTTATCTAACTTTGTAGGCCTAGGTCTTTCACATTTAACTTAAAGAAGTTATTGTTATTGTTTTCAAAATGTTTTCAACTCTTTATTCTGAATATTTTATTTTATAGTGGTAGTCGAAGGTAAACTGAATGTTTGTTGTGGATCCTGTGATATAAATGTGTGTTTTAGTTCAAAGAAAACTTACACTATAGGGGTAAATTAGGGGTTTTTTGGCCACTTAAGGGGTTTTGGTTTTTAAAATTAAATCAAGCAAGGTAATTGATACATTTGGTCAACACCTCCAATGACTGTACTTACAATGTATTTGTGTCCTTGATTTTATTAGTTTCCTCCTATTGGGCTATGAAATGTTAACAAAAGTGGTCGAAAATTGGCTATTTTCAACCTACCTTAGGGTATTTTCAACCTCCCTATTGAAAACCATGCAAATTTATGGTAAACTTAACTTCATGAGGGTCATAAGAGGTAATCATCCAAATGTTGTGATAAAAGTTACAAATGAAGTTAACTCTTTTACATTTGGTAAATGACCATATATTATGCCTCTTAAAATAAAAATTGATCAAATTTCTGTAATTTCAATGATTTTATGAAGGTTTAAAACTAGGTGGTTGAAAATAGCCTTAGACATTGAGTTCAGATTTTTTGTTTTAAATGATTAGTTCAGGTCAAAAGGCGGGTGATTTTTAACTGCCATAAGTTCAAATTACTTGTTGATAAAGTCTTTGGAACTGTTGTTTCTTCAAGATATTTACAATTTGCAGAAAAGGCTTAGGCCGTCAGAAATACCCTGTAGGTTGAAAACCCCCAGTTTACCCTACCCTACTGTGTTGTTTTATTTGTCCTTGGCTTTAGTTAAGGTTTGTGACATTTACTGGAAAAGTTCTGATCTATTTTAGTTGTAAAATAAGAAATTTTGAGTTTTGACCAGTTTTGACCACTTTTATGTGGTCAAAACTGACAGCTTTAAACAAGGTTAAAACCAGTTTTAACCGGGCGGTTTAAACCGCACGGGTTAAAACCGAACAACCCTGAATTGCAAAGTGAAAGTTACATTTGGGATTTAAAAAATAGGCTACTGCACATGACAGTTCAAAGCTTGAAGAACTATGCTGCTGACTTACAGTACACTATGAAAATGAAGTATTTTAACATTAAGACATGTTTAGAACATTCCCCACAATCAATACAATTAAATGATCTGTCATACAGCAGTCCTTGAAAAGAGCTTCGGCATTCAGCAATGCCGTAGTAAATGGCGAGACAAATCCATTCGACATCAGCATATATTGTGTGACTTTGTATTAGGTCGTAACGGTACAAAAATTGCACAATACACGGCTCAAAATTAGGCCTAAGCTTTGAGAAATGATATGAAGAGAAGTCATTTTACGATAAAAATTTCCTCTGTGATCAAAATTTGAGCAAATTTGTGTATTCAGTATTACTCTTTACAAACAAAACATAGTTTCAATTTTGCAAGTTTTTATGGAAATTCTTGATTGAAAAAGTTCACTACCATCAGTATTTATGGAATTTACACAACTCACCACCTGCTGTTAAGAAGTGATCACTGCACACACATGAATGTGTGTTGCACACACATGAATGTGACATGGCAGAGAGTGACCTTTAGATTTAAGAACCAGCCGTTTTATCATTTTGATGCATTAATAAGTGGCAAAATTCCCAAAGCAGCTGTGTAGGTTTTATTAATGGAATTCCAAAGCTTCTGAAATAAATAATGTTTACGTACAATACAGTACCAAGTGTGTACACAATTATCGTTAACTTGCCACACACATGTAACTGCATGACTTTTACTGCCATTTGCATTGGATAGTTACCTAAAATGCTGAGGTAAAGTTTTTTTTTGCCTAAGTCAATCTTTTTTACTTCAGCCTTTTTTTTGCCCTAGCCAATATCTTATTTGTGAGGGCTGCATACAATTCATTAGGCCATACTGCCCAAAATGATACTGTAGCTATATCTGCACTATGTACAGTTACCTGCACTGTCCATTACATAGTTTGCTGTTCAGTCACAAGACACTCACCTGTGCAGGTTGAGCCATCATTGATTGTTATGTAACATAGTCAAAATATGATAAAATACAAGGAATTTTATTTGGGTTGAAGAAGAACGTCCACAAACTGGTTTGATGTAATTTGCACCACAGTGCTGTAACAGGAACTGAAATGCTTACAATAAATCACCATGGGGTATTACATATCTTCCAGATGTCATTATGTTACTGTACCTTCAGTTTCAGTGATTTTTTTGTTGACAAGGTCTAAGGGAATTTTTTAACAGTTTAGAGAGACTATTATTTTTAGAGGTAATTAAGGGATTGAAACACTGAAATTGCTACAGTACAGCAGCAGTGAACAATATCTTTGCATGAGACTTCCTGACTGTTTAAGGTCATGAAAACCTTATATACAGTAGGGCAAGTCCTAATAATTAAGGAATAAATTACATAAGGCTGCCTTTTATTGGTGAATAAACCGTCGAGACCCCAAATTTGGAAAAATAACAGATGAGGTGCAGCCGAGTCAGTTATTTTGTCAAATTTTGGGTCAGGACGGTTTATTCACCAATAAAAGGCAGCCTTATGTAATTTATTCCTATTCTACAACCCCAAAACTAATAAAAAGTACGAAAATTGAAAGAAATTCTGATAAATTGAGTCTAAAAAAGAGATTTGCAGCAAGTACAATAACAGGCAGTGATGACAACCAATGAGCAATTACTATTTCTGACGGTTTCTATTACTACCATTCTTGTAATTTTTGCCTTTTGATGTTTCCTGGCGAACGACAAAATGGTGACCTTGACCGCCTTTATAGTAATAGACTGTGTACAGTACAGTATATGTGTCACGTACGTATATGGCTACTATTATGTATAAGCTAATTTCTTTACAATAAATTTGACAAAGGCAAAATAAACATTTTATAGATACTTCAAAGTTGATTAATAGTAGAACACTTACTTACTAGATAGTTTTATCCTGAACTTGAAAAAGAATTTGTTTACTGAACTTGAAATTGCTCAATTGTCAAAGGTCGACAGTTAAAGGTTGACCAAAGTGCAGAATACACTTACTGAAAGCATACTTCAACGATTATAAACAATGTAACCTGTGAAAACTGGTGAAGTGAAATAAGGTGAAACGTTTGATAAATCGACTAACTCTTGAGAAGAAAAGATATGAATGTTCACGAAGACTTATTAACAGTCACATTTACTGGTGCACGAAAGTTGCAGCCCTGAAATATTGAGGATAAAGCTATGCTTTGTTCTTCGAACGACATTGACAGGTTGGTGTTACTGTTACTAGTGCTAGGCCTAACGTTAGGCTCCGCATCAGTTCGAGGTACTCTAACGACGTTACCTTGATCCGTAGTGTTTTCGCAACTATGTAACACTAGGCTGTTGCCGGTTTGAGCGTACTCGCTACAACTTACACACTGGGCGCTTAAATTATCTGATAATTGCCTCTTTTGCCCACTGCTCAAGAGGTTTACGTAGGTGCGAACACTACTTTCGCTTTTGTGTCCAGTCACTGCCATGATTTCATGGGTCTTGTGACCCGCTTTGTCAAGGACTGTGCACGTTGTTAGCTAGGGGTTGTAGAATTAAGGAATAAATTACATAAGGCTGCCTTTTATTGGTGAAAAAACCGTCGAGACCCCAAATTTGTCCACATCACATGGCTCAAATTTGAGATCAAAGCAGGGAACATCCATTGTTACTGAAGGAGCTGTGGACCTTTGCAGTATACAGTTGTACTGTACTGTACACTGTGGTATGGTCTAGTGGTTCCAAACCACCACAATTCTGTTGCATAGCAACAGCAGACAGTCTTGATACCCTCCAAATAAGTAGTGTTACTATTGACTTATGCATGTTAATGAGGCTAACTGCCTGTTATTGCAAAAATAACGGATTGTTTTTAATGGTCACATGATACTGAATTAGCCAATAGGAGCTAAGAAAGTGAATAACGGATAGCTAGGGGTTGTAGAATCTCTAATAATCACAGATTGCTGAATGCTATGTATTGCTACCTGGCATACTGTAGAAACAAACCATTTAGCTTCAAGACTTTTCTACAAAAACAGCATAGTGTTATACAGCACTGTACCTATACACTAGTACACATGCATTAATATTTGCACCGGGTACCCAGGTACCCAGCCGACGTAATTACTATCGGGGTAGGAAATTAGTACCCGGGTAGCGTTTTTCTATTTCTTTTTGATCTTCGCAAAATAACATGGTTATTAAAACTAACAAAATTTATTTACCCACAAGGTCCCACATATCTCATTCATAATTATTTGTAATGAAGTTGCTTTTGTTTGTTTCCGTAACATGCTTTTGTTAAATTGCACTTTTCCAGAAACGATTCCCGCGATCGTGTGTTTCAAACGTCCATTCCTACACCAGATAACGAAACAGCATAGGCCTACTATACTGGGCATATAGCCTAGCCTATCCCTTAGCCACAGAAGCTAATCCTTATGGTGCTTAAGTGTGATCAAGTTTTTAAATTCCAGTCTGATTTTTTAACTCACGATGTAAGGAACAAATGGCACATTGTTGATATACTGTAGAAAAACATGACATTTTGTTGTTGTCAAATCAATCTGATCAGCAATAAGGGGCCGATGGGTTGAGTCATTAATATAGTATGTGCATACCATGTACTTATTAAGTAAGATGTTGCAAGGTTTACGGTCGGGTACCCGGGTACCCGACAGGTAATACGGTTCGGGTACCCCGGTACGAATTTCCAACCCGGTGCAAACACTGATATGTACTGTATACTCTAACTACATACTTCAAGTTCACGGCAAGTTTAAAGTGGAACTATGGGATTGAAATAAAGAAATACTTAAACCTCCTAAATTTGTGATAGCACATGAGCCTGATAGCTGAAGCTGGAAACTGTTTAAGCGGTTCTAACATACTTAGAGGACAGTTTAAGCTTCTTTTGGGAGTAATCTTTGTCTGGAGAGCAGTTGTTAAATTAGGTTTGACAAATGAAATTTGAGTTCTTTCCTGCCATGAGCCAATCAGTCAGAAGCATGAACCAATGAATTATGTTTGTTTATGATTTTTTATGAATAAACAATAGTAGGTGTCATGCTTACATTCTCACCTGAAGGTGAAATGAATACACATACAAAAACAGTGCACAGCATTTGTTTGTATCTTCGTTGGTTGTCCTATGTACGAATGACCTAGGACACAAAGTTAGGCAGGCCTATAACAATTGTAGTAAGAAATGTTACCAACGTCATCAAAATTGTTGCCCAATAACATGAAAGCTCTAGGAGGAAAATCTCACCTTAAGCCATAAGTGGAATAGGCCATAGGGTGAGAACGTTGCCTGACATAGAGAGGGAGCATAGGCTTCCCTAGCTTACCCTGTAGACTACGGGTATGAACATGTACAGTAGGGCCCTATTGCATACATTTTGGTCGGCAAGCACATCCAAGCCTACTGTAACATTTGTCCTTGTTTAGTGTAAAGAAAATATGGTACATGATTGTGTACGTACTGTACAGTATCAGTATACACTGGCTGCATCTTGACAGTGTGGTCAAAGCAATCTTGAAAGCAGCTAATACATGAATATTCATAAAGTGCCAATAACTGCCTACACAGGAAAAGAATTGCATAGTCTACAGTCTTTTGGTTAGCTGTAACTGTTTTTCTTTGCTTTTGTTTTATACCCTACGAATAGTTCTTTTCCGCCAGAAAGCATACTCCTCGTTATATTTTTGTGTGAAGAACATGAAGCAAAGCTTGTTCTTTGCTGCTGGGAGTTGTCAGAGATCTCTTAGGTCCACTTTTCAAAGTCCAACTCCCATCTCCAAGGGACATTTTTAGGCCAAGATATGAAATGCTGAAGTTTATTTACTCAAATTGAAATGCTACATTCTGCAATAATTTGTGATGTCATTGTTGTACATACTAATCACATTACAATCTTTGTATTTCTGAAAGTTACTGCACTTGTTTGCACTCAGGTGTGATAGCACTTTTACTCCTATGGGGTGATGTAATTAATAAAGCCCTCTCTGCGCAGCATGCTATGGAAGCAAACAGGAGGTGTTCATGGTCATAAAAAAATTTTAAGTTAAAGGAAAACAAAGTGGAAAATGTTAGTTGTTCAACAATAAAGTCCCAAATTATTATGCAATAGTTTGTTTTAAGTGAATAAATTTCAATATTTTATATCTTAGCTCAGGAATGTCTTAAGAAGATGGGAGTTGGACTGTTAGAATTCATTATGCATGCTGTTTAATATATACTTTTTAAATTTTTTTACTTGGCTAAACTTTCAGCAGTCTACTCACACTTTTGTCTCTACATATTTTGTTAAAGAATGGATGAAACTGAATTTACTGTTTCATTATATGTGGAACATTATCAAAGTAGGTCAATTTTGCATATTTGGATGGAGTGTGAAATGAAATTGTTTAGACTAGGGCATTATGTTTAAGGGCTGTATTGTGTAGTGGAACAAGTGCAGGCATGTTTAAAATGAACACGTTTTCCTGGTCAAGGGCTACAGAAGCTCTATAGTAAATGTAAAATAACAAATGAAAGATAAAGAAAACCAATTTGTTAAATTGCAATTTATAGTTAATAGATTGAAACTGAACCCACCTTTCTTCAGCATCTGCCTTAGACTCATCTCCTGTGATCATATTTTTAATGTCATCAAGGACACTGCTTTTCCTCAGGCTAGTCTGACGAGAAACACTTGACCTTTTCCTGGAGCTCTTTTCATCTACAGACATGCCAGCAGAAGGATCCACAGCATTTTCTCCAGGTACATAGTGGACTGAGCTTGCAGCACTAGAATTTCCAGAATGTACATTTTCCTTACCGAGTTCAGCTCTATCCTGTACCATCTGTCCTTGATTTGTTTCACTTGGAAAATCTTTACAAGTCCACCGTCCACGTTTCACAGGTTCAGGATTTGGAACTTTCACAACTCGAAACCGTGAGGGTCCATTGCCATTTGCCTCAGCGCCTCCATCATTTGATGTATTATCCTCAGTATTTCCTACATCAGTAGGAATGGCTGTCCTATCGGGCAGAACACTTGGAACAGTATCATCAAATGACTTTTCTGCTTCTGAGTTTAAACTTGCCCTTGAAAGATTTGATACATCTAAAATTTCTGATGATGAAGCTTCTTCTACTCTACTTTCCTCTAATTCATCCTGGCTATCTATATCATCTGTTCCATGGTTGCTGTCTTTGTTTTTCGTCACTACACTTGTAATTTGGAAAGCACTTCTTTTTGGCCTTGATCCTTTAAGAGTCTGCGAGGAAGGCCCAACTTGGCCTTCTGCATCAGATTCTTGATCACTTCGCAACCCACTATCACTCCTCTCATCCCGGCCATTGTACTGATGAGCAGTATTTAAACCATCAGCCATTTTTGTATGCAACGGCTCACTTTGTTGTAAACTTGTAGTATAGTGATAAACTCGTAAGGTGGAACCAAGCTTCTACCCTACTTCTCCTCTGTTATCAGAGGGCTATGAAATATATAGATAATTGTACTTTAGATTTACAATGTCTCACAAAATGGTTTCCAGGCATTGTTATTCAGCCCAGAACTTGATGATCAATTTCATATAAAAAAAAAGTTGAATGCAACTGGCAAATCCCTGGTACTGAGGTAGAAAGGTTAGCTAAATTTCCAAATAAATGTCAGAAACCTTGATAACAAGTTAAGACTTACTGTGTGTGCTGTGTTATGTTGAATGTCTAGTAGTAGTAGGTTTGACCTACAGAGTACAGTTATGCTAGGTAAGCCTAGCTTGTACTAGGCAATGAATTCTCAACTGCTATCATGAGTTATCTCGTTTTCTGTTTCATGCAAGCCTTAATACAAATGTCAGTAATATTTATGCAGTCCAAGTCATCAATAACAGGAACAAAAAAAAAATAGGCCTAGTAAAACAAACAATGTAAAGTTGTTCTGGAAAATGAAAACCTACTGGGATTAATGCTTTCGGCTATGCCTTTATGTTTTCTGATTCTAAAAAGGGTAGCTATATCTGATCAGACTGTCATTTTCAATTTGGATCTGGACTGTAATTTTGTACAAGCCAGAGTAACTTTACCTTCTACTTCTAACTTGCCTCAGTAGCTTGCCCACCTAATCTTAGGCTAGGCACTAACGTTACAGTTAAGCCAAGGGCAATGCACAGCAGTTGAACTTCAACCACTAACTTACTACAGTTAGCTAGTGTCACCAACATTATCACGTCTTCAAAGAAAAATGTGGTATCAGGGCCTTCGTGACAAAAAAGGCGGCTGCCGCCATGTTCCTGCAAATGAACTGGTCTTCAGCACTTCGGTCCAGCTGTCTGGTTGTCCACACTTAGGCTAAGTGTTAGACCATGACAGTACGGTACAATTGACAATGCACTAGCTTTCTGCCCAAACGAATGCAAAATGCGTGTTAGGCTCACGTGTATTAAGTCAACGCAAACGTTGTGTAGGCCTTTACGAGGAGGCAGCGCTTCCGGATTAACGGCAGGTTATTCTGCAGTTTTGATCCAATTTAAGACGGTATACATATTTTTACACACTCAAAATTCCAATTCATTCGAAATTATTCCTTTCTCTTACAAATGGGAGAACTAATTGCACATAAAAGTTTCCAAAGGCGGTATTTGATGGACGAAAACAGTATGACAAGGCATCAGATCAGTAGTAAAAATTGTTGATAACACTACAGCCATATGACAAAGTGACCAATTTACGACCAATAAATATAGAAACTTTTTTCTGCTGATAATATACCAATTTTTGTACATTTTAAAAAACAATGTTTGATTTTTCATTAAAAAATTCATGATTTTAGAGTTATTTTTTATTTTATAAGAAGTGGAAAGTTATATTTTTTGTGCTTTCGTTCCCAGAAGGCAACTTATCTGTAGATAAGCCTGTTTCCCATCTTGTAGTAAACAAATTTTCTCTGCAGTTTTTTTCCCGCGGGAACAGATTTATGAGTGGGAAATAAGTGATTGAAAAATTGTGATAAATACATCGAAAACTGAGGAAAAACCAGTAGTTTCCCAATTTTACACCGTGGATCCGACGATTGTTTTAACATGTCTGAATTTGTAGAAACTTAAGGAAACAGCATGACGTAATGATAGAGGATTGTGGGTATGATCGATTTGTGGTTACATTGCCCATGCCTAGACTACGGTACCTGCCAAAAGCCGTCTGTGAAAAATGTTTGTGAAATGAAGCTATGCATTATCGGTTAACATGATAGTCCTAGCATTTAGTCTTTTCGAAAGTCTGAGTTAGCATCCGCCGTCCTCTTCTTTTGGCAACTGGTCCAAAAGGTTCCCCGAACATGATAGAAATCTGATTATCCATCTTGCCCTCAGCAAAGAATACTGGTTAGACTGATAAGAGTGGAGTCGTTAGCTTTTTCCTCTAGTTATTACTGAAGGAAACGGCTTTGAGGGCCGAGATACTGTTTTGCACATGAATAAGTAAAACAACTGTCATAAAAATTATTTTTTATTGCACAGCTGCGTTACTTCTATCGTATATCATGTAAAATATTCCGTCGGTAGGTCTATATAGTATAATGTGGTTCAAGTGACATCATTAGGAGAAAGGCCGGGATCACAGGCTCCCGCCATTCAGTAGACCTAAGAAAGTTGAGAAGCCCAGATCGACTGTTTGATTTCATCACTAAAAGGAAAGCAGGCAACCTGAACTTGATAGCAGATCTAAATAGGAACAATAGGCTAACTGAGTTTTACAGCTACACTCTAAAATCAAAAGAGTGAACGTAGTCGCTCTTTGATCGAGTGAAAAGTGTAAATTCACTCCATTAGAGTGATAATTCTCCCCAAGAGGAGTGAAGTTCCCTCCAAAAAGAATGAAGTTCGCTCCAAAAAGAGTGAAATTCACTAGAGGAAGAGGGAAAATTCACTCTTCCAGGAGTGCCTGCAATGATCGCTCTTTTTTTAAGAGCGATCACTGTGGGCACTCCATCAAGAGTGAAACTTCACTCTTTTTGGAGTGAACTTCGCTCGATCTTTTTGGAGGGAACTTCACTCTTTTTGGAGGGAACTTCACTCCTCTTGGAGTGAATTATCACTCTTATGGAGTGAATTTATACTTTTCACTCGACCAAAGAGTGACTAAGTTCACTCTTTTGATTTTAGAGTGTATACTACTTTAATATATACTATATTCACTCGATAATTTCAGGACTCAGTCACGCATGGCCTGGCGTTTGGTCTGTGTGGGCTGAAATCGACCAGTGGCGTAGCTATAGTTTGTGGAACTCGGGACAAGAAACTAAATTGGCGCCTACCCTCATATTCCGGGAGTTATCTTATGAATATACCCTACTCAAAAATTAAAATGACTGTTTCAGTTTCATTCAATCATGGCAGGCTGTCGCTGGGGCCCACATCCGGAGACGAGCATTTCAAAGCCCCGACATAGGTGATTAGTTCCCGGTTGAAACGCGCGCCAAATTTTTTTGTGAAATAGTTAAAAATCCGGAACTTGTTGTGGCGAAAATTTGTGGAGAAATTTTTCGACAAAAAATTGGCTTTTCGAGTTTGTAAGGACCATCAAAAATATGGAAAACCTGCCCTACGTATAAACAAAATCGAAAAAGTTATATGGGTTACGGAAATTCGTTTGGGCTTAGGCACTTTATTGTTGGCCTATATACGAATCAAGGCTCTCAGAAGAATTATGCCCGAAACCTTTTCAGTACCTTTTTGGACAAAGATTTTAAAAGTAAGGGTTCATACTGGAGAAAATTTGGAATTTAATGCAAAGAGAATTTGGGTGAGAATGAAAAAGTTGGGGTATTTATTAAGTCATTTGTACAACGTATCCACCGAAATGGGAAAATTTGCTGAAAATCTGTTGCCACTTTTTACAAATATTTGTAATTCTACAGCTCGTATTGGAAAAATTCGTAATTTAATGGCAAATTATGGGGTTTTATAGGAGTATCTGACCTTCTTATACCAAAGAGGTAGCCGGGGCAACTTGTATTTTGTTGAGGTTACTGCAGATTAAGGCCCTCGGTCGACACATGGAAATTTATCAAAAAATCGTTTCCTTTAAACAAGCCAGTGAGCCACAACTGAAAAAAGGCGCTGGCCGGCTCGACTTGAACCAGGTTGGAAACTGGGCTGCCACTCATCTAACTAACTCCTTTAAAGGGCAGGAAGAGTCATCCCAAATTAGTGTAGTAGACTGTCCATTTTCATGATTGGCTGTTGGGAGTCACGTGACAATGTTTTTTCTCCTCAAATGTGAAATTTACTAAAAATAACTGCTTGGTTTACCTTGAAAATGCATTTACTTAAATTAAAAATGAAATGAAAGATACTTTGAAGAGAATAAGACGAAAATATTGCGCTATTTAGCTTTTTCTTCAAAATAAGTTTGGGGGACTGCTCTTTACCGTTAAAGGAATTTTACAGTAGCAGAATATTTGAAAAAAAGGGAAAATTGTTTTATTTGTAGAGGAAAACTGAAAAATAGAAGTCTTTATTGCAAAATCAATATACTTAAGTTCATGTGCTCTAAATCAAGGCTGCAGCCTGGTTAAGGTTTCTTATTTTGTCATACGATAAAAATTGAAAATCTCTTTGTACTTTCTTCCCTTTGAGAATGTTTGAAAATCTGGAGCTTTTATTGAAAATTCCCTTTGCTATAAGGAAAATTGGGAATTTTGAGGTTTCTTCATGATTATCTTATCGTAAGCAAAATCAAGTAGATCGGGGGGGGGGGGGAGGACTGAAGTTTATCGGGCTTGCATCTTTTATTTTTTCCTCATTGAAGGACAGCCTTCCCTGATAGGGGGAGGGCTTCTGTCGCCCTTCTGGCGCCACTCTTGGTTCCTGGCAAATTTTAGGTCCAACATCGTTTTCAGTTATCTCCATTTGGGGCCAAGGGTATTTTGACCCCTTTCTTCCCCAAACTATGCCACTAAAATTGACTCATCCTGAATCTAGATCCAAGCGGAGTAATTCTTTTCCAAATATCAACATCCCGGTCCAGTTTAACTGTCAGGTATACGTAGGCCTACTCATCTCTTTTAAGTCAGTGGAGATACACTGGGATTCGAAAGTGGGGAGGAGGAAGTTGAGAGCAAACAAAAGAAAATGTTGCACATGCAAGGGAAACATTTGTCTTGTTGGCGATCCCACTTCAGGTGGGAAAACCCTGAAAGGTCTGTAATTTAAGCATAGGCTCTTGGTTAGAAAAGTTAAATCTCATAAAGCGGGCCGCTGACCCCATGCATCTGCTAAAGCAAAATATGCCCATCATATGATGGGCATATTTTGCTTTACCAGATGCATGGTGTCAGGGATCCGCTTCAGGGATTCGGATGTGATCCATGGTTAAAGTCCTCTGAAGCAAGGCTATAGTTTATCTCTGGGTGAAAAGTTAAGTTTCAAGTTTTTTGCATTTGTTTCAGGAGTGTGTCATTTGGGGGCACTGACTATGACATGCCTCTCCCCTTGGTGTAACCACTATTTCCAGCTAAATGCTATTCAAGCGACCAAGTTCACCTCCAAATTCGAGACCACTGTCTATTTTGCATTTATTAATACAGACATTATGTTTACTGATTAAGATTGGTGCCAGGTGAAGTTCATGACCCCGTTTGTTGGAGGCTTTTCCCCGTCCGGGGGATTTTTTTTAATTTTGAGAGCAATATGGTCGGTAAAAGTAAGTAACCTACGTTGTCCCCGGCGGAGACCAGTATCAGAGTATGGTATAACCCAAAACGATTGGTACTGTAGGCTGTGCTACTCTCAGAGGTCTTACATTCCTGTCAGTTCCTTAAATATATGTATACTGTAGTATGGTAGCATGCATACTCGGTCCGTTAGGGCCAATCAGACAGGTGGGACAGGGATCCGTCCATATGGGGAGAGATTCCTCGGAGATTAAGGGTTTATATCTCCCCCAAAATTTGACAAGGGGATGACCAATGAAATCCTACCTTAATGGTACAGACAAATAAGCAAAAAAGGTAATAAAAAAGCACAGTTGATTCTCCGTCGGTGCTAAGCTTTCACATGTCACATAATCGTTAATGTGGTACTCTTTGCATGCATGTTCATGGAAGCAGGGAACCATTTTCGCTAATCGTTAGCAAAAATTTTACGCGCTCTCCGTTCGCCTTCAAGTTCAGTCTCATTGAAGTTTTGATTTTCAATAGCGTCTCAGATATATCAACTTTAGTCATCTCCCTGATAAGGTCAATTTTTTGGCTTCTGAAACATTAAAACCAAGAAGCTTCGGGTGAGTTCCCCTGGATCCATACCGGGGCCTATCCCCTTGACCAGGGGCGCAAATCTCTGTTTGAGAGTGGGGGGGGGGGGGCGGGGGAGAAAATGCTTATGATGTGCCCATAAAAATACTAAACTGTGCACGCTTGGCGGGCACCGCGAGCGCGAAGCACAAAGGACTCATGGCGGGATCCAGGGGCGAAGCCCCTGTGGGGGTCCAGGGGGCGAAGCCCCCGGAAGCTCTTGTGTTCTGGCGTTTCCAAAGCTTCAGAAAAACTGTTTTCGAATGAAAAAAAACGAAAAAAGGTGACCATATTTTTAGGTCTACTCAAATTCTTGGGGGGCCAAATTACGATTTGGCCCCCCACTTTTTCACTTGAGGGGGCGAAGGCCCCCCTTTCCCCCGGGATTTGCGCCCATGCTCTTGACCCCTCCCGTTATAAGCTTCCTGCCCCGGGTTTGCCGGCTTGACCTGCACCCTTTTTGGATTTGTCATATTTCATCTAGGCCATTCCCCCTTGAAGTGAAGTTGAGAATTAATCTACGCTCGTGCCGGCTCAGACCTGTAGCAGGAGGAAGAAAGGGGGAGAACCCCCTTAGAAAAAATCGCACATTGGCCCAGAGAGCTTGAAGTTTTCCATTGATTTCATACAATTTTGCCATTTTAGCCGACCTGGAAATTTTCACCCCTGAAAAAGTTTTCACTCCCCTCCAGAACTTTGTCTGGCTACGTCCCTCGGGACCGCAGCGAATCACCTGAAAAAAACGACCGGGTACCGTAATCATTGAAGAGGAAGGAGAGAGGGGAGACATGAAGGGGAAGGAAAAAATGACATGAAGGAGAAGAGAGGAAAAAAGACGGAGAGTAGAAATGTGGAGGAAAGTTAACACACCTAAAAACGAGAAAACAGGAAGAGGTCTGTCCTGTGAGGATAACATTTTTGTAGTATATTTTCAATTTTTTTCAACTTCATAGAACTTTATTTCAGTCTTTCATATAAAGAAATATGTTATGAATTATTTGTATGTACAGGGTACTGAAGAGACTGAGGAGTGACAACAAGAAGCTCCAGGGAGCTTATGTACGTTGACACCCCTTTACAGAGACTTAAATTAACAGAAAACAATTACTACAAAACACATATATAATACAGAAAAAGAAACACAAAAACACAAATAAATGGAACAGATAGCAAAGAATTAAAATTATTCAGAGGTAGTTGGTGATAAAATGATCTTTTAATTGCTTCTTAAATGTACTTAAAAGTTTACACTCTTGAATATCATTGGGAAACGAGTTCCATAATTTGGGACCATTAAACCGAATTCCAAACTGGGAGGATCTAAGTCTAAAAAAAGGTATTGCTATGTGGTTTCGATGTCGACAGGGGTAGGAATATGAATATGTGCCAGTACGCAATTCAAAGTAAGTTTTAAATGTTGACGGGAGTGAATCACTTAACCAGTTGAATATGAAAATACCAGTATAATAACGATTAATATCATAAATATTAAGGATATTGAGATTGGCAAAGAGAGGTTTTGTATATTGCAGATGGAATTCATTACAAATGTGGCGCAGAGCTCGCTTTTGAAGAATGAAAAGAGGTTGAATTCTAGAAGTATATGTGCTACCCCAAATGACATTACAATAAGTAAAGTACGGAAGGATAAGGGTATTATACAAGGTAACCATGATTCTGCGAGGTCAGCAAGTCAAGCCTGTATGGAAGGTGAGTCTTGGATTGTGAATATAGCTTACTGTCTAAGAATACTGTACCATCTTCTGCTGAGCATGATTTTGACCAGCTCTATCCCCACCTCTTTCACGTTGGTCACGCACTCCAAGAATCAGATCAAACTGTAATCGAACCTCCAATAAAAGATCCACATTTGAAAGAATTTTTTCAAAATGCAAAATTTTCCATACCTTCGCGCGGAGCAATTTGCAGTTACTAAAGCAGCAGTGTTCGCTCATAAATTAGTTTGTGAAACTTTTCCGAACACTGGAAATGAGAAAATCACCACATCATTAAGTGATATCGGCAACTCCGGTGCCCATTAATTTCTTCCATGAAAGGGTCAATCCTCTCATTCCAAAGTAGTCTACAATTCCTGTAGGGGGTTATAGAAATTCTCAATTGGCTCAGCTCTTTGATTGACAGCACGAACGGTACTAGGAGTGTTTTGATTATACACATTGAACTTTCCTAGATCACCTCTGAAGCAATGAACTGAGACTGTGTCTGGATTAGGGTGAATTTCTCACAATTGTGGGAGGTGCTCTAGTAAGAAGGTTAGGAGAATAGATACTGTTCGGGTGAGAGAATTGGGCCTTTAAATTCCAATTTCCGCAATATAATCACTTGACTCTCAAAATATCGTCGATGAACTTGAATTTGTAGGTTTTAGATAACATTGTGTAATTGTGTAGCAACAATGATCTTTGGTCACCGTGCAATCTCAGACTTTCCATAAGATATACAGAATTTTCAATGATTAACGACATTTTCATATTTCCTTGTATAGGAAACCCAGAATCCAAACTTTCTTCCAAGTTCCAATACAACCGCCAAATTTTCAAATATTTGCTTAAAAAGGGCAAAAATCGCCTCGCAAATTACGTCCCCAGAAAAAAGTGTTCACACTTTAAAAGGATATGAAGATTTGGGTGCATCCCGGGAAAATGTCTAGCTCTACGCCACTGGAACCACTCATACTCCCCAAGTTCACGGGAAACTACCTCAGCAGACCAGGTGGGTAAATTCATGAGTAATACCTTACTGTGACTTTTCTCATTATTTGGGGCAGAAGATATTGGTTATCTGAAACGAATCTTGAACAGGACAGTAGCCTGCGGGAAAAGGAAAAAGGGAAACTCCCCTAAGATTTTCAAATTGTAAATACATCACTTAATTGGCACTTGCTAAGTAATGGTGGCGAGCACTCGACGTATAGGCATTTTCTGAACTGCCCCCCTAGAGATTTTGCTCAGGCTGCATTCTTGATGGAGGAGATTTATTATCTAATTAGCAACATGTGAAAGATCCTTCCGTCGATTAAAACTCACTAACAGTCATATATTTACAGATTTAAGAGCTACCATAGGTTAGAAACAGTGGAGTTCATTGTCAACTCTTAGGATGCAGGAAGTGTTCGCAAAATTCTTTAAATCCTTCATCACATTTAGTCAAATTACCTTTCATCGTGGGCCTATACGAAATTCAAGTAAAACTCTCGTAACTGCCATGAAGGTTTAGATATATCCCCCAGCATTATCATCCATGTTAAGGACTGGAGGAAATAAAATGCAGTATATCCCTCCACCCATAAATATCTGGGCCCAAGGGCATGAACCTATATCCCCACAATTGGGATGGGGGTGTGACTTTCGCCATTGGCGAATCATCGTCCGCCATCCGGGGGAAGGGTCAAGGGGGTGTCCTCTGACCATAATGAAAAAAAATTGGTGGATTAACTTCAACAAAACATTTAACCCCATCCAAACACAACCCTAGAACCTACTGCCATGGCGATTTGTGCTCAACATTAGCAATGGAATAGGGAAAGCAAGACAGTTAGCCACAACCGGGAATGAAGACCGTGGTCGCTCATGACATCACAAATTTTGCATATTGAGTCCATGTTTATTAGTAGTGAAGGACAAATCAGAAATCCCCCTGTGAAATAGTCAGTTTCTGACCGATTTGAAGAGACTTTCAGCGATATTCATGTCTTTTAATGCTTTTTACATGGGTAGTTTCAAAGGAAAACGAAGCAAGCAAATGTGAGTTGTACAAAAAGAAAGTTACAAGTTATTGAGCAATGCCTGGACTATTTGGATGTGAATAAATGTCAACATTCAATAGGCCTATCGCAGCATTTGGAACAGGCAATTAATTTTGCAACCTTAAAAATGTATATTTTTAAAATTCTAAACTTGAGGTACACTTAAAACTAAACACCCGTCAGCCCGTTTCAGATATGTTTGTTCTATAAAGGGATGAGTTTTTTTTCTAAAAGTCCCCTTGACTCTCTGGCGAAGAGCCAAGGGGCGAAAACCAAACATAAAGGGATGAGTTCCACAATCAGGATACCTTTCGTATCTAAAGAAACGCGAATGTAAAGGAACATGACGTGGAATCAATAAGAATTGCTTTTCTCTTTTTGTTACTGTGTGGGAAGATTCATAATGAGACGCAACATCCTGTTTCGTAAAAGAGACGTTATTTGTCTCACGTTTCCGGGAAGAGGAAGAGACTTATATCCATCTTTGCACGTTCTTTGCTTCGACATCAACGGCAAAAGGTGCAACGAACTGGCTCACATTAAAGGACAGGAGCATTCATCTCAAATAGAAGAAGTGTGGTAGACTGTCAAGTTTCATGATTGGCTGTTGGGAGTCATGTGACAATGTTTTTCTCTTCAAATGCAAAATTTACCAGAAATAACTGCTTGGTTTACCTTCACGGTAAAGTCATAAAATGTAATGAATGACACTTTAAAGAGAAATAAGATGAAAATTGTGTTATTTAGCTTTTTCTTCAAGATAAGTTTGGGGGACTGCTCTTTACCTTTAAGCAACATGCTCAGACAGCGTTCTGATTGCATAAATGGCCTTTTATGCAAAGCCAGCTCTGGTCATGAACAATGTAGCCAGCTCTGGTCATGAACGATGTAAAAGGGTGTGGTTCTGCACACGGTCTGCGGCTCAAGTCAGTTAGTTGATGGAGTTTTACGGCCCAGTTTCCAACCTATTGGTTCAAGTTGAGCCGGCCACGGCCCTTTTTCTAGTGGTGGCTCACTGACTTGTTTCCCTACTCCATTGCTAATGCAGAGCATCACGCACAACGACAGTACTCATTTGCTCAAGACTTCTTTTGATTGTAAGGAAGAACTTTGTTTTAAATTTTAAAATTGCTGGGAATGAGGAAGGGATCGTCCTTCCATAAATCCCAAACCATTCCCCACAAACTTAGTATTTTCCAGTTTTTCTCTAACAGTAAGGCACAACCCAAATTTTTCGGCGTGTTCCATGCTAAAACCTTTGAGTTCGACATCATTAAGGCAGACTGTCGCCCCTGACGAACTTTGAGTAGATGAATCCATAACAGAAGTTTGACCTCCTCCATCGTCGGGCATATCCTATTCACTCTTCCTGTCGAATCTGTTTAGCAAGCTCTTCGTGTGCAATAGTCACAATCAAAGTTGTACCAAATGTATAAACATTTTGAGGACAAATGTCCCAGTGAACTAGTCTAGCCAAAGTCAGGGACAGACTCAACCTTTCGTTATCGTGCATCATTAAGGGGTTACGTGAAGTATACTCAATACTTGATTAACATGCTTAATGCTTAATGTTATGACTATAAAGTGTTGCATGAAGTTGAAGATAACTTTACTTGTACCACGAACTTATGAAAAATAGGCGTTTTTCGCCACGGAAATTTTTGCAAAGTGGCTATAGGCCTAGGACCACCTATAATTACAATTTAAGTTGTGAACTGTTAAGAGCTTGATATGCATTCGCTGTATTTCATGGTACTGATAAAATGTCCATGCTAGGGTTCCAATTATCGGGCATTTGGAGAAGTTTTGTTTGTATTTAATCACACCACTACAAGCCTGCATTATATGGTAGTCTTTGAGCTCATTCGTCGTTGGCGAAGTACTAACCAAACCTAAACCTCACACATGCAGAGAAGAAGGGGCTTAAACCCCCTCTTTCCAGAAGAAGGTGGGTAATACCCCCTTTTCATATCCAATAAAAATTAGAAAACTTAAAAAGAGAACACTTTTGCAGCAATGTTGAACTTACACAAATGAGTGGTCTTTAAAAACCTTCAAGTTGGGCCTTGAAGCAAGCCCCTCCCCTCTCCCGAAACGTCTCGTAACTTAAGTGTAGGACAGCATCAATTTGGACTTGGGGTTTAGCAGTAATAAATCCACCACCCCCGTTTTGTGTTTCGGGCGGAATCCCTGTACATGTATGTTTGTGTAGCTGTAGAAGATGCGTCATGATTGCAGTCTTATCGTTGTAATTGTTCTCTTCTGGAGACTTGTCATGTCAGAAGGGTAGATTCTATCCAAAGTAGCAAAAGTTTGGGGCAGTTGGCGGGCAATGCGTACAAAGACATACAGCTGGCGCCTATCAAGGTGTCGGTGGTAAGCTTGAGACTGTGGTTCTTGCAAACTGGTTATCAAAAAGTCTCGGTCAAGACCTTTTCAACAAAATTCAAATGGAGGGCGGGCTTTAAACTTGACTATTTTGCAGAGCGATCTGCTTCAGTAATAATACAGAGCTGATAATTTCTGAACATTATAAAGGGCGTACTCAAAAGAGAGTTGGAAATGCTGTACGGACTGGTATTAGGGTCTTGGACAAGACTAGGTACCGTATCACATGGCGTCACCGCTAACAGAGTGATTATAAACATAACACTTTTCGGTGACCCTCTGCATGCAGTGCTAGTTCCCTTACATCAGTTAGTTAGATGGAGATGTACGCTTTATACAGTACCTTAAGATATTTTGCCAACAAGGTTAACTGAGTTTGGTCCCAGGTGATCCCAGATGACCTCTGACCTCCATCAGAAACAGCAGGGACCATCAGCTCACCATAACACATCCACATATACCAAATACGAAATTCATCCAAGTTTCCTACTTTTGAGATATCCTATTAGTTTGCTTGATATCAGCTGACCCCAGATGCCTTTTACGGCCCAATTTCTAAACCAATTGGTTTTAGTCGAGCCTACCACGGCCTTTTTTCCGGTTGTGGCTTACTGACTTGTTTTCCATACTGATGCTGTACCGCGTGTTTGGTCTAACGGTAGAGCATCCGCCTCTCACGCGGAAGGCCCGGATTCGATTCCCAGGTCGAGTCATACCAAAGACTCGTAAAATGGAACCTACTGCCGTTGTGCGTGATGCTCCGCATAAGCAATGGAGTAGGGAAAACAAGCCAGTCAGCCGCAACTGGAGAAAATGCCGTGGCCGGCTCGACCTGAACGAATAGGTTGGAAACTGGACCGTAAAACTCCATCTAACTAACTCCATACTGATGCTGAGCATCAAGCACAAAGGCAACCGGTATGACCCGGCCAGGACTCGATCTTCAGACCTCCCGACTGCCAGTCAGATGCTCTAGCAGCTTGACCATGTAGATCCCCGTACCATCGGACTGTTAGGGTAGATGGAGACGGTGTGGTCAAGGCCACAGCGATACGTGGGTTACATGTGAAAATATCAAGAGATAATGCTCGTTTGAAATAATTAACACTTTAAGGGTTAATTTTTTTAAAATGAAGAACCTCTTTGCTATGTTTTTGTCCCAAATATCAGTAATATGACAGATTGATCTGGAAATTTTTAATTCTATTCCCAATTTTTTTTATTTGTTTTTCCTGCAAAACTTCACTAAATTTGAACCGATTTTAATGATTCGATATTCATTTGGTTAGTAATGTAGATACCAAGTTCGGTTTTAATCACATTATACATGGAAATACAAATCGATACTTAAAAGCCTGATATTCTCACCCCAAACAGTTATAATTCTCCAGACTTACTTCCTTAGGCCCCTCCCACAACTGTTTAAAATCCATCCTCATCCAGACACAACCTCAGATTATTGCTTCAGGATGAGTATACAAGACCCCAATGTGTAATCAATATCACTCTCAGTATAGTACAGGCTGTGTAAAATGAACTATGGTACTTTGCATTGTTTGAACTTAGCTGTCAATCAAAAAACTGAGCCAATTGAGATTTCTGTTAACCTCTACAAAAATTGTAGTTCGGGGTGAGAGCATTGGCCTCTTAATTAAAAATCTTTTGATGGTGCATGCCCAGTATGTTAAGGCAGGGCAGGGCAGGGCATGGCAACTCCCTGGTCATGGTTAACCGCAAAAATAAGTCACTACCGTAGGCTAATTGCAATGCTAGATTTGGAAAGTAAGGTCGGTTAAAGCATGGAGCTAATACTTTGCTCCATGGTTGAAGGAGCGGAATTCTCCAATGAGTGATACTCTTTTACAAGTATCGATACATTGAATATCCGCTGTTCCTATACAATTACCTGGTTGTCACCCAGTTACGCTGCTAACAACTACTATAGTGACTTCTATTTCAGGGAATTTATGGGAGGGGGCTGGGGAACTTGGGGTCACGAGTTTGAATCAAAATCAAATACAAATGCACGGGGATTTGCCATTTACCAATGGAATGCTGTAAACTATGTGCTATAGGATATATGCTATATGCTGTAGGCAATGGAATAAGGAAAACAAGCCAGTGAGTCACAGCTTGAAAAAAAGGGTCGCGGGACAACGTTCAACTGGGAAAAAGGACGTGGGACATCGTTCATTTTTTGGAAAGGGGACCCAAACTTAGGGAGCACAAAGTTTCAATATGGGCGTGGGCATGTATCCACGGATGTAGTGCATTTTTGGAGAGGGGATCCCACAAAGGCGTACGGGGTGGGGGTGCAAGGGGAACTCGCCCTCCCAATTCGGGCAAAAACATTGATTCGGGCAAAAATGATAGATGATGCCATTATTTGGGAAAAATTGTTCTTGCCCCCTCACAAAAAATTACCCCTTTACGGCTATAAGGGAACCCAACTAGTTTGGGGTGCACAAGACTTCAATATGGATGACAACTGATTACGGTACTTTCCAGGTTCTATTATAATCATTGCAGTGATTGTGGCTGTATTTAAACTAATTATTTTTTCCAGTTATTCGACGTGTATTTGGTTTTCAAATGCATTGACAGTTGACAACCTTGACTTTTTTGTCGAGGAGGGGGTACTCCCCGAGTCCCAATGGTCACGTCGCTCCTACATGTATCATGTCCATCTCTTTAAAAAATTATTGGTTGTGGCCTTTTAGATAGCTCAATGTTAATTATTTTGCTCACAGCATTTCGTGTATTTGAAGAGGCAATCAGATTAAGTTTTTATATTTTTTTACAACTTTAATTCTGCAACACACGTTTACATTGACTTCAAGAGCTCGCATTTTAGTTGTATCATCGTGCATAGAGAGTTCTGATTATCGTTCGTTAGAGAGGACCTTTTTATGCATACTTACCAGCAGTAGGATATGCCATAAAAGCAATAAACTAGGCTCGTGTCTTTCAGTCTGTGGGATGTGCAGTTTTGGGGAAGGGTTAGAAATGAAATTACGTTATAGTTGGGAGAATCGGAGCCTTGTCGAATGAGAAGATATTTTTACTTGGAAATGGCCCGAACTGGTAAAGTCTCCTCTGTTCCGTTGAAGTTGGACCTCTCAATGCTGTTATGATGTATGTCGACATCTCGACCTTTCTCGACCATGGGCGTCCGCAGAAAAAAAGTCGGGGGGGGGGGGCAAAATTTCTAGGGAGGGGCAAAACCTCCAAGTCACCATGAATTGACACAAAGCATGCGAAAATTTCAGCCCAAAATGCCTCCCAGATCGCCGGAAATGGCATTTCTAAAGCCTATTTTTCGCATAGAAACTTGGAAAACACGTTTTGTTCTGGTTTTTGCTTTGATATTCATACGTTTTTTCAAGTTTTTGATTTTTCGGGGGGGGGGGGGGGGGCAAGTGCCCCCCCTTGCCCATACCTGCGGATGCCCATGTTCTCGACCGAGGGTCCACGTCACACCGCGGCGATCTGGCACGACTCGAAGCGACGTTTCACGTCCTCCCTGGATGAAGAAGTGTCGTTGTGAACAAAGTGCCGTCAGTCCAGTCGTGAGTCGTCGGGCCTATGGAACATGTACAATCAATCGTTCGAAGTCGGGCTGGCATGGTATCTGGATCTGGATTTGGAAGGATAATAAGCAGCCCTCCTGGTGGAGTCAAACTTTCGAACATGGCCATGTACGTTTGGGGAGGGGCCAGACTCATATATTTGCAAATGATATGACAGGGATGTCGTACGTTCTCGTGACGAAGCATGTCGCACGATATAATTTGAAATACGAATTTTTGAAGTCTCTCATTCTCTTCTTACCCCATGAACTGGAGAAATAATACAATCTTTTACAACAGCGGGATTTTTTGAACCTCCCTGCAAATCAGAAAAAACTTTTGCCTTTATGGGAAATTCACTTTCGTGAGTCTCATTTGAAAAGCAAGGTTGAGGACCCGATTAGCGTAGACATGTCAAAATTCATCACTGATGCAACTTTCTTGAAATGTTAGACCTGTCACTGAACCACCAATGTTTCTCGAGGGACATTCGATGGTAGCATTAGGAAGTTGTTACTCTAGTGACATAGCTCCCCAGTAACGAACATCTTCTAGTGGTTGAAATGGAATTGAAACTGATGAATTTCTAGTCTGTAAATGGTAGCCTCAGTATTCAGCGATGGACTGTTTGCCATTGACAGAGAAACTATTATCATCAAACCGAAATATTTGCCTAACTCTTCAATACTCCATACATGGAAGTCATGGCACTCCATACATGAAAGTCATGGCATTCTGAGTTAAAACTTTTATCTCTTCATCAAATACAACTCACCGCTTACTAAAAGGTAACTAAATATCTTCCGTCCACCTAGTTTCTTTTGTCAAACCGTGGTCAACCTTTCCAAGCTGTAATGTCAGATGACCAATGCAAAAGCTGGTTATACGGTAAGGGATCTTCTTTAGTCACGATCGAGTTCGTCGAATTGGTTAACATTGTATGCGTAAAACACTTTTGAGCTTCAAGTGACCAGAAAGATCGAGGGTACTGTAAACTGAATTATACAGCCCTTCAGAGAAATTTATATGAGGAAAAATAGTTACAGGAGCGTTTATGCTACAGCATTTACAGCAATTTGAAGACAAGAAATTTTGACTATCTTAACAGTTGTCAGTATGGCGTTCCTGAGTTGACAGCAGATCAGTGCATTTTTGCATCAACGCATATTAGACGTCAAAGATTTAAAATTATTATCAATAGAAGCCAGGTAAGTCTGTTTCCACATTAACTTCATAGCAGGCGTCGAAAAATGCATGTTTCTCTTTTGAGTCGGCATTGGGTGTTGCGGCAAATGTGGGTGCGTGAGCAGTATTACACACTCGCCGAGTGCATGAGCAAGTTTACATAATGATGAAGGCGTTGATATTGATTAAAATAAACGTATGTTTATAATCCTGGACAAAAGTGATATGACACTTTTGCCCAAATATAGCAAACGTATATGCACAGATTCGCTGGTCTTCCAAAATCCCCTTCTCCACCCAACCCCCCCAAAAACTTCGATCTTGTCCTCGACAAAGGATACACGGAATTTCAGAATTTCAATATTGAACGGGAGAGCGGGGTACCGTCCCATTTAATTTTGTCCAGGATTCAATCCTGGACAAAAGTGATGGGAAACTTTTGCCCAAATATAGCAAACGTGTATGCACAGATTCGCTGGTCTTCCACAATCCCCTCCCCCTAAATCAATGTTGTCCTCGAAAAAGGATACCCCAAATTTCAAGAATTTCAACATTGAACGGGGGAGCGGGGGACTGTCCTTAGTACTAGTGTCCTATGTATTTTTTTCCAGGACTGTAGTAAACAGTGGTGAATAAAGGAATGGCGCCATGATTTAGACTATCCGACGTGGTTGAGCGAAAAGCCAGACCGACCGGGGAAGGGAGGCAGCACCTCCGTACTATCAAACTGTCAAAGGCAATTAGTTGCCGAAAAGACGGGTGGTAAAGTCTACGGCACGCTTTTCAAAAGTTTCATTGTAGTTTGATAATTGTTCGCAAGAGACTCTCGAAGCTAGAAATCAGTTTACCTTGCCTGCAGTATGTATGCAGCGTCCAAAAACAAGGCTCTCGTGTACTATCAACGTCACGTCACTGACGAAAACCGGAATCTCAACATAAGCAGTCAGTTCGCTAAGTTTCCAAACCAGGGATAGCATAACTATGGTTACACTAAACAAAATTTGATATATTTTTAAAAGGACCTTTGATATTTGGCAGTCTTGTAACGAGTCACTCTTAGTTGGAGTCACAAGTCAAGGTCTGGTGATCAACGGCCCTCAAAATGATGATTGTTGTATATTTTGGAAGTCCAAACTGAAGTAAGAGGTAGCTTCTATGCGTAAGAGGGGAATTTCACATTAAAGATTACCTTATTTTTGGCTGTGTTGCATATCTTAGGCCTATATTTAGAAGGAAATGGAGATATTACGAGTGTGGGGGGGGGGGAGGGGCTGAGAGTGACCGGGCCCTTTACCTCCTTTCGTGAACTGGTCCACTGGAGCAATGGCGCAGCTGCAGGAGCAGGGAGATACAACCCCTGATTTGTGAAAAAACGAAATTTGCTATGGGCCCTTGTAACAACAGATAATTATGTAGTTAGCTTTTTAGATGAGATTTAACCATACGTCAACACAAGTGTGTTATATAGGAACTTTTCTATTATAAAATTCCGAATTCTCGCCAATACAAATTTTTCATTTCGAAATATCAATCCAAAGCAAAAGAGTGAACTTATTCACTCTGTAATACAGTGAAAAGTGTGAGTTCACTCTTGCAGAGTGTTTAAGGCCCAATTCTCTCACCCCAAAAGTACTAACTCTCCTAACCTTCTTACTTAAGCCCCTCCCACAATTGTATGAAATTCATCCTCATCCAGATACAATCTCAGTTCATTGCTTCAGGGTGAGCATAAAAAGTTTAATGTGTATATTCAAAACAATCTCAGTACAGTTAATGCTGTGTAATAAAAGCATTGGTACTGTGTATTTCTAATTAACTGTCCATCAAAGAGCTGGGCTAACTGAGAATCTTGGTAAACCCCTCTAAGAATAGTGTCTTGGGGTGAGAGGATTGGTCCTTTAAAGTAAAAAAAATCAGCGTAAAAAATGAATTTTAACAGTCCAACTCCCTCACAGGACATTCTTGCGGAGATATAAAATTTTTTAAGCCTATTCACTCAAGTTAAAATGGTACATTGCGCAATAATTTGTGATGTCATTGTTGTACTATTCAAAGTACAATCTTTGTATTTCTTTGTTTTTTCTGAAAGTTGCTACACCTTGCACCAAGGTGTGATAGCACTCTTATGGGGTGATGTAATTAATTAAGCCATCTCTGTGCAACATGCCATGAAAGTAAAGAGGAAGTGTTCAAGGTCATTAAAACTTTTTCAATTTTATAGGGCAACAAGTAAGTAATGGGAGTTGTACAACTTAGAAAGTCACATGTTACTGCTCAAGGGAATTTATTTCTCATATTGTTTAATATGTTTTTTGTTATTTTTATGTTTTTTGTTATTTTTTTTAATTAAAGTACACTTCAATTCATTCAAAGAATAGTGCTATTGAGTCTTCCAAAGTGACGTCAGCTTGTCGCCAGTACACAAGACCTATATACATCGGCGGACTTCATACAGCTTATAAACCATATGCATGACGACATCCTGAAGTCATTTTGGAGGAATAACAATGAAACACATGGTTAGGTTAGGTTAGATGGATTTTTACGGGCCAGTTTTCAAGTCGAGCAGGCCCCGTCCTTTTTTCCAGTTGAGGCTCACACCAGGCACGACGGCAGTAAGTTTCGTCTTTGGTATGACCCGACCAAAACTCCCGACGTCCCGACTGCAGGTCTAATGCTCTAACCAGTGCTCCTCTACTGTTATGACACTATATAACACACTTGTGTTGGTGTGTCGTTAAACCTTATCGAACATCGAACTAACTTACTAACTCTGATGCTCTGACCACTTGAACATGCAGAGGCACCACTGAATTTTGTGTAGAACATATATGTTTGGATCGGTAGGCACACCCAGAAAGATCTGCCTCAAATGTACGAAAGACTTGCCCATATCGAATTACTTGACCAATCAGCTGTTCAGTTTTCCTTTGTTGATGCTGATTTCATAACTCCTCTGAAGGTGGCGTTCTTTTTGCATTGTGACATCATACGCTAATCTCCCTACGAGTACCGGTATAGAACCCTAACGCGCGTATCCAGTAGATTGACCAATCAGCTGTGTACATTTGTTGGTGTTGGTTTGTTATTCCACCAAATGTGCACGCACGTTTTGCATTGTCAC
This sequence comes from Holothuria scabra, assembly GCA_037179385.1. NCBI lineage: Eukaryota > Metazoa > Echinodermata > Holothuroidea > Aspidochirotida > Holothuriidae > Holothuria > Holothuria scabra. Next base: position 27,060,599 of record CM074190.1, on the reverse strand, counting down.
ATGCACAAGGTCTGACGTCACACTACAGCCATGTTTGGAGGACTCAAGGCCGCACAATTGAACTTGTGTAGGCCATACACAGATAGTTCTCAGTGACGTCACAAGTAAGGGCAGGAGCCGATATCTGGATATGTAAGAGGGAAAACGTGTGCGTACGTTCTGACTTGCCCTAAAACATGGCTAAAATACTCCACGTGAAAAACGTCCATGACGGAAACATGAAACATGGTTAGAACTGTGCAGAAAAACCGCTCAGTGTGCACTGTGTAATACGTGGTGTGTACACGTTGATCAATTAGCAAACCTGTCGAGTGTGGTCTACTACGTAGTGACATGTTCTATAACATGGCCCTCTGGAGAATGTTACGACGGTTAATTGTTGGACAATCATTTGCATTTTATTGGCGTCCAAAGGCAGGCGTACGTTTGCATTGTGACATTATATGCATAAGGTCTACTAGAAAAAATCATTCTGTTAGGTCACTGGTTGGCACAGAGCATGCGCAGGAACTTCAAATGCGTGCATGTTAGGTTTTGCGCATGCAGGAATCTCGCGATTGCACGCAGAATGTCGTCGTCGTCGTCTATTCCGTTTGTCGGCACTGCGCATTACTACTCACGATAGCTCCCCCATCTTTCTGTCACTTGTAATGCCAATAAGTCCGATCCAAGATGAAGATCTGGTCTAATGTCTTTGAGGTCTTTATTGACTCTACCGCACCAGGTTGTGATCGATCTCCCTCTTGATCTCCTGGTAGGGCGTAACGATTCTTGTAAAGCTTGCCTGGCTGGTGTTTCGGCCTGCACCAGCATGAAGAGAAATTTAAATCTAATTTTATTGCGACGAAAATATGCGCGTTCCTCATCAACTCTGTTGTCAAGTGGCCGAGATGCAAATTATTTGAAAACATGAATGAGTTGTTTTCACCCCGTGTTGCTAGGGTAACGAAAAGATCCTGATAAAACGATCCCACAGGCGCATAGATCTACCTCAAGAACCTATGAGCATAAATACGCGTGATATCTCGCGCATCTCATGCATTGCATGCTTCAAATAGGTCACAAGAAACATTTTCAAGCAATGCTTCTGTGCGTCACCACTATCGGAGCTCTCCACTTATCAATTTTTGGAGGTACGTACAAGGACCCATAGGCCTATAATACAGGGACCTATACATGCAAAAGGCCACTTATCTTATTTATATGAATATCTTTTCCGACGAGTAGTAGTATATATGTGACTTAGGAAAAGATTTCCAGTAGGTTAGCCTAGCCGTCGAAGTTGTGATAAAGTTCCAAATTAGGATTGGTCTAAATTTCTGTACGTGTGTATGTGCGTGTTTGTGTGTGCTTGGTTGTTTACACGATATATTGAAAAGGGAAGATCTTACAGTTCTCAGACTTGGTAAACAGATGCTCCATACTGAGAAGAAGAACCATATTGTTTTTGGTGGAGATCAAAGGTCATCTGGGGTCACAGGAGTCAAACTCCGAATACCTTGTTTACAGAATATCTCAAAGTAGGAAGCTTGGATTGATTTCAAACTTGGTGTGATAATGCATAACGGTAGGAAGAATCCTATGGTAGAGATCTAAGTTCATTTTGGGTCACAGTGGGTCAAATTCCAAAAGCCTTGTTAACATGCTTTCTTAAGGCGGGAAGCCTGAATAGATTTCAAATTTGGTATGTCGATGCGTTATGATGGGAGAAAGGACCCTATGAATTTTGGTAGAGGTCAAATGTCACCTGGAGTTAACCAAAGTCAAACCATGAAAACCTTTTAAACTTGCAAGGTAGGAAATTGGGATAGATTTTTAAGTTGGTACGTGAATGTTTGATGGTAGAAATATTCCACCTGTACTCCGCGGTGGTGGTCAAAGGTCCATCTAAGGTTATCAGATGTCGAAGTTTGAAAACCTCAAGGTAGGAAACTTGGATGGATTTCATAGTTATTTTGTGGAAGCGCTATCTTTGGAAAATGGTCAGTATGATTTCTGTGGCTGTCAAAGGTCATCTGGGTCACAAGAGGCCAGACTCTGAAAAACAGACTCTTGTTAACACTTTATCTTCATATGTGGTATGTGGATGTGTTATGATGAGTCCTTGTGGTTTTGGTGGAGGCCAATGGTCGGGTGGTTTTACTTGGGATCAAACTCTGAAAGACTTGTTTGCAGGATATCCTAAGGCACTGTATGAAAGTCGGATTGATTGATGGAGTCAAAGGTCATCTTGGGTCACCGGGGGTTTATGTTAATGTGGGATTATTTGGAATAGAACATGTAGCCTATGTACCATCGAAACCTCGTTGATTTTTGTATTCTGGTTATTCAAACTTGTCATTCGAGTAACAATTTTTGTCACGCAAGTCACATTCTTTTTTATGTGACATTCCAATCATTTTGCACAGTCAAATGGATGACTCTCAAGGGTCACGTGCCGCGGGAATGTAAATGCGTGGTTCCAGCTGTAGTTTTGTACACCCTTCTTGCTTCGTGCATAACCGACTGTGCATTGTCGAACGCAATCGTGCGGAGCGCTGTTTTTTTTTTTAAAGCATTTGCTAACATATTGCTGCAGATGAATTCAGTTTGGTTTGGGGTATGGATTATGGTTTTGTTTAAGATTAGGGTTACTTATAGCAGGGAGTTGTAACAGATCTCACTGACGTCACAAATATGTGTTAGCAACCGCAATGTTTGAGGGCAAGCCTGTAAAAACATACTGGGGTTGCCCTCAGACATAGTTGAAATACTCCACGTGGAAAGTGTCCGTGACGTCACGTGAAAACTGCGTATGATCTCGCAATGCAAAAAAGTACGCCCCGACATCACTGTGTTGCGCATTTCTCTATTTTGCCGCCAATGCGTCCATTGTGCAGCAATAGATAGTTCCCAGTGACGTCACAACCGCGCATGAAGTCACGTGGGAATCTGTGATGTGTAGCTTCAACCTTCTTGGCAGTTGCGACTTCAGTTGACTTTATTCCAGTAGTACAGTACTGAAGATAAAGCAGACCAGGGGTTACCCTTTGTCTGGTGCATGGCGTATGACACTGAAATGCATTGAGACGCATCATCAAGATGATATAATAACTTCACATCATTATGATCAGTGAAATACTCTGCCTGACGTGCAAAAGTTATTTCTCTCTATAAATAATTTTCTTTCAAAGTAATGACATGTTTCGTAGCACTTCATATCCACCTTCAATTTTGAGCACTGTCCCTTATCTATACATACAAGGATTGATTTATCGTTGTTGGTTTTTCTATTTTTGTTTTGGAATCTGTTTCCAGTGGTTGCAGTTGCGATGATGAACGAACAACTTGAATCTCACGGTTACACGCTTACCAAAGTAATCAACTGTATGTCCTCACGGTCACGAGTATTCCTTGCACAGAACCGATATGGTCAGTACATTGCCTTGAAAACGTCGGCAATAAAGGAACTGGACGAAGCATATGAGGAAACTCAGCGATATTTAGATAATGAAGCTAACATCTTAGCAAGTTTAGATCACGAACATGTTGTCAGATTAATCGAATCTTTTCCTCTAGGGGGATCTACTGTTCTGGTGCTGGAGTACATGAGCGGAGGGACGCTGGGGTCGTTCATCTGTAACAGCAAAAAATTACACAATGACGTCGCAAAGAAACTGGCCAATCAGCTAACGCAAGCTATAACTTATTTACATGATATGAATATTGCACATTGTGATATCAAAAGTGACAACATATTATTGGATGAACACAAGAATGTGAAACTGGCAGACTTTGGATTTGCAGAGGATGTCAGAGTGGCATCTGTGAAGGCTGCCGTATGGAAGGGTTCAGCGTCGTTTTCCTCACCGGAAAAGCTGAGGGGAGAGCTTACGGATTTGTTGGCTGGAGACGTGTGGTCATTTGGAGTGGTGATATTTCATATGGTGACCGGTTTCTTACCATTTGGAAGTGAAACGGTCCAGAATATAATGGAAACAATGGATAAACCATTGAGATGGCCACGCCCTTTGCAAGTGATTGATTCGGCTTGCCGTGATTTCGTGGAGCTTATCTTACGGAGCATAGAGTCAAACAGACCAACGATACGCCAACTTCGACGGCACTCATGGCTCTTATAGACGAATCCGGACAGTCAAGCGATGGTCTGATTTTAGTCGGCCGTAACTGGGGTTTATCACCTTTTTATCTTTCAACTTCCTTGCTTACCTCTATCATGAATGGTTGTACACTAAATTGTATTTTAATTCCCTCAATTTCACTGAATATTTATTTGGAGGCCATGTTGTAGCATGACATTTTCGACCCTTTATCCATGTGTTTTTCCTATGACACAGTATTTTAATTTTTCTTATAATACTAATCTCCAAACTAATGAGGAGGAAGTTCCAATCATGGATGCAGAAATTATTTACATCCTCAAAATACCACAGATGGGTCTCTTTCATAACACTTAAGGATATTACTTATATACTTTGAGCATTCCAAAGCTAAAAAAAATCTTTTATTTCTCAAGTCCTGTTTTTTTTTTCAATTGTGTGGTACAAAAACATTTGTTTCACCTGTAAATAAGATGGGTGGACACCAAAATAGATTTACTAATAAAGCAGTAAGCAGAATGTTACAAAGTGTATGTCAAATGCCATATTAAAAACTTTAATTCCCCAGACATTTCAAAATAGGAACTTGGGCAAATAAATTTATTTCAACTGTCTAGTTTCACAATGTACATTTTTCAGGGGACACCAAACTAGTCTTCAAAATTGAAAATGGTCTTGTGCTTTTTATATTTGGTGAAATTTCTCTCTAAATTGTTTACTGCATGAGGCAGTGCCCAGGCCTCCAAAATCTACAAACTCCAGAGGATTACTGCATTTAATAAGAACAATATTATTGGAAAACTGGGAGTAATAATGTTTCATACGTAAAGGGGGACACCAAAGTTTACACGTGAAATATCTTTTATAAAATTCCTCCAATTGATGAAATGTCAATATAACTTTAAAGTATGTATGTTTTGTTGACATAATTCATATGTTATCAACAATTGTATGTTGAAAATTTAACAAAATTTGCCTATAAACATGGGGGGATTCAAATTTTGAAACGGTTACTCTCAATGTCACAATTTTTGGTCTAAAAATAGCTAATTTAAGCTTTTTTCACCAAATTGGTAAGATTTACTCCATTGACACAAATTTTGCGGTAAGTTAATAATCATCCTAACTTGTAGTGACAAAGTAAAAACACATTGACCATCGTGTTAACAAACGTTTCATGGCAGTAGCCTTTGAAAGTGTATTTTGACCATTGGCCCCTAATTTATGGAACTACCCATATATATTCGTCATGTTGAGAGAAAGAATCCTGTACTGTAGTGTTTGCTGGAGGTCAAATGCCTAAACCTCGTATAACACAATGAGAGGAAGAACTTTTTTGGTGGTCAGAAGTCATGCCAAGTTACCAGAGGTTATATATGAGATCACCAGGGGTAAAAGGCCTCACTTCAAGAAGAAAAGTTGGACTGAAGGATTTCATATTTGGCATGTTGATGCAGTGTGGTTGAGAAGATAATTCTAATTGTTTTTGGGAGGTCAGAAGTAATCCTACTAAAGTAGAATTTCCAAGGTCACCATCTCTAAAAATTTCCCAAATTTTCCTTTTGTCGAGGAATAATTGGACCATTTTTTGCTTCCTGGTTTAGTTCCACCGAGTGTGTTTTAGTCAGTTAGTTGTTACAGCATCCGACTCTCACTCAGAATTTTCATATTCCTGTGGAACAGCTCATATATTTACAATGGTTGGCAAATTTTTGACTCTTTCTGACCAGAGATGGAGAAGACTTTAGCAAAAACTCACAAAAATCGGATCGGAATCTGATCCGAATTCTTTGTAATGTGACCGCGGCTGGTACAGACGAGTCCGGTTCGGGGCACGATCCAGAGTTCCGGCTTCCGCCAAATACCCCCCCCCCCCCAATCCAAAAACCAGATCGAAGTCCCGACGGTTGACAGTCATGCATGAGAAACAATGACTGAATAAGCTGTAATCTACTGAAACACCCCTTTACTGAAGCACTGGACGGTTCATCAATCGAGTGGTATTGTTTCCATTGAAATTTACAATTTCTTTAATACAAATAACTGTAATTAAAGACAAACACTTTAACATAGTGTTCACTTGCTTTATTTATTCAGCTGCACGGTGTGAGTGGAATTTCAGGGTGTTTTGTTGCAAAGAAGAAAACTGTTGTTTTTAACTATGTCTTCAAATATACCTCTTTAAAAAAAGTACATGTTACCAGTTCGCTTTCATGCTAACATGTCTTCATGCAGAGAGCAGGGACCTGCCGTGCAGCTCCCTGCACAGAGTTCACTCACGGTGCAGATGTGTGAGGGACAAATGGTTGACCATGTTAGTCTTGTTGTACCATAGGGAGAAGACCGAATGCACAAAGGCCGCGGAGCCAATTTTGAAGTGCGGGGCTAACCATCGAAGAGGTCCAATATGTCCAATAAAATAGATACAGTTTAAGATGGCCCAAAATGCAGTCTAAGGTGGCCCAAAATGCCCACAGCAAAAAAGTGCGGGGGCTAAAGCCCCCCCTAGCCCCCCGTCTCCGCGGTCTCTGAAGCATGGTTAATTGCCAAGAGGTTCTGACTTGCGGGCGAGGGGTCTGGAGTTCTACTAATGGCCGGGTCATACCGAAGATATTAAAAATGGAACCTATTACTATTGTGCTCGTGCTCAGTATAAGTAACGGAGTAAGGAAAACAAGCCAGTGAGCCACAACCGGAAAAAATCCATGTTCGACCCTACGTAAACCAATTGGCTGGAAACTGAGGTGTAAAATCTCACCTTAGTTAACTGACTGGCTATAGGGGTCTAATGAATTCAAGTTTTGCCACTGGTGCCCGAGCCCTCATGAGGGTTAAAATATGCAATATATTACGGCAACTTTTGCATTTCATTCCTTTTCCAACACAATTTTTCCAAAGGGGAGGGCACACTCGAAATAAATTATATTTCAAAGGTAGCTTAAATAGTACTAACTTTTATATAAAGATAACTACATATTACTTCAACTATTAAGAAAAAATTCAAAGGCATTTTGTCAACCCCCCCCCCCTCCTCCTTAGAACCTGAAAGACTAAGTTCACTTGGCAGGGTGAAGATTGCTTTCCAAATTTCCGCAGGATCTGAATTTCTGTCAGCGATGTGAAAACATTCCGACAGCCTTTAATATTTTAAACAGTCTGGTGTGATGTTAATATAAAACCATCAGATTGCCAGAATCCTTCTCAAATATGTCTGACAAATATACATCATACATTAACTTTAAAGTATTCATGAAAATGGAGTAAATTCGCCACGCATTCTGGCAGCCTATAACCTTAAATAATTTCTCAGCCTAATTGCATACTTTTTACTGTTGTCGAATGTTATAACTGTCAGATTACCTGATTACTCAGGTGCGGGCACCCAAGAACCAAAAGTCTTGACCGGAAAATGCTAGTGGTACATTCGTTTTGGTAATTTTCTGATCGTATTGTTTGCTCATTTCTTATTTAAGTGAACATTTTATAGCAAACGAAAGTTCAAAATAACGAGACTTAGAGTCTACATATAAGTCTCACATATGAAATGCCATTTGCCAAACAAATGCTACTTTCAAAACTTTTTTGGCGCTCCGCTTGGTTCTTCCGTAGAATGATTATTTATTATGACAGAAAATCCGCTGACACCCACCTAACACGAACATGAGTAGATGATGTTGTCAACTTTGTTGCCTTAAAAATGCAATAACATGATCATTATCAATTTTTTCTCAACTGCAATACACCTATACAAGTCCTCTTCTCTTTTAAGAGCCACCCGTTTGCTAATTATAATCACAGGAAAGGTAGAAGTCCGTGTACCTATTTAATGCAGGACTATTATGAGAAAATCAACTCCAGAATGAAAAGATGGAACGACCGAACTAAGCGACTAACGAACTCACAAACGAACAACTAACTAACTAATTAAATAACTAAATAAGTCACAAACTACTAACCACCTAATTGATGGTAGGAAAAGTGGTCATTTAGCTGTGAAATATGTTCTCTATTGGGGTAATCAAAGAAGACTTTGAATTTTGGATACATTTTCATTTTAAGACGACTTTGGCTGTAAAGTATAAACTTATCTGGCATGCTTGTTTAATTAACTGTAAGCACCTATCCCATAATGGTTGCGTTTATTCAAGACGTTATAACGGATCCACCCAAAAGCTTCCCTCAGTTTGAAGCAAGGTTGGCACACAACAGAGATTAGTCCGTATACAAGGTGGAGTGAATTATCTCAATCAGTCGGTGTAACTGCTATTTTGTGAAGTTTTCCAATCGACTAATACCGTAGTAGTGTCAAAATGTTGAAGAAAACGTACCTGAAGAAATGGATTCCTCGTAAAAACTATGCTGTCATTGCTGCAACTTTAATTTTCGCGTTCGCAACGCTGGTCCTTTCTGTCGGGTAAGTGTAGATTTATCTATTGCATAAAAGGTGAGCCTTTTTGATAGACTTATTAAAGTAGTGTGTGTGATAGCAATTGATGTTGTAACGTAAAACTGCTAACGATTCATATTACAAGAAAGACCGAGAACTCGAAGAATTTTTGCTTATTTGTTATGGATGCAGGCGAGGATCCAAGGGGGCGGGGGTACGGCCTCAGCCCAGCCCTTTTTCGTTACATCAACAATAACAAATACACTAAAATAAGTATAATGTTTATCTACGAGAATATTCAGGGGGCTATTTTAGTCCCCACCCCCTTTGAAATGTCTGGATCCTCGCCTGGGAGGCATTTAAAAATTTACAAGTTAGAATTGCTTATCCGGGGTGAATGGGGAGGGGGTTGAAAACGTAGAAGAATCTTGTTACACTTTCTCAGGGTATTTGTCAAGATCGGTATGAAAAACGGTGGTCAAAAACACCCGTAGCCAGACAAGGCACCCAGTCGGGACAAACATGTGGCGGCAGCAGAATGTCAAAATTGCTGCAAACTAAAGGACAAAGGAAAGTGTGGGGGCAAAATTTTCAGGCACAGAGCGAAACCGAGCCCAAATTGCCCCTTCCTGCCCGTGTGGTCCAGGGACAAAGCCCTCGGAAGCTCTGAGGTTTAATCATATCTCTGAATGAAAATTAAGCCTCAGGAGAAATATACTATTTATTCATTTATTTTTTTGGTAACTCAACCTCTAACTGACCTAGCTTGGGGACAGGTGGCGGGCAAGGGCAAAATGGGGCCCCCCTCTTGCCCCTGTGGCTCCGCCACTGACCAAAACCTTACCCTCGGGTCGAATAATTTGTCAGGGTGGGGGCTTCGTCCACTGCCCTGCCCCTTTCTTTTCGCTGCGGCCCTGGTGAAAGTTGTACAGCTAACACAAAATTAGCAAAAGTTGAACTCGTGTAACACCTAGTAAAATGACAAAACTTGGAATAATTCGTCCCGCGATAGTGCAGAAAAGCATGCTGTGCATTCTGTGATACTAGAATATTACAACACTGTTTCCGCAGTCCGCTCTCTTTTCTATCTTCGCAAAAAATAAATATAGATAAATAAAAAAATACAAAAGCAAACAAACAAGCAAAACACACAAAAAACATTAACACGTTGAAAACCTTAATAATGAATGACTTAATAGTGCTGCTTTCTTACCCATTCGATGGAGCAGCATTCCATTCAGATATTTGATTTTAAAATGAAACATTAGATAACAAAGTCTTGTATTGATGTAACGAAAAAGGACGACACCTAGTATGATATTATAACTGTATAAGAGTGAAAGCTACGATCCTTTATATAACATCAAATCTGAAATAGTTCTAGAGCACGTAATTATGTTGCAAGTTTTACACATAGGGAAAAAAGAATATTCTCATAAATTTCAATTTATCATGTATATAGATCTTCGCTTCGTTTCGTTCCTTTATTTTTTCTCTTTTTCCATAAGATTTTACAATAACCTAGGTAATGAACAAAAGAGAAAGGATGTGGCATATAAAGAGAAGGCTTAAGCGATCCACTCCCCGATATGAAAGAAAACAGTAATGAAAAACATCAATAATAGAATATTACACACCGTGGAACCCTTAGGAGCATTAAATTAATCACATAGAAAATAATTCTTTAAATTACTATTGCCAAGATCGTGTTTGAATGAGGAAGGTGGAGGTTTTTTTTTTACTTAATTTGACAAGGAATTCCGAATAACATTTACGCGATCTTGGGAGAGAAATCAAAATAAGAAAAGGACACTTCAAGGTGATTATGGTGATTGTTTCATAAAAGTGTGTTATTTTATTTTAAAGCTCATTCAATTCAATGGCAAAAAGTAAGTTAAAGGGCCAATTCTCTCACCAAACTACAGTTCTTGTAGGGGGTAACAGAACCTCTAAATTGGCTCAGTTTTTTTTATTGACAGCTAATTCAAACAGTGCAGAATACCGAAGCTTATGGTATATTGAACTGTACTGAGAATGTTTTGATTATATATACAAATTGAGCTTTTGTATAACTCACTCTGAAGTAACATAAACTGAGATTGTGTCTGGATGAGGGCGAATTTCAGACAATTGAAGGAGGCGCTCATGTAAGAGGGTTAGGAGAATTGGTACTGTTTGGGGTGAAAGAATTGGGCCTTTAAGCAAGAAGGTTTTACTTTTTTCTTTACAAATCTCACCCACCAGGTTAATCCGATTCTTCAACGATCGGCAAGCAGGCTCTGTCGATGTCATGGGGGATTTTCCCACAGGCCCAGTTTCAGCCTTGAATATATCAATGGACAGTTTTGGTAATTGTTTGCCAAATGCGTATTTGTACCCTGAGCTGACTCAGTCTTACCATACATCTGTTCTCGCCTTTGTTCACAACCCAAAGAGTGCCGGAGCCTCAATCAGGCATTGCATGGAATGGTTGTATCGGGCTTTGCACAAGGACAGACCCGTTTTCTTTACAGGATTCACCGTAGCCGAAGAAAAGGAAAGGTTGTTAAACCATGTGGTCCAGGCAAATGATTATTATGTGGGGCGCACCGCATTGGGCATATGTGACGCAGTTGAGGATCGGCCTTGCTCCTATTTCACTGTTGTCAGAGAGCCGTTCGAGAGAATTGTTTCCGAGTTTTATTTCTGTACAACTGGCGTTCCAGGGCCCGGGCTTCCATGCAATAAGAGTTTAGAAGAGTTTGCCTTGGCGGTGGGTAGTCTTCTTTTCTATGAGTTGAGTTATCTAGTACCCTGCAGGGAGGATGTTCATAACACAACTTATCCTTGGAAGTGTGACAGATTGCAGTACAATGTCCATCATCCAGAACACAGGACGGCCTTACTTAATTTCTACCTTGAAAACATGGACAAAATATTTGCAGTTATTGGTTTGACAGAGGAATTCGATACATCCCTGAAGTTGTTTGAGAATGCATTCGGTGAACCGTTTCACAAAATTTGCAACAAGATGCACATGAATGAAGGCACCTACATGGGTTGGAATGACACAGATGAGACGCAAATCGACCGAAAAAGAGTTATTGCAGAGGCAAAGAAAAGTTTAATGAAGAGTGAGAAGGTAAGAAGACGACTTCATGAGGACATACAACTGTACAATAAAATGTATGAAATCTTTCAGAAGCAAAAGATGTCTCCAAAATATAATTTTCGTCACTAACTGGGAAAATTCGCAGTCAAAAGAGAGGCCAAAGTAAATGGTATGCTCACTCAGTCTGCAAAAACATCCAATACACTAACCGGGGATGAAATAGCAATGCAACTTCCTAATTGTACGCCTACTTTTAATCATTTGGTAAATACATACTACCACTTTTTCCTGGAAAAAATTTACTGTTTTCGTGGGGTTGTCATTCGTGTTGAAGTGTGGGAACACGGAGAGGGGTTGGATTGACAAGGTTCCACGTGCAGGAGCAGACACGACTTTTGGTAATATAGCAGTGATAGTGGTCATGCTACGGGTGGGCTTGACTGGTCGTGGAATTGGTGGTAGCGATCGTTTCAGTGGTTCTGTTTTTGGGAGTGCTATAGAGCATGATACACTGTAAAAATTTACGGTAGATTTACAGGGCAACAAAATAAAGAAATAAATAAGGATTACATAGAGTTTTAGAAACTTAATACCAGAACGTGTCCGTAATCTTTATTTTTTTCTTTATTTTTTTTCTGTAAATTTACAACGATTTGGAGCCCTTTTTTACAGTGTAGTGAAAGCATTGGTTCTGATGGTAGTGGTTGTGAAAGTGGGGGTAGTAGTAAGTATTACCTGTGGTAGTAGTGACTTAGTTGTGGTGACAGTAGTGATATTGATAGTGGTACTGATTGTGATAGTGGTATTGATCGTAATGGTAGTGATACTGTTCGTGATAGTGGTATAGTGCGTGGCAGTGGCAGTGAAAATTGTAATGATAGTTGTGGTATTGGTGGGAGTTTTGTTGATGGTGGTACCGTAGCGGTAAAAGTAATAGTGACAGTAGTAGTGGTAATTGCATGGCGGTAGTGGTTTTTGACAGCATGGGCGTGGATCCATATTAGCGATCCATGTAACCAGAAGTGGAGGGGGACTTTTTCGCTATTTCACCATTTGCGAGGGAGCGAAGCGACAGAGACGGAGTGCGCTTGCGGGGGAAGGTTTGAGAGAGAGGTGTTCCCCTCCCACGGTGAAAAAGTTTTGTGCTTTTTAACGTGAAAATATGTGATTTGGTGCATACTTTATATGGTATTTTGTATGCATAAGCAGACATAAAATAGTAATAAAAAATAAAATGAAATAGATGGACAGATAGGACATTTTCATTTTGTGAATAATTGTAACGTGTAATTCGTCTCAGTGCACTGAACGAAAGTTTAGCTGTGCATTAACTGGCCGGACTAATGACAACAATCGCAGCAGCCGTTCAGTTTTAGGAAACATTCTCCGTACTTCGGGCACCATGCTCTTAAATAGTTGGTGATAATCTGATACATTATAGCAATTCTTACTCAACGGAAAGCACATGGTCATTCGCTGGCTACAAACTTGAATTATAACACAGCAAAATTTGACGATGTCGGCATTTGAAGTCGAGAAGTGAGCATTCTATACTTTTACTTCTAGGGCCTAATTCATCAAATATTTTGTTTTCATCAAAGTTGGGGACTTTTTGGCATTGCCCCCTTCCAAAAATGAGGGGAATGCGTCCCCGTCCCCTATGATCCATGCCTATGTGTGACAGTGTCAATAAACAGTAACAATAGGACCATGAACAGTAGATGTAATTGCGTCATGGTAGGATACATAGTGTAGGCTTAGGTGGTATATCAATGACAGCGGTATTGGTGGTGGGGAGTATTATTAATGTGGCTGTTTGTTTCACGTTAATTAATAATATTTTAGAGTAAGTGTTAATATGTGTAACATAAGTATTACTTTTATTATAGTAAGGTGCATCGCATTAGCATAATAATCTTATAATCATAAGTGTTAACAAAGACGCAAGTATTTTCGTGTAGAAACATTACTTTAACCATTACTTATTACCATTTGTATTTCTAATTACTTTTATTAAAAATTAATGTAATATTATAGTATCTTTATACAATAAACTATATCGCAGCTACTTATAAAAAAGGGTTTAAAAGAATTCTTTCCATGTGAAGATAGTTACATGTTTGATGTGCACATTGTCTCCTCTAATATCCCGCTCGCATTTCTTTCTCTGTACGATGCTATTATACCAACTATTTGCCGTATTAAATCGTATAACATTACCGAGCGTCAATTCGGGACAGTAGGGCAACAGGGCGGTAAGTTTAACTCAAGCGGCGTTTCGTCGTAGGTTTTAAGATGTTTCGGGTTTTGAAGACGACGGAACGAGGGACATCGGTTAAAAAGTGTACCTTTTTCTCGATCGAAAGTTAAATCGGCAGATAACCGTTCTGAAAGCCAACAGAACGGCGAGATGGCCGCTTCTGTTCATGCGCGGTCTAGTACTTTTTGGCGCGTTTCGTTTTCTTTGTCTACCGTCCCGATATCGAAAAGTCTCTATTGTGAAATGTTAAACCGTCGACGGTTTAGGACGTAAGCCATGAAGTGAAACAAGGAAATATGTTTAGAGTCAATTACGAAGGTACAGGTAGCTTGATAATCTATCGTCTTTCGCTACATCCGCAGTTGCTAAATAAATTCCCAGTTCATCTCACGAGCTCACCAGACTGCACCGCTTGAGTTCTCCACTCCTGGGTACAGATTCACACGTTAATCTATCGTGCGAATATGTCCGTTGCGCTCTGCAGTGCTCTTCATCAGTTGTTTACCCAGAGAATGACGTCACAAGACGTCTATGAGTACGGTCAACCTTCAGTTGTAGATCAAAAGTTCCATCGCGGTCAGCGTACGAAGGTGTCTCTAAACATTTGCTCTGAACGTGGAAATTTCGCTCATAATGACTTGTTTTGTTATAAGATCGATATGCAAATTCAAAATAATTTTCAAAAATGTACTACTCACTTGCACTGCATAACTTGTTCGTATTAAAGATTTTACCGCCATTAAAAAGTTAAAAATACACAAATCCGTATCGATGTTTCGGGTTTTTTTTTCTTTTTTGTTGCACTATTGGACCACCTCAGCTTTTACTTGGCAGGAAGATTGTTTTGTTTTGTATATGATGGGAACTATTAGGCCTTTTGCTTCAAAGTTTGACGCTAAATTCCTCCTGTTCTCCTTTTTCATTTTTTGTCATTGTAAACCGTTGTCAGGCTTTGTTTCCCTTGCGTGCCAAATAGGAATGTTTCATTGTAAAATACAGTTAGCAACAATATATTTCTCGGAAACCTTTAAACTTTCAAATTAATTTACAACCTGGGTTTTTTTTTCGTTTTAAAAAGTCAGAACAATAACAGAGCAATAATCACACAGGAACCACAACACAAATTACTCTGGAAAAAAAAGCAGCTTTTCCCTCTCAAACTAGAAAATATAGTTGCATCCGTTTGTTTCAAGTACTTGGCCGCTTCCCAGAACATACCGTATGAGAAAAAACATGCATAGGTATGGGTAGTAGGCTTTAAAGGGCCAAACCTGTCACCCTAAACTACAATTTTGGTACGGGGGTATCGAAATTTTCAATTGGCTGGCTCTTTGGTTGACAGCTAATTCAAACAAAGCAGAGTACCAAAGCTTATGTTATACAGCTTGAACGTAGAATGTTTAGATTATATAAATTGGGTTTTGTCTCACTCACCAGCAATAAACTGAGATTGTATCTGGATGAGCATGAATTTCAGACAATTGTGGAAGGGGCTTAAAGACAATGTATCGTGGCAGGAAACGGGGGCGGCACCATGTTTTGAAAATTGTTCTTTTCTCCTTCCCGCATCAAAAACTGTTACAGCGCCATCACCTTCCTTGACCGTGAAAAATGTTCGTACAATCGAGGGAAGTTGAAGCATGGAAGTACTACACGGTACTCGTTCGTGCTGACGTAGATTTCTGCAAGACATTTGCAAATACCACATACAACGAACAATCGTCGGCAATAAGAAAAGTCAGTCGGCGAGGACAACTTTTCCCAAAATGAACAAGACATTGCGGCTCGGCTTCCATGGAACGCTTTATCAACGTTAATTAACGAGTAACTTGTGATGGTTAAAACTGCGAGAAGGTAAGGAAAGTAGACAAGAACAAATAAGATGGCTATTAGAAGACATTGACAGTAATTCTGCGAAAGATCCTTGCTTGACGATGTGTAGTATTACGTACGTGCATATGCCATATAAAATTGAACAAGGGAGCAATTTTCCCAAGATTATGGGCACAAATTCCCAAGGTCTGATACAATACAGCAAGAAACAAATTCAACTGCCATAACGTTGCATGTGGGCCCTTGTTATTTTATTGAGTGTATAATTGATGCTACGTACAGTAGTTGCTACCAGGATACACATTCAAATGTGGGACGTTAAGCTCCTTAAGGGAGCAGAACTCCTCCGGGAGTGATCGGTTGGTTTTCGCCCCTTGGCTCTTCGACTTTTAGAAAAAAGGATACGTACACCTTCAAATTAAGGCTGATATATCTTATACTAGTGTGAAAAGGGACAAAACGTTAGTCATTGCCAGTATGAAATTACTTCAAGCACATGTACACTCTTTGTCCTACAGTTACATAGTGTTTTAGTAAAATATATCCCATTATTAGAAAGACTATGTATGTGAGTTGACAGATTTCAGACTACACTCTGATCACATATGATGGCCTAGCTAGCTCAACAATTGGCTTTTCACCCCCTAAATTAGGACAAAATCAAAAAAGAATAGTAGTGTGATGCACAAAAGTCTAGGAAGGGTTTGCTGGATGAAAGCATTATATACCGTATGATTAGAAATAAATTGGACTGACCACCTTCAAAGGATAAGAATGCTATCCAACCAGCTCAGTACTGTTGTAATAATGCCAACAATTTCCACTGAATACTTAATTGACATGTGACAGCAAATTACATCTAGGGATAGTCAGGCCAGGATGGTTGCCTGAAACAATTCTTCCACACCCGACCCCAGGAGAACCTAGTAGTTTACTAGACCAAAGATTTTAAGACTTTTCAAGGTGCTTGCCATAATCCATAACGTAACCTCATTTTAAAGTATCACAGGGTAATAACTAGCCTTCAGACAGGGCTATGTCGTCAGTTAAATGGCCTAATGAAATGCTGTACATGTAACGGAATACACATGCAGCCCTGTGTAATAGCTAGGTAATTGCATTGCTTCAGAGTTGGGATAAGGACCGGAGGGAGGACGAGGAGGGGGAGCGGGGAGGTGGCAATAAGAACTTTGCTTCACTGATACCCGAAGTGTAACTGAATATAAGTCTATCAATCATTTAAAGCCCCCCCCCCCTTACCCTCCCAATTTGGAAAAAAAAGGTTCTTGCTACCCCACATGACAAAGTTTCTTCAACATGTACAGAGCATGAAGTAAATTAAAATACTGTACCATACCAGAGTAAACTAACCTTCAAGTGTACAACATTTTCCTTAAACAGTCTACTGAAACTAAAAGGTTGTTACTACATGTCAGTGGCACTTGTCACATAACTTAGTTATATTATGCTCTTCTTTGTATCCTTGAAGGCACTAGCACTACAGGAACTGCATCAACTTTTCTGGAAAAAGAATCACCTACAATACCTACTATATGGCAGAACTCATGCACGGAACCTACCATCATCTTCTTGTTAGGCTGGAAGGAAAATGTCTCTTTAAAGAAGAAAGTGCAGGCCAGGTCTGTATGGTGGCTTTGAGAACTACATCTCCACTGCCAGCTGATTGCCTAGAGAATTCCACTATTGAAACTTGCTTCGTATGACATATACTTAATGAAATATTCGAGACTGGGGAGGGCCGGCCGGTGTCATCATGTTAGGATACAGCGACAGGAGTGCAAGTAGAGGGGTGGAAAGGCCACCCTGAAGTACATTGAGATAGAATTGCATATCATGATATCAGTGACAAGAAATGTACTTGTAGACCCAAACTATCCTGCAAGATATATTATGAAAGTTGCATGGAAGCCTCGAATTCCTACATTTTAAAAACTTCATTTACAAAGATGGTAGTAGTTTTCATATCACTTGCAATACAACCTTTTTTTTTAGAAAAACACAAATTTTTGTACCATTTTTGAAGTGAATTTACAACTGCATGCAAAACAGAAGCGTTATGTTTTGTTTGGGAATTAATCATAGTGTCTATTATTATAAAAAAAGAATAAGAGCTTTCCACTGTCATGCTTGTTGATCAAGAAATGTATTATAGCATGTTGATGGGAAATTTTAAGTGTAAAACAATAAAGTGAAACAGCTGGTACAAGATTCCAGTAAGAATATGGTACTCTACCTGATTTTCATCTTTTCTTTTATGTAATATTTCTGTCAGTTGGCCTTTTAGGAATTCCAGTAATTATCATAATTTTGTCAAAAATCATTTAATATTACTATGAGGTATGAGTGAATTACATTTTTCCTATACCTTTATGTATGCCTTGAAGACTAGTTGGGTCAGGCTATTCACTTACAGAGGTAGATCAGAAAAATGATGGGGTATTACAGGATGTAGAAGAATCTATTTCCAGTGGTTTACAGCAGTAATGGTAGTGTTATAAATTGCATTCACTGGAGCAAGGACCTTGTAGCACAGATGTATAGCCTACCTACCATTTCTTTTGAATGAGAATAATGTCTGTTAATGACAATGGCAGTTTTGATAATTTTGAGTTTGCAATTAATGAGCTGTTCATTCTCATATAGAATCAAGCATGCACCTAGTGTATTTTATTAGCATTTTGGACCAAAATGAGGGGGGAGGGGGATAAAGGAGGGGGTGATACTTACCATGCACACTGTCCTGCAGGTTGATAAGGATGACAAGAACTAGCCCACCTCCTTTTTGTAGTTTACAAATCCATCCCTAGAAAATGTATTGTCAAACTTTCAATAGATCACATAATTCACATTCTGCTTTTTTCCGAAGGGCAGCAAGTTTTTACATATTTTTCAGACTTCAAAAAGGATCACAATGAAGCCCTATTTTAAAAGCTGTGTTCTACACACTCTAGTACCTTCTCCAATTTAAACAAGAACACCAGCCTAGTGCACCTCTGCAGTAGAACTTCAGCAAAGCTGAATTGAGATTCAAAAGTCTACAATTACATACAACTTCATTCTTATTGGGGACTTCTGGATAGCAGTAGGGTGGACCTGGGTGGACAATGCACAGGGGTCCATGGAGAATTCAAACACCTCAGAGCTTGTGTGTGCAAGGTTTCATTCCTATCCCATAACCCTCACCCCCCACCCATGAATATTGGAGCTAGAGACTTTTAGATAAATGAATTTGGGCACCCCCTTGCGGTCTAGCTTCCCCATGCATTTAGAAGGTCTTGTTATGCCATTAAGTACACAATTACCAGTACCCAAAAAACACTGATCAACAAGAGTGGAGTTATTGTTGCAATTCATATCAAAATTTAACCAACGGGTACTGATCTTCATGTATAAAGTACTATATATTCCTATCTTTGTGGATATGCTACATTCCCTTCAAGTATAGCGGTGCTATAGCAAGTGCACATACTGTATGCATGCAATTTGCACAAATATATTTCTCCTTCTTGTAACTTGATTCTGCATCATAGCAAAATCATTCTATTTCTAAATGTACAAGTCCCTCCGTAACTAACAGCAAAAAATGATGGATACTAGGACATACTGTATATGAGTCCCATCGAAGCAGTACCACAGTCTCCAATTAAAGAGGCACCATGCACCAGCATGCACCTTTACCAGGCTGGTTTCTTAATGGCACTCAAGTGGGGAAACAAAAAGTACTGCACAATATCACAAATAAACAACTTGTGGAGGGTGTAGGGTTAAACCAAATTAGTAGAAGAGAGCTGATAAAGAGTTCTCATGGAATGCTCAATGCTAGAATTAAATGTACTCAAAATTTTTATTCAAGTCATTTTTGGTCCTTGGGATGTTGGCATAACGTACATGAATGTGGCAACACAAACCAAAGCATGTCATGACTGAACCTGAAGGAAGTACTGATCAAGGAGTGATGTCAATGTTTCAGCACAGATGGGCAATGCTTACAGTAGCAAGTCCTGATTTTAAAATTGCTCTTATTCAAAATGAAACACAGGGATTTGGTTTGACCCATTAATAGAAAATGTCAAGATTGAAAAATTTCTGTGTCCCACTTACCATGGCTGAGGGCTTCAAACATGACAATAGCTAGGAAATGAGTATTTTCGGCACAAATAAAATTTACACTGGAAATTAAATGTTCTTCTATAAAAAAAAAAAATTCTTCCAAATTTTCAACAATTCTTGGCAAGAGAGCTTCCCATTTTGCTGGTTTTTCCACCCTTGCTCATGGCATATTCAAATCTAAGAAAAGAAATATTTCGATCATTTGTAAAAGAAGTTTTAGCTAGAAAACACATTTGATCAGTGCAAGTGTAGGATATGTAACACAAGCTTGCTCCAAGTTTACAAAAATTGAATTAAAAATCTGATAACTTTACTTGCATATATTTTGAGCATCCGAAGAATTGAGTTTTGAATTTTATGCGCAACATTCTACTTCACCGTCCTATTAAATATAAATTATTTGAAACATTCTTTTACAGGATATCTTTTAAATGAGAATTAGGGTCTACTTCTGGGGGTAGCATATTCAAGCTAGGCCAAGTCCTCTCACTACTTCATACATTCTCCCAGCCTGTTTTATTCTAGCCACCCACAGCTGTTTAAAACTTTTCATTGTGCAGACACAATCCTGGTCTACTGTTTGAAGGGTATATCATCATCAGTGAGCATACAAAACCCTGTTGAATCAGACTGCATTCTCTGTCGGAATATGAGCCACTCTGCATTCTTGAATTTGATATCACAGATCAGAATGATGTATGGGTATTTCTTACACAGTAAAGTTACTACAAAATAAACTATAATTATCAATCTGAATATCCTGAACATGCAGTTTCAAACTTCCACTTCCTTTGGCATACCAACTTCTCTATTAAACAAATGACTTAAACACCTTTAGAAGGGTTCCTGCCATCATTGAAAACCTGAAAAGTCATGAAATTTGAAAAAATATTTTCCAGGGCCTGGTAAAGGTTTCCAATTCAAAAAATTGTGTTAACTAAGTCATGAAAAATTCATGGAAATTTTCACAAACTTTCATAAAATTTTCATAATCTGAGGAAACAGCCCCCCAAAAGTCGTGCAAATTCTTTGAATATTTGGTCCTGGAAAAGTAAAAATTTATTTTCCAGAAATGTGGGAACCCCGCTTCAACTTACGATTCATTTGAAGCTTACAAAAGACACATGAGTGCACCCAAAATTGTTCCTATATTCTTGTCATCTTTATTGTGCGTGGTATGATAGTCCCATTAGTTCTTTCATGCTGTTTAGTAACTGGGATAAAATTCAGACCTAAAGTTTCAGGTATAGCTGATGTTATAACATATAAATGAAAGGCTTCAATACAGTTACAAGCTGGTTGGCAATACTGTTCAGGTATCACACCATCTTCCTTTTCACAAAACTTCATACACAAAACACATTTGGCCTATAAAAATTGCTTTTGTGATGTAAACCATAAAAATGGCAAGCAATCTTTCCGGTACTGATGTGGTTTTCTGGGTTTTGCCAGGGTACTCAAAATCATGCATAAATCCATCCTGGTTGGGAAGCATCAATGAGGTGCCTTTTACATCCCAATTGTAGCTGAGATTTTGAATCTTCAGTCCAGTTGACCGTGACACTGTACATGACTGGCATATGCAAAGGTGAACTTCACAACTTTGGGTGGATCCTTGGGCTGGTCCTCCTGTGCTAAAAAAAAAACAGAATAATATATGAAATGCCCACAGAAATATTTTTGCTCTGTCTGAGTTTTGTTTCCTTGCTTTTCTGGATTGCTTAATAATCTGCATTGGTACTTCTCCAAATTAAATGTAATAAGCAGGCCTCAGCTGGAACTAGAAATGTATGAAAAATACTTATAATTCTTTTTCTTCATTCTCCTTGTCACAAATTCCAAAAAGATGAAATTGTTCTCATATTTCTCACTCTCTTGAAGAGAGAGCTACTCATAAAAGATTTCTTTCAAACTTGTGGTGCCAAAACTTGCTTAACTGGACAAGGCCAGAGGTGAGGTTGATACTACTGTCACTAGGTCTTGGAACTAGGGATAGGCATACTATCATTCCAGAAATATTTTGAGCAGAATCCAGATCAGAATGGAAATTCAAAAGATGTAACAAAAACTTGATATTTTTCCATGAGGTACAAGGTCTCCTTTTCAAAGAAACTGAAACCAATGCATCGTAAATTTACCTAGATAGTCTACTTTCATGTTTAGACTTGACTGCTTCCTCCCACATTATATTGTCTGCCTCTGCCTCATCAGTTTCATTTTCATTTTGGCAATCCAGGAAATCTTCAACTGAACTGTTGACAAAATAGATTGTAATGCACTTAGACCTGTACTTCAAGTCACCTCTTGTCCAAGCAGGCAACAATAATGGAGCAATTAGCAAAGTTTGGAAACTACATTTTATCCTTTATATCATATTTTGAAGATAAATGAATGATGAACTTGAACAAACTGACAAATGGCCAAAAAATTTGCAACTTGTGTAAAGGTATTTTTATCCATGGATATGTTCATGCCAAATGCAAATGGTGAATGTTCCTACCATGCAGTTTCATGATACTGTTTCAATCTAGAGAAATCTCAGATCCTCTTCTCTGCCCTTTGATATCAAAGCATGATTAATGAAAAGCTCAAAGGGCAAGAGCAGTCTCCCCAACTTGAAGTAGTGTAGTACGTATACACCGTCCCTGTTTCATGATTGGCTCTTCACGGTCATGTGCTTTTTTTGGGAGTCACTGCTTGGTTTCCCTGAATATGTAATATTGAAGTCCTAAAAAATTATTAAAGATACTTTTAAGAAATTAAGAGAATTGAATAGAAAATTGTGAGCTTTAGCCTTTGCTTCAAAATACAGTAAGTTTGGGATGACTGTTCTTGCCTTTCAATGTGTAAAACTGACAACAGCAGTCATGTACCTTGGAGTAGTATGGTTAAAATATATGGGAAGACCCAGTAACTGCATCTGCCAGGACTGAGCCTATTTACCACATTAAAAAATTACAAAACAAATTCTGTTTAGCAAAGGTTTTTTTTCTTTCCTGGTCAGCTTTTTGATGTTAATATCTGACATTTCGAAAGCACGTTGGAAAGCACATATATATGTTTTGCAAGCATGTGACTGCATTTGAAAATGGTCAATCAGTTATCACTAGAAAAAACTTGCATTTTCAGAGTTAACACCCAAAGAAACAGATTGGGTAGTATCTTGTTGGAATAATAGATAAAATAAGTAATAATACAAAAACATAGGACCTCATAAATCCATTTTAAAATGATTAGAATATAGCCTTGCTAGGTTACAATATAAAAGGAAATATAACTACTGTGAGTAGAAGAGAGATGCATGTATCTGACAGTCAAGCTACTGTACTGTACTTCAGAAGAAATGCTTACTGTCATGAAAAAAGTCAAAGCTTTAGAACTTTGTGACAGTAAATATAGCACCCTCCTATCACACTGTGACAAAGACATCACACTTCCACTGCAGAAAGACAAGGGAAGACTGGCATCCAATACCCCCATCCCTTTTTGTTTGGGTAAAAGGCAAAACAATTCCATGCTTAAATCTTGAATGACCCTTTGTGTTTTGGCAATTTATTTTGCCATAAGTGTTCAGTTAAACCTGGAGTGCCAGAGAGGTGCTAAGGGGAGCGAGGTGGGACAGGGGATGCATCTCCCAGCTATGATGGATGGTCCCACTGTATATAGGAAATATTTTCCATTCTTTTCAAGGGAGCATAGATGGGTATGTTATTTATTGTCCAGAAAGTGACAACTGACAAGTAACTCCAGTGGTGTACTTCCTTCTAATTCTTGAAGGAAATGCAATTGTCCTTTAATAAAAACCACAAAACTTGAAATTTAATTTTCAAATCCAAATCAACATTGAATTTAAAATCCAAGTTTTCAACTTTTCTTTCATAACATTTTATTCAAAATAATTCCCAGACAAATCTCTGGGTTTGGCCATAGATTTGGGTTGCTTGTACCTCTTATGAAGGATTTTATCATTCCCTTGGAAAGAGACCTGCATGCCACCATGCAGGATGTTGTGACTTCTTACAGCATGTACTACAATGCTATAATCATGGGTGAAAAGAGTTGTGAAGCTGAGAAGCTCCTTCCCAGGAAATTTGGATATCTGGAGGGAAATTTCCCTTTTCTGTACATGAAAATGCAGGGAGAATTGTGGGAAATTTTACTATCTTCCTGGGAATAATGCACCTTTCTTCCTGGGAAATAAACTTTTTTCCAGCCCTGGCTGTAATACATGTTGTAGTTAGTTAGATGGAGTTTTATGGCCCAGTTTCCAACCTATTGGTTCAAGTCGAACCGGCCACGGCCTTTTTTTCCAGTTGTGGCTCACTGGCTTGTTTTCCCTACCCCACTGCTTATACGGATCATCGGGATCATGCAAAACAGCAGTAGGTTCCTTTTTTAGAGTCTTTGGTATGACTTGACCTGGGAAGTGAACCCAGGCCTTCAGTGTCATGCTCTACCGTTAGACCAAACACACTGTCTGTGTAATACATGTTGTATAAGGGAATCGTGCATAGAACATGTATGATGTTTGTCTGAACTCAATGAAAGTGCAGCTAGTCTTGGCAATAACTATTGGTTTGAAGTTGAACAGCCAGTTGCAATCCTCCCTGTAGTTGGCTTCCATAATTACCTGTAGTTGCTGATGAGGGACAAACTGGCTCTAAAATACTGTCATAGTGGCCCTTGACAGGAGTAGATGTCAATGCTGCAATTCAATGGAATATCATATTTACTGCTGGTGATGCAAGTTTGCAGCACAGGATGAATATGGATGATGTTCAATTATTTTAACCACACTTCTAACTACAAGGAGGTATCTCACAATTTTCTTCTCATTCCATAATATTGGATATTCAGGCAAACCAAGCAAGTAAATTTCACATTTAAGGATAGCCAATCATGAAACAGGGCGCAGTGTAACTACTGTACACTACTGTACTTTATACTGGGGTGACTGCTTTTGTCTTCAAGGAAGGGAGCACATCATATCAACATAGCAGCGTACAGCCCAATATGTAAATGTAAACTATTCAAGCACATGACATTCAACCTTATAATTCTGAAATGTTGGCAATGTCAAAACATTACCATTGTGGGTATACTATCTAACATTGTGCTATTGGAAGAAAATAATATTCACTCAGGCTTTGTGGTCAACTAATTGATACTGCAACTCTATATCATTATCAAACAAGATATTGGATAAAGACCTAACAATGTTCATAAACTGTGCAATATTTTAGTAGATAGTAGATATAAAGTTTCTAGTAAAGAATGAGATTTAACTATATACCCAACAAGAACATGTCATACAGTATTGTGTCAGTCAACTCAATAAAAACTTCAAAGTTTAAATTTACTTTCAAGTACAGTTCAAGTGCAAGTTAGCTTTCCCTTAAGTCACCTCTTACAGTAGGCTGGAAACAGGCAGGCTTCACCCCTGGAAGCTCTGAGGTTTTAGCATACTGTATCTCTGAATGAAAAATGTAGTCTCTGAAGGGGTATGTTATTTAAATTCTTTTCAGTAAACCCAAACCCAACTCCTTTCTGACCAGCTAACATTTGGGAGAAGGGGGGAGTGAGGGGGGCCAAGGACAAAATCTAGGGAGGGCAAATGCCCCCTCTTGCCTCATCATAGAGCCACCACTCATGGTACTAATTAAAGCCGCTAAAACGTTACATGCAATTCTGAACAGCACAAGGTAGACTTTTCTGTGCTATAGTATTGTGAAACCATGGAAGTACTACCTGGAAGTTGGCTGGGAAAACATGCTTTTGGAAATTGAAAGACTTGTTTTAATACATCCTGCAGTTATTTTCACTCACCTATGGGTGTAACAGCTAGCAACTGAGTGAGGTTGGTCATTCACTTGGCTCTGTCTGTGTGGCCCACTGCATGTACAGTACTTTGAAGAACACCTGAAAAGTAAACCAAGGCTATTTGCAATGAAACAGTATTTAATTTTAGGGAAGAGTGCAAGTATATCAGACTTCCATTATTTCAAATCACATGTCCCTCAATCATTAAGGGGTGGTGTCAAAATTGGTTGTTATAAGAGTCATAATAATGATGGTTAATGATGATGTGAACACATAGGCCCCATTAAAACAGAAAGGGACAGGGGGGTGGATTGCAATCTATTCTGTCTAAAGGGAATTTTAAATCAACCTACCAATTACTAGTGGCATCAGAAGTGGCTCTTGCATACCCCCCCCCTTCCCATGTAAAAAGTATATTGGGCAAAATGTGTAAGAACTTCACAAACACCTCTTGAAAGCAGCACTTTTTAGTATGGTAAAAACACCAGCTGGGAAGTACCATTTTATGCAAACTGATCGAAACACATTTCAGGCAAAGTGTTCTCTGTACGCAATGTGCTGGTCAATAGTGGCACTCCAAATACAGTAGGAGCATTTTCGTTTGCCCAACCACTTCAGCTGTTTCCCTCTCCCAATGAAAAAGTCTGGTAATGCCACTATCAATAACCGAGGACATAAATTTTGCTTATAGGCACTAATTTTTATTGCATTCGGCATTTCATGTACACTCAACATACAGATTCCCCACCGATCTCACTGAAGACTTAAAAAATGGAATCTACTGCCATTGTGCTTGATGCTCAGCAAAAGCAATGGAGTACGTAGGGAAAACAAGCCTGTGAGCCAAAACAGGAAAAAAGGTCAAGGCTAGCTTGACTTGAACTACTTGGTTGGAAACTGGGCCGTAAAACTACAGCACATCTAACATACGAAAACCTTACCCAGTAAAAGCATTTAAATGTCGTTCCTGCCTAGATCTTGGGGTATACAACTTTTCAGACTGTGTGTACAGGTACAGCTATACTATGCTTAGCCTACCTTACAGTACCCTTCATAGCCCATGCCTCGATTTTTAAAAAGTTTAGGGTTGTCTTGGGGCAACCATTTCGCTCATTTTAGTTGTCCAGAAGGAAATTTGGTTGTCCAAAATATTTTTCACACAATTACAAAACAGAAGACTAATTATGTTCATGTGTTATTGGTCTTGAAGAATAAAAAGATATGTGATGTTTGAGAGACAGAAACACTCCAAGTCTGAAATATGGTTATGAAACTATTATGGAAAATGTTGAAAGAGTTTATCAATCAGCAGTATACTTTTTCAACCCGAGAGGAAAATGGTTGTCCATGGGACAACCATCCTTTAATTTATTGGTTGTCCGTATGGAATTTTTGTTGTCCCAGATATTCAGACAACCATGAAAATTGATTCCTGTAGCCCAACTGGTTACTGGTAGTAGGCCTACAGTACTTTGGCATGAACTGAATTTAGAATGCAGATTTCTTATTTCCCTTAATTGTGAGAAGGGGGGTTGTGGGGTGGTGGTGATTGAGGAGAAGGAGATGCAGCATCAGTTTTCATTGCATACAGGTACAACCAATGGTTAAATATGTTGGTAATTATCCCTAAATAATTTTTACAAAGTATGAGGGTGAATTGGATGTAACATTTCAAATGTCATTAACTGAGAATTTTAAAACTTGGCTTGAAGGGTATGGTCTGCAATGTGCAGGATCAAACAGTGTGCACAGAGAGCAAGCTTAGACTTGAATATCTTGACAATACCTGTGCCCTGACCAGGAGGGGGCATTGGCGGTGCTCAGGGTTCCCCTAAGTTTTTCAATGACAAACTATTTTTTTTACCAAGGAAAATATGCAGAAAATATGCTTCTCAGTTGATGGCAAATTGTATATGAGCATACAAGCAGAATTCAAATTTTATTGGAGGTGACCCCCAGTGCCCCGGTGTATGGTTTGTTGACGGAGTGTTAATTCCCCTCTTTCTCAAAAAAATCCTGGATCTGCGACTGAGCCCAAAATCTGCAGATCCAGGTCTTCTTAGGCGACTGATGTAGGCCTAGCTAACTAGCTATAGCATTGTTCCACACGTGGGGGGCAATATGATGTACTTGAAAGCTAGAGGCCTATATATGGGGGATTACCTTACATTAATAGGAAGGCAGTTGCCTTACAACTCTTTTAACCACATACCTGGCAAACCACTGGCATTTGGATGGGGACCCTTACCCTTACTATGAATGAATGCTTATATACCATTCAATAAGCATTCATGCCCTCTGAATGAATCTTTTATCATTCGAAGGCCTAAATTAAGCAGTCAGTGAGTTGAATGCTCATTTTCTTCCTCAAATGAAGTCTTCCTTGCACTCTGAATAAGCCTTCATAATTTCCTTTGAAGTCTACCAAGCCTTCAGTTACTGTTTGAATGCATTCATTAGTTTTTTAATGTTTTGGAATGCATTCACACATGAATGTGAATGCTTCATTAAGTCTTCAGATATATGAATGCTTATCAAAGCCTTCATTTCCTTTTTTTGCAAAGCATGTACATCAATTACTATAAATGCAGCTGGAGGTCACCCAAGCATAAACAAAGTTACAGAAATCAGTTACTAGATAATGGCGCCTTGATCCTGCCCACCTGGTTGCACCAGATAATCTTCATTTATATTACAAATCCGACATGCTCAGGCTTACAGAACTGTTGTTCTCATCAAGTCTCTTTGGCAACTGATCCAGCAAACTTACTCATTGTCAAGTGGACTGTAGGCTAATGAAACAGCTAGGATTATCTAAGTGATAGCTTATTGTAGGCCTATGCTTGATTAGAAAGTTTTGTGAAGACAACATTGGGGAAAGTGCAAACTCCGTGTCAGGCCTTCTGAGAGATCATAGTGTAAACTAAGATGGGGGCATGTATATGAGCAAACCGAGGACATAGTCAGATTTTTCAAGAGTTGTGCGGCTTATTCTGAGGTTACGATTTTGATGAATTGGCAAATGAAGTGCTGATCACTTCTGCTGAAATCTGTGCTAGCTCGTCAAAAGTTTTACTAGGCATAGAGCTAATTGTGTCCTAACGTTAGGCCTATGCATGTACACATGCTGAACGCGTGTGGGATGGGTATGTGGATCACTAACGAGACGGCAATCCTGTCTACTTTTTACCATCAGTAACTGAACAAACACATTTCACTTACCTTTGGGCATGATCTGTGAGAAGATGTTTCCCAAAATCGCCGTTATATATATATTATAAACAGGACTGGAGACTTGCCATTCCCAATCAATCAACCTGTTTTTTTCTGCGGCGATCTAGGCCTAGTTAGGGCCTATTCCGCGTGAGAATGGGAAATGGAACTCCGACTTTCGTTTGCTACTGTATTTTTCTCGTTTGATTTCTCCTTCTCGTGACAACATTCAATGGTCCTCCGGCGCCATTGCTATAGCCTAGTGCAAACGCTGTCCTTCGATTTTCTTTTTTTTTCTGAACAGGAAGACATTTTGCTGTCGTAAGACTAAGACTAGCCCCTTCGCTTCGACCAATCTCTCAAGTTCAATGCAGTTTCCTAGGCAAGTTCGTCTTTTTAGAAATTCCCAAGATCATGTCCCGAATAACAACGTATAGTCCCTCAACGTTGAACTACAGTAATAATAGCCTATAAGAGCATCGAAGTCAAACTGATGATTAAAACACAAAAACAATTAAGCCGGAAATTTAATACAAATAAGCCACCTTGGCAGTCTTATTAGAACTTATTCACATATTTCATAACTATATTAATAAGTCACTTAAAAAGTAAAAAAATAGAAACAATCACACAATATTTTTTTTTTCAAGTGGGAAGGGAAAGAATGATCGAGCCGTTTCAAAATTCCCAAGATATTGGGAAAAGTCCCAAGGGTCTCTCTGTTGTCACTGAGCAAGGCACCCACTTGTATCAGGGAAACAACTCCCTGCTACATGCAAATGAACACAAATACTACTTAGTACTAGGCCTGTTAACGCTCACAATACAAGCATATGTAGCAGTACGCTATCCCACGCAATCGTATGTACTGTTATCATACGGTGTATATGGGCTACATCCGGGATTTTCGGTGGGATAACAATTTTTTTGAAGGCTGTCCAAATGTCGCCCCCGTTTCGCGCCACGATACTGTGTCTTTAAGTAAGAAGGTTAGGAGAATTGGTACTGTTTGGGGTGAGAGAACTGGGCCTTTATATGACCACGCAAAATCATTTTGCAATGTTCCGGTAGTATACGAAAACGAAACAAACCGCTTTGCTTAGATAATATGGTTGCTTCCAAAATTCAAACGAGACTTTTCATCCCAATGGCATATTATTAGAAATGGCAACACTAACAGCAGAAACGAAGTGTATGGAACATTGCCTAGAAGAACAATTGTCATAAAATGACAGCTCTTAGGAAGAAAACCTGGCTGTAACCCGTGCGAGGTAGTGGCGGATCTACCACATCGTCAACAAGGGCGTATCCAGAGGGGGGAAAAGGAGCGACCACCCTCCCCCAAGGATGACTTAGAAAAACTATTAATAAATAAAAATTGAAAAAATCAACTCTAAACCATAGTATTGTTTAGGACACTTCCGGTGTATAGGGCTTATGTGTTTATACACTGATATCAGTTTGATGACAACTAAATCATCTCTGGCATGCGCATTCAATTGTCTAAGTTCGGTGTTAACGTAATTCCTCACTGACTTACCTTCAACCTGGACACTCGTTTTCATTTACATTTAATTCTTTTGCACCCGTTTCAGATATGCTATAAATGTAAAATTATTCACATCATGTGTTGCAGTCTTGAAATCTAGCCTAAGTGAAAAGATGAAGAACAATTTACATTTTACTATATGAACAGAATGCTCCGAATTATTACATTTTATGACAACTCACACTGAAGTGTACCTCAAGTCAAAAAATCGAAAAAATATATATTAAACAGCATGAAAATGAATTCTAACAGTTCAACTCCCATCTTCACAGGACTTCCCTGAGCTGAGATATAAATTGTTATAAGTATTTTAATTTTGACTACGTAATGTACCGATCACTGAACAAATATTGCACCATTTTGCATCGAGACACCACTGAAAACCGGAAAACATTGTTTCTTTGGCAGTATGTATGTCACTTGTAAAATCTCTACGAAGACTAAAAGTGAGCATTTTGTAATTTTTCATGCTCCCCAAAAGGGAATATTTAGAAGACTTAGGCCTATAATCAGTTCAAAATTTGCCATTTGGCATCTAGGAAATCTAACGCAAAGAAAGTTTCACAAAGTGGGACACAGCTACTTTTGATTTTCCTATTAAAGCTGAAATCCATGTAAATATTGCAGCATTTGCGATCTACGTCCCCATTAAGTTTGGAATTTTTCCCAAGGGAAAGGGAGATACCGGTTCCCTTTAGTTTCATCCCCCCAGGCCACAGCTCAGAAATGCCCTGTTTTGGGGTCCCTTAACAGTGTATGTTTTACCTTTTTTATAGATTGGTGTTTCATTCTCATTATTTGAAAAGTGGCAGACATGAGATTCGTATTTCAAGGCTGGATACAACCAGCTTAAAACACGTGGGAAGTGCAGTTTATTCACTTAAAACAAATTAGTCCATTGCACAATAATTTGTGACTTTCTTGTTTCACATTACGTGCTTTGTTCCCTTTAAAAATTAAAATTGTTTTTGTGATTTTGAACACTTCCTGTTTGCTTGCATAGCATGTTCCACAGAGAGGACTTTTGCAGCACAGGGGGTAGATCCATACCCCCCCCCCCCAAAAAAATATTACCATTTTGTAAAATTCATAAAACAACCCTCTAACATCCTACAGCCTTCCCCTTGGTATCAAATGATTCGGAACATAAAGATCTGTCTAATAATATTAATTTTCTTGGGTAGTGTCCCCGAAGAATTTTTGGGAAAATCCTGCCGATTGTATGAGTCTCCTAAAAAAAGCGCGTAATAATGGAAAAAATGTAAAATTTACAAAAAAAGTCGTGCAGGTACAAAAAATGAAAACCATTTGACTATACTTTCAGGTAATAGTTTACAGATCAAAGATACTAAAAAGTGAAAAGATTTTTGCATGTATGGGTGGGTTTGTATTATTTCTTTTTTTAATCTTTGAAAAATCCTGCGAAAATCATCAAAAATTGCCCCCAAAACAGTCCTGTAGAAAAAAAACCATATCTCCGTCATTTTACAGTCGATTTTCAAAAACTTTGCACCATTCAACTCAGCACAGGCTTGGGATCTCTGCCAGCCTGAGCAAAATGCGATTAGCGCCATCGATTTGTAGGGGAGAGCTAAAAGTAAAGTAACCCCGCAAATTCTGACAAATTCGCGAAACTGGTTCCACCTATATATGACAATCATATGCAACAGCGTGGTGACAAGATGATCTTCATACGATGAGCTACAAGTGGGGTAAAAACTATTCCAAACGGGGTTTGTGAACGTGTTTGGAACTAAATGTGGCTAGGTAGTACTTCTAAAATGTTCTGGGTGAGTTTTTTCAGATTGTTTGGTCAAATTTTTTGATAATTTCAACAATATGGTAACGTTTGGTGGTAACTTTTGTGACGTTAGGCACATACAGTACAGAAAAACGTTCCCGTAGACTTAGTGTGGAGTGTGCAGGGTGTGTGCTGTAAAGGGTTAAATAATAGAGGCTTTTCACATGACGTCATAACACTCTACGGCGGCCATGTTGGAGTACATGTAACTACGCAGTAAACCGTACGGGACGCGCTTGCTCGTTGAATTTGTACACACCGTGCATATCACAGTGCACACTGTGCAGTGCGTTCGGGACAAAGCCACGTGTATTTGGCATGAATGTCCTCCAGCATGGCCGTTCCGTGACGTAATTGCAAAGCCTCTATTGAATCACCTCATGTAAAAGTCCTATCACACCTTGGTAAAAGGTGCATTAATTTTTAGAAAAAAAAGAAACACTATGATTGTAATTTGAAAAGTACAACAATGTCATCACAAATTATTGCGCAATGCACCTTTTTAAGTTGAGTGAATAAATTTCAACATTTTATATCCCAGATCACTCAGGAATGTCCTCCTATGACGATGGGAGTTGGACTGTAAGAACTCATTATTCTTGGTCTTTGATATATATATATATATTTGAATTTTTACTTGAGGTACACTTTAAGGCCTTTTTGCCCACAACCAGGATATAATCTTGAGCAATAAACTAGGTTTGTGTCTGCACAAGTGGAGGGGTTCATCATAAATTTTAAGTGAGGTGTTACCTAGACAACACTGTAAAAAAAAAACTTTCACGTAACCCTTAGTTGACATTTCGACGTGTTAATGGCTCATTTTTTAACAGTGGGCGTATAGGACTTGTTGATTTATCAACACATTATCTTGTTATCATTGCAGAGGCAATTAAAAGGTCGATGTGTTATAGTTGTGAATACAAAAATGTGATAATCCCATGCTTTAACACTACCTGGCACTAAAAGCATTGCCCTTCAGTGTGATAATTGCCTCACTTAAAACGCGTTAGTTTGTTAATAATCAAATCCGATTTACCCTCACTGTAAAAAGATTACCTTTCAAAAGGTTTGTGTTAATTAAGTGTTACCTCTTCATCTTTTACAGTGGAGGTAGCACCACCACGCATCGACTTATTAACTTCCCCTTAGTAACTACTTCGGGGGAATTAAAACTGACTTGGACATGGAAGAGAGGGGTTTCTTCCGTACAAACCTTTTTAATTTCTTTAATAGGCTAACATCCAGTTATGTTCAATATCTCTTTAACTGCTAACCCAAATTTTGTCTTCGAACGCGAAATTAATTTTAGGATTTGACATTCTTCCGTCAACCCGTCGCATCTGGTGGGGATTTGTTGTTGCAGAACCCCTCCCGAAATATCCTTTTATACCACCTCTTGTTGAGTCTGCATGCATTCCCAGTAGCGGCGGAACCGGGGGGGGGGGGGGGCTTTGGGGCTTAGCCCCCAATGAAAAAATTGGAGGTGCTAAAGGCATGTTTAGCCCCCCCCCCCCCAATATTTGTAAGGTGCGCTTCAAGAAGTGGCGACCGGCGACGGCGGGGAGAATATTGAAGTGGGTGGTGAACATATTCTCCATCAGTCTAATGCACAATATAGGCCTACCAATAATTTAGGGGAATGTTGTCGATGAAAAAGATACTGAACACGCTAAAGCCTCTTTATCATTCCCCAACCCAATCTCTGAGGTCCTCGAAAAGAGGAAGCAGTATGGTCTGTTTTTGCGTAATCTTGTTAAGTTTTACTGATCAATTTTCACGAGGTTGAACAACGTATTCTACTACCGTTAGAACACAAGTCTATAGTACGTTTGGGATTTGAGCTGCCGTATGGTCAGGGGGGCTGTCACACCCCCCCCCCCCCCCGACGGACTAAATTCGTCTGCCGGCGCCCTTTTTAGGTTTTTAACAAACTTAACTCTTGCACCATTTTTGGCAAAAGACATAATTTAATAGCGTTGTTTAAAGGCCCAGATAACAAAATGCCCAAACAGCCACCAGTAACTGTACTATCTGCACTTTTATTCTGGTGCTTAGTTCATTGCTTCCGCAGCAAGCCTGATTTATAAGCTAACAAAATACACAGAACGACATTAAATTAACCCTCCCTGTCAATAACAGATGTTGCAAAGGGCGCAACAATAATTGAAGCGCAAATAGACCTCGTGTTGTCGGGGATGTTTGTCAACATAGACAATAAAAAGAGTTTATAAAGGTACCAAAATAGCTTCCACCACATTTTTAAAAATCATTTGAAGAGAACATTCAGGTTAAAATAAAATAAAACAGTCATCATAGTGGTAATGGTTTAAGAGTTTTAATGAGCAGTTTCCATTTTGCTTTACTTCAAGTGACCATATTCCCATGATAAATGGCAATTGTTTGGTGTTTTCTGACACTAATGAAAATGCTTATTTCTGTAGTTACGTGACGACTCAACTTGAAGCCAGAAAATTGCATCTTATAAGACTAGGTTTAGGCTACTTTTATTTAGTATGATTTCGGTATCTAGAGAGCCAAGCAGACCCTTTGTCTTGGATATTTCTTGCAATGTACTTAATAAATGGCTATTTCAGAGCGGTCACAAGATGTAAAATACGTCAAGTAATGTTTCTTCGTGCAATTATCTTGATTTCCAGATACCAAAAATGTACACCTTACGGTTATTAATTTCCACAACTTTTTCCCCGTGTATTAGGCTCTAACGGGTTTAATCTTTATCTTCACAAAGTAACCCATTATAACATTAGAATCTTAAATCGAGACCTGACAATAACACACAAAATAAAATGACGCCGTTGTACTAGAAAGTGAAAGAGAGGGATAGAAACATGGGCTTCCGTAGGGTAGGGGCAAGGGGGCACTTGCCCTCCCCTGGAAAATAAAATAAACCTGAAAAAACTATAAAACATAAAGAAAAAGACGAGGAAAAATTAACATTAACATTTCTTAATAGTTCACTCAGTGTTTTCCCTATTTATATGCGGTAAAAAGGCTTTAGGAATGACATTTCCGGTGATCTGGGAGACACTGTGGGATAAAATTTTCTTGCACTCCGCGCCAACTCATGGTGGCGCGGAGCTTTCCCCTTTATAGCATTTTGTCTAAAAGAATTTTGTCCCCCGGAATTTTCTTCTGCAGAGGCCCACGGAGAGACAATTTAAACATGTTTTAATAGAAAACTTGCGGAGGAGAAATGTGCAAAGATGTCTTCTACCAGGTTCGGAAAATCAAATGGGAAGTCTGGAAAGCTGTGGCCTCGATCGTGCTGAGGTTCAGGGTATTTACTACTTCGAAGCGCCCCTGCAAACCATTTTCTCCCCCTCTGACTGAAATACCTAGCTCCCCCACTGGATTTGAGATCGGTATAGATTAGGTTGGTGGTATCCTTGGGAGGAACCACGGGAGGGGGTGTTTTGGGGACTGATGGTATGATCTAGGGGAAATATAATTGAGTAATTGACATGTATGAGTGGAAAATGTAACAAGGGGTGCAGAAAGTGAATAACTCGGCAAACAGAGTGAATGAAAGAGGATGCATAATTAATTATTGTTCTTGAATCTTCTCAATTTATCTGATATGTATTACCATTTTGCACAGGCTGAATTTTTTCTTTGTGGATGAGAAATTGCAAACATGAGACCCATATTTTAATGCTGGATACATGCAACATAGAACACGCGGGAAGTGCCGTTTCCGGCCACCTGAGGGGTCTGTAAAGTCAACAATTTTCTTGTAAGCTCCGCGCCAACTGATGGTGGCGCTCCGCTTAGATACTCCTGCTGGCACTCAGCCCCCCCCCCCCCAAATATTTTTCCGTTCCGCTGCGCCTGGTTATTCCTGCAAATATGTCTGAGCTTTGCGATGGGGTTCAGTTTTCACAATCGAAGTTTTGTTTTCAATGGACCAATGGGCATATATAAGACTTAAAATTAAGTGAACTACTGCAACCAAAGTGACTTGCTTGCAGGGGCGTCCCTAGGTTTAGATCAAGGGCGAGGGGTGCTGGAACTTCCCGACAAAATTGTGTCTCAATTTCAGACGAAGTATTGTCCAAAGACGGTGAGCCTTCCAGGCGCGGCGGAATGGAAAAATTACTGGGATGTACAAGGGAGGAAGATCATCCAACTGTCTTAGCGGAGTACCACCATCGATTGGCGCTGAGCGAACACGAAAATTGTTGACTTAACAAACCCCCACAATACCAGAAAAGGCACTTCCCGAGTGTTCTTAGAAGCTGCATGCACCCAGTCTTAAATTATGGATATCTTCTCTGCAATTTTTCAGTGCAAGGAAATGTTAAATTAGTTATTGAAAATGGTAATACATATCAGGTGAGTTGAGATGATACAAAAATCATAATGAATTGTTCATCCTCTTTATGGCTTGAAATGGTCTCGTATCTACCCTTCTATTTTTCTGCATGATACATTTGCCCAGTACCCCATCCATTCATTTCCATTTCCAATTATAAATCCCCTAGGTCCTACTATTTTCCCCAAATCCGGGCCCTCGATTAAAAAGTGAAAAACCGTTTCAGAATCTGGTGACAGAAAGCTTTCATGGTGGCCTGAAATTTAGTAGAGTAGATGAACTACAAAAGGACTAACGACTTCCCATCATGCCATGCGCTGTTTAAGTCGGCTGGACCAAGTCGGGTGAGTTGCATCTCATTCCCAAAGGCTGTGATTTTAAGATATGTAACGTGCTGTCTATTCATGGTAAAAATTTTAAAAATACCTTCTTTATATTCCCGACAGTCTGGATTTCCTTGGTCTAAAGACAAAGTTTTTTCCAAAAATCTACATTACTTGCCTTAGTTTGTGGTAACATTTTCAACGAGATAAAATTATTTCTCCATAAACAGATCAGTTTGCAGACTCAATTAAAAACATGATAGGTATCACCCAACAGAATTTTTTGTACTTTGAAGTCGAGATTATAAAATATTGAAAATTTCCAGACATTTTCTGCCGAAAATGTTCCCCTAATAAGGTATTTTTGGTGTTTTTTCTGACGAAAAAAATTCTGAAAGAGTGTCGATTTTTTCCCGATAGGCCGTAAATTTTCCCCACAAACGTCGCTTTGAAAATTTCTGGGGTGTAGCACCGACAATACTCCCGGTAGTGACGTCCCTGCTTGTATTGTTAGAGGTCGGTATCGATAGGGTATTCATGCCTGTTAGTAATAGCCATAAAAAGGCAAATCATACATTTCCTCTTAAAAGTGTTTTCTCTCATGGCCGGCTCGACTTCAACCAATAGGTTGGATCGCTTCGGCGATCTTTTGGCTGAGATTATGTGCAGTACCTGTTTTTTCACCCAGTTTAGAATGGAACATGCATACATGACAGACCAATCATGTAAATGGTCTGAGGGCCGTGAGGTTGGTCACGTATTGTCCTTCAGTGTACGCAATAGTCGGGAGGACTTAAGAAAAAGAATATGTCGGAATCTGGGCCGTAAAACTCCATAATTCATGAATAACTGAGCTATCCAGGGCTCCATCGTCTTCCAATAAAAGAAAAAAAACTAAGCTGTCGTCCATCTGTTAATAGTAGACTGTAATGCAATGAAGACAACGTGGTAAATTATTTGCGTTCTTACGTAATCAGAAAAAAGACATGCTCTTCCTTTGAGAAGCACATCGTGAAGTTGCAAATGAATCCTATAGTGGAGTGTAAATAAGAGGTAGAATCGCATTGAAAATGCGTGTGCAGAGTAGATAAGGTGTTTCGATTTTTAAAACGATCTCTTGACGTACGCCTTGAACGTTATGGTGAGGGACTCGGTGGTCATTCATCATTGAAGCTGTACTAAATTACAAGCTCAAAATTAACTATATATACGGCGGTACTATACTAGCCTACGCCACTATTCTTCCTAGGCTGGAAAAATTTTGTTGTTGCTGTCGGGTTTAAATATGGATTCATATTGTTGGAGTGATTGGATATTCGTATTTCATTTAGCCTAAACCTTGGCAAAGAGAAGAAGTTTCAGCGTCAAACTTTGAAACAAAGGAGCAATCTGGAGGACAAGGAAGAAGGAAGAAGGCATTTCTTGTAAACTGAAGTGTTTGTTTCCTGATTTTAAGCAACCCCGTAGGCTTATTCTACAGTACTCTAAAGGGGATTTTGTTGCTATGAGGGAGGACACCCGGGGTTACTCTTCTACCTGTTTCAACGGGGGGCAAGATAAACGTACTGTGGAAGAAATTTGGCAGCAAGTTAAGTCCTTTCTTGAAAGAACTGTGAAGGCTAATCCCACTAGGCTGGCTAAATCCAGAAAATCTCTTCCATGGATAACCGACAATATTCGCAGATTAGTAAGGCGTAGAAACAGGTTGCATGCACTTTTTAAAAAAACCCAGGAGGCTGGTATTAATGAGAGATGGGCCGCTCATCTACCAACTAAAATCAAAAGAGAGGTTCACACCTCCCATAAAAAGTATATCAATGGAATGATTGGCGATATCAAAGTTGATGCCAAACCCTTCTGGAGATATATTAATGGTCAAAAGAAAGATAGACATAATCTCCCCCATCTTAAGACTAATGAGAAACTAGCTGTTACTGTCTTGGATAAAGTTCGTGCTCCCAATAACCGGTTCTGTAGTGTCTTCACTAATACAGTGTTTCATACTGTACCCCTCATCAGGCCCGCGTGTAAGAGAATGAATGATATAACTGTATCCTCTTTTGGTGTTGAAAAGCTTTTGCATGGTCTTAAAATCAACAAGGCCATGGGACCAGATGGTAACCATCCTTGGGTTCTGAGAGATTGCCACTGCATTTTGCACCTGATCTCACAGCAATCCCTCACAAAAGGTTGCATTCCAGAGGATTGAAAGACTGCAAATGTTTGCCCTAATTTCAAAAAAGCCTGACAGCTCCATACCTTGTAATTATAGGCCTGATTCTCTAACATGTGTCTGCTGTAAATTGTTACAACATATTATTGCTTCTAATCTTATGAACCATTTTGAAACATATAACTTGCTCTCTCTCACTCAACACGCCTTCCGTAAGTCTCATAGTTGCGAAACACAACTCGTGTCGATAACTGAGGACTGGGCTTCTTCCCTGGATGCCAAAAACAAATTGATAATAGGATTGAGCTCCCAAGGGTAGTTTTAAGTATCTAGGAATTACCATCACTAAAGATCTAAACCCGGATAAGCATATCCAGAATATCTGTAACAAGGGAAATAAAATTCTTGGTATTTTGTATAGAAACCTATCTTTCTGCCCTGGAGATGTCAAGTTAATGGCTTATAAAGGAATTCTTCGGCCTGTGCTGGAGTACGCCAGTACCGTTTGGGACCCTCACCAGGTTTACCTGTGTGACAAGCTTGAGAGCATACAAAATCGGTCAGCTAGATTCATTGCCTCTGACTGTTCTAGAGAGCCAGGATCTATGACCAGTCTCCTTAAGGAAATAAACCTTTTGCCCTTAACCGATAGACGGAGACAAAGTAGATTGATCCTTTTTTCCAAAGGTGTGTTTGGCTAGGCTCTCATACCTGTTGATTGTCTCCAGCGGCCTACTCGTAGAACCAGTTTAATGCACGACTTCCATTTCTGTCTCCCACATGCTAGTTCAAACTGTTATAAATTTAGTTTTCTGCCTCGAACCGTAAAGGAGTGGAATCGTCTTCCCCCCCAATGTTATGAAGGTTGCCTCTATCCATAAGGACCCTGTCACTTTTATTATATTGGGCATATTTAGCCTTTTTTAGCCTCTCGACGCCTGCGTGGTAAAACAATGTCCTTTGGATGTGTCACCTTTTTTAAGAAGAAGAAGACACCAAGCAATTGATGTTTCCCCGACGTCGATTAATTCTACCTACACACAGTCAGCCCTGTACGTTTGACTCCGTCTGGAATGGTGTACTCAGTATCCTGCCAGATCCAGAACAAAATGCATTCACTTGGAGCCCTAACATCACCCCCGATAGCTGCAGGTAAGATAATTTTTTAAATGCACGGTGTCAATGAAATTCACCGTCGAATTGTACTATCACTCCTGGAATACAACCAGATTATTCTATGGTTAAGCTGGCCTTATATAGCAACCTTATGTTACAGCAAACTCGGTTTTTCTAAACTGCAGGATTTAAAAAACTATTATTTTAAAGATTTCAAGATTATCCGATCTCCAACTCATTAGGTAGAGCATGGTTTGTTAAGAGCATCAATCTCTGGGAGATAACTGGTATTTAAATACTATTTTTCAGCTTAAAAAGTGACGGAAATTTCTGAAAAGTAATAATAATCTTAGGAAAATTAAAATGGTTTAATCTAAAGCTGTGCTTAATTCCTTTTTCAATCTCATTTATTTTTCATAGTCGACTTGGAAAATCTGAAGTACAAAAATCTGAGTGTTAGTAAACTGGTAAAGCGTTAGCTACAGAAAGGAAATGAAAGTGACATGAAGCTTTTAACACGTAGACTATTTACTTGTTGGACTACACAGCTACAAAAAATAAAAAAATAAATAAATAAACGAACGAACGAATGAATGAATAAATGAATAAATAAATAAATAAAAAAATACTAACGTCTCCTCAAAACCTAAGTATTTTACATCTTTCTTGCTCTTCCGTGTAATATGAACCTTGAACATTTTTGGGAAATCTTAATTTGCTATGGAAAGGTATAACGTCGGTGTAACATTTATCATGCAGCAAAAAGAATTATAAAGGTTTTTTTGTTTTAAAGGTCTAATCCGCTCACCCCAAATAGTTCCATTTCTTTTAACCTACTTTCTAAGCCCCTACCACAACTGTCTAAAATTCATTCTATTCCAGGCACAATCTCAGTTTATTGCTTCAGGATGAGCTTATACAAGATCCCAATGTATAATCAACAATACAGAACATGCTGTGTGATAAAAACTTCGGTAGGCTACTGTGCTTTTTTAACTATGTGTCAATCAAAGAGCTGAGCCAATTGAAAATATTTGTAGACTACTACAATACTTGTAGGTTCGGAGTGAAGTTACATAAGCTTTTTAAAATGTTGTTTATATGCCCCCAATTCTCTAATCTAATATAATCTATAATCTATAATGTTCATTATTTCATTGGACTTGAGTTTAGCCCTGTGGGCAATAATACGCAACACTGGAAATTTCGCAGCTCTGTATCTATTGTAATTTGTTGTATGTGTGATTTATTTTAATTTATTCTTTCATCATTCATAGAGAATAAATTGAGCAATATTGAACAGATCATTTGTTTTAAGTTCATAAGTATAACCTTTCAACGGTTGGAAGAAATTGTAGAAAAAATCCAGTCTTAACCAAACAATACCGTAATGTTGTTGAAGGTACAAAATCTTTTCATGCACTAACGTTCCAAAAATGTGGTCAAGTTACGCATCCTATGCCCGAAATTTTGTTTTCATTGACAAAAATCGAGTTTTCAATTCATTGCTAAGAATTTTAAGTTATTTTCCATCATATAAATGTCCGTGGATAGGGCATTGGTTAGTTTTGCTTTATTAAATTAATGAGATGTGACGTCACAAAACGTAATGCATAAAATGTGCAAGAAAGAAAGTATCTTTCGTCCCGATTCGGAATTCCTGAAAGTGTTTTACGTTGGTACATTGGTTACAAAGTCAACTGCCCCTACATGTTGAACTCTTCGTTTGCAGAAATGTACAGATCCAAATTTAAATTGAGAGAAATGGAAAAATGTCATCTGTCATTGCACTATTCTATCACTTGGTTTACCATGGACACCTGTTTGACAGTTGATAACAAATATAATCAAGGGGAACAAAGCTACCATTAGGTTAGATAAAAAGCCATTAATTAACATATCATAGTTTAGCCTACATTGACCCATAAAAGTCTGGAAAGGACTCACAGAAGGCAAACAGGCAACGCCTCTTTCAAATTTCGACTGGTTGCCCAATTTACTATCCTAGTATGAATATCATTTACAGCCTCATATTGCGCGTTATCTAAACACATGCACAGGCGCGAATCCAGATATTTCCAAAAGGGAGGGGGCTGAGCGTAGAGAAAGCGGGTAATGAAGGACGTACCAGTGGCGTACGCATGATTTCTCTGAAAGGGGGTCATGCAGCGTGTTTAGTGTTCGCCACCATGGGGAGGGGTTTAAGGGGAGGGGACAGGTTTCCCCCTCTCCTCTGAAAATTTTTGGCGTTTTCAAGGGGCCTAGATGCAAAATGGTGCAATATTTCCGACTTTGACGGTGGTTCATGAGGGTAAAACTGAAACTTCTGTGTTTTAAATGCAGTCTAATTCCATTTACGCTACCTTTTGAAGTAAACTTGTGACTGAACTGTTAAATTTGCGTACTTTAAGGAGTCAAAATAAAAGAACACTGATCGGTAAAGGCGGACGGGAGCATTTTAGTTTGCGGATTTTTCTTGGCCACAAAACGTTATTCTGCCACAAAAGTTATCTAAGCGGAGCGTCATCATTAGTTGGCGTGGAGCGCAGAAAAAAATGAAAAATCAGACCCTCAGATGGCTGGAAATAGTATTTCTTCCATACGAAGAATCTAAGCAGTCGCTGTCTTCGCTTTATAAAATGCTCACTTCAAAATAAGTTTGAGAACTGCAAAGTGTTGGAAAGTTATTAAAAACATACTTTGACCTGAAAAATTTAATTTTGCCCGAAAGACTATCTAAGCGTAGAGCCAACATTTGTTGATGCGGAACGTAAGGAAAGTTTTGAAAATGATCGCGACCCTTCAGATGGCCGAAAATTGCGTTTTCATGCTTGTAAAGAGTTGTAAAGAGTATCTTAACAAAGAGTCTATAAGTTTAACTTTGCTTGCAAAAAGAAAAACAGGAACATGCTAAGTGATCAGAAAATTACTACCACTATTATTTAAATGGAGTGATCAGAAAATTACTACCACTATTATTTAAATGGCCTTGATTTTTTCGAGAAAACTAAACAACGGAATTGAAAATATTCTAATGCTTCTCTATTGTGACTCTTGGCTAAATTAAAGATCCACTGAACTGATGAAGTTGTCTGTTACTGCTCGAACTCATGTCTGTTAATTATTTCCCCCTAACATCTCTTGCGTGATAAATGACAAACTATTTCTCACCGCAACTGAACATCCCCGCTCTCTGTTCCTGTCTCGTATGCCGGCAGGGGAAGGAGTCTAAGGGACGGGCCCCTCCCTTTTGACTATTCACTCGGACTAAATATGATACAAGGTTAGTTTATTTGGATTTGTGTTCGGAGGGAAAGGATTAGCCTGAAATAGCCACCTTGAATATTCTCGTAGATAAGCATTATGCTTATTTTAAGTGTATTTGTTATTGCTGATGTGACGAAAGGGGGAACATTAATTAAACACTTGTCCCCAAACAATTTCATGTCTAAATATTGTTCTGTAATATACAATGACGTCAGTGTACACTTGCATGCACACGTGATGGACTAGTTATTTCTCAACATGAGGGTGTGGGAGCATTTCAGTTACAACTGCACTTGATGTGTAATCTTCGCAGCTGTGTATATTTAATGTCAGAAGCATTACTTATATGGTTTCGTATTTCTTTGGCAAGAGGCTGTATTCATAATAATTTAAAGAAAAAATAACTATTTAACACGACGTCCGCCCCTAAAAGGTCAAAATGAAGTACCTTTTTTATCATAAAACAGTACCGACTGCAGTTGAATAGCAATGCAGAACGCAAATCCAGGGGTCCAGGAGGTTCGGACCCAAACCCGGACTCCCCTGTCCTTGGACACCAAATCAATTGACACGCCAATTTTAAAACCTGTGCGTACGAGTTGGGGTATCCTTACAAACCAGGTGGGGCTTCGTTTTCATCCAAATGAACTATAGTGTGACCTCAAAAGTGCCTAAAAATCTTAGTTTCTGGTTTGAATCAAGTTTACTGTATTAATAATATCAAAGCTGAGCTGCAAAGGTGTATTATATAGCGCCATCACATAATCGTCGCTGGATTGCGCACACCCTAAGCTGACGGACGTAGCCTATGTGTTGCCTAAAATTCCACCTTACAGACTTGCCAACCAAGACATGGTCTTAAATCGTCTAGTGGCAGAGTGATCTATTCTAGCTGTTGTACGCCAATTTGATTCACATGCGCGTGGGTTCAAATCCAACTTCGCCTTATGAATGCCACAAAAATTGATTGCCCAGCCGACGAAGTCAGTTGTGCGTCGCACCGAAACACCGTCTTCGGCGGGTGGAGCAGTTAACTAGCCGACTGCAGTGATTTTGTGGCTTCTGTCCCCTAGTGAAAATTTTGGGGAAGAAATATTGTTCAGTCTGCAGGGGCGTAGCCAGTATGTAGCACATATAAAAATGGACCATACAAAAACGAAAGGAAACTTCAAAATTGCCGTAATCGTCCACTAAAATCTTGTTGATTTGAAACGATCATGACTCTACAACGCTTCCACCAGGGTAGCCAAGTCAACTTTGGCTGTTTATAGCCGCCCGAGATGTCAAATCGAGCATATCTAGGCTCATTTCCGTCGGAGCGCCACCAGTATCCAGACTACTTGTTTCTGTAAACATCCGTGTTGCACACGCTTTCATCATGAATCGTCATCTTTTGATCATCTTGTTCTTATCGAAAATACGTGAAAAACACCAAAGAATATCGAGT
Source organism: Holothuria scabra (assembly GCA_037179385.1). Lineage (NCBI taxonomy): Eukaryota > Metazoa > Echinodermata > Holothuroidea > Aspidochirotida > Holothuriidae > Holothuria > Holothuria scabra. The sequence continues at coordinate 27,015,752 of CM074190.1, read as the reverse complement.
GCATCAAAGAGAAGGGAAATGCAATCTCCAGCTATCTGGTTCCTTGAAAAGCAAGAAAATTAGCTGCACTTACGGCCAACTGTTGATGGCGCTCCGCTTACATGGTCTTGACGCCACTTTGTGCCGGTGGCGCAGGCAAGGGGGCACGTGACCCCCCAATCATGTCATAGCCCCCAAAATGAAATGTTCTGAAAACGTGTTTCAGCAAGTTATTTTTGTAGGGGGCGGGGTGAGGTACAAATAGAGTCGTAGAGGCCACCTCCTGCAATCTGGGAGGGTCTGTGGAACCAAAATTTTCTCGGTGCGCTCCGCGCCAACCTGTGGTGGCGCTCCGCTTAGATGGTCTCCCGTGTCATCTGCCCCCCCCCCCCATACCAACACCCTGGCTGCTTGAACCAATAGGTTGGAAACTGGGCCGTAAAACTCCATCTAAGTAACTAAACTTAGTAACTGAAATGATCTAGCAGCAGGATCCGACCTGTTGGTACCCCTTAGACACAATTTTACTTCACCTCAAAACTGCAACCAACTTTAAATTTTTAGAACTCCAGGCTGGTTTCGAAAAAGTGTTGTCACATGCTAATTCTATCATTAAAAAAAGAAAGCCGCATACTTGACCCAAAAGATGCTAACTACAACAGCCCATACATTTAAAGAGAGTCAGGTAGTGCTATACAGTAAACGATGTAAACTTTTCTAATGTTTTAAACGTGACCGGATAATTCCCAAGAAGACGATTAGAACATCGCACAATTTACATTCACCTAGCAAAATTTTCAAAAGGGAAAAGAAATTGTGTCATGATTTTCCTCATTAAAAAATGACCACCTGCATGGTTAAATGGCTAAACCATCCAACTTGCAGCTGAGAGGTCTGGGGTCTGAGTCCCGACTGGGTCTTACCAAAGACTTTAAACGTGGAACCCAATGGCATCGTGCTTGTTGCTCAGGATGATGTAGCAATGTAAGGAAATAAGGAAAACATAAGCTAGTTTAAAAAACCCTTCGACGGCCCGACTAAAACCGAATGGTAAGACACTGAGATGTAAATCCCATCTTACTAAGTCTTTGAAATAACACAATGAATCAATTCACATTAAAAGTATATTAAATGACTCCGATCGACTGCAAAATTGAATGACGTGTTACAACCCTGACTGTATGACGCAGCTGCAGTTTTGGTGCTCTATAGTTTGATGTTAATGTGAAATGTGAACTTCGATCTTTAAATAAATTATTGATAGAAATTGAAAATGGCATCCAAACATTGAAGGCTTTTAAGTCATGAAAAGATATTCATTTACGTAGCTCTTTAAATTGCTGATGCAAATCATATGGTAAAACCGGTTGGCAATTTGGTGGCTCTTTCCGACAAAAGATTGAGAAGATTTTACAAAAAACCTCACGAAAATCGGATTGGAATCCAATCTGAATTCGTTGTGGTGTGACCACGACTTTACATAACGTTAAACAATTGATAAGTCATTTCTGTGCCAAAGACAAATTCAAAGTAAAACAAAACACGTTTTATTTATATTTTTTGTCATGTTTTTTGTTACAACATTTTAATGTTTTGGGGTAACTTCTGTTGCAGCAAGGGGTATAGGTCTACTCTGTTTTTCTTCATACCTTGTCAGTTTGTATGAAGAAAACACTGTAAACTCTGTTTGTCTTTTCAATTCTTCAAACTTTCTTACTTTGCTTTTTGTTTGGAAGAATCAGCTTTTACAGGCTTGAAATTGAAAAGTTTTCTCTAACACTAAATGTATTAGCTGCCTCTCAGGCTTGTTAGATGGTCCCCCTATATCGGCACCGTATAAACCCTCACTAGATCTAGAGTGACTGCATTGGTTGACAGCGTATACAAATAAATCTGTCTTATCAGGGAGTTGGTCTATCAAGGTCTATGCTTTCGATGTCTGTGTTTTCCAGACATCCACTGTACACTTTGATGTATTTGTGGTAACTGTTTTCGAGGTCTGAGGTCGTATCCCATAAAATTTATCTTTGACGTCAGACATTATCGTACCACCGCGGTAGTATAAATCTGATCTTCGTGATTATGAGATGCAATTCATATAGTTACACGGGTTAACAAATTTGGGATTTCTTGACTAGAGATGGAGAAAAACTTAGCTAAAACTCACAAGAAAGGAGCGTAATCCGATCACATCTGATATCGTTGTTGTATGACCCGCGCCTTAGTCTTCAACAAAAACCCCAAAATACACCTTTACAATAGACCAGATTTTTATAGTAAACTGAAAGGTTTCTCCAACATGAGCTCCATATTTCCATGTGTTTGTTGTAAAAAAGTTAGTTGATCCTCCCCACCTTTCGCGTCTTGATGTCTTCTTCCGTAATCTTTTCGAAGGCGATCGTTTTCCAGTCTCAAGTTACTAAATAATGCATTATTTTTGCCTAAAACGTAGAATAAAAGTGAATAGTGATCTCTCTTTTAATTCTATGTTTGTCAATTTTTTTTTTTCAAATTTGGGTCATGTGGATTTCAATACCCACCCCCTTCAGCGACGCGCCTGTGGGATATTTGTCTATTTCGATATCGATAATTATACAAAAACACAGACGTAGGAACCGATGGTCCCGACTTTTATAAGGGGGTAAAGATGTGTTTTCGTTCCTTAACTTTTCTCAAACTAATGTGAAAATAAGCTGTGATCCTCACACCTTAATATGAAGGAGTTAAGTTAGGTATTGAATGACTTTTCATCACAATGTGACTATTGCTCCACCAATCTGGGAATTTTTTAAACGCCTCCTCCCAGTGGCAAAAGATAAAACAACTCAACATCAAAATGTATGAAGTGGTCTTTGGTTGGGGTCAGTGAGATGCACAGTCCGAATATTGTATGCCACACACACTTATATAAATGAAGTTATGAAGTACTCTAGAATGAGTTGGGTGTAAAAAGTTCGACAAAGTGTTTGTAGGCCCTGTGGTGTTGGTATTTCATATATTTATCAGTTAATTAAGAGAAGTAAGGAACAGGGTAAAGCGTGCGGAGCTGCAACTTGCAATCAGTCTCTGTCTCAGAGATTTCTGGTCTGTAAAAGAAGTTAAAAAATTACCTTAGAAAATGTTACAATTCTGGAAAAGATTGGTTCAAGTTAAGACGACTTTTCGACGCACTCAGGGCGGTTGAATCAGCGAGTAAAGCTTTGTCTAATCGTTTTGAATATACAACAGGGGTGGCGCCAGGATTTGCCCAACAGGGGACCAGCATTTCAAGACCCCGACAAAGGGGAAGAGTTAATCCCGACGGGACATGACTTGGAAGAATTTGAGGCGCGCATAGTGCGCCAAAACAATTTTGACTTTTGGAAGGACCATTAAAAAGCTTGGGTGTCTATTGAAGAATCTGTCCTTCATGTGGGCAAAATCAAAAACGTTTTGTACTCTACAGCTGAAATTCTGTAGGGTATGCATGTAACCGTTTTAGGTTTACGCACTAGGGTCTCAAGACGAGACTAGAAGTTTGCCCGAAATTTTTTCCCTTTTTTTGAACGAAGATTTGAAAATGAAGAGCAATTATTATATTGCAGAAATTTTGGGATTTAATATTAGAAAATTTGTTTTTTGGCAAGTTTAAAATGAAAAATTTGGGTTCTTTATTAACTGATATATGCCTTTCAAGAGCATAATTAGGTAGAATGTCAGGGTGATTTGAAGAGTTGGCTTTGTTTATTTGTGTACTGAGTATCCATTGAAATTGGAAAATGGGGAAAATTGTAATTTTATGACAAATTTGGGAGGTTTTATGGAAGAATCTAACCTTCTTATAAGAAAAATTAAGTAGGGGTGATCTTTACTTTTGTTGGGGCTACTGAATATCATCAGGAAGATTAAGGCCCCAGACCAGATTGGAAAATTTTCCCGCGGAAAAAGTTTGACTTCCCACATGTTGGAAGTTTTATATTTTATCTATTGAAATAGGGGAGCATTTCATTTTAGGAGGGGCAGATTTTTTTCCGATAAATTTAATCCTGCCCGAAAGAGCACACAGATGTTTATAAAAAATGGAGAACCCAAGATAACAAGAAAAGACATTTCCCGGGCTGGTAACTAGTTACAAAGTAGTCATTAATTTGAGCTTTCTTTCGCAATAAAATTTTCCCTTTATAACACTGCCCAAAACGAAGAATAACATGCAAGCATGCATTGTTCTGATAAGTAATCTGTTCGGCCAAAATACTATCTAAGCGGAACGGCACCACCAGTTTGCGCGGAACGTACAGAAAATTGTTTTAAAAAACAATCTAATGCCTTAGACGGCCGGAAATGGCATTTTCCAGACTTGTAACTAGAAATGAAGCCATCTTTATTTTGAGCTTTCCTTGAAATGAACGTTTAACTTCAACAAAAAAGGCCAACTTGCTATAAGTGATCAGAAAATTACCAGATTGTAGGTATTGCATGCTACAATTAGATGTAACGGTCTTGTCCGTTTTTTGGAGGGGGGCTATGGAACGGAATTGAAAACTACTAATGTGTTTGACTCTACTAGGAATCTTCGTTGTATTCAATTGCAAAATCCACTAAATAGATGAAATTTTCTACGTTACTGTCGGAACTCCAGACCATGCATGATTTTACTTCCAACGTATTTGAAAATATGATACATTACAAGGTGGCTTCAAATGAATTTTCAGACTGATGGGGAGACATTCTTACGCTACTGCTTATCATTATAGCTCAAAGCGGCCTGGCCGATTTTCATTACTGTTGCTAAAATTCGGCTGTGGGGGCAGGCCAGATGGCACATCATCAGGCACTGAATGTACATGAACAACTACTCACGCGTTTTTGCACGGAAAAGCTATAGTAAGAAGTAATTAAAGCCGATTCAGGTATGCATTAATAGCGTTACAAAAGAAAAAAAAGGTGATTAACAAAAAAACAGTTAATGATTATCGATCCATAAACCTCAGTCCTTTATGTTTTTAGGGCTTCCCGAAAAAATGCCGTTCTTCCCCGACGGGGGATAAGATAGGACAAGGAATACGGAATGAGGTATGACAGAGCTAAGAAGAAGTGATTGAAAATCGATTTCATATGCATTAAAATAACATTACAAAACAAAAAATATGTTCAAAATCACCCACTCAGTAACTTCAGTTTTTACTATTATTTCTGGGCCTCCCTGACGAAACCGCGGACCTTCTCCGACGGGGGGGGGGGGGGGGGGGGCAGTGTTCCCCGACGGGGGGCATGCCCCCCCCCCCCCGCTGGCGCCACCCTTGAAATACAAACGGATAAATAATTAAAACAACCAGGGTTAAATTGGTATTTTCAAGTTAATAAAAGCTTAGGCATCAGTTCTCTTCTCTTGTCATTTTTCATTGAAAGCTAACCACGGCTACTCTATGCGAACTTCGCGATTATGTATTGGTTAACGAAAATAAGATGTAGTATATACATACAGGAATCGTCTGTCAGTTGCCAGTCTTTTAACGTTGTTATACTCTGTCCCTGGTTTATATATTTAGGGTATGTGTGTGGTTATGTGTGTCTGTGTGGAAGTGATTGCTTTTTGTTCAGTTGGTTGGTTGGGATTGGTTTGGTTTGGTTTGGTTTGGTTGGTTGGTTGGTTCAAGTCGAGCCGGCCACGGCCTTTTTTCCAGTTGTGGCTCACTGGTTTGTTTTCCCTATTCCATTGCTTATGCGGGGCATCACGCACAACGGCAGTAGGTTCCAATTTAAGAGTCTTTGGTATGACTCGACCTGGGAATCGAACCTGGGCCTTCCGCGTGAGAGACGGATGCTTTACCGTTAGACCAAACACGCGGTCTGTTTCTGTAAGGGAGAAATGCAGTCATCTTCTCAATAATAAATTAGCCTTGTAATCTATCTTATTTCATGAATTACTCTCAAGAATCACCCGACAAAAGGAAATTTATGAGGAGTAACTCATTGCTTCACCTTGGATATTCAGTATGTAGGTCCCTAAATATAATAAAAGGTACTTGGAACAGAAATAAGAAGAACTTTGTAAGAAATAGTTTTTGTTTAAATGTAAGTTCCGGCCTCCTAACCTTTAAAGAACTAGTAAGAGACCCTGTTTCCTCACGGCACTTTCAGTTGCATATCTCACAAAGCCGCAAAGTGAATGAAGTGCTTTTCATGGCGCTAATGGATCGATTGGTTTTCCCGAAAGCCTAATTCTTTTTTCAGAACGAATGTTGATAAAATATAACTTGTCTTTTACAACCCTGGATGTGCCCCTCCTTTGAGTCGGCTGGAAAATTTATTTATTGTATCACGATCTGGTTACCATATGCATATGCGTACGAGGCGGAGTGCAGGCGGAACGCGCCCTCCCAACTAATTCGGGCAAAACGATTGGTCAATTCGGGCAAAACATGAGCAAAACATGATAAATAGAGCCACCATTTGGTCAAAAATTGTTTTTGCCCCATCACAAAAAATTCCCCCTTACGCCTATGCCCGTATGGTTGTATGGTGGGAAAGAGGCAGGGTCGATTTTGCCACAAGTGTAACATTTTACACACCTTCCTTTGAGCAAAATCGATTTGATCTTCGCAACAACTGAAGTTGGTTGAATTTTATGGATTACATAACTATCTGTGACTTCAATTGAAAAGTTGAGATACTTTCAAAATTTTTTTACCACATTAGTGGGAGGGACCGGAAGTAAATACGGTGGAAGAATAGAAACTGTCTCTATAGAGGCTTTTCACATGACGTCATAATACTCTCCGGTGGCCATGTTGGAGTACATGTAACTATATAGTAAACCATACGGGACGCGCTTGCTCGTTGAATTTGTATACACCGTGCATGTCACAGTGCACACTGTGCAGTGCGTTCGGCACAAAGCCACGTGTATTTGACATGAATATCCTTCGGCATGGCGGTTCCGTGACGTAATTGCAAAGCCTCTATTGAGAGAATTTCGCTTTCAATACCTCACCCGTAATTCTTTCCACCGAAACTCAACCGTCACGGTGGAAAAAAAAATATGCCTTTTATATTTGAAAAGAAGAGGGAAGCCTGGATAATTAATGAATCATAACAACTTTTAAATGTTTTGAAAAACATGTTTTGAACTTTTGAAATTAAATCCCGCTAGCCACATTTGATTCTTTCCAATTTGCGTATAATTCGAAAGAAATGTTGACGTAATTTCTGTAAGCACTATTTAACATGCATATAATTTCACAGCCTTCAAAGAGTTAGTTATTTATTAATTTAGATAAAAGACGGGATTTAACGAGAAAACAACGGGAATGTGTTATATAGCGTCAGCTCGCTATGCGAGGTATTCATCAGTTCGTACTCGCGAATGTGTAAGCGGTGCCAACAATTTTGACGATGAGCATGGGTGTTGCTTAATTGCTTTTAACAACTCCTTGATAGACGGTGATTCGTGCATTTCAGAAGAGGAAATCAATATTGAAAATTTACACTGGTAAAACGTTACTGATGAGGGATGCCGGGGTGATTTTAGCTACAAACTCAAATTTTAGAGGACTACATAGTTATACGTATGTGCTGATGTAACATTGACTTCATCAACAGACCAAAAAAGGTAGTAAATATATCTCCTAGGCGTTAGATATAGACGAGTTTACACTGCAAACGAAATGCTTTATGCTAAACGATATAGTCCAAACTCTCCCAGAGTTCAGCACGTTTTATTGGGAATTCAACACATCAAAATTTCCTCACTAATCAGTTCATTTTTCTTGCTTCTTTACTCTTCTTTATAACTATTCGGTAATAGCGCTTATTGTTGGCAAGCTTTAACTGGATCTCCTACATGAAGGCTATAGACGAATCCGGACAGGAATGGTTTGATTTAATCGGTCATAAGTGGGGTCCATAAGTTTTCTCTTTAAAATTCTTTGCTTACCTGTTTCATATATGATTGAACACTAAAATACGTTTACGCCCTCTCAGTTTCACCGAATGTGAAGGTTTAGGTATTGCTAATATGTAGACAATAAAGTTAATACGATGTAGGGCTGATGGACCCCGTTAATGACTCCAAATCACGCGCATCTGCTTGGATTCGTCAATAGACGAATTCGATTAGCGCTTGTGTTTATTGACTGTAGGCCGCCATTAGTGAGGTCCCTCAGCCTTAAATCGTCTTCATTTATTGTCTACATGCATTTCAAACCCTAATTTTCAGTGAAATGAAGGGCATTAATGTACAATTTAGTAACAACCATCCATAATTGGCCTTCAGGTACACTGTTAGAAATTTCTCTGTAAAATTTACATAATTTTTATGGCAAATTTTTTTCCAACCAAATAATGTTTTTTTTACAGCCAGACTGTAATCATGAAAAAACTTTTAAGTGTTTGTTTTTTCTTTACAGTTTTTGCATGTAAATTAGTTTACAAATGTCTACTGTAAAATCGAATTACAGAATTATTCTGTTTTTTTTTTTTTTTACCTTAATTTTATGTGAATTTACAGCCTACTGTTTTCATTCTCGGCGTTTTAATATTTATTATAATATCGCTTTTTTCCTTTCATATGTTATTACGTAACATACACTTCACCATTACGTAGATCAGGTATTTGCTTATCAACGTAATGTGTCGTTACGAAGTTATTTTCAATCAAAACACAATGAGGATACTTTGTTATCACATTGTTGTCCAGTAGACTGCTATCTCTAGGAACTTTGTAATTGGAAAGTCACATTTTTGGTACAATATAATAATTGTTTTTAAAATAAATATGAAAAAGAATGCAAATACATTGGTTGCAAACATTTCCAGACAAGGTAAACAATAAGTTTATCACTTCCTGATTAAAAAAAGCCAAAAAAGATATTATTCAAAGCAACAGCAATCCTTTTGTTAGGAAAATGCCTACAAAATAAGCTCCACCCATTTATGCAAAATGAGATTTACGTCATAAAGTGGTAAATTTACAGACTCTTCCAAGTAAATTTGTGAAACGTTTTTAATTCGATCAAGTGCATGAGCGCCTGTGGCGATGAGTTGACATCAGTATACCAATTGTCAGTATAATAAATGTAAGTTAATTTTCAAATAGGGCCATAAATTTGCCAAAAATGTTTTCTTTTTTAACTGAAACTTCGCAGAACGATGCATGTTATATATTGAAAATTTTCTGGCTATTTCTTATTTGTTTGTTTGGGCTTATTTTTGTTTCTTTTTCAGCGTAAAAACAAAATGAATGTTTGTTAAATGACAGTATATTTATGTGAAATCAGAAAAATACAAAATACTGTTAAAATTTCTGTACATTTACAGAAAAAGTTTTACAAAGCAGTAAAATTTGGTTAAAAAAGCAGACAGAAATGGTTTTTCAAATAAACAGAAAATACATGTTAAACAACCTTTTTTTATTGTAGAAATACAAAGTGTCTGTAAAGATACAGAAAATCTCTGTTAAAAGTAAAATACAAAAAGTTTAAGTTAAAAAAAGTCTGTAAATTTACAGAAATTTTTAACAGTGTAAGCGAGGAAATTGAAAGATTGGAACCCATGTTATGGCCGACTAAAATCAGACCATCACTTGCTGTCCGGATTCCTATATGTATCAAGTGATCACCTCACAAAGTTAGCATTTGCTTTTGGATCAGAAGCTTTTGATCTAAGTCTCATATTAACTGATGAGTTTTGAGAGCAGGAAGATAGCGCACTATTTAATTATTTAGGGCACTCTCCTCCGAGATCTCCTATACCATTCCGTATTTACTTTTCAAGAAGATAAACTCTCAAATTTTTTACTCCTCGTCCTCAGTTCGTGCTTTAGCTGGACTGCGCAGAGACTATTACCATACAATACTATCGCTCATAAAAACCGTTTTGTTTTTGTCGATTAAAATTATTCACGTATGGGATGCACTGTTATTAACGCTCTTTTCTTAGCAAATAACGAAAAAAGAGATAAAAACTGAAAATATCTACAAAAATTTATAACAAAAGACTTAAGGTTGTCACTAACGTGACAACGTTTCTATAGTTATTTACTTGAGTTAAGCACAAATAATTGACCACCACTTTTATGCATCTCAATTCTGACATATTGATACCACAAGTGCATCCTGAGCAATGAACCTTTGAAAACGTCATATAGTTTTATTGGTTAGAATAACCCTAATTCAGGTTCAAAATCATGTGATGAAAAATGAAAAAAAAAAAAACCCATTGACCAGTATTGTGACACCATGTCATCACACCTGCGCTTTCTTCAAGTTCACTTTTTACAGAAAATGTGTCAGCTTGAACTGTTAACATCTCGAGAGGTGAACTTGGAAAATGAATGAAACTTTCAACATAATGCTAAGGTTATATTTATCTTAATCATATCAAACATAAAATTTGTAAATGGCTGTTCTTTTAAACAATATTCCTTATTGAATTTGAAGTTAATTGATGGACTTATTTAGGTTCCCTTTTCCAGTTGTTTAAATTTTCTATGAGATCAATATTAGTTGTTCAACTTGGTACCAATTTATGTTCAGTTTTAGTTTTAACATTAGGACACTTCAACATGATAGATCTCACCAGAGGCGGCAGGAAGCTCCCACCTGAGTCAAATGTTTCGACTCCCCCCCCCCCCCAACTTAATGAAATTTGAAAGTAAAAAAAAACGATTGGGTAGAATTTGCGTTAGGGTTCCGGTTAAAAAAGTTCACACATACCCCTTAAAAGTCTGAAATTTTCACTATTTTCATTGGTCAAAGGTAACTAAAAAATAATGAAGAGACCAAAATCAGAGAAAATGTGAGGATATGACGATATATGAACTTGCTTTTTGCTGAGAATGTGAAATGCAACTTAACTTGCTCACATCTTGTGAAGCACACATCCGATATCCAGATATCAGTGCAAATTTCACAAGAATAATATCACTTTAACTAATCAAAACTTGATGTGACCTTGGACACATTTTTACAAATAATTTAAGACAAGATGACCCCCCCTTTTATAGGAAACGTCTTTTTACTGGTATCCGTCAATGAAGTGAGATTTTTAATGGAAACTATACGGTTAAGTTGTACTAAAGTCATTACTTTGAGGATGTGCGTTTGTATAAACATAAAGGACATGCTCTACTGCACTATCAGATGCATAGTATATATAGTGTCATTTCCTGTCTTGAGCATGCGCATTTTCCTTTTTTATGATCCACTGGTGCCAGGCGATTAATGGATTTTTTTTTATTGTTTTATGAGTGGTTTCGGGACATAGATGTACTGGGAAGAACGGCGGCGATTTTTTCACTTCCGAAAATAGTGTAGCGTTTGTCAGTACTTTTGATTTAATTGCTATGTCAACGCTGTGATCAAGGCAAGATATTAGAAAAATTTTCGACGTGAAGTCTTCACTTAGCATTGCAAAGTACTTTAATATTTTGTATGTTTTAAAAACTGTAACTTGGAACATTCTTGAATCATTCTTTGTGACAGAAGTTTCATGTACTAGAAAAAAGAAACTTTGAAAACAAAAATTTAGACTGTTAGAGAAAGATTTCCAAAGGTCTTATAAATTAATCAAATCTTAGTATATGATGTAAGCCTGAGATACCAACTTGTATAACCTGATTATATAGTTTATAAAAGACGCCCGAAACCATAAGCCTAGTCTTTTCGCCAATTGCAAGCAGAATAACTTGTATTTATATTTAAAACTGCAATTGAAGTAAGTTGGTCAAGAGTTTTTTAAGTTAAAAAATTAAATCGCTAAAATGTTGTGAAGTCTGAAAACTGGTTTGCTCTAAAAAATGTTAAACATGGTGGAAACCTATACTTGTTAGCAGTTTCATATCTTTTTAATCTAGTTCGACTGTCCCAGTTTCATCGCAAAATTGCGATCACCATTTATAGAGGGAGTAATATAATTTGTGTGACCTTTAACGTACAGAATACATTTGTCTAGCAAGCAGGGAGGCCCCTGATCTAGCTAGGCACGTATGCTGCCTGGATCTGTGGATTGCCGCTCGAAGAAATGTTTGTATCAAGGGCTGAAAAGACAAAGCATGATTATAAATAAACTATAGGGCAATGACCACTTTATTAATATGCATTATTCTTAGGATAACTGCGTCAGATTAATTTCGCTACTGCTTGTTAAAGGTATTTAAGTCTTCTACCAGATTATATGAAAACATTCGCAGTATAGAGTCTTGCTGAACAGACGAATCGGTACTAGCTTGGCTGGTAAGTTTTCTTTGTCAGCTTTTTTGATTTATGGTAAAACGAAATTCAAGTAGACCTACATAGCCTAAATATTGAATAAGTGTATTAAACTCGTCACGTTATTGCATGTTTTTCGTGGAGAGATTAAGGGGGGTTCGTTTAAAGAATTCCATTTAAAGAGAAGATTGCCTTTTGTAAGAGTTTATGTGTAGATTCTTCAATATTGAACTTTTTTTTTTTTTATTTTTATGCTGTAAGTGTCGATTGCTTTAAGGGACAGTCAGAGTTTGACAGAGGATGTCAAAATTTTGTTCCACCATCACCCTTCTTTTTCTTCTCAACTGATTGCTTACCAGAATATAGAAACATTGAAGAGGTCTAGAAGAAATGTTAACCCTCCAGTGCCCGGCTCGAATTGGAGCATATTTGGGCGACTCGGGGTCGGCGGAAAAGCGGACTAGCATGTCCCGGATCGGCTGCGCGTGAAACAGTATAAAGACGTGTGTGGACCGCGCTCTCCGACTGTATCAGAAGTGCAACATTGGGCAGTAGAGGGTTAATTATGTGTTACTTGCTGATTTATGCAAATTTTAAATTATTTGTTTGGTGACAAAAAATTTCACACAGATGAAAGACTAGACAGCCTTCGCTTCACCCTACTGACCGTGATAAGGGATTATTTTTTGTTAGTTTTGAGGTACACTCTGAGAAACCCCTGGTCAAAATTGACCAGGATGCGGTCACGAGTTATACAACCTGGATACTTGGTTAAGCAGTGACAAATTCCTGTTGCAATTTGACCATGACTATGTCAAATTTTGACTAACGTTTGGTCAAATTTAACCAGGAATATGTCACTGCTAAACCAGGAATCCGGGTTGGATAACCCGTGTCGGCATTCTGGTCTATTTGACCAGGGTGTTTTAGAGTGTAATATACAAACTTGATGCAGATTTAAACATGTGAAAAAAATGCAAAAACAAGATCTGAATCTGATTGCCCTTCAAAGAAGATTCCTGTTCGTCAAATAATTTCATGTTACAAAATCGTACAACGGGAAGATTTCTTACACCATTTTACTTTTTATATGTTTAACAACTAAACACTATCGTACACATTGTGCTATCACGGCTTTTAGAAATTTTATACGCATATTAAAAATTACAACAACTCAAAAAAATCGGACAAGAGCTATTTTGGTTAACGTTTAAATATTATATAGTGTTACAAGAGGCTAATATCACATTCTTTGATTCACTGTAAAACAAATTAGTCAAAATGTCTGAATTGACTAGCCACGTTAGTCACTCATATTTGACTGATTTGTGATGATATCTGACTAATTTCGTAGTAATGGACTGAAAGATATCAGTCAAAACTTAGTAGAGGAGGCTTGATATTTGTTTAAAACTAATTCATCTGGGTCAAATATTAGTCAATATGGATGACTAACGTGATTAGTCAGTTCAGGCACTATTATGACTAATTTGTGTTTACAGTGATGCAGAACGAAGTAAAACATGGCTTAGCTATTTGTTTTCACTGAATCTGGTCAATTAACAGTCAAAGAAGTTTGAAAACTTTGCTTTCCCTTTGATTGAAAAAAAAAAAAGAATTCAAGAGGTCATATTTGAGATATAATGTTTTAGCTTATTGAAAAGTATGTTAAAAAGTCTAATCGCTCTTCCATAAAGTAAGTATCTTCAGAGACGGTCGGGTGGGCAGGTAAGGCAGGTGGGTTACAAGGGGGAGTCCATTAAACAAAAACAAGAAAGGAATTATCGCGAAGGTCTGGTAACAATATGAGAGAAATAAGATACACAATGGCATTATTCTGCAATTTTTAAAGTTGAGTAGATTTCATACATTTTTTTCAAAAAGGCTGCTTGTTGAATTTGTTCAGCAGAACTATTTTCGAGTCCGGTATCTTCCATCTAATGAAATTTTGAGCCCCTTTTATATCCGACTCAAGTCCACATGATGTATTGATTCCGCCAAATCCTGACTTCAACGTCAATGTTTTAATGTCCCATTGAGGTATACCATGTTACAAACCTTACTTTGTAGGGAAGCATCTACTTTTCCAGCGTATAGATGGCATTTTCCTCCTTTGTTTTCGTTTCAATTGATATGGATATGGTCATCACAACCTTAGTCATTTGTCGTACAGGGATGGGAAAGACAAGAGCTTGCAACTTCATCGCCATCAATAAGAGATTTCGGTAATCCGATTTACGGCTAAGCAGATGCGCACATCCTCCAAAGAGTCAGTAGAAACAAAACGCTCCTGCACCTACCACATGTGTTCTAAAATTTTAGTTTGCTTGAAATATCGTAGTATCATTCTTCCCTAATCCATGCACAACACCCTGTTGGCTGGGAGTTGTATAATATGTCCATGGTATTTCCCGCCATTTGTAGGAGACGATAAAAAAGGACTTGCATCGTATTTGAGCTGTATTTGAAACCAAATTTGTCGTATTTGAAACCTTGTTTAAACGTTACCTTTTTATGCAGTACATAATTGTAATAGCATAACATAAAGCTATCGGAGTTGTCCCCCTCTGCGGGTTCCCCGTGGGCCTACCTTACGATCAACCATATACACTAACTTAAGCGATACCCCAAAGCTTCTCCTATTGGGCTCAAGCTCTCCTGATGCCATGCGGTGATTGCAGCAACGTTCGACTCATACATTCAATTCCATGCATCTAAAGGTCTCGTGATGTGAAAGTGAAAAAATTAGATATTTGATGTAAAAAGCAATGAAAACTTAGAAAATTGCCATAATTCCATCAAAATCGTTACAAAATTGACTTTTTGACAGGACAATTATTGATTTGCATATAATCATGAGTAAACTTGAGTTAAAGATGCAAATCTTTTGATGACGAGAGAGCGACGGGTCATATATGGCAAATGTTATCTATTGCTTTTATAACCTTTACTTTGAGGGCAGTTTGTGACATAAGTATGTTCTGAATGCCTTATGTTTGGAAGTTTTAATCTTATTCTTGAATACAATCTTTATCAATAACCAAACCGTAAACTAGTAACAAAAGAAATTTAAACACTGTGGAACACTACACAACATTTTTTTGCATATAGGCAATAAGTTGCTCCCGAAACATTAAGACTTTGAAGAGGTATTGTCTCGAGAACTGTAAAACATATTAACACAATCCCAGTGGATTGTTCGGTAGGATATCTACTATGCCACTCCTGCTACCCTTAACTGAAAACACCTGCGAATTTATACTCGTACGTGCTCATTTCATTTAAAGTGTATCTAAAGTCTTGTAATTTCAAAAACATATAATGTAGAGGTTGCACAATGGATTTTATATGTCCAACTCACATTTTCAGAGCTAGATCCATTGTCGAGAAATTAAATAAATCAAAGCAGTCCACTGCGAAATAATTTTTAACCTTTGAAATTGTTTAATGATTTTGAAGACTTCCTGCATGTTCTAAAGAGATGGCTTTATTAATTACATCATCCCATAATGGTAAGAGTGCTATCGCACCTCGGTACAAGGTGCAGTAACTTTCAGAAAAAAAAAATTACAAAGACTGTAATTTGAGTAGACATCACAACTTATTGCGCAATGTACCATTTAAAATGGAGTAAATATACTTCAACATTTTTTATCTCAGCTCAGGAATGTCCTACGAGTATGAGAGTTGGACTATTTGAAATTCATTTTCATTCTTTGTAATAAATATTAGTGCAATGTTAGACTGGATAAACATTTTAACTACTCAGTGCTTCTCGTGTTTTGGAATCACATCCTTACTCAAAGTAATGAAATGGCGAAAGTAGGATTTCACCTTAACGGGAGACATGATGAAATGAAAACTGATCTCCTTCCGGGTAGGGGGGGGGGGGTCCAATCGTAGGTTAGGGTAAGCTAGATGAAAGTGGTGGTACATTTTATAAATCGGGCGTTACCACTGCCCCCTCTCTTTCTTCCCTCTTCTTCCCTTCTCGCCTTTTCTTCTTTTCCTCTTACTTGGGGGCGCCCTCCCCAATGCACGTCCTGCAGCTACTTTGTTGAGCGGGTGATGAAAAGAATAATAAATTTATTAGTTAGATAACATAAAGCCATAAGTTACGCTCTATATTCTTACACAGAATATAAAAAATGAGTCACTTCACTATCCTAAAACTGAGTCAACCCCCCCCCCCCCCATATTGACTCACTTTATGTCTTTTTTTATTTTCTGTTAACACAGGTGTATACCACGTTGTCAAGATGCAGACTACATTTCTACTCTTCGCGGTTCTCGTAGTGTTTGTCACCATGGTGACAGAGGGCAAGTGCAGTAAACGAGATCGAGATTGCTGCTGTAATAAACGTCGTCAAAGACCTAACGTGATACTTATGTTGATGGATGACGTAAGTACCTTTAGGTCTATATCACATAAGGGAATTGTCGGGACCCTGAAAACCCCCTAATCACATAGAACATAGCAAAAACTCTCACCCTAGGAAGATCAATTCTTTCAGCCTATTTACTTCCAGTCCCTGTCACAACTGTCTAGAACTTCACTTTGTCTGCACACACTCCTTTATAGAGGCTTTGCAATTTCGTCACGACTACACCTTTCTGGTGAACAATCAGGCCAAATGCACATGGCTTTGGGCTAAACGCACTGCACTGTGGGCACTGTGGTATACGCGGTGTGTAAACAGTCAACGAGGATCGCGCATCGAGTGTTGCCTAGTACGTAGTTGCATGTAATCCAACATGGCCGCTTGGGAGTATTATGACGTCATATGAAAAACCTCTATATCCTGGGGAATATCCTGATGATCATACAATTTGATACCCAAATAAATAAAAATACTCACTGTGCATTTTTTCTACGTAGGCCTAATATGAACTTCACTGCATCTTTTTGAAGTTCATGTAAATCAAAGAGCAGTACCACCTGCAGTGTTGTAACAAGTCACGACTCGAGTCACTACCTCTCAAAATGATAGTGACTCGAAATTCAGGAGTAATTTCACCATTCAAATAGTACAGTGACTCGAGTCAATGACTCGACTCGATTAAAATTTTGAAAACTGGTGACTCGAGTCACTAATCTAGTGACTCGACTACAACACTTACCACCTGAGAATTTTGGTTGCCTGTACCTAAAGTGTAATTTTGGGTGAAGTGTGACTACCTTTAATGAGCATGATGTTAAGCAAACTTGAAGACCGTGAAGCTCGTCTATAATGAGGGCGCGCTTGTGAGCAACTTAAAGGACAAGATCAGTCACCCCAACTTGAGGTAGTGTAGTAGATTAGTAGATTGTCCTGTTTCTTGATTGGCTGTTGAGAGTCATGTGACAACAATTTTTCTCTTCAAATAAGAAATTTACAATTTACTAGGAACAACTGCTTGTTTTACACTGGAAACGCAGTATTGAAGTTATAAAACATGAGGAAAGATAATTAAAAAAAAAAAAAAAAACAAATAAAAAAAATAAGAAAATTGTGATTTTTTGCCGTTGCTTTAAAATAAGTTTGGGGGGACTGCTCTTGACCTTTAAATCATTGCTAAATGCCGTGGGGAATTATTGGAAGTGATAGCATAAACAACAGAATGATGACGCCATGTATTGAATGGTGACGTCTATATTATTCACTTGTTCACAATGCAATGTCAGTTTCCATTATTAACTACGATATGTAGGAAGAAGCCTACTTTTCATGTACAAGCAGTCGGAGGGAATTTCCTCTGGGATGAAGTTACCGAGTATAAAATCGATGTGATATCCATGCGTAGGTCTTTAAAGGGCGAGAGCAGTCTCCATTAATTCATTTTGAAGCAAACAGCTAAATCTAAATCTCACAAATTTCTTTTTCTGTATTTACAAAGTACTTTTCATAATATTTAAGAACTTCAATATTTAAGGTAAACCGAGCAATACTCTTAGTAAATTTCACATCATTGAGGAGAACAATATTGTCACATGACTTTAAAGAGCCGATAATGAAACAGGACAGTTTACTACACTGGGCTTCGAGGTGGGGTGACTGTTTCCACTTTAAATAGAAATAAGGTGACATCTAAGCACAAGAGGAGTATTGATGCAATTCATTTTTAGATCCATTTTATCGTTTTATGGTCAAAACTGACGGATCAAGATGACGTCACTGATTGGCATAGAGCAAGCGCAGGAATGTATGCGTGCATGTTAGGTTTTGCGCCTACAGTGATCTTCCAATTGCATGCAGGATATATGCGCGCCTGATCAAGTCTGTTGTTAAGCCGCTGTGACCTCATTTGCTTGTAAACCACAGAAATCTCAAGTTTAGGATTTCTCTGTTGCAAACATCTTCCAGTGACCCTCAATTCTAAAATGTTATAAATGTATTTTCATAGGTTGGAAAAAGAACAGCAATCAGCAAATAACTATGTCTACAAACAGTTGTATAGAGTGTTTTCACTTTACGTCTGATCATAATTGATAAAAGACGTCGACTGCCGGGCAAAAAAATCAGCAGACATCACGCTTGTCGCACGTCGGTCGCCGTCGGCTTCTCATTTAACTACGCTAGTATTTCCCGGCAGTAAGAGTTAGATAAGCTTTAACGACACACCAACACGAACGTGTCATATAGTGTCATACTGTTCAAATACTGTTCTTACGACAGGCAGGGAACACCGTGGGCACATTCCTCAACCCCCAGCCTACAGGGGACCGGCAGCAAGTGAAAGGGACTGGACTTATCACGTCAGTGATAACACTCTTTAAATTAGAGGGCAAGAGCAGTCTCCCCAACTTGAAGAAGTGTAGTACACAGTCCTGTTTCATGATTGGCTCTTCAGAGACATGTGACAGTATTTTTTCTCCACAAATATGAAATTTACTATAGAGTCACTGCTTGGTTTACCTTGAATACGCATTATTGAAGTCCAAAACAATTATGGAAGATACTTTGAAGAGAAAAATGACGAAAATTGTGAGATTAATCCGTTGCTTCAAAATAAAGTTGGGACGACAGCGTTTGCTTTAGTAAGCCAATCACCGAATAGAATCTAACCAAGTGGGTGTAGGCATAGATCGATAGAATTCAACTTTAAAGCGAAGAGAGTTTCTGGTGATTATATTTGATTAGGCTCTATTACCAAAAGATAATAAAATTCGGATTAAAAGCTGGTGTACTAAAAGGATATGGGGGCCTACACAGATTGTTTAAGAAGTACATGGTTCTTATTAAAGTTAATAGATTGCCTGAGCTTGTTTTCTGAGGCTTCTTAAGCGGGAGGGGGGGGGGGGATAGAAACCACCTAGGTAAAATATAGTCCCTTGATTTGTCAACGGTTGGTACGCACTCAAGGACTTGGACATCAATTAATGTGGTGATCTGGACAACACATACAAAAATTGTGGGATAAAAGAAAACGAAGCAAGTTATGCCGTGAAGTCTGTAGTGACACCGGCAGCGTGTGACGAGAAACAGGAAGGAAGCCGAAAAAGGTCATGTTCAAGACGATGATAATTAGGAAAAACAAAGCGTACCCAGCAGTCACGGATGAAATGACCCACTTAATTGAGATATAAAAAATATTAACTGAATACATCCTTTTGTTCCTTTTTATATTGAGATCTTCATAATACTGTGATAATTGTTTGAAGAGAATTTGCTTGCAATGCTGTCGTAAGTGTTAAATACTTTCCATTAGTTCCGTTGAACTGACCTGACAGAAAAAAATTTAACCACTTCTCAGCAGGGGCGTCAATCTGGTTTGTGGATTAGGGGCATATAATATGTTTGCCGTACAATATTTTCATTGGGGTGGCAATTGCCCCTTCCCCAGTATCGACGCCCCTGCTACTCCTCCTATTCAGCCTTGCATCAAGTAGTAACGCTAGGAAAGTAAGTGCAGACCACTTTAGGCAGGATAGTTCAAGTTCATGATATTCTCATACAACAGAAGATTTGATTAACATACCTCGCTGCTTGTGGGACAGAATGACGCTGAAATGACTTTATTTCTACTTTCACCCCGTCACAGGTTGGATGGGGAGATCTTGGTTGCTATGGTAACGAAGCTATGGAAACACCTAACATTGATAGGCTGGCTGCAGAGGGGGCTAGGTTTACAGACTTTTATTCTGCCTATCCTATGTGCTCTCCTTGTGAGTATGATCATTTTAATTGTTTCCATTCTAAAACTTATCGTTAGACATGCTATTTAGTGCCAAGATTTCATCGTTTTGAAGCTCTCTTTCTAAACCATGAGCTTCAATCTAACTTTAAAGTTTGACATCATAATGGTTAAAAAATCCAGCAGTTTGTTGGAAATATTCGAATTTGCTTTGAAAAAAAAATGTGACAGAATGCTTTGGATTCATTAGGAACCACAGTTGGTTATGAATAGTACCCGTCGATATTAATTGCGTACTTCGTTAAGTAGTCTCTATAAAGATGAGAAATGGCGTGGAGGCTTCTCTCTCATGTCGTTCCTTTGGCCTAAAGTAAAATTAGGTTAGTTAGTTACATGAAGATTTACGGTAACGTTTCTAACCAATTGGTCTCTGTTGTGGTCTTAGTAGGACCGCTTTGAAAGTTTTTTCCTTTATTTAAAGCTTCCTATGCAAACTATTCACAAATTCTTAGGTAAGATTTTCTTTCATTTCTTACAAAAATGATAGAACCGCCACAAACGCATAGTTCTTTAATTACAAATTGTGTTACACCCCTTCCCGACCGCGTGTTTGGTCTAACGGTAAGAGCATTCAGTGAAAGTTGCTGTACAATTTGAATCAACTATGGTGGTCTGAAACTTGAGCTGAATATATTTCGGACTGCTCCTCACTCCAGCTATATAAGAAAACTTACGCAATTCCACAATTCTATCAGGAGATCTTATCAGCATGGAGGAAAATTTCTGCTGACTCTCTGCTTTCGCCCAACAATAGAACTGACATTCTACACCAGCCCCTCTTTCACAATCTTTTCATCCTTTTTCATCCTGGATGAAAATCAGGTCGGTCCTTTACAACAGAGACTTTATAGAGGGTGAATTTATTTACGTTGGTGATATTTGCTGTGAAATTATACCATATTGTTTTCCCGCCCAAGATATTTATGACGTTATTGTGCGTTAAACCCCTACTCAAGAGTTAAGGTAGGAGATATTGGTAATTACTTAAGTCATATATTACATTGTATATCTCAATCCTGGTGTGATATGATAATTTCTCAGGATAAAATTGTGAGTTCTCAGCCCGTTGAGCACCTACTCATAAGACTGATGCCGGGGATTCCTGAGTTGATGCTTGTACTCTGACTGCAAAGCTTGCCTCACTATTCCTGCGTTGTGCCACTGATTGTATCCCCAAAGGTCAGCTGTACTGGCAGGTTCTCTACCCTAAAATAAGCTTTAAGAACAGATGGATCGGCGTCTATGGGGTATCAACATCGATGCTGATATTGATTTTAAAATTCTCCACAATATTCTCTACACCAACGATCGACTTTACAAGTATAAAACGACTGATTCCCCAGTGTGCTCTCTATATAACCTTGAAGTGTGAACTGTCCCTTACCTTTTTATTCATTGTCCACTGGTCCAGGACTTTTGGACTTGGTTGACTTCCAAGACTGGACCAATTTCTTCTGTTCACTGCTGGGAGGAGACTACGCTGCTCGGGCTTGACCTCCTCAGGAAAAATTACGAACGTGTCCTAATTGACTTCCTATTTAATTCGTACAAGTCTGTAATTTAGAGCACACGTATTGCCATTGCCAAGAGCGTGAACCGCCACAACAAAATTGATATCCCCTTGTACTATCAAAATTGCCTAAAAAAGAAAATAAATCTAATTTATCATTACTACAATAAACGTCATGAACTTAGCAAATTCTGGGGTATTTTCGACCAAGGGGAATCCCCAATGATTCTATTAAGTCACGACGGGTCTATTTATACCATGGAAGTAGGTAGTACTGCCATGATTATACTTGCATTTTCGACAGACAATTTGGTGTGAATATGTTCCTCTGCGTTCCAATGGTGCTTTATCCCTACTTTGTTTACATGAGTTCATTAACCGAAGGAAGTTCGGTTTAAGTTTCGTATGCGAAATTCTAATTTAGGTCCGTATGAGTTTGCATTCATGTGTTTTTTATACTATTTAAGGCTTCTTTGCGCCATGCGTTATCCAAGAAAACGAACGAATCAGTGTGCGTTCTTATACAGGGAATGTGCGTTCATGTATTCGTTTATGTTTATTTGCTTACTTTTTACATGGGTCGGCCGGTCAAATGGGTGCTATTAATTAATTCTTTGTCTTTATGAATGTTCATACCCGTGTATTTGAATTATCAATGGACTATGTTTGTTCATTTTCATTTAATCAAACTTGTAATTTCTGTAAATATTGTACATATTGCTTGACATGCTTGAGTTCTTATGGGTGAGCCAGTGGGTTAGCCTACCGATAAAAGAAAAATAAGAGCATTCTCCTCTCACGCGGAAGGTCCGGGTTCTACTCCCAGGTCGAGTCATAACAAAGACAATAAAAATGGAAACCTACTGCCGTTGTGCGTGATGGTCCGCATAAGCGATGGAGTAGGGAAAACAAGCCAGTGAGCCACAACTGGAAAAATGGCGGTGGCCGGCTCGACTTGAACCAATAGGTTGGATACTGGGCCGTAAAACCCCTTCTAACTAACTACCGTAACTAACTTAACCCCTTCCCAACAAAAGTAACAAACTACAATCTGCATGCTTTAACTAAGCAATAATCCCACTTTGTTAGGCAAAATGTGTATCCAAAATACAAGAACTTCACTGTCAATTTGTTTATTCGATAACTGTTTTCAATGAGATAAAAGATTTGCCAGAATTTTTCTGTGATCTCTATGTATCTCTTTAACATTTGTCCTAACAGTATAATGTTTCATTACAAAACTACCCTCATATTCAGTTAAATTGACCCACAACACCGAGTCCAACTTTTTTTCTAGCCTAAGTTTTACGGTAAGATATTCAATCTTGTCTTCTAAATGGGTACCCATACAATCGATTTAAATGACTATATCAGAAACTTCGTTTTTCTACCCGTATGAATCGTAAATATCCGTTTTGTTCATATATCTTTGAGTGCGTGACTATTTATTAATTGTAAAATGACCAGCTGCTTCTTTCCCTAATGGAAAGGTTATCGTTTTTTCAAGTGGTTACAAGCTGTTAAGGTCGGCAACTGACAGAACAACCAACTTTAAACTTGCAAAGAAATAAATGAAGCAAACAGAAACAAGGTTTGAGTTTCCTTGTGACATCGCCCTCTATTTTGTTGTACATACTTTTCAAACCCTAACTCTTCTCCTCCTTCTGAAATAACCCATTGTCCCCATTATTCCGTACTCCTTTTCCCTTTTTTCCATTATTTCTCTGTCGCACAGACATGTTGTTTGCATAAAGGTAAAAGTGCCTTACGAATCCTATTAATTGCTTTCACTGACGCCACAAGCCTCGTCCCCTTTTGACGGGCAAAATTAGTGTAGTACGCATTTAGAGTGGCTAGCTGACAAGCAGCTGACGACATATGTGTGACTGTTGCATGGAGATACAGTTGATTTTTGCCTGATAGTGAGCGTGGCTTACCAATGTTGTGACGTAACATGAAAGTAATCTATAGTTAGACCGTGCTCATCGAAATCCTAAGCTTTAGGATTTTTATGGGCGTGCTTTCACTGAAGTCACAAACCCTATTCCTTTTGACCAGCAAAAGGGGTGTAGTGTAGCTAGCTGAGAAGCAGCTAATTACCCGCGTCTGACTGTTGCCCTAAAACACTGTTGATTCAGCGGGTGTGGCTTACAACTTTGACGTCCCGTGGAGGCACTCAACAGAATGTTAACCAAAGATATTATAATTATTATAATATCTTTGATGTTAACAAACAAATACCCTTACGGCTGGGCGTCAAAAGAGTTTCTAAGAGACGCCTACATCGTCGTCACAATGAAAAGTGAATCCCAATTCGTCTGATTTAAATTGTGCGAACATCAGCACGAGCAACTTCTAACATACACTCATGCGTTCTTGCGCATGCTCTATTCCAAACAAGGCAAACCAGTTACGTAGGCTACGCGTAAACGCCCTAAAGTCTTGTGGGAATTTCCTTTACGGATAATGAGTTTGAAACAATAATAAGTTCTGTTTCCTCTTTGTTACTTTTTGGAAGACACTTCATTCAGACACAAAATCTTATTTTGTACGAAAAGGAAACGATTGGTGTCTCAGTTCTCCGTTCAGGGGAGTGGCAGGGGTCAATGACCCAATACCAGTCAGTCGGCTTCCTGGTTTTTCTCATAAAGACAGCCAGACTTCACTCCAAATATATATTTTTGGTTGGGAGAAATCAAAATGCTTGGTCGCATCAAAGTAAACGAACCTACGGAGAGTAACTCACGTTTTAAAATATGCACAGAGTGTGTGTTTTTTCGCGTTATGGCTTTGCATGCTACGTAAGGTAACCTTATAAAACAATGCAATAGAGCTTGCATCTTGGCAAGGAAATGTTCAAGACAGCCTTCGGAGGAGCTATGAATAATCTACTTCGACAACTTGGAAATGTCTGGAATTAGGGAGGAAACACTCTTACAAAGTAACCGAACACAACCCCAATTTTTTCGGCGAACTCCCACTTTTGGCATTGTTTTGACTTGTAAAATGCCTCTGGCTCTAGACATTGGGAATCCAGCTAACCAGAAGACTTTTTGAGTTAGTTTGCCGGCAGATTTTACTGTGGTAAGCAAACTGCCTGTAAAATATCGGTACTCTTCGGGTGAAGTTTTAAGAATTGAAGATGAACCAGTGTCAAAGCCAGTAACATGCGTTACGTGATGACACTTGTGTTGCCTTTTGAGCTTACCTTTCTCCACAACTTTTTTACAAACTTTATCTTCATGAATATAAATTTACTATATTTGAAGTTCGAAGTGTCAACAGCTACGAGCTTGGTGTTAGCGGCTGTTGGTCAAAATCCAATGCTGGAGTTGCCGTTCCTCCGATATTCGGGGACTTTCACTAAAAGGTCAAACAGCGAACTCCCCAAGATTCTCAAGTTTTTATCTTTGGCTGACCACAGGTCCCAAAGTATTTTTGTCAAAAGAATTCTAGAGGTCTTATCTGGGGTTACTAGAATCTAAAAGCAAACTTCCCCAAGAATTCTCAAGCTCGACAAGGGATCACGAAACCTTTCGGCTCTCTGGTTACATCTACGTGGCGAAAACTGCATTGACGTACCTACAGTGTACATCGGGCTGAATGAATTGAATACAAAGGCAAGCTGTACACCGTAATGTTCAGTGATCTATGGAGAGTTTATCAACATAGGGTACAACTTAATTGCCTAAGACAGTGACAGCTGAATATCCCAAAGAGTGAGTGCGTCCTCTGATTAACCTGAAAAAAATTTGATTAAAACAAGTAAAGCCTGTCATCCATTTGTTCGTGATGCGTGATCCGTGTCCGCGTCCGCGTCCGTGAAAATCGCTCACATAGAAAAAACATTACCGGCCATCCATTCATCCGTTCCGTGTCCGTATCCGTGTGCTCGTCCGTGAGGAATCGCTCGAGGATGCGTGATATGTGACTTAGCAGTAAAGACAATAGGTAGCACACTATTTATTCAAGGGGAATCCCAATGGAGGAGGTTACCCTATGTATTTAACACCCTAGAAAAACTTTTTTGGAGGGGGGGGGGGGGTGGGCAGATTAGACCATGTTAGTGAAGAGATGTGTTCAATTTGTGATCTCTATGCGGTAGGAAAATAGTTGAAGTACTTATTCTGCAAAAATAAACAAAATTGAAGGTATTTCAGGCACTTATGCAATACAACCTTCCGCGATGCAAAACGGCGTTTTGAATGAGTCAAAAACAGGAACCACTTCTCTATTATAAATGATTGTGTTCCTCTAAATTGCAACGCAGCGAAATCGACATCGTGTAAGCAATTTATGGTGGCGTTAGTAAAAGAGGGACAGCAGAAAATAGAATTCTGCTAGCAAAGTGGATGGTCACGGAAATGTTTTCACGTATGAATGGATGTTCACTTCACGCATGCACGGACGCGGGCACGCACGGAGACGCGGACACGGATCACACATCAAGGACGAATGGACGGCAGGCTTGAATGTTCCATTTAGGACGACGGCCTGGTCAACGGGCCTGAATACCGGGAGATCTAAACAAATATCATGGGCCAATGTGATGTCAGGCGTTGTTTGAATGTTTATTAGTTACAGTGCAGTGCCTCCAATTAGTACTCTAAGTACCCGAAGTAATAGACGATTTCAAAGTTTGCAAGTCTGCGCATGCGTGTATGACCTTTCCATTCAGATCAATAGGTAACAAAACATCGCAACGGTCGCGCATAGCACACTGCTTATACTCGTGTTTACCTCTCGCCATTCAAACACACACACAAGTTTTAGCTCTTGACCTTTGACCTATTGCTTAATACTGTTCCATGAAGAAATTTTGAACTGGCCTATCAGTATAGCCTCGTTTGTTATATGTTTCCTACACAAACCTTTCTAACCAACGTTTCAATACTTTCCTCAACACAGCACGTGCATCGCTAATGACAGGGAGGTTACCAATCAGAAATGGCGTTTACACAAACGTCACGTTCGGTGTGAACTCTGTTTTCCTCCCCAATGTTACCGGTGGATTGATCGCTGAGGAGGAGACATTAGCAGAAATTTTAGAAAAACTCGGGTATAGGAATAAAGTAATTGGAAAATGGTAAGGATGCCACACTACATTTTCGTCCGTGTGAAATTAGTTGACCGGGTTTTACGGCTCAGCCTCTAAACAGTTGGTTAAATAGTGCCCACTTGAATCTGACTGACTTGTTTTTCCTACCCCATGTCTTCATAAGCTGGGTATGTTCTTTTATTCAAGTCTTCGGAATGACCCGGTCAGGCGTCCAATGCTCCACCCATGATGACTTGACCATGCAGTCGGTCTCGTCCTACCCCGCGGAGCGGACTCTGTGTCTTCATCTTTTCAGCTTCCAAAGCCACCACTTAACAGGGAATATGCCGTAGGACCTGTTACGCAGGTAAGTCTCGTCCGTGTGCAAAGTTAGTCGTTTTAACATGGTGGTCACGTTTGCGACAGATTGCAAAATTTTTTACACTAGAGCAAAAAAGCTCTACGCATATACGGTTCCTTGCCTTTAACAGTTTAAGATGATTTTGTATACAGGTGAGACCTTCATGCTTAAATTATTAATAAAAATTATAAGTATTCAAGGAGCAAGGAAACTGGCGTTACACATAAATGAAACCTAACCTGACCTTCTTAAAAAAGAAATACGAAAAGATTTGATTGAATTTTGATAAATACGTTGAGAGGAGTTTGTTAAATCAAGGTAACGTAAGTTACCATTCCGTTTGCGACAAACAGTTTCCTTACAAAAGTAAGTAAATATTATTTTCTCGCAGACATGATATTATTCTTGTTGTAGGCACTCGAATTTGTGAAATTTTGTGCTCGATATGTTTACCTTACTAATTTTACTTTTTGGGAAACTGTTGCAACCGCTTTCAGTTTCATGATCCATGTTTAAAGAGACTGAAAAAAATATTTAAAGCCAGGGATTATAAGATACTTAAAAACTTTGTATTAATATGTTGTAGTGTATATTGCCCATAAAACATAGAATTACTTTTCATAAAATTTCTAAGCCATGTAGGACAAGAGTTTGGCTTATTGCAAATATTTATTGCCCCTGACTCACTGATTCTATAGTGAAATACCAGCAAATTGACAAACTCTAATTATTATCATAGGCGGAACCATATACAGAGGTTTTTATCTGTTTATGCTGTGAAATAGTGGCAAGAGCTATGTTTTTAGTTGATCTTTAACAACAACAAAAATAAAAATAATAAAAAAAAACAGGTAACCGCTGGTGAACTTTTATTTATAATTAAATTTGTGTTAACTCCCGCCACACCGACCATTGTTTTCATACATATGCTGCTTAGACTAATTAGGTTATATAGACCACACCCTATGTTCCAAAACAACAGCTTTTCCGTCTTTTTTAGAGTAGGATTTCTTTTTCTTAAGTCCTCCCGACCCTCTGGCCAAGGGCCATTGGGAGCATAGGATTTCTTACGACTTTGACTTCAGTACAAGCACACTATTTTAAGGAGAAATTTCCAAACTAGTTATACGACAGCACTAATCCCTACCCAAATTCAATTACTCTGCACCGCTAGTGAGATTACAGCTTATTGAAAGAAGGCTCAGTTCTCTCACCCAAACAGTACCAATTCTCCAAACCTTCTTACTGAAGCCCCTCCCACAATTGTCTGAAATTCATCCCCATCCAGACACAGTCTCAGTTTCTTGCTCCAGGGTGAGTATAGAAAAACTCAATTTATATAACCATAACACTCTCAGTACCGTTCATGCTGTGTAACATAAGCTTTGGCACTCTGCCTTGTTTGAATTAACTGTCAATCAAAGAGCTGAGGCAATTGAGAATTTCGGTAACCGGGTACCAAAAATTGTACTTTGGGGTGAGAGGTTTGGCCCTTTAAAAGGGCAGGCGCATTCGCCCCAAACTTATTTTGAAGCAACTGCAGTTAAATAGTTGCCTCTTCTTTCATAATACGTTAGGACTTCAATACTACATTTTCAAGGTTAAGCAAGCAGTTACTCTGGTAAAATTTTACTTTTTAGGAGAAAAATGTTGTCACATGACTCTTGAGGACCAATCAAGAATCAGTGCTTTCTACTACACTGACTCAAATTGGGAAGACTGCATTTCCAATTTAACGCAATGAAGAATTGAAAGGAAATGTTGCGTTAGAAAGTAGTCTGAAACGGGTAAGTGTAACGAGAAAAGACAAATCAAATGAAAATACTTCTGATAAAAGCCATGTAAGAAGAAAAAAGAAAAAAAACTAAGCAAACAAAAAAAATGAAAGAAATATTCTTGATTCCTTAAGTGTGTAGGCATGTCTTTCAAATAAACCTACTGTGCAGATCTAAAAATCAGTGAGCTTTTGTCGTGACAAATGTGAATACCCTCTTTTTTAATTTGTCGTTATTTCCGGTGACTAGTTTCATTTTAATAAGTTTTAAATAGCTCTGTGTAAATAATTGTCTAGCTGCTTGGTAGGTAACGTGGGTAAGTCACTGCTTACCAACATTTGAATATTTGTTTTGCCTTGTACTCAAAGTGAGAAGTTTGTGAGTGTATGCTCTTGGTGGTAACCGCCATGACAACAACCTCAGCAGCTAACTGTTCTAGGGCCGATGCCCAGTCGGCGTTGATAGCAAGAGCTTTGACAGCCCTGTAAACTTTCTATCGAACCTCCCTTTACCTGTCTAACGGCCTCTTGTTTTCTCAGCTTCCCATACAGAACAAGGAATAAGCCGTACAGCCTTCTTCGCAGGAAAACCTGTAGCCTGCGTAGCATCTCTGTGGATGCAGCCCCCTTTAGGGTGCCGCCCCTGCGAACAGTTTTCGTCCGCTCAGCGGGTTTGAAAACCTGCCGCCAACAGGCAAGTGTCCATATTAGCACTGATAGATAATCCTCTACACTTCTACGCAGCTAAGAACCTTTTGGCCATCAGCACTGCCAGTGTCGTTGATAGAGATATGAAAGTATTTTTGCGGCAGATACAGTTGAATAAATGACAACAATAACGTTGCTGCATCTCAGCTTGCCCTATTTCACAGACAGTTGTACAGTCAATATTTCGGTTTTGGTTTAAACTCAATATACTACAAGAAAGCCCAAAGGCCTAGTGGTTCCTTGCCGCTGAAATGTAAATCTGTTTCTTTTTTCAAACATGCTTCTAACCGTACCCATGAAATATACAAGCTTTGTACATTTAATTATCATGTGAATCGGGTTCAGCGATTCGGATCCTGCGACACCCGAAATGACCTTTCACCACATAGAACTAGGGTTCTGCTCACTACATCTCATCCTCATAAATATGTGTAAAATTTTGCAGTATCAAAGACTCCAATCATTAGATTTATGTAAAGATGGTACTGAAACTTTAAACCCTTGTGTTCTCAAATGATTTCCACAAAAACAACAGAATTCTGCGCCTCATCATACGGTACTGCATCAACATAATATGTATGAAACCTATCCAAGTTTCCCCCATCAAATATCGTGTAAACAAGAATTTTAGACTTTGACTGCCGGTAACCCCTAATGGTCTTTGACCTCCACAAAAATAATAGGCTTTCCCCCTTAGTATAACGCATCCACATACCAATTGCAAAATCTGTTCGAGCTTCCTACCTTCACATATCGAGTACACAAGGTTTTCATACTTTAATGACTGGTGACCACACATGACCTTTGATCTCTACTAAAAACAGGGATTATTTAATTAATATGCACCATCTCCATGTCAAATATGTGGATACTACAAGTTGCCTTTGTTGAAATACTATGTAAACAAGTTTGCCAGGCTTTGGACTCTGTTGACCCCACATGACCTTTGAACTCCACAAAAACGATCGACAAAAACACTTGGGACAAGCTCCGCTCCCCTTATCAATGTTGAAGTTTCAGGACGCCTTGGGCTGCCGCAACATTGGATGGGGGTGGGGGAAGGTGATCCGTTCATTTCTTACATGTTTTGCTTGCTTTTCCATCATATTTTTGAGGATTGTCGGAAGTCTGTACAAAGGTATATGAGCATACGGAAGAATCAAAAGTGTGTGGTTCTGTCCAGTGGACTTAATCTGAATTGCATAAATTGAACAAACAGTGAACTTTAAATAAATAGTCAAATATGATTGTAATGCTCAACGTTGAAACTGTACAATTATACTACATTCTTCAAATATTAACTGTGTAAGGTATGCTTCAGAGTTTAACAGAATGCATTCAGGTATGGTACGTTGGAGAAACTATGGCACCTTTTCTGTTTATTGCTAGGCTGAACACAGACAACGAAATACATGGAGAAAAATTGTGAACTAGCTTATTCCGCCCTCAGTTTCGGACTCTATAGTGGAGTCACTGCACCCTTTAAAGTTTTGGATGCTTGTCATGTCCTTGTAATATTTACTTATTTACACAGGCACATTGGCAACACCGAAGAGTCTTATCCGCTTAACCAAGGATTTCACGAATTTTTCGGTGGGTTAGGAAACCACTTCGGACCACACGACAACATCAATTATCCGAACATTCCGGTCTACAGAGATTATAAAATGGTGGGAAGGTACTTCCAGGACGAGTTCTTCCTGGATCTGGATACGGGAGAGTCTGATCTAACTAGACTCTTCACGGAGGTAATTGTTTTACAATTAGTTTAATAGCCCTGCAGTACGCAATAAGAGCCAATTTAACAAAGCTGGATCGAAATTTATAAGGAAATACATCAGCCAATATAATGGTTCCCTCTTAAACCAAAAGTTAAGGTAAAAAGCTGATTGAATCCATTTTATTTTAGAGCAGGGAGTACTCCCTGTTCAGAGGCTCTAGAATGTAACAACAGGAGTAAGGGGCGCTACCTCCGTAAGGCGAAGTTCGAATCTTCAGGGGTCAACGACATGGAATCAAATGTTTGTTCAAAGTAAAAAATCACCATGGAAACTGAATTCCAACAGTTCAACTCCCATCTTCATAGGACATTCTTGAGCCGAGATATAAAATGCTGAAATCTATTCAATTAAAATAAATCAGCCCATTGCGCAATTATTTGTGGCTTACTTATTGTGCAACTAACATAACCTACTTTGTTTGTTTAGCTTTAAAATTAAAGATGTTGTACAGAGACGGCTTAATTAATTTCATCCCCCCATTAAGAGTAAGTGTGCTATCACATCTTGGTACGAAATGCAATAACTTTCAGAAAAAGAAAGAAATACAAAGATTGTAATTTGAGTTGTACAACAATGACATCACAAATTATTGTGCAATGTACCATTTAATTTGAGTGAATAAGCTCCAATATTTTCTATCTTGACTTGGAAATGGAAGTTGGGACTGCTAGAATTAATTTTTCATTCTGTTTAATATTTTAATTATAACTTTTTGACTTGAGGTACACTTTTAAACACTCAACACCTAGTTGAGAAAGAACTGACGACCTGTATGTGATGACTGTTGGTTTTTGGCCCGACCGATCGGATGTGGCAAATCAATTATGACGACACGTCAAAACACTCCATACGATCTGTACATAAGTTAGTATGTGCCTGTGTATCGGTGTAAGTTGCAATTTTACGTCTACCTCACCCTCGGGTGCACTTTTGGTGGCGTCATATGCACTTCATCATTTATTAATTTTAAAAACTGAAATCTCAATTTTGACTTTGAAAGAACCGCTCGTTTACATTTCAGGACGCTCTGGAATTTATAGAAGAAAATCAGGATGATCCATTTTTTCTTTATTGGACGCCGGATGGTGCTCACACACCTCTAGGGGCTCACAAGGATTTTCTTGGCAGAAGTCAGAGGGGATTGTATGGTGATGTATTGATGGATCTCGATAAAGGGGTTGGTCAAATTATGGACAAACTCCGGGAACTTGGAATAGAAAATAATACTTTTGTGTTTTTTGGATCTGACAATGGCCCAGCTTCTTATGAAGCAACCCATGGTTAGTTATACTCTTTATTTGGTCGGTGCCGAAATATACAGATACACATATACAAATACCTATAATATATATATTTACCTACATTTCACAACTTTGGGCGTCATTTCGTTGTCTTAAAATATACATTAGTTCTTTATTTACAATAGGCACCCATATACATATCTTAATATCTCGAGAACCTAACATGAAAAATGAATGAAAATTACATCAGAATGCTTACTGTCTCCCTTTAAACATATAAACATAAATTTTTGCTTTGAAATATTATTTAAAGTAAAAAAATGCAGCATCACACAGTAGTTCATATGTTCATTTATTTACTTGGAAGTAACAGTCATATCTATGATTAAACATTATGCATATGGAGCCAAATAATATTGCACATACAGCCTTCATGTGCACATATTGGCTTACAAATAAAAGGTAAAACGAGGCCTTAATTCATTGTATTTTAGCCGGACTCTCAGGGCCATTCCTTTGCTCAAAGATTACCACATATGAGGGCGGAATGAGAACCCCTGGTATCTTCTGGTGGCCGGGCCAAATTCCTGCTGGGCAGGTAAGTTCACCCTTTCAATTGCCGTATTATTTTTAATGGATACGCTCTAAGAGAAAAAAATCCAAATACAGAGACAAACAGGTACCGTAATTTGGCGCCACAATTCATTCATTTTATTCCAAAAATATGCATCTATGTTTAACATGTTTGCCAAGTGGTGATACTGACCATTTACATAACTAGTCTGCTGCCCTCCGTCATAAAATTACACAGCTATATTTCTGCCCTCTGCTTTCAACAATTGAATCTGTGGTTTGGTTCTCTTATTCCCTCTATCCATTTATCTTCTTTAACACTTCTTCCGCATTAAACCGTGATGGATTCTGTGATGTTTTAAAGGGCAAGGACAGTCGCCAAAACTTATTGTGAAGCCAGAGTTAAACCTCACAAATGTCTTCTTATTCCTCTTCAAAGTATCTTCCATAATATATTAGAACTTCAGTGTTGCATATTTAAGATAAACCAAGCACTTAAACTTTTAGGAAATTCCATATTTGAGGAGAAAAATATTTTCACATGACACCCGAGAACCAACTTGATGTACTCGTCCGTAGATGAGCTAAGGAATTGGTAAAATACAGCATCATTATCCATTTTCCAAGTGTAGTGCATGAAACAGGGAAGACAACTACTACATTTCCTCTCTTTAAGTCCGTTTCCATTTGTACCGTAACATTTTTACTACCTTGGGCTTCTTCCTACGCTTTTGATGCTGAATATTTCTTAGCAACAATATTTACTCGGTTGTAGAGGTGGGGGGGGGGGGGGGTGAGGCAGGGAACATCAAAGCTTTGCTGTGTAAAAATCCGAAGTGGTTGTATTGCAAAAATATGAGGGACTTGTCTCCTAGTCACTATCCTATATCCTCGTACTCAGTAAAACATAGAGGGAATCAAGGAGTAATTTTAGTGTGCAATCATCTATGACACTGTAAAGCAAAAAGACCCAGTTATATGCCCGAAAAAATCAGACCATCACTTGACTATTCGGATTCATCTTTATGAGTACTTTTTTAATATTAAATTTTCTAATTCTAAATAAAGATAGAGAGGGCACCTGCAAGTCTTCTGGACGTCTTCCATACGGTTCTGGCTGTAACTGGTGGAAAGGTCTCTGATCGCAAAAAGCCACTTGACGGTCAAAATCTCTTACCTATTCTTCAAAACAAACCTGGAGCTCAACTGAAGAAGGACAGTATTTTCTATTATCGCGGAAATGGTTTATATGCTGTAAGAGTGGGGAACTACAAAGCACACTATTATACGTGGAACTTAGAAGACTACGTAAGGAATTTCTTTTAACTTAAGTTTTCCCTTCAGATATTGAGTTATCGTTGTATAAGAAAGAAAGTAGGACTTTATTTCGATATCGAAGATCAACTTATGCATTTTTCATTAAATATGCTGTGAACGTTTCTGTTATTGGTCAATTTACTTGATTTTGTCTGCACTATATATTAACAGGTCACGAAACTGACGAAACCTAACTCTGACAAAGTGAAAACTGCATGCTTCTGCCTGTTAAATATTTCTATCACCACAACAGTTGGAATAAAAACATAGCATCCATGCATAGTTATTGCATTAGCAAGCGTTCTCCAAGGTCCCTTCTTGGCAAAGAACCAAGCAAAGGTCGAGTTCGGGTTTCTGGGGGAGCCGACGTAGTACCGCTACGGCCAATGGCGTAGCCACGGGGGCCTGGGGGCCTAGCCCCCCCCCCCCCCCCAGATTTTCTTCAGGCCCCCAGATTTTTGGCCTCCTGATAAAGTCATTAAGAAAAAAAATACAGTGTTTGAACGGAAATAAACTTTGAAATATTTCCTTTTAAACCAGTTAAGAGATAAAATGTGTAACAATTAAGAAAACATCCATGAATGTGTGTAAAACACATTTTGTGTGCAAGTATGAAATCAAGAATTCAAAAAACCTACTGTCACTAAATTAGATACCGTATATAATCTGTACTGTCATTTATTGCGTTTCACTTCGAAGATTAAACGAACGTCTCGACGACTTACTCGAATGTGACTTTGCAAGGTTAAAACCCTTTCTGCCTTTCCGATAGCTGGTTGATTTATTGAAAACAAGGCAATCATACACTGGAGACCATTCTTGCACGACCATTTCTATACTTTATTATACACAAAATATGCCTTAATGGTAAGGTACTGCCTTCGAATAATTCTCTTCCATCCTTTACAAGAAGGCCTATGTCGTGCCTCACTCCTATATGACAAGTGCCACTGTAGGACGATTTTTTCGACATGTTCTCTTTTTACTAGTTGGTATTGGCGTCCGGGCGGATTTGCAAAATGTCCACAAGGTCCGGATTTCATGTGTTTCCTGCCTGATCCATACTTCTGCTTTGAGGTTTAAATATTTTGGGAGATTTACTCATAGTATTTTAATTTGACTACGTAATGTATCGATGATTGTACAAATTCTACACCATTTTTCATCTAGACGCTACCGAAAACCGAAAAACATTGTTTCTTTGGTAGTATGTATGTCACTTGTAAAATCTCCACAAAGACTAAAAATGAGTATTTTGAAATTTTTCATGCTCCCCGAATAGGAAAATCCTAAAACGTTGGCCTATAATCAGTTCAAAGTTTTGCCAAACATAGCACCATTTTGCATGTAGCAAATCTAACACAAAAAAAGGTTTCTCGGAGGGCGACACAACTAATTTTGGTTTTCCTATTAAAGCTGAAATCCATTCAAATATTGCCGCATTCGCGGTCTACGTTCTCCTGAAGTCCACAATTTTTCCTAATGGAAAGGGAGACACTTTAGTCTCATCCCCCAGGCCACAGATCAGAAATGCCCAGATTTTGGGTCCCTAAAAAGTGAAAGTATGCATTTTTCATAGATGATTTTTATTCTCACTATATGAGAAGTGGCAGACATGAGACATCCAGCTTAAAACACGTGGGACGTGCCGTTTCCAGCCATCTGGAGGGTTCGTAAAACCCAAAATTTTCTTGTACGCTACACGCCAACCGATGGTGGCGCGCCGCTTACATAGTATTGCCGCGCCTGATCCTCGGAGGTACAACCCCCCCCCCCCCAATTGTTAACTTGTTACCTAGGTCTCCCCTAAAAATTCAATCCTGGCTACACCACTGGCTACGGCTCCTAAAATATAAAGGTAGTCAACTCCAAAACTACGATTATTGTAGTAGCCTACAGAAATTCTCAAGTGGCTCAACTCTTTGATTGACAGCTGAAAAATAGCAAAGTAAAAAAAAAAAAATAGAGTATTATGGCTCATATTACCGTATTGTATTGAGAGTGTTTTGATTACACATTGGGGTCTTCTATACTCACCATGGACTAATAAACTGAGATTGTGTCTGGATGAGGATGAGTTTTATACAGTTGTGGGAGGGGCTTCAGTAAAAAGGTTATGAGAACTGTTTGAAGTGAGAGGATTATGTCTTTAACACTATACCATACTCTTCATTACCAGATGGCAACCGAATATGGAAACCCATGCTCCGGTCGAGCTATGGAGGGATTTATTACGAGTAAGATAACTAACCATACAGGGAAGCCATGGCTCTTCCATCTCGGCAGAGACCCCGGTGAAACATATCCTATTCAGTGAGTATTTTATTGTGTAAACAGTGACATATCTACAGAAGGAAGATGACAATTGCGATTTGGCTCTAAAAAAGTAAAAAACTTCGGGAATTTATAATTTGTGCAACCAGATCTTCAAGTGACATCCGTCAACTATAGTGCGGTTGCTTACTTATTTCTATTATAAATTTTCTCCAGATAAACCTCCGTGAGTTCAAACAATTTTTTAAAAAGCACAAGTTTCGAAGCGTGTAGTACTCTCTAATGCAAAAACAGACAATGCGCTCTATTTGACATGGTGCACAATAAAACATTCACCCGTCGATCTGCATTTGCTGCCTGCGTTTTCCATGTTCCCATGTAGTGCTAGTAAGTTTTTTTTTTCTTTCTTTCATTGCAGAGCATGGGGCAACCCTGACCTTATGTATGCAACAGGGCTTAGTTAGTAGTCACATATCGTTTAATCATAATTTTTAGCTTTTCTCAAGACTAAAAGAAGGCTTTCACAATACAGTGAGAATTCATGGTAACGAAAATCCGATACCCGTACAAACGTGACCTTGCTGGCTAGACACAACTCCTAAGCGAAATGTCATTGACCAACAAATAATTGTCCAGAGCAAGATATCTTTTGGGGTATTACCGAAAATTGTGTTGACTTTACCCTTGTACTTTTACTTAATGTTGGTCAAAGATGCCTGGTTAAAGTCAAAATGCCCAGGCTCCTGAGTAATCTTACAAACTTCTCAGCAACATAGCATTGACCATCAAATTATTGTCTAGAGCTGGAAGTTGACACACAATTGGGTGAAAGTTACTCTAATATTAACCAATTTTGATCAAGGCTGCTTGACTGAAGTGTTGGTTAAAGTGATGTGTCGAAGTAACCAAACGTTGGGTAATGATTTAACCAACTCATGAGCAAAATCGCTTTAACTAACAAAGAAATGCCCAACTTTTTTTTTAGAGTGTAGGACGGTCATTACATTGAAAACAGGGTCTGGTCGTTTTGGCATGAATAACTTAAGATTTAAATTAGATGTGTTGCTGGTGAAACCACTCAAGTAGTTGATGACGGATACCCCAGTTCACCTACCTTTGACCTTTGTCTTCAGTGGATACCACACTCTTAAATAGTTGGGCAGACTTTTGACCAACTCTGGGTTCATAAGTGTTCAACCAACTGTTGGTAAAAAGGTGGGTAGATTTTTGGTACGCTTCGTTTTTGGCTGAAGTTAAATACCATTGACGAAAGTGACGCGTACCTAATCTCAAAATGTTATGCAATTTATAAAAGTGTTTTCACTGACGGCACAAGTTCATCCCATTTTGACGGGCAGAATGTAGGGTAGTTACGCATGTAGTGTAGCTATAGCTGAGAAGCAGCTGACGACTCACGTGTGGCTGTTGCACTAAACACTGTTGATTTTTGCCCGGTAGCAGGCGTGGCTTAAACCCAGCCTAGTGTGACACCACGTGAAAGTGCTCTTTACTTGAAAAATGGATAATGATGCTGTATTTTATTAATTTTTATAGCTCATCTACGGACGAGTACAAGGACCAACTTAAAATTATCGACAAAGTTCGCAGACGTCATATGAAGTCTGTAGAAGATGATACAGGCTACCCTCAACTTAACTACGTGGACGCAGCTGCCTTGGTAAGAACGAACAGTGTCCATAGATTTTTCTTCCTATAGATCCAACTGTTCCATTTTTTATCCAAAATATTTACTTTAGCCAAAACAACCGTGTAGTCAGGGGGCGAGGAAACACCCCCTTTCCCAAACCATGGTGGGGAAGGAGGAAGAAAGAGAAAAAGAGAAGGGGGAGACAAAGACAGACTGAGGGGGCAGTGAATTAAAATCTAGCATAAAATGTAGCACCATCTAGCCCACCCTCCGAAAGCCAAAATTCCGCCTCCTTTAAGACTCTTTCCATGATGGAAGTCCATCAGTCACCATTTCATCCGCCTGCAAAGATGAAATCATGACTACGCTCTCGTACCAAAACGACGCATTCCAAAGTCCAACCCATAATCTTGGATAGTTTCCATAATATGGAGTAGGGTCTATCCTACTCTTATTTATTCATCGAAAGAGACTGACTCATGAGCAATTTTGAATGAATATTCAAACAAAACAAAGGAGGGTCAACCATCCAAACGCGCACTGTTTTCTTCTCATTTTTGCTCAACTAAATAAATAATTGCCTCCCTCTGAAGAGTTTGCTCAAGGCACAAACGAGGATGTATTTTCCTTTAATTCCACCAACTTAATGCCATCTGAGCAGTCAGGTGTTTTAACACCCTCTTAATCCCGGCCCCGACCAAGGCGATTGAGGAATTTTGGTTGCAATTTTTTAATTTACGACGCATGCCAAAAGTTAAAATTTAATAATAAATTTCTGAGTTTCATTAGGGACACTTAGAAAGTATTGAAATAAATTGTGACACGTATAATTTACATTTAAAAATTTTAAAAACTTGTTTATACCAATGGGTGTGCCTTCCAAGAAAGCAAAAACAAGTGAACTGCAGAAGCTACTGTATGCAGTAGGAAACAGCATACCTTACCATACCTTACCTATTGAAGCATCCCGTGGGGGATAATTGACCCCACTTTAAGCCACTTTAAGAATTTCACTCTTCTTGGAGTGACTTTCGCTATCCTCGGAGTGAATGTCACTCTTCTTGGAGGAATTAACACTCTAATGGAGTGAATTCACTCTTTTCACTCTATTGAAGGGTAACTCAGTGTACTCTTAAGTTTTTAAAGCGTACTGGTGTAGTAAATTTGAATGCAAAATCTGATCTTCAGCATTTTTAGTAGTAACAAATATTTGTTTTTCCTTCATAGCCATGGTCTCCTCCTGGGTGTAAAGAGTTGGATATGTGTCTTGATGAATACATTCCCGAGAGTCACCCGGTCGTTGGAAACTGGTTTTTCTAAATCCCGAAAAAGTTCTTCCATACTGTCTTTAAATTCAACATGAAACTTTAGTGAAATGTAATTGGTTATGGGATCCAGTTTAAGTGCATGTTTTTGAGTGAAGTACGGTAGCAATTAAAATAACAAAGAGTAAATCACTTCACGAAATCTACCGAAATTGTGGCCGAAGCTGTTGCCGAAGGGATAAAAGAATTCCAGGTGATAAAGCTTGGCAACTGGTAGGTTTAAAGGGCTAGAGCAGTCGCTGCAAATCTATTTTGAAGCCTTGAACAGGGAAATCTCACAATTTTCTTCTTACTTGTCTTGAGGTATCTTTCATAATATCTGGGGACTTCAGTATTGCGTAATGAAGGTAAACCAAACAGTTACTCCTAAGAAATTTCACTTACGAGGAGGAAAAATACTGGCACATGACTCTGAACATCCAATCATGGAACAGGACAGTGTACTACACGATTTCAAGTTGGGGTGACTACATTTCCCCTTTAAGATTTGATCTCCGACTGTGTAAGAGGAAAGTGGGTTTTCATCGCAGAGTAATCTGTATGATCCCCATCCAATGTCTGGCCTTTCAATAAAAAAAAAAAAAAAAAAATAGCGTTGACTTCTAACATTGCTAGCAACCCGACGTGGAGCTGTTATTTATAAGCCGCGCAGGCTTGTTTCACATTCCTAGTCTCTTAAGCATAGTAAAATCAGGGAGAACTGCCTTGGCAATGCATGAACCATTACTGAACTACTGTTGTCTTCAATGGGAACGAGCCGCGTGCTCTTGGTATGCAAGAAGTGTCGATTTATCGGAGTTTTCCCAATCACGTCCTCTTTTATTGTTTTGGTACTTACAAAATACCGGTACGATCACCCCACCATTACATAGACTCAGTGGGGTACATCACAAAGCTAGACGCCACTTAAAACACAAGGAGCTCTGTAGAAAATTTCTGTGGAAATCCATTGCATGAGTACTGTACTCCTCTACTATAGTGTAGTTGGGAATATGTCCAACCTTCCCAACTTCACATTGATGGTCAGGTTTTAAAATGGACTTGATGGACATATAATATAATTTTCTGACCTACCTATAGTTTTCTTACTGTACATAACTTGATCCAGTGGGACCTCTCAAGAGCGGGTTAGCAACAAACTTTAGAAGGCTTCAATGTTTGGTTGACGTCACACAACAGATGTAAACAAACAAAAATGGGAACGAAATCGTGTAAAGGGCAAGAACAGTCACCCCAGCTTGAAGTAGTGTATTAGACTTTCTTGTTTGATGATTGGCTCGTGGGGGTCATGTGACCGTACCTTTCTTTTGGAATGTGAAATTTACTAGATTATTAACTGCTTGGTTTACCTTGAATATACAATGTAGGAGTCCTAAAATACTTTGAAAGATACTTTGAAGAAAAAGGAATGTGAGATTTCACTGTTGCTTCAAAATAATTTTGAGGTGAACGCTCTTGACCTGTAGTGAATTTGAACAGTCATTAGTCAGGGTAGGAGATAAAATCAACTTGCTTTGGCCAACTTTTGCCTCTTTTTATCTATGGCTTTTAATCTACGCTTCCTTCATCTAAAATGCTCTGCCATGTTTTCATACCTTTAGGGTAGTTTAAACTTAGCTGCAAGTCTACGGTACTAGTAGCAATTGTTTAAAAACGTAAGGTAATATGCAGCTGGAAAGATTATCTGACTTGCGGGAATCAACCTCTCATTAGGAAGAATTATCTTGAACAAGGAAGAGCGATATATGTCTCGTCATAATTAGAAAGAGGACAACGTTTGCAGGAGCTCTCAGTCTCAGAGGTAGCCATCACAATCCAGCTAAATGAAAAAAGAGCTCCCAGAATGTAGGAAATATTGTGTTAAAAGAGCTTTTTTCTTTTTCCGTTTAATGGTAAGGAAATACAAGGTGTCATCACTTGGTTGGATAACATTTATTTTCTTTTAGTGGACTGAGGGGTAAAAAATTTATACCGAATACATTATGTGTATGAAATATATCGCAAGTGTAATAACAAAATCACGGAAGCTTACTATGAATTCCATAAATTGAACGAATGAACACACCGCAAATACAAACTTGCTGACTGTATTTTACGCCAGTGTTTATACAGAAGCCATTGTATTTATTTTACAAGAATCCGAAACAACCAAACTGGGAACAAAGGTCTTATTTTTTTGGAACCAACGAGAAATCAGGCTTGTTCAGAAATGTTCATCCCAAAACGCATAAAAAGCAACACAACTTTATCTAAACCCTCTCACAAACTCATCCCTATCAGAAAGAAGATGATCCCCTTTAGATTCACGTACTTTTGAATACAAAACGACGAAATTATATTGTAAAAAAAAAAACGACACATAAAGAAATCCAAGGGAAGAATTGGAAATAAAGAAAAATTGACAAACTGTAATCATTATTAAATGTTAAACACTCGAGGAATTAGCTGCATTGCAAGCATCGTTGACCTTGAACTTCACCAGAGCGTTGGCAACTCTCACATGTTGAAGCATGCTAGTATGGGA
The DNA here is from genome assembly GCA_037179385.1 of Holothuria scabra. Taxonomy (NCBI): domain Eukaryota; kingdom Metazoa; phylum Echinodermata; class Holothuroidea; order Aspidochirotida; family Holothuriidae; genus Holothuria; species Holothuria scabra. The sequence continues at coordinate 26,973,336 of CM074190.1, read as the reverse complement.
CGCCGTTCCGCTAAAAACTCTAAACCGTATAAATTCTTCTTGACCTCTTTAGTTTTTGAGTACGGGCATGCATATGAGTGCAAATGAGCATGAGGCAAGTTTGTCTTACGTTTTATTACGCCGAGTTGAGAGGCTTGGACAAAGAACTTAGTTTTACTGAACTTGCCCATTAGACTGTGTCCAGACGGAAATTTTCCGAGGAGTCCAGACCACATACTATTATTTGTTATTTTAGTGTACATAGACTCCTTAAGTTGCCACAGCCTCAAAAATACCAAAATGTGAAACTGGTGAATGTCTTGGCTAGAGCAGCACGATGATTAATGAGCCATTAAACTTCATGACTTACTAGGCCCAATCCTCGCACGCCAAACAGTACCAATTTTCCTAATCTTCTTACATAAGCCCCTCCCACAATTGTCTGAAATTTATCCTCATCCAGACAAAATCTCAGTTTATTGCTTCATGGTAAGGATAGAAAAGCTCAATGTGTATAAACAAAAACTCAGTAGATTTCATGCATTGTGTATAATATAAGCTTTGGTACTTTGCATTGTTTGAATAACTAGCAGTCAATCACAGAGCTGAGCCAATTGAAAATTTTTGTTACCTCCTACACAAAAATTTAGTTTGGGTGAGAGGATTAGTCCTTTAAGGACCTATACGGTATGGGTCAGGAGCCTGCAGACACTATCTGTATGTATAAGTAGATACGTCACCCATCAACAACAAACAGTGTGCTAACTTATCAGTTTAATCAGGAAAACGGAAAGGTTACAGAAAGGAACAAATCAAAAATAAAATGATATTCACCTATCACAAAATTTATTAGAATAACCCCAGGCCACAAGCTTACAAACAATTCAATCTACGTACCCCTAGATGAATTGCTAAGACACTCAAGTAGGATAGACGTGTTAAAACTTATTTAACATGCAAATCACAAGTCAGTTGTAGTATTTCAGCGATCCCTCTACCCGGTGCGGGGAGCTCCCTGCCCGGTGTTACATGACAGTTTTACACAAGCCTGCGGTAAAAACGATTCAAATAATCTGTACACCAGTGTTTCAATTGATTAAATGTTCATCAACATGTTTCGAACTATTGAACGAAATGAGAATTTATCTATCTATGCGTCCTTCAGGCCTACAAAATATTAGAAACGTTCACGGAGGTTTACAGGTAGTCTTTAGCAAATGACAAAAAGTCCTCTTGAATTTTTTCTCCGAGTCTAAAACTGATGATAGGGGTCATCCAAACAATTCCGTGCCAGGCTTTCTCGTAGTGAGCCCATGTGACATCGACACCAGCTCTCTTAAGCCTTTCTGCGTAAAGATAACCTTCGTCTCTAAGGGTGTCAAATCCTGCAGTCATGACGTAAGCAGGGGGTAAACCGGTCATGTTTTTCCTTAGAATAGGCGTGAACCTTGGATCCAAGAAAATCTCCTTAACTTCATTCCACACATCTTCGTCTGCTTCTTCTTGTGGCGAAGCATCCATGAGGTAGGAATTGTCACGAAGGGCAGTTGGCAACAGATCTTGACTGAAGTACTTTTGATAGAGGGCACTTTTCTGATATTCTTTGGAAATATGTCTGTTTTTAGCCATTGCTTGGGTTATGCGCGGATTCATTTCACCAAAAGCATGCATGGCACACGCTCGAACCAATCCTGGAAGAGCAACTAGCCCACCGCTTCTTCCAAAGTCTTTTTCGTACTTACGATGAGATGGAAAGTTGAAATCAAAACACTGGATCCAGGGATAAATTAAAACCTGCAGTTTTAAGTCCGGAAGTGACTTGTCGTCGAAAACAAGATGAGACACGACAGCAGTTAGGTAACCGCCAGCACTGTCACCCCCAATGGCGATACGACTTTGATCGACGCCAAACGTTTCGGCATGTAGAATAAACTCCTTCACGGCATCGAAACTCTGCATCGCAGGGCCCGGGAACTTGTTCTTGGGCGTTCTATCATAACTGTGAAGGTAAGCCAGTTAAATAGCCGTCAGAGTCTATTGACATCAGATTGAAAAGATATCACATTAGGTATTGAATCTGGAGCACTTAAGGCAGTAAAAAATTATACAGGCCTAATCATTATTTTCATCAAATTGAATCAATGAGCAATATCATATTGCTACACTCTAAAAAACTGAAGTGCTACTTTGATAGCACTTTTTGGGTGCTGAGTTTAATTAGCACCCAAAAGCGCTGTTTCAGCACTTGTAAAGTGCTAATTGTACAGCACTTTCATAGTGCTGTCACAAGTACTGTCATAACAGAAAAATTGGCGGAACTAATTTAGATGGAAAAATGTTCAAAAACACTAAAATTCTAGCAGAATTTCTGTATCTTTGGTTTTGACTTTTATCAGGCATTTGTCAACAAACATAACAAAGTGCTTACACGTATTCATAGTTATTTGAATTGGTTTATTTCATGATTTTAACGCTGTAAACAAATATTACAGTATATTTCAAATAAGGAGTTTCGCAAATAAAAGACTTCTAGGTTACATTACATACTATTACCCTTGAAGATTTAAATACAGCACTTTAAGATTTCTGGACAGCTCTTGCGAGTGCTGTTTACTGCTGCACTTCCAAGGTGCTGTCTCTAAGGCACCCAAAGAAGTGCTGTGGTAGCACCAACGGTGCAGTTCCTATCAGGGCTCTTATAAGTGCTAAGAAAGCTTCTTGGGCACCGCCTATTAGTGCTGTCTGGTAGCACTTATGGTGCAGTTAAAATTAGCTCTTGCAAGTGTTTAAGTCCTGCACCTCACAAGTGTTTAAGAATTTCAGCACGTTAAGAGTGTTGTCGTTTGCACCAATGGTGCAGTCCCTATTAGGGCTCTTGGTTAGCGCAGAAAAACTGCTCTTTAAGTGCTGTTTTTAGCACTTCTTTTTTTACAGTGTAGAGTGATATCTTCATTTTATACCAGACACCATACCTATGAAATGATAAATCATATTGTTTTATCGACAGACTATAAGTCTTATGCATGATCCATTGCAGTGGTACATCATGTACTTTATTACTGTATAATTAGACATCGAAAGTTACATACATATAAAGATTATGCACGTGATGTCTGACGTCAGCGTGTTTCAATTTGGCATACTAGATGCAACTTATCATACGCAGTAGATACGATACCGATAAGTGCGTACGACAGCACCATAGCAATAAATTGTACAGTGGACGCCTGAATGGCAAAATAGACGCACAATGTAGTGACATCAGTGCATGATCTCTATAGCAACTGTAACAACAATAATAATAAACAAAAACAACAACCACCTCCACCACCACCACCAGCAACAACAACAATAGCAAAAACGACGATACAAATAGGAATAGGTTAAACAACATTCATCTTGCCCTATGACATTAAACTCTCTAAAGCGCAATACAGAGGTAGCTAAGCACAATCACATGTACGTAACATATGTGCGTACATGGAAAAGCGTCCGCCTCTCACTCGGAAGGCCCGGGTTCTCTTCCCATGTCGAGTCATACCAAAAACTCTAAAAAAGGAACCTACTTGCATTGTGCGTGATGCTCCGCACAAGCAATGGAGTAGGGAAAACAAGCCAGTGAGCCACAGCTGGAAAAAAGGCCGTGGCCGGCTCGACTTGAACCAATAGGTTGGAAACTGGGCCTTAAACTCTATCTAACTAAGTAACTAACTAACTATATGGAAAAGCTGAACTAAAGAAACATCTGATTAAAAATGAATGCACTTTTGTAACATATGTGCCGCTCCAGGTAGTATGTACTTATGTGTATATCTGTTACAGTACATTGATTCAGGCATATAGCTTACGTCATCAACATATAAACGCGTTATCAAGTACATCAAATACGGGGTATACCTACTCAACATTTACTACCACGGCATTGAGATGAGACGAAATCTTCTTAGCAAGGCCTTCATATGCCTCTGTAAAGTAAAAAAATGTGGTACGTTGTGTTTGTAATAGCCTCCTCTTTTGTCTCTGGGAAAGAATTTTTCACTGTATTGAAGAACAGCTCTATGTTCGCCATGGTGACTACTGCTAACACCAAACTAACAGACAGCCGAATGGATGTCCTTCCTAAGTTAAAGTTTAGTACTCCTCACCTATCCCCTCCACATCTGACATAAAAACATGAATTGCAAACCCGGAAATAGAATCAGTTTATCAAAATATGCTCCAATCCGGGATGTGACTTCGCTGCTATCATATTGACTAACCTGAAAAGTTTCATTTTTAAACGCCATTATTCCACTGTACACAGAAAATAAAAAGTGAGTCACCATCCTAAAACTGAGTCAAGTTGTCCCCATAGTGGCGTGGGGTGCATCATATTAAAAACCCCATCTGATAAGGTAACTTTCAAACCAAAAATTTAATCTCTCAGAGATTTCCTGTTACTAATCTTCCAAGCATCTTTCATGATATCTCAGTTCACATTTGAGTGAAAAAAAAATATTGTCACATGATTCTCAAGAGCCAATCATGAAGTAGGACTCTATAGTCTAAGTACTTATCCTTATTTGATGTGTTTCCCTTTGAATGAAAAAAATCACCCATCACTGGGGAACATGCAACCACAAGTATGTTTTGGAAATTGAAAGTTGATTATATTTAGGTAGGTCTACCCTTCTTTGCCATGTGATTCACCTTTATAACTTTTTGTAAATTTACAGCTCAAAAAGGAAAGAAATACATAAAGCAAACGAAAAATGCCGCAAATTTGTTTTAATAAATTGACAGCAATTTTTCACCAGAGAGTTGAAAGTTGATTATACTTAGGCAGGTCTACCCTTCTTCCCCATGGGATTCACCTTCAAAAATATTTGTAAATAAACAGAACAAGAAGGAAAGAAATACCTAAAGCAAACGAAAAAATGCCGTCAATTTGTTTTATTAAATTGACAGCAAGTTTTCACCAGAAAGTTGAAGGTTGATTATATTTAGGTAGGGCTACCCTTCTTTCCCATGTGATTCACCTTCAAAAATATTTGTAAATAAACAGAACAAGAAGGAAAGAAATACCTAAAGCAAACGAAAAAATGCCGTCAATTTGTTTTATTAAATCGACAGCAAGTTTTCACCAGAAAGTTGAAGGTTGATTATATTTAGGTAGGGCTACCCTTCTTTCCCATGGGATTCACTGTTATAAATTTTTGAAAGTTTACAGAACAAAAAGGGAAAGATATATAAAAAGAAAACGAAGAAGCGACGTCAATTTGTTTTAATGAATTGACATCTTTTTTTTCCTTTCCAATTTGTATTTCTTCATTTTTTGTTCTGTAATTTTACATGTTTGAATGGGACAATTTAAAAGTGCTGGATCATCGCCCATCTTTGGTTTGTAAATTTATAGTTTCCAATAAACGCTGTGGTTGTAGCATGGTTTTTTAGGCTTATTGAGCCTATTAAAGTGCGACAAAGGCCTGGAGATGCAGTTAGTAGATTTGTTGTATTTGAAGAAGACAATCACTGTATTAGTTTAGGTCGTTATTTGGCAAATTATCATTTCAGTGTTTTTGGTCCATAATAATGGGGTTGTTGTACGTTAAACGTTCAAGGTCCAAATGTTCACTCCATCAAAATGTTTGTAGTGAAGAAACCATACTGTCTTGCTTCTGAGTAAATATTAAAGTTTCCTTGTTCTCGTGAGGTCTAACATAGACGAAATGAACATCATTATAACTTTATTTTGAAATATCACACATTGTTTCCTGTAGAATATCATTCCCTCAATTGCTTTTTGTATCTTTATTATCCCAGTATTGTAATTTGGAATCAAATTGACTAAAACTTACATACTTGGAATTGCTCATCGTATGAAGATGTGAAATTCGCAAAAAACATGAAAATCATATTTTTGCCCACAGATGGCCCAAAATGACCCCAAAGTGACAAAGTGACAGTCCCCACAACATTAATTCCCAGTACCTGTATATTAGATCTATTAGACTGCTTGTTTTAAAAATATCCAAATAAAATCTTTTCAAGTCTCTTTTAGGCAAATGGCTGGCCCTGTGTGACCTGAACCACCACTTTGTGGTTTTAAAACACCTTCTCAACTGAAAATGTTGTTTGTTAGACCTGTGCTTTTGTAGTGTTCTTTCATACTATTTTCTTTTAACCAAAATTGGTCCATGTAAGACCCTCTTTTAGAGATGAGTGAGAATAATTGTAACCGGACACCTCCAAATCAACGGAGGAGATACGTCTCAAAGTGCACATGTAAAATACTTCGTCGTGGGTCATTTTGTTTCAATGTCTGTCTCCAAATTAACGTTCAATCAATTAATGTGCCTATGCGCCTCCTAGTTCGAATGAAGTTAAAAGAAGGGTTTAAGGTCGCAACACGATTTGATATGTAAGAGGGGCACTCATTCTAAGCATTTGGCTGAAATTTGCATTGAAATCCGATGTGTGGTTCTCAAGATATGAGCATGTAAAGTTGTCACATTTTCAACAAAAAGTGAATTTGAAGCAAGCACATATGACATCACAGCCCCTTATTAGTGCACAGTGTTTTGTTTTTCTGTAAACTTCAGACTCGATTTTCTCCTCAACAGTCACACATTATTAAAATGTGATTGCATAAGTGGCAAGAAAACTTCACAAAATTTACATCCCCCACAGGGAGGTCCTATTCCTATTAACTTCAAGTTCAACACAACAGTCTGATGAAACAGAGTGAAACAAAGAATTCCTTGTCAATGTGAGGACGTGATATAAGCTCTGCTGCCCCCTGACTCACTTTTGAACACAAATCTACTGATTTCAATCAATGTCTGATTTGAATGAAACTTTCACCACACTGTGTAGATTTGGTTCCTCTTTCCCATATGAAAATTAAATTTTTGCTTAAACTTCCCCTTTAACGAGCAGGGTGTTCAAACAGTAACGTCAAGCTTAAGAACGTTAAGTTGGTGCTTTTGAGGATGACGGTGTACAGTATTATTTGGAGTAAAGAATTTGGTTGGAAAAATTTTGGATGCCTTTCAGTCAGGGGTGGGGGAGGTATTTTCTACGTAGGTTGAGCCAGTAATAGAGTAAGGTTGTAGTGACGGTTAGGCGTGTAGTGACGTGCGCGCGAGTGTGTGTGTTCATAGATGTGTGAAGTTGAAGGCGAGAGATGAACGTGATGAGTGAAAAAGAACCCTTCCGAAACCAAACTGGACTAGTGAGGATCGTCGCTGAAAAATACGGCGAAAAACAAAAACAAAAACATCAAAGGAAAATGGAATAAGCCGTCACTTACTTGCTGAAGCTAGACCTAGTCCTCCTCCGTGGAAATATATAAATGCCGGAAGGAGATGATCTGACGTCATAGGTGGCTTGTAGACATAGGCTTTTGTTCCGCCCAAAGTTACCTCCATTGTGGTGACGCCTGGACCAAATGACTCGGTGGGAAAGTTGTCATGAATAAAGCTGAAAGCTTCTGGCACTCCCCATGGGTGTCCCATCGAGAAAAATCCTGAGAAAATACCCTAGGGGACAGTTCAATATAAAACGGAGTTTCTAAACGACTTTTAACCAACAGTGCAAGTTAGGCCTATGCTTAAGATTGAAGTACACTAATGTCCAAAAACAAGTGATGTTAGTACACTCTAAAAACATTTGGGTAAACTTTTACCCATGGTTGGGTCCGTATGCCACCACCTAAATTGTTGGGTAAAAAACTACCCAAATTGGTTACGCAATCAACTTTTTCGTCGGAAAAATTTACCCAACATCGATACCTTGTGACCAACGTTGAGAATTTTTTTACCCAACAGTTTAGGTGGTGGCATATGGACCCAACCATGGGTAAAAGTTTACCCAACTGTTTTTAGAGTGTAGCATCTTTGAGGAAGTGAAACCTCTATAGGGTTAGAGTTTGGTCTCTCTTTGTTTGGACCCACAAAAAAGAAAGAATGTAAAAAGGCCTAATCCTCCTACCCCAAACAGTTCCAATTCTCCTAACCTTCTTACTTAAGCCCCTTCCACATCTGTCTAAAATTCATCCTCACCCACACACAATCTAATTTGATTGCTTAAACTTGAGTAGCCCTATATAGACCCCGCTATGTAATCGAAACACTCCAGTACAGTACATGTTGTACATATGTATTATGACGACGCTTCGTTACTCTGCATTTTGAACTCCGTGCTTTTAATCAAATAGCTGTGTCAGAGAATTTGTTTGGGACTTACAAAATTGTAGTTTGATGTGAGAGGATTAGGCTTTTAACGGAATGAAAAACGTCAGTACACGCACACAGCGCAAATTCAACGAAGCTTTTCTCTGAATAGTCGTATACCTACCTAAATTTTGTTTCAATGGAGTATTTTAGGTTGTAACAATATTTCGTCTGGAAATTTCAATCATTTCATGTTATGTTTTAGCATTGAAAGAAAACCTTGTTCGTCATCACCTAACCTTCTCCTCAAGTAAATATCTATGATACGGTCCCATCAAGGAGACTCGTTTCTGAAATTTTCCATGGGAGACTATCTTTTATATTTTGAAATATATCTGTACATTCAGTGAAATTGACATTATTTTCCTGTTTAAAGCAATAATGGCATTTAACAAAATTATTTTAAGTTACGGATAATCGAAAATAATTAATGAGCGGACGTTCACTCTCATATATTTTCAGTCTTTAAAATGCTTCGGATGTTTTCATTTTTCCTCTTTTGAATACGAGAAATGTACGCAAATTTACATTACGTTTGGAAGATTATGTATATCATCAATTACCATGAAAAGTTGTATTAAATGAAGATCACATGAGGCCTGGCAGTTTTTACATTAAAACTTAGCAACTTATCTTAATTGTACAAAACCAATAGTGTCATGTGTATTTTTTTTAATCTGTAATAACAGTTTATTAACCTGTGTTTTCAGATTAATTACCTGTTAATACAGATATATAACCTGTAATGACAGACTATCCATTTGTATTAAAAGAGTTACAATCTGCAATACAGGTTATAATCTGTAGTTACAGGTTAATAATCTTGTTTACATACTATTAATCTGTAATCCTATGACGTAGATTTTTCGGAAGAAAACTTTATGAGAGCCTTTTCCAAATAGCTCCCTCATGCAGTCTTATACTATTCGGATTGGAATTTCGGAACAAAGAAGGGATTACAGTAACATGTCAAGGTTGTGTGCGGTAAACCATGATTAAGTTCCCCAGGTCACGATAGCCCCTTCACAGCGGACATAATCATTTCTTTCCGGCTGCCCCCATCAATTCACTAGAAAAGACCTGATTTCAAAAGTCATGTAGGTCTTCTCGGGAAGCACTGACGAAGAGGAACGAATGGCAGAGCAGTGACGTTGAGGTATCCAATGGAAGGGACACTGGGAAGAAGCGTTTCGAAGGCCGCGGACTATCATGTTCACTACCGTATCTTGTGCCAAAACATTTCAAGGAGCAAGCAAGCAGCAGGTTAAGCCGAAATTTGAAAAAAGAGAGTTAGGCTATACAAAATAATCGACCGTTAATCAGTATAACAAAAGAACCTTAGAGGAGGACCTGGATACTGAAATCGGTTTAGATTTAGTCATGGTTAAGACCCTTATGCTAGGGAGTACAGCATTTGTTCTCTTTCGAGCACGCCCTCTACCCGCCCTCCACATCCTTCTCTCTCAGCTCTGTATTACGTCAAAGTAGATAGACTCGCAATGCATTGACGTCTGCGGAAACTTCTATATTCCTCTTACCAGCGGTAAGACTTGGAAAACGTTAAAGCCAGCTCCAACCACACGATACTTCCATGATTCCTGGAGTCCTCCTGGAAATGGTACATTCAAAATGTAAGCACTCCAAACGACCGTCAAGAGACAACACACTGCAAGATACTTTCCCATGGTGCGATATTCAACTGATATTTATACACTGCTACATTCAAATACACGTAGGCCAGCACTACCGGGTACAAATTAAACACCTATATTAACCTACTCCGAACAGATTTAACATTGACCCGGGAAGGCATTATTTACACGTCGTTTTATTGACCTAATTATCCCATTTTTGCAGGACTTTAGACCTTGATCATCAATAAATTTACAACGCAACTAATTGTCATGGAGTATAGTAGCAGTGCTGATCAAGAGAAGACGCATTTTGCAGTGACGGCACCAGGGGCAAGACGGGAATTCCCCTAAGTCATAACTTTTGCCCCCAGATGCCCCCAATCTCGAACCAAATATACCTATCCTGAGACATAATTTTTCACCCAGAGATATGCTAAAACCTCTGACAATTCGAGAGCTTCGGCCGTGGACCCGAGGATTTCCCTCCAAGGAATCCTCAGTTATGAAATTCAACGGGATACTTTGACAGTTCTCGGACTCTATCTACTTAAGTAAAATATGCTTTTCATGGGGACTTAATTTATCCCCCAATTAATCCTCTTAGAGCTTCCATAGGTTACATTTCTATACAGTTTCGTACTGGACCGTAATTCAAAATAATTTCGCATTTAGTGCAATATAAGTGTTATGAAGCAACATCGAAATTCGTCGTAAGTAATCGTGGAAGAACAGCAGATTTCGTTTATTCAGCAAAAAGGTTTCAAAATATAAGGCTAACATATGGTCGGCTAGTAAACAAGTAGAGTAAGTTAGTTAGTTACATGGGGTTTAACGACACACCAACACGAAAGTGTTAAATAGTGTCACCAAGATGGAGGAAGTTACATTGATGATATAAAACTATCTAAAAAAGTAAAACGGGGAGGGGGTCAATTTCCATTAAAAAGATTGCAAAGGTGGCAGTCATGTCAGAAATTTCTATAAAGTTTAAGTAAACTAGTAGAGACAACTAGAAAACTAGTGTAGGGTGAGTTACTTTTGATAAGCCAGACAGTTGATGTTTTATGGTAAGATGTGTACCAGTATACTTGGAAAGTGCGAGTGAGAAATCAGAGGTACATCGATCTCCATCCTCTGTCTTAGTCTGCAGGGATATGACAAGGGGCTCATGAGAATCATGTGACAGTATTTTTCTGGCTGAATTTTGAAATTTATGAAGATTGTTGCTTTAAACTTGCATATTTAATGTGAAGTCCTGAAATATAACGAAGGTACTTGGAAAAGATATAAGAAGACAATTGTGAGGATTAGCTGTCAATTGTTTCAAAATAATTTTGGGGCAACTGCTCTTGCCCTTTAACTTATACAGTGTCCCCTGTAAATTCAACTATATGCAATACGGCTCTTTATTTTTCTATAATCAACTCTGACTGAAATGTAAACATGACAAAGCAAACAAAATCAGAGACTTCTGTTTTATCTTAGAAGCACATCAAACAGAGGAAAAGAATTGGTCAACCTTTCTGCTTGCCTGTGTAGCAAGCTGTAGGGCATATTTCTTGTTCAGTCATAGCTGAGAAAACAGAGTCCGCTCCGCCGGATACCTTTTTGCAAGAGTATGCGAAACTATGAAATGATTTAGAGGGAGCCTTATTATTAAAGCTTTGTGTTAAGGTATTCCATGGCCTCATATATTCGCTCACCCAAGTCAAATGTCATAGTTGGACTAGCCATAACGATCCCATGAAAACCTTCTTCGTAGTGTTTCCACGTAACCTCCACACCAGCCGTTTTCATGGCTTCGACGTAAAATATCCCATCATCTCGGATAGAGTCAAATCCACAGGTGATGACGTAAGCAGACGGTAGTCCATCCAGAGGCAGATTATTAAAAGCACTATATCTGGTATCGAGACAAACGTCTTTGATTTTGTTCCACATGCTCTCCGAGCCCAAGTTTGGGTCTGACGGACCCTTATAATAAGATTCGAGTCTCGTCCCTCTTGGAATAAGAGAATGATTGAAAAAAACTTTTCATGCTATCACTTTGCCTCTGTGATGACGCCACATGTTTATTTTCAATGAATAATCGTTCAAATTCTTTGCTCTTTTTGCCCAATATAAAATAAGAGTAAGCTCTCGCGATCGATATAAGTGGTAAGATTCCATAATGACCAAACTCGTGATGGTACTTTTGGTAACTAGGGGATGAAGAGTCCAAGGCAGAAATGGCAGGATAAATCATCAATTGAACTTTGACCTTTATTTCCTCTTTGTGAAGTAATTGCGTCACGATAGCAGTCAGCCAACCGCCAGCACTGTCCCCTCCTAAAGCGATTTGTTTTGGATCCACACCAAACTCTTTAGCATGAGTGATGAACCATTTGGCTGCCTTTAAGCTATCTTCTACAGGAACCGGGAAGGGGTATTCAGGACTCAAGCGGTAACTGTACAATCAATCAATGGAAAAAGTAGACCAAATTTTAATTTAAAGCAACGGTTTCATAATTTGAAACGAATTATTCTTAAAAATGAAGAAACACTCTTAAGAAGTACATTTCATGATGTATTTTCTGTTTCAATAGAAAATAAAAATATCATACAATTTCAGTAACGGGAATTGCATTAACCAGTTAACCAACGAAAGAGAACGAAAAATTTTGTGAGGCTGTGTAGATTTTTTCCCATTTTCTAAGCCGAGCGTCACCATCTGTTGGAGCGAAGCCGTACAGAGATTTTTGAAAAATTTCAGTCACTCGGACAGCTGGAAATAGCATTTCACAGGACTGTTAGCATGTTAGTAAAATAGAAACAGTTAATATTTTGAACTTTCTTTTCCAATAAAATGTTGACCCAAATAAAAAGAAAAAGGTAATCACAAAACGATCAGGAAATTGCAAAATAAAAAGTACCACTTCCGTTTTCCGGCCAGAAGTTTGGGCACTGTACAACTGCGTATCCATCCGTCTCAAGTATAAATTAAATTGAAAACATCATAGAACCTTTTTCGACTATCATCCCAATACACCCTTCCAGGCAAAGCGTTGTACAAAACTATGAAGTGAGGCTTTGAAAGAACCGTTTCCCACATTAGCTTCCCGAATTTATCGGGAATTTTTGTAACTTCCTTCAATTTTATGAAAATTTTAAAAAATATTTCTTATTTTTTGCATTATTGCCCTGCGAAATGTAGGCCTACATATATTTTTCCCTGCATATATTTGCGATTTGTGGTGAACGCTCTAGACCCTTGAGTTACCCCCCTGATGTCAATAAAACATTGAAAATACAGTATTTCAAACTACGATAGTGCGTATTTTATCCCACGTCTTACGAGATTGTATCTTTCAGTTATTACACTTTATTTAGCGAGTTCTGTAGTTTTTTCTTTTTTTTGGGGGGGGGGGTGGGGCTATGTACATGCACACATCCTTCAAATCATTGAGATAAACAAACTATACCAGCACCCACAAAATGTGCTCCAAAATTTGAGTTCACATGAAAGTTTCGTGAAATCACTCTTTCTGAATTCATCCATGCATGATGAAAGGAGTGTTCTTAAGTGTGGTTTTGAGCAGTGGATTGTGTCTAATTCCTTTTCGGTGTAAAAACATTGAAATTTAGTCTGTGAAGTAGCACTAAGATATCGATTCAATTTCGTTCGGGTAGGCTAGAAACCTCATCAGTCAATCCATGGAATGCATCTTGTTTGTTGTGTAATTCCTATGCAATAATACGTTTAGAACCCACAACATCCACCCACTCATCCATCCTATACCATAATTTTGTCAGAACTGTCCAAATACTGTTTTGACATCTCGACTATACTTACTCAACTGACACGACCACAGCATTCAAACTGTCGGCGATTTTCCGCGTCAATCTGTCATATAATTCTGATGGATGAAAGGAAGAGTTAAAACGAAGCGATCACAGAGCTACACAATTTTACAAAGTACACAATTGAAACATTTTGGCCAAAGTCTTCCAGAAATATACAGTTTAAAGTATATTTAACCACAAATACGAAGCTCAAACATGTCACGGTTTTTATTGAATAATGGCTTAACACTTTCCTTTCAATTTCAGTCTTCTGGGTTAAGGAAAGGGTCGACATATTTGCTTTCTTGGCATATGAAGTTCAGGCAAAATTTGTATTACTTTGAAAGAAAAGTCAAGAACTAGATTTATGTTTAATAAATTCGTGTTTAATTTATCAAAGTTATGCTGGGGAGAAATAATTTAAGCATTTTGGTGATTTTTTTCATTCATTTCCCATATTGGTTCTAGATACATTAACATTTTCTACAAAATGTAAATTTGAAGCAAGGTGTGATGTCATGGATTCACATTGATGGTCAATACTATATCCTGTAGATTTTTTTTTACCTTGACTTGATTAGGGACTCTATCTTTCCCCAATGGCATGTAATTTGCAAGTTGAAAAATTCCATTTTTATAAGGATGAACTTTTGGTATCGGTATATCAATTTAATATATATATATATATGTCAATTTGCAAAACATTGATGGTAAATTTTAAAGAGATAAAAAAATACAATGGCCACAAATAAGACCCAATTGCAACACGCCCTTTGTTCCAAGTTCACTTTTGTAGAAAATGCGTCATCTTTAATTTCTAACTCGAGAACTGGTTGAACCGAACATGGCTAATAACTGAAAGTTTCACCAGAACGGGCTCGTTTTGTACATCTTTTTCTAAAGTCCTCCCGACTCTCTGGCGAAGAGCCGTTCGGCGAAATCAAACATTATAGACCAAAATCTGTCCTGCTTTTTCGTGTTACTTCGTGACGCACTTCGGAGGGTCTGATTGGAAAAAATACGAATCGATGGTAAAAGATGAAATAATAACCCATGCAATTACCACAAGCGATCCGTTTGGCCTATGGATCAAGAAAAAATAAGTAAAAATATCCCTTTAAATTCAAAATCTGGCGAAGGTGAGATAGACACACAACTTCCATGTTTTAAGTAAACTTTTCCTCGAACAGTACTAAAACTACAGCTGCAGCCTCTAATCATGTTCTTAAGGCACTTTAATTATCTGAAATGGCCTTTAATGTTGAATTTTTGAAAAATTAAACAAATTTTAATGCTATTTTTGGTACGTGGGATTAAAAACGGTAAAAAGATGTGGAAAGAAAAAGGACACTTTTTCGCGAAGGAGGAGCTGTATATGTCCCTGCTACGTCGGTCTCGCGCGTAACGTTAACTGCGAATGAGTAACTCGAGCTGGATACCGATCCAAATTGTATAATCTGCGTCACTCCGATCTCTGAAAAAAGAATAATACCCTTCAACCCATCTAGTATCATTTTTGTATCGAGGAACGACGAAATCTGAAAGGTTAACAATACGAATACGGGCGAGAATATCACCAAGTTGTATTTCGTGTAATAGGTTCTAATAGGCACCGGCATCTGGGGTGTGTTGGTTCTCAAGTTATTAGGGATAGTTGGAGCTTTAATTCGGCTTAGCCATAACTCACATGCTATCTAAAAAATCCTAAACCGCTAGAAACTTACTTAAAATTTGGTGGTCGAACTGTTATTAGCGGCTGGGAACGGTTTCCCTTCCGAAAAATATCGGAATTCGTGTACTAAATTTTCTGGTCCCAATATCAGCCCCCGAGCTCAGTACTAGTGCCAAACTGAATATGGTACACTGACCACATTTTGTAAAAGCGATCAGCCCTTTCCCAATGAAATGCTTGTTGCGACACTCGACAAAGTAGCCATGTATTAAAATTTTGATCTTTCTGGCAGAAAATCTCATCAGAAATTCCTGCTCCTGGAGACTTGGTGTCATGACATGGCCGATAGCTTTAGACAGGGGCTGGTTTTTCAATAGAAAATCGCAAGCAGACCTTGGCATCTTTCATGCTATTAGGCGCGTAGACCTTTCAGGTGGGGATAGGGGGACTGCACTCCTCCCAGATCAGGGGAAGTGCTTATTTCAGGGCAGTGACACTTACATGTATTTTAGGGCAAGGGGGTAGTATGTAGTAGCTAGTCAGTTCGGCCTGCAGCGGACCGTGTTGACATGCGGCCGGGCAAAATAGGACTTGAAAAATATTCAGTTCGCGGCAAACAGGATCCGCCTCTTCCCGTACGTCTTTGTGTATTTTTTGAAATGAGGGTACCTGATATGTTTTTTTTTTAAATATATCAACTTGAAAAAATTTTAATTCTAGTTCCGCATTTTTAAACTTAGTCACAGTTGAGCATAACTTTACTAAAGTTGGACCGATGATCATTTGGTATCTAATTATGACTGAATTGGATTCCGTCAATAGTCAGATACAAATCAATCCTTGAAACTCGTTTGAACTTGGTGCGGGTGCGGCAAAGATATACGGAAGGTCACTGCAAGCGCTACTCTGGATTCGATGTCCCGCATGCGGTGTGTATGAGAACATTTGACTACGGTAGGCCAAAGCTTCCCTGCCTGGAATATGAAGTCTTTCTCGAAAGACTATCTTCAATTGGCGCGGAGCGTATACAAAATTTTGAAAAATCGAGACCCCGCAGACCCCGATGACATTTCAAAAGTTTCTCAAATTGGTTGTCCTTTTAGACAAAATATTTCAAAATCAAGAATTTTAATTGTAGAAAAATTGGAATTTTATGAAAGACGGGTCACAAAAATAGCAACATAGCTGCCGGTGTTTCTTAATGATGTGGTGTCACACAAATGGTAAATATCCGATTTTGATATGTCCAGAGCTCAGGAAAGTTTACCAAACTGGTCTAATAAGGAGAACTAGTGTACTTATGCTGCATAATGCGGCGAGCAAAGCGCGCCGGAAATTTCGCTGTTTTTTGAGATTTTGAAGGGGTTTCTGACACGGGAAGTGGGGGAGCGGAATCTTGCTTCCGCCCCTCATTTTTCACTGGGGGGCCGGGGAGGCTTTCTTCCCCAGCCCCCGCTTCCTACCCCTATGCTTAAAAAAATATTTTTCTTTTTACTTTTCGAAAGGTAGGCCTACCATTTCAAAACAATTGTGCTCAAAGGGTTCCAAATGGAATGGTTACCTATAAAATACATGCAAAATATCAAGCATATGAATGAGTGGCAGGTTCGAACCGCTGGTTGTTGTGATTATATCTCTAGGAATCTTGTGCCCCTCTCCACCTGACAGAAGATAATATATTCATACAGCTCTCACCCCGGTCGGATTTTCACATTTTGTAAACTTTAGCCCACGATCCGGTTCCCTTTTTTCCTGGTAGAGATGCTGGCGATCAGTTTTACTACATGATGCTAAGTTTCTCGCAGGAAATTTGAGATTGGTTCTTTGATGATAGATCATATAGTTTGAACTTATACTTGGAGTGAACGACCAAGGCTTCATGGAGATTCGACGCTGGTTCAAATCATGCAGGCGTGCTCACTAGAAAAGGTTATACTTTACAGCTTTAGGTATAGTCAAAGTTTTTTGGCAGCCCAGCTGAAAATTCCATTTGGAGCCCTTTTGGGTTAGACCCTTTGAACCCAAAGGGTTTCACGAGATACCTTTTGTAAATACCCTATTCATTTGGGCAGTCCCTTTGGTAGATGATGGAAATTGGTCAAAACTCAAAGGGAATTACAAAATTACCCTTTTCATAAACCAAACCCTTTTGAAAACCCTTTACCATCTGGAAACCGTTGAAACCTTTTGTTGATTTGGTCAAAAGATCTCAATGGGAGTTAAGTTCTGCTTGGCCGGAAAGCCTGTCCATTTAGGCCTATCCTCTCAAGTTAGTAAGATGGACGGAGTTTTACGTGACGACCCATATGGCCACTTTCTAACCAATTGGTTTATGTCAAGCCGCCACGGACTAGCTTTTCCACTTGTGACTAACTGGCTTGTTTTTCCTACTCAATTGCCTTATGCTGAGCACCAGGTACAATGGCAGTAGGTGTTTTTTTTTACAGTCTTCAGTATGACCCGACCAATATAGTACTCGAACTTCCGACCTCCCAACTGCAAGCTAGTCCAGGCGCGGATCTGCACATTCAAAAAAGGGGGGCTGACCTAAGAGAAACAAAGGGGTGAGAGGGAGATGCACTGCTAATTTTTCATATGTTTTATTGTTGATGTGGCGAAAAAGGGAGGGCTGGGGCCGTAAGCCCCCTCCCCCACCCCTTAATCCGCGCCTGAAGTCGGATGCTTTAACCACTTGACGGCCATGTCGTCGGTTATTTACTCTCTCATAACTCAACTGCAAACCACACTTGGCTAAACAATATCATGTGAATCATCTATTGGTCTCCTTACTGATCGCATCTCTTCTCTCTGTTTCTTGGTTTTTCATGTCATGTGTGTTTATTTTCTTCCTCTTTTTCTATTCCAAATTCTTATTCTTGTTTTGTCCTATTTCATTTTCCTTCTTCGCTATCCCTTCGCTATCATCTCTCGTTCCTGTTCCTGATTTATTCAACCTTTCCTCAGATGAGGGGAAAGTCGTCCTACTCCCCTGCTTTCCCCCTCCTGTCAATTACTTGACATAAAAGTTTATCCCTATCAATTTCACTGACCACTGCACTGTGCACTATACCCGGCATGTACAGATTTTGTACGTGTCAGAAAATTCGTGGAACTAGTATCTACAATGAATGTTGGCCAAAAAAAGCCAACAATTTAACCTCAAATTTCTCTTCGTAGGCCAACTCGTTCGCTTGTGGTAATTGATATTATTTTCAAAAGGTTAAAATTAACCTTCGTGGGTAATTTTTATGCCGACCCTCAGATGTGCGTCACGAAAGTTAAAAACGAAAGCACTTTTTCGTGTACGGCCCGCTGCCTATTACTCGCGAAGGAGTTCTGCTTACCAAGGAAACTACGTCAACTAAAGGAAAACAAAACAAGCGCTTGAATATATTTAGTACTTCACTCACTTCACTCATATCTAACATAAATTTGGTTCAGGATCATTCTTTTGACGTATTCAAAAGGAAACGGTAACTTTACATTTCATACGTTGACCTGTTTGTCCCATATGACCTTGCATGATGAAGCCATCTGAAGTGGTTCAACATTATACCGCACGACAAGAAAATGTGTGTCGTAAAGTTCACGGTACATATTATTATGCAAGACATGATCTGACTAAGGGAAATCTACTAGGGATATCTTTAGCTACATTGGAAAGTTGTAATGGAATAATACGTAGCAACTTCTTCAATCAAGTCAAATCTTTTTTAAACGTTTGGAAATGCAACACCACTTACTGTATCGAGTGGTGAGGTTGGCCTGTCTGTGAACATACATGTACTTCCAAAAGAAAAGCCCCCTCCATGAAAGTAGACGAAGCCAGGGAGGAGGGATTTTGGCTTTGTGATAGGTTCGTACAATCGAACTTTAACACCGTCAAACTGGGATATTCGTGCCTTAAAATTCGATCCCGGTTTCGTCACATCTGGATTTGTTGTCATTAAATGCATCCATTCCTGTAAAGCAATACGTCATTTGGGGCGTCGGGCCATATTAAGTCTTGAGCCTTCATATGCCAATGAGAAAAAAATGACAAATTTTTCAACAACTGTAATTTTGCCAAATGTTTTTCTTTCATGTCTGGTTATTTTCGTTTTTTTGTTGAAGACAAAGAGAAATACATGTAGTGCGAAGATGACATGTGACTGTTGGGTGCGGTGGGCTTGTTTGAGTGTGTTTGTGACGCTTCGTCTTCAAACATCTCAAGATGAAAGCAAGGCTTCTTCACATACTTGATGTGTGAATTTATCATGGAGCATATCGTTTGCTGGGAAGATCAGACGGGAGGTCTTATTTGTGGGTTCAACACATGTAAAAACAATAAAAACCTTGTAAACAAGATATCTTGAAAGTGGGAAGCATGTCTACATTAAGTGCTTAAAATATGCATTAAAGTCTCAAAATAAAAGATGATTTCCTACAGAGGACAAAGTTTAAAGGTCTGAGGTCACCAGAGGTAAAATTACGAATAAATGGGGAATTTCCCCCATTATACAACCATCAGACCATTGTTAACTATAACGCTGTACGTCGTGTGAACTTATCGGTACCATCTACTGCGCATGATCAGTACCATCCAGAATGCCAAATTGAAATGCGCTGACCTCACGTGCATGACCTCTATCGGAACTTCAGTCTTTTCAAGTTTTAAAATGATCATGGTGCAGAAATTTGACGTCAACGTGACATCCCCTATCAGGAATGCTGTCATACGAGAAATACTACCTGGGTCTGTTTAGAACTTCTTCCAAAGGTCCACATGTCAATAAATGGATTAAAAGGGAAGAACAGTCGCCCCAGCAAACTTAAGCCTATTTTGAAAAAGAGCAAGATACCGCAGATTTCTTCTTATTTCCATTCCAAGTATCTTTCATAATATTTTAGGCTTAAACAAGTTGTATGTTCAAGGTAAACTAATGAGATACTCTCCTAAATTTCATACGTCAGTGAGAAAAATATTGTCACATGACTTTCAAGAGCCAATCATGAAACACGACAGACTACAACACTAATGCAAAGTGGGGTTGCTGCAGTTCCATTCAAACTGTAGTGCCCAAGTCAGTGATGGATGGAAGAACTGTGATAAGCTGCTAGCTTCAATTATGTTTTACCACCAAAATTGCAAGCAAAAATATATATATGGTAGTTTAGACTTTAGTTTGTTACGGAATACTTACAATGAGGTCAAGAAACTGCGTTAGGACCATGAGCGCTCTGTACTTCCATGGTTCGGCCAAGCCATTGAGCACTGGTGTGTACAGTACATAGGCACAGAGAGCTAACAAAACAATAAAACGCGTCTTTATTCTTCCTATCTTCGTCCCGCATTGAGAGCACTGAGCCCATGCAGATCTGTCAAACAACTTTCGAAGTGTCCGATCGAGGCAATACACGAGGATACAAATATCGCAGTACGAAAGTAATGTTCTCTGTATGTATGGCTTGGGGTGTAGGTGTTTTAATCTTCTATAAGTGCTCTTGTATAGGACATATTGCGCTGTCCATGCAATAGACAAATTGAGAAATTTGGCTCTTCTGGCTTGGTCTCAAGGTCAAGTGTACCTTGACAACCAATTCGCCTGTGCGCGCATGCGCATTGTCACACTAGACTGCTCGTCGAAGTGTATTATTCCTACACTTGCATTGCCTGCATAGGTATTCTTAACAACATATGCAAATTCCAAGTGGTGCTTAAGCGTACACTTGCCGGTAAAGGTAAAACTTAGCCTTTGAAACATTCCAAGATGCATTGCTTGTAAACATTTCCCGAGTGTCTGTTAGTGTGCCCGTTCTGCAGTCGTTGACTCTGTGCTTGTTAGATTTGTTGCGTTTGACAGTGCAACGCCACTATTTGCAAGTCTGTGGTCCAAATTCCATAGTAGGCTAATGATAACACGGTATTATATTCCTCAAGTTTTAGATACAGGCTAAGCCTCATACAGATGCTTCCCCTTGTACTTCTCTCATAAGTTATTTTTACCTGCTCTCAAATAAAACTTGCAATTACTTTAAAACAATCTACCATTTGTCCTGTTTGCTATCTCTACACAGAAAACAGGGTTTATTCAGCAGTTAAGCAGAAAGCAAGTGATTAATGGGGTGTGATAATAGAATGAGGATTAGGTTACCCCACAGAGCACAGCAGTATTAAAGAGACATACTGTATAATCCATGCATTGCTTTCACTTGCAGAGAGACCAGTTTAATGCAGTGTGACCTGTGCTCATTGAAATCAACAGATTAAAACTTTGAATGATCGGAAATCTGTGTGCAACCCGAAGGAATCATTTCTAAACGAACATAAGGCCAAATTTCTAGGGTGTTTGGGTGTGTAAGCATGCTAACCTTTCCCAGCTGAAGCCCAGCTGAAGCCCATCTAGGCTTCAGTTATTGAAGCGGGGCACAGCTGGGCTTCAGCTGGGAAAGGCTAGCCCAGTTGGACCCCACGTGAGAACACCTTACAAACACGGATGGGCCCAGCTGGGGCCCAGCAAGTAGCCCAGCTGAAACCCAGTTGGGGCCCAGCTGGGCATGTTGGCTGGGTAGTACGTCACTAGTACTGGGTCAGGTAAACTATGGTGTAGAATTTTTAGAGATGCCCACTAAGGTTATTCTGGTTCTAATTTAGGATCAGTGACAGGAAATTACATCATTTTAAAACGACTTTCAAGTTAAAAGAGGGCGCTGAAACTCTATAAAGTTTTAGGAGAAAAAAAGTACTTTTATTTTTTTCTTTCCAAGTAAAATGCATTTCCTTTTTTCCTCCACTCGATAAGAGCAGTATGATACATTCGCTGTTAGTTAGTGGATAGTGCTGTGGAAGAAGGAAAAGCAATGTTAGACCTGTATTTGAACAGTTCAGGCTACCAGATCATACTACCAGCATCTAGACCAGGGCGCATGGCCCAGGGCTGGAAAAAATGTAAATTTCCCTGCAAGCAAATCAAATTTCCCA
The DNA here is from genome assembly GCA_037179385.1 of Holothuria scabra. Classification (NCBI taxonomy): domain Eukaryota; kingdom Metazoa; phylum Echinodermata; class Holothuroidea; order Aspidochirotida; family Holothuriidae; genus Holothuria; species Holothuria scabra. Next base: position 26,951,055 of record CM074190.1, on the reverse strand, counting down.
AATACCTCACTTGTTTACATATACAAAAGTAGTCAAATTTCCCTCCAAATACCAAAATTTCCCTGCAATGAGCTTCCCACATTGCTGGTTTTTCCAGCCATGGCACATGCCGACTATGCTACGAGCGCCATTGTCGGTCAAGTGGTTTCAAATAATAAAAGTACTGTCTAACAGGACTACCTGTTAAATAAAGACACAGATATACATATATATTCGTATACCTATCGCCAAGTGATTATGTATAGATCACATCGTAAATGTACGCATATGTATGCATGTACTTTAACGTGTAGGCATGAACAACAGCGTTTACCTTCCCATGTGTGCATAAACCTACAGATAGCCCAACCTAACCTTCTACATTTGCATGCCCTCATGTGTATACATGTACTGTATGTACACATATGCGCATGTGACAGCCCTTGCAAGTAAGATAATATTGGCTATGGCAAAGAAATAGCTGGAAGTAAAAAGAACTGACTTTGGCAAAAACACTTTACCTTGGCATTATTATTATTAGGTAACTTATCAATGCAAACGACAGTAAAAATACTCCTGCAATTAAATGTGTACGGCAAGTTATTAATAATTGTTCATACACTTGGTAGGGCACTGTACTGCACATAAACATAATTTGTTTCAGAAGTTCTGGAATTCCATTGATTAAACCTACACAGCGGCTTTGAGAATTTTTCCCATATAATTACGTATCAAAATGTTGAAATCTTAAATCTAAAGGTCATTCTCTGCCTTATCACATTCGTGTGTGTGCAGCCCTACTGTGTGCAGTGATCACTTCTTGGCAGCAGGTGGTTAGTTACGTAGGCTACGTTCCATAATTACTGATCGTGGTGAACTTTTGATTCCTTGCCGAAGGCAGGCAAGGAATCTATGCGATGGTCATGGGCGTCCGCAAGGGGGGGGGGGGGGTCAAGGGGGGCACTTGCCCCCCCCCCCCGGAAAATCAAAATTGTGAAAAAAATTAAAAATTAAAATAAAAAAATTAAAAATAAATCATCAAAATACCTTCACTCACAGCGTCAGTTTTTACTCGTAAAATATGCGGACATTTGACCAGGAACAGCAAAAGAGAAGATGGTGCAGTATGCTGAATAGTGAAAACGTAATTTGGGGACCATCATCCGTGATATCTATTGGAAATTTTTAATTGTAAAAACTATGTACTAGCCTAGTTGTCAGGTATTTAATCGTCCATGATTTTCCCTTCAACAATTTTTTACATTGAAAATTCTAAATATCTAAAAATTACAGACATGAAATTCCTGTTTCAGGGCTGGGTACATGCAGCTTAGAGCACTCACCAAGTGTCATTTCCGGCTATCTGGAGAGTTTGTAAGGCCCAAAATTTTCTTGTACGCTCCGCGCCAACTGATGGTGGCGCTCCGCTTAGATAGTGTACACAGTTCAATCATCCATGAATGATCTTGCCCCCCTTATAAAAATTTCTGCGGACGCCCATGGCGATGGTGATGTCGTATGTATGTGTTTGTGTGTGTGTGTGAGTGTGTGTGATTGTGCGGGCGCGCGCGTGTGTGTATGTGTGTGGAAGTGACCTTTTTGTTCAGAGGCTGAGTTAGTTAGTTAGATGGAGTTTAAGGCCCAGTTTACAACCTACTGGTTCAAGTCGTTTTCCAGTTGTGGCTTACTTGCTTGTTTTCCCTACTCCATTGCTTATTCGGAGTATAACGCACAACGACAGTAAGTTCCATTTTTAGAGTCTTTGGTATGACTCGACCAGGGGATCGAACCCGGGCCTTCCACGTGAGAAGCTGATGCTCTACCGTTAGACCAAACACGCGGGGTGTTCAGAGGCTGAGGACCTATATAATAAATTTTATTTTCAAGTCATCTCACAAGAAATTCAATAAATTCCTTCTGTCTTCGAAAAATAAACAATACACCCTAAAATCAAAAAAGTGAACGAAGTCACTCTTTGATCGAGTGAAAAGTGTAAATTCACTCCATTAGAGTGATAATTCACTCCAAGAGGAGCGAAGTTCCCTCCAAAAAGAGTGAAGTTCACTCCAAAAAGAGTGAAATTCCCTTAAAACGAGCGAAGTTTCACTCTTGATGGAGTGCCCACAATGATTGCTCTTAAAAAAAGAGCGATCATTGCAGGCACTCGTGGAAGAGTGAATTTTCCCTCTTCCTCTAGTGAATTTCACTCTTTTTGGAGGGAACTTCACTCTTTTCGGAGGGAACTTCACTCCTCTTGGAGTGAATTATCACTCTAATGGAGTGAATTTACACTTTTCACTCGATCAAAGAGTGACTAAGTTCACTCTTTTGATTTTAGAGTGTAGAGAGTCTATTATTAGGGTTAGGGTTGAGGAAGAAAACACAATAGAAAAAAACTAGATTCTCAGAAAGCTTTTGAAATCAACTTGTGTGCCCCCCCCCCCCCCGCCTCTGCCAAAGAGGAAAAACAAGAACACATAGTTTTGTCCTTAGTACTGGTTCTTCCTCCATCCCCTCCTCAGGTAAGTCATTTGACATTTTAGATTTATAGAGTTGATCCGAGTGACATTACGGCGTGACTTTCATTTGTCCTTAATTACGTCGAAAGAAATAACTTTAAAATGTTTCATCCATTTTTGTAAAGATGACCTTCCGAAAAAAATACCCTAACGGATAGCCCATAGAGTTATTGCAAAGCCAAGGAGGCTTTTAAAATTAGAAATAACTTTGATCTGGTGAAACTTCGATGGGCTCTAGATAAAGGGGGCATTTTCTTCAATATTGCAAAAAAGAACCGATCGAAAATAATCTTTTTTATCATGAAATTAATCGGTCTCATCAATAAACTTAATAGAATAAAACAGAACTGAGAGTGTTTAGTTTTTAGAGAAAGCGCTCATCGTGGCAAATTACACCAACAAATTCTGACAGCCGATTTATCAATCAATCGCATATACGTGTTCTAAAGTTTACTACATCCACGGAACGGTCTACCACTGCCTCCGTATTTCCTTGCTTTCTTCCAAAATGGCGTCTTCGTGTCGTCAATGCCTAAGTTCTATTTGGGTGCGTCCATGAGCTACATACACTCTCAAAACGTCCGGCAAATGGGCAATGAACGGAAAAAGAATCATTTTTTTTACTAGATTAACGGTTCATTTTGAACCGAGACTAGTCAAATATTTCAACCTTTTTCGGTTTAGTGCCCATTTGATCTTTTCCGGTTCAATTTGACCCGGGCGTTTTTAGAGTGTATGTGTTTCTGTAAAGGAGAAATGCAGTCATCTTCTCAATATTAAATTAGCCTTTTAACCTATCTTATTTCATTAATTACTCTTAATAATCTCCTGACAATAGTAAAATTTATGAGGGCTAACTCATTGTTTCACTTTGGAAATGGAATATGTAGGTCCCTAAATATGATCAATGGTACTTGGAACAGAAATAAGAAGACATTAGGAAGAAATAGTTTTTGTTTACATGTGAGTTTGGGCCGAGTACTCCTACCCTTAAAAAACTAAGAAGAGACCCTGTTCCCTTACCGAGCTTTCAGTTGCATGTCTCACAAAGTGAATGAAGTGCTAATTTGCATGGCGCTAATGGGTCGATTGGGTTTTCCCAGAAGCCTAATTCTTTTCCAGAACGAATGTTGATAAATTAGAATTTTTCTTGTAAAACCCTGGATTGGCCCTCCTTGAGTTGATTCAGCTGGAAAATTGATTTATTGTATCACGATTTGGTTACCGTATGCATATGCGCACGAAGCGGGGTGCATGCGGGAACTCTCCCTCCCGATTAATTCGGGCAAAACAATTGGTCAATTCGGGCAAAACATGATACATAGTGTCATCATTTGGGCAAAAATTGTTCTTGCTCGCTCACAAAAAATTACCCACTTACGCCTATGCCCGTATGGTGGGACGGGGACATGGTCGATTTTGCCACAAGTGAATATTTTACAAACTTTCCTTTGAGCAAAATCAATTTGATCTTCGCGACAACTGAAGTTCGGTGAAGTTATGGATTACATAACTCTCTGTGGCTTCAGTTGAAAAGTTGAGATACTTTTTGACGAATTTTTTTTTGACGAAATATTTTGAGTAATTGAAAGGGTATAGCGACAGGGGTATGGAATATTTTTGTCTTATTTACGAGACCCTAGTACCCTAGTAAAAGGCTACCAAAATATGCCCTAAAAGTTCTCCCACGATAGGAAAACTTCCCTACAAATCGTTGGATCATTTTAACTAATGTTTTCAAATGTTGAGGTTATATTGGTGAAAATATGACATTTTATGGCAGATTTTATGATAATTATTACGTTTCTGATATTACAGTAGTGATTAAGACTCCCCCATTATCCCCAATTATATTTAAACATTCTCCCTAAGGATAGCTATGTCCACTCCCTCAACCCTTGCCTAATGGACGCAAGTAAGGGGACCGAATGCATGGTCCCCCATTGGTTACTTTTTTGAGACTTTGCTAAAAGTGATACTCTGCATTAGTTCCATCTTTCTTGCGTTTTGATAAAAGCTCTCTAATTTCTGGCAACTCGCGGCATTCCGTTTAATTACACTTTCCGTTTATTCAGGACCGCCATATTTCACCAGAAGCGACTGAGCAGCCGGTTCATTATCATGGTTACGCTTATGAAGATAGTTAAGATTGGTAGGATACCTTTTTAAGGGCTTTTGCACGCCATGTGGATGAGGGGATATACTGATATATCAAAACACCAAAAATCATATCATATACTAGTAGTATAAAACGAAACGGACCACGTCTTGCCGGTACCCATCCCCAACTAGTACTCCTGGTCCTGTGTTTACACTGCAACATTGAAAGAGGCTGGCATTTACGTTTGCCTATAGATAGTGAACGTCCATACAGAAGAAGAATTAAACTCATCGTCTGAACAAAACCGATATTATTTTCAACGTTATCTTATACCGAGGCTTATGCTAAACACACAAATTCATTCATAATTCTAGCTCCCCGTTCCATTATCCCGTATTTTCCATCAGGATAAATTTTTCACCAATGCAGAATTTGATCTTTATGCTTAAACGTTCCCGTGTTTGAAGAAATGTTATACAAATGCAGACATCCACTGTTAAAGGCATCGACAGGGTTCCCTACGACGTGAATAAAGGATTGTTTGTTTTAAAAGCAATCACTCGCCACTCCAAATTACATTTTGAGTATAGGGGTACCAAAATTCCCAGTTGGTTCTGCTGTTTGATTGACCTGTCATATTACACAGCATGCACAGGGAGAGTTTTGATAACATATGGTACCTCAAGTAGTATGCTCACCAGGATATGCCCCTAAACAATTAAAGAGCCAAACCTCTCACCCCAAACTACGATTTTGGTACCCGGGAACCGAAATTCTCAATTGGCTCAGCTCTTTGATTGACAGCTAATTCAAGCAATGCAGAGTGCCAAAGCTTATATTACACAGCATGAACGGTACTGAGAGTGTTTTGGTTATATAAATTGAGTTTTTCTGTACTCACCTTGAGGCAATAAACTGAGATTGTGTCTGGATGAGGATGAATTTCAGACAATTGTGGGAGGGGCTTCAGTAAGAAGGTTAGGAGAATTGGTACTGTTTGGGGTGAGAGAGCAGGGCCTTTAAGGATTGTATGCAGGTGGGGTTTTACCACATTAGTGGGAGGGACCGGAAGTAAATACGGTGGAAGAATAGAAACTGTGAGAGAATTTCGCTTCCAATACCCAACCCGTAATTCTTTCCACCGAAACTCAAACGTCACGGTGGAAAATAAAAAAAATAAAAAAAAAAAAAAATAAAAAAACGATATGCCTTTTATACTTGAAAAGAAGAGGGGAGCCTGGGAAATTAATGAATCAATAACTTTAAATGTTTTGAAGAATATGTTTTGAACTTTTGAAATTGAAACCTGCTAGCCACGTTTGATTCTTCCGAATTTGCGTATAATTCGAAACAAATGTTGACGTAATTTCTGTAAGCACTATAGGTGCGTTCGATTTAGCGGCTCGAGCCGGCTCAACTGGCTCAACCAGTTTTTTGACTGGTCGAAATGTGACGTAAAATACGTCACCGGCTCAACTAGACCACCTCGGAGGGCTGGTCGTTTTGGCCGGCTCAAGTTGTGACGATTTGATGACGTTAAAATCACTTTTGCAAAAGATCGATCGCTGGCTGAGCCAGTTGAGCCGGCTCGAGCCGCTAAATCGAACGCACTTTATTTAACATGCATGGAATTTCACAGCATTCAAAGAATTAGTTATTTATTAAAGTGTACCTCAAGTCAAAAAATTTAAAAATATATATTTAGCAGCAGAAAAATGAATTCTAATAGTCCAACTTCCATCTTCATAGGACATTCCTTAGGTGAGATATAAACTGTTGAAGTTTATTCACTTAAAACAAATTGGTCGATTGCACAATAATTTGTGACTTTCTTGTTGTACAACTCACAAAACATGCTTTGTTTCCCTTTAAAATTAAAAATGTTTTTATGACCTTGAACACTTCCTGTTTGCTTGCATAGCATGTTGTAAAAGGAGGGTTTAATTAATTACATCACCTCATAAGGGTGCTATCACACCTTGGTACAAGGTGCAGTAATGTTCGGAAAAACAAAGAAATACAAAGATTGTAATTTGAGTAGTACAAGAATGACATCACAAATTATTGCGCAATGTACCATTTTCATTTGAGTGAATAAATTTCAACATTTGATATCTCAGCTCAGGAATATCCTATGAAGATGGGAGTTGGACTGTTAGAATTAATTTTTCATGGTCTTTAATATGTATTTTTGAATTTTTTGACTTGAGGTACACTTTAATTTAGGTAAGACGGGATTTTACGACAAAACAACAGGAATGTGTTGTATAGTGTCAGCTCGCGATGCGAGGCATTCATCAGTTCGTACTCGCGAATGTATAAGCGGTGCCAACTATTCTGACGATGAGCATGGGTGTTGCTTAATTGCTTTTAACAACTCCTTGATAGACGGTGATTTGTTATGATGAGATTTGTGCATTTCAGAAAAGGAAATCCATGTTGAAAATTTACACTGGTAAAACGTTACTGATGAGGGATGCCTGGGTGATTTTAGCTACAAATTCAAATTTTAGAGGAGTATACATAGGTATACGTATGTGATGATGTAACATTGACTGCCATCAAAACAGGTAGTGAATATATCTTCTAGGCGTAAGATATAGACGAGTTTAAACTGCAAACGAAATGCTTTATGCTCAACGATGTAGTCCAAACTCTCCCAGATTTCAGCGCGTTTTATTGGGAATTCAACACATCAAAATTTCCTCACTTATCAGTTCATTTTTCTTGCTTCTTTACTCTTCTTTATAACTTTTCAGTAATTGCGCATATTGTTAAATCTCCTTCATAAAGGCTGTAGACGAATCCGAACAGGAATGGTCTGATTTAGTCGGTCATAACTGGGGTCCATAAGTTTTCTCTTTCCAATTGTTTGCTTACCTGTATCATGTATGCTTGAAAACGAAAATACGTTTACAGTTTCTCAGTTTTCACTGAATATGATGGTTCAGGTATTAGTAACATGTAGACAATAATATTAATACGATGTAGGGCTGATGGACCCCATTAATGACCCAACATCACATGCAGCTGCATGGATTCGTCTATACCTGTCACGTTATCATCCTTCTGACAGAGTTAGCATTTGCTTTTGGGTTAGAAGCGATCTAAGTCTCATGTTAACTGGTGAGTTTTGAGAGCAGGAAGATAACGCACTCTTTAACTATGTAGGGTTCTCTCATCAGAGATCTATCTCCCTTACCATTCCGGCTTTAATTTTCAAGAAAATAAACTCTCTCAAATTTTCACTCCTCTTCCTGCTTTAGTTGGCCTGCGCAGAGACTTTTCCCATACAATACTATTGCTTATAAGAACCGTTTTATATTTGCCATTTAAAATTATTCAAAATTATTCGTAGCAACTTACGAAAAAACTGATAAAAACTGAAAATATCTACAAAAATTCATAACAAAAAACTTAAGGTTGTCAGCAACGTCACTATAGTTATTTACTTGAAGTTAAGCACAAATAATTTACCACCACTTTTATGTATCTCAATCCTGACATATTGATACCACAAGTGCATTCTGAGCAATGGAATTTTGAAAACTTCATATGGTTTTATGGGTTAGGATATCCCTAAATAATTGAGGTTCAAAATCATGTGATGAAAAATGAAAAACAAAACATTGACCAGTAATGTGACACCATGTCATCACACCTGCGCTTACTTCAAGTTCACTTTTTATAGAAAATGTGTCAACTTCAACTGCTAACATCTCGAGAACTGAACTTGGGAAATGAACAAAACTTTCAACATAATGCTTAGGTTATGTTATCTTAATCATATCAAACATAAATTTTGTAATGGGCTGTTCTTTCAAACAATATTCCTCCAGGAATATGCCTTAACGTTAAACTGGAAATATCCTTAAATAAATGAACTAGTGTATTTATGTCAAACGTCTGTCGATATTAAAACACTTATAGATTAACAAAACCAACAAAACACAGAATGAAAAAATGTGACAAGTTCATAAAACGACTTAATTAGCTCGTAAAAAATAAAATTAAGTAGGATATCAAAAACGACTTAAGCGCACCTTGAAGAGAAAACGTCGTATGCCAGAGTTCTATTTTTTTAGTGAATTGATTGGTTGTAGTTTCTGCTTTTAATACTATTATTCCTTTTTAATTGAATTTGAAGTTAACAAATGGACTTATATGTTCCTTTTTCCGTTTTTTTGTGCTATGACCGAGTGGATAAGGCGGTGGCATTTGAAGCGATGACGCTTAGCAAACGGGAGGTCTGGAGTTCGATTCCTGGCCGGGTCCAAGTAAGGTGGGTTTTTCATCCAAGAGCGAATATACGGTTTTCCCATCTGAACTGGCCTTTCAAAAATACCAAATTTGATCCAAATTGTTGAATTGGTTGCCACCCGACGTGAAGTTGTAATTCACAAGCCAATGGCTTCTCCCACATTCGTGGTCGGTTAGCGTCGTAAAACAACTGCCCTTCAAGGCCTGATTATTATTATCGTCGTCGTCATCGTCATTGTCGTCATCATCTTTATTGTAAGTTCATTTCAGTTGTGCTTCGTCAGCCATTTGCCATTTATTCGACGACAATAAGGAAAAATTCCTCAGAACTTTAAAAGAATAGTCCAGAGCCATACTTATATTTGATATGTTAAAGGGGAACATGTCCTTAGCATTTCTGTGATTTCACTGTTCGTTTTTCAAATTTGGTTCTCGAGATGAAAGCAGTTGAATGTGGCAAGGTTTCTGCACACTGTAGAATGAACTTGTAGCAAGCAGACGTAATGTCATGGAATTTTAAAAGCTAGAGTATATGCCTCAGGGAAGCCTCAGGCAAGATGGTATGCTTCATCAATTCCAGGTCAAAATAATAGGATGAAAAATGAAGAGAAACATAATGCTGACCAACAATGTGAATATATGACATAACACCTGCTTGCTTCAAGTTCACTTTTATAAAAAATTTGCTAACTGCAACTGCTAATATCTTGAGAACAGAACATAGAAAATGAATGAAATTTTCACCAGAACGCTTAATATATGTTCCTCTTTAACATATCTACATACAAATTTGTCTCTGGATTATTTTTTTAACTCAAACTTGACCTCCCATAGCCCGCGGAGCGGATGAAGTCTTTTCGTTCAGCTCATCGCTATGAAAAACCAAGGTCCACAGGTGTTGGAGTCAAATGATTTCAACTGCGTAGAAATCCAACGCAAACTTCACTTACATAGCTGTACGTGTACGTGCATTGGTTCAAGCAAGGCTATTAAACGTTTATTTAAAAGAGATACATTGCTACCATCCTACAACAGTACACGGAGTCACAGCAGTCAATGTAATTTGACACTAGTATTGTATGGTACCATGTGAGCATACACACACAGTACATCCACTAATTACTAACAGCCTACTGTAGCACACAGCCATGAGGAAAGAAAGTTCGATATTTTCCAACCAAGGACTATTTGTCAACTTTTAAACCAACTCTCAGTGAGAAGCTCTCATCCTTTAGAAGACGCTGCCCATGATCGAAACTTCCACCTGCAAAAGAAGCGCCATAAGACGTATTAAGCCTATGTTTTTGTTCCTGGTTAAAACGACTTTGCGGTCAACTTTGCATTGCAAAGATTTAGAGTCATTGAGCACCACCTACCTCAGGAAGAGAACAATTGTGGTGAGTGCTCTTGAATATTAAGGCCATCAAAGTTTGGGCTCATTCAAAGGATTTTTTACTATCGCCGGCAGGCTCTGAGTGGCAGCAGTTTGAGGGGGCTGCAGCCCCAGAGGCGCTATGCAGGCTAGACCTCCGGTGACAATACCATTCCATCACAAATCAATTATCAGTAGCTGCTGAAAAATCTGTTGGTCTGATGATGCATCGCAGATAAGACATGATACCATAGCCACTCGAAAATAATTTAGTTCAGAGTTCTGGTTCATTAAAATTTGCAAAAACAACAAATTTATAATTACATCTCATGAATTTCTCAATGTTAGAAGTATAGACACAATATTTTGGATCACAGAAAATGAACTTAAATAAAGTACAATGTGCATTGACATATAGCTTGGTTCTTCAGGTACGTCTCTGGAAATACAAAAGTATATGTTTCAACATTTTTTCTACAGTATAAGAAATAGGAAGAACCAAAGTGGTGTGTCTCCTCCATTTGCAAATTTTTGCCTTTTTCAAGGAGTTTAGGCATAAATGGTTAGAGATTTTTACAATGACAAAATTAGTCTAGAAGGTTTCGTTATGGGGGTATAATGAGGTTTAATAATACTTACTTCTTGATTCTTACATGTAAGACATTTTGATTGGAAAATTTGAGGGTGGGTCACAAGGAAGGTGCTTGTCCCCCTGCTCCCCATGGCCACTTGCCTGGAAATACAGCAGTGCATCTAATTACTGTAGTTTTATATGCAAAGCCTTTCTCCCATAGGTACAGTACCCTAAAAATGTTCCCCTGCCATCATAGTTGTTTATTATTCAGCAATGCTTTTAAAAAATTGTCTGAGAAGCATCCCAGGTACAACCCGTGGTGTTTATTGGTACCCGCTAGGGTAACTAGTCTAAGGGAGTACTAGTATCCCTGGTTGGGCACAAGGGCATTAAAGTGCACATCAAGACGAAAAATCCGAAAATATATACATATTAAACAGCACGTAAAAAATTGTAACAGTCCAACTCCTACTTACCTTCATACAGTAAGACATTCTTGAACCGAATGAAAAATGATGAAAGTTATTTACTTAAAACACATTAGTCCATTGTGCAATAATTTGCAACTTTCTTGCTGTACCACTCACATTACCTGCTTTGTTTCCCTTTAAAATTAAAAAGCTTTTTATGACATTGAACACGTCCTCTTTGCTTGGACAGCATGTTACACAGAGCTCTTAATTAATAATACTGTACATCACCCCATAGGAGGAAGAGTACTAGCACACCCTGGCGAAAGGTGCAGTAACTTTCAGAAAAAGAAAGAAATACAAAAGACTGTAATTTGAGTAGTACAACAATTACATCACAAATTATTGCACAATGTCCCATTTTCATATGCGGGAATAATACCCAGCCAACATGCCCAGCTGGGCCCCAACTGGGTTTCAGCTGGGTTACTTGCTGGACCCCAGCTGGGGCCCATCCGTGTTTGTCACGTGTTCCCAGGTGGGGCCCAACTGGGCTAGCCTTTCCCAGCTGAAGCCCAGCTAGGCTTCAGTTATTGAAGCGGGGCACAGCTGGGCTTCAGCTGGGAAAGGCTAGCCCAGTTGGGCCCCCCGTGGGAACACCTGACAAACACGGATGGGCCCCAGCTGGGGCCCAGCAAGTAGCCCAGCTGAAACCCAGTTGGGGCCCAGCTGGGCATGTTGGCTGGGATACTTCAACGTTTCATATCTCAGATTAGGAATATCCAACAAAAATTTGAGTTGGACTGTTAGTCTTCATATTTCATGCGATTTAATATAAATTTTCGAATTTTTTGACTTGAGGTACACTTTAAAGAAAAAAATTCATTCAATTCCTACATATGAAATGTTCTGAAGACTTAATCAGTGAAGATAAAAACATTTAAATGTGAATTCATATTGATCACTGGTGTTTTCTATTACTCTATAATTAATTTAGACCAATTTCTGTTCTTAACACTTGACCTATTTATAACGTATTATGACACCCTGGGAACTGGAAGTTTTGTAACTATACTGTAATATGTCCTGAGTCCTCCAGGCACATTGTTAAGCCTTGCCAATAGATTCAAATCAAACTTTGTAAAACAGGGAAATAAACAAACTTGGTCTAGACCGGACAAAGGACAGAATATTGGTTATTAGGATCTTCACTTTTTGACATTTTTATACTCAGTGAGTTGCTCTCAAATCTTCACTTTAATCTCAAAATGGAGTTTAAGAATTGAAGGAACTTACTCAAAATGATCTTGAAAATGGTGCTTGCCATCAGACCCCTCTTCTCTCTTCTACAGTGCCAAACAACTTCAATGATCAATTGATCATACGGTAGGAAGTTGGTTCCAAGGTGACGTAGCACCCTCCGTACGTTGTCATTCAAGTGGGCTCCTGGGAAAAGACCAATATGTACACAGAATCTACATAATATATAAAAATATTTTAAAAAAGTGGATAACAAACATACCTACTGTACATGCATACATGAATTCTACCCACATGCATAAACATACAGGGCTCAAATGACCGACAGCACTGATAGCCATGGCTATCGCGACCTTCCTAATGACTGTGCTGCCCCTCAAAAATGTCCCATTGGAATAACACAGACCAATAGCAATTTTGCTCATTATGGCTATGTCTTTTTGAATCTAATGAGCCCTGATTATACAGTTCCTTTAGTCTAGAAAAGGATGAAGTTATACTTGTCATTCATGATACAGTAAATACTTTAACAGTAAACAAGATAACCAAACCAAAAGAATTACTGCGTAGCACTACTACACAAATTGTTGTAAACTCTCCAGTATTAAGCTGTTATGTATGAATGGAAATTACAAGATTTTTGGCTTAATTTTTACACCAGAAAAGATTGCTTTAAGGTTGATGCCAACTGTGATACTGTGAAACATGCAGACCACCAGGGTTCATACACTTTTCTCGAGATAAAATTCAAGCACTTTGCAAGGACTTTTCAAAGTGTAACTTGGTTTTTAAAGGACATCAAATCGCTTTTACGCAGCACTCCCAAAATTTTTCATAGTATGAAATACTTGAGCACACCTTGAGGGTTTCAGGGAAAAACTTTTTAAGGATGACAGCACTAATTTAATAATCAAAATGAACTTCCATGTTATGCAAACACTATCATCTCAAGGAACCGCTAACTAAGTATCATTTAGACAAACCATCAACAGTGTACAAGAGAATCTGTAGAGCTGAAGGGGCATTTTGCAGATTTTCATAAAAAATACTATAGGGCCCACATGGAACCTTGGACCAAAATGCCCCCAAATGTAAACAGATCACTAACCAAGCATCACTATCACAGGCCTTCAACTCTATTCAAAATAATCTGGAGGAAAATTTCATCATTTGCAATACTTCACAAAATGGACCCTATGGTCTACCTTGGGTCTTGGACTCCAAACACCTCAGGAGTCAGGGATAACCTGGAGGTGCCACTAAGTGAAACATCATGATCATTGTAAACAAACCATCAACATTGTACAAGAGAATCTCTAGGGGCAAGCAATTTACAGAATTTTACAAAAAAGGGCCGTAAGGCCCACATGGGACCTTAGACCTAAGCTTCCAGAACACCATATGATCACTAATTAAGTACAACTATGACAGACTGGCAGCTCTGTCTAATATTAAGTTGAGGAAAGACTGACCATTTTGCAATACTTAACGATGTGGACAACAGGGCACATGTTGGGCCTTAGACAGAAACTTTCTAGACACCCAAAAGAACTATTAACAGAGGATCACTAGATCAGTATGACAAGTCATCAACATTGTGAAACACAATCTGTAGGAGGAAAAGCATTTTGCAAACTTTCATGGAATGGGCCATATTGGGGCCCACATGGAACCTTGGACCAAAATTCAAGAATGTCATAAACAATCCATCAGCAAGCATCATTATGACAGACTGTCAACTGTTTTAAGAATTAGAAGGAAAAAAATACTGTGCAATATTTTACAACATGGACCCTACGGACCATTTTGGGCCTTGGGCTCAAAATTCCTGAACACCCTGAAGGTACTTCTTATAGAGTATCACTATGACGAACCATCAGCATTGTGCAAGAGAACTGCTGGAGGAGAAGCATTTTGCAGAATGTCATAAAATGGGCCACATGGGACCTGGGACCAAAAATTCCTGAGCACCCAAATGGGCCCCAGCACCCAAGGAACATTGTGCCCAAACTTCAATCAGATTCATGAAAGCACATTGGAAGAAAAGAATTTTTGAACAAGTGTGGACAGATAGCTAGATGGATTGAGTGATGCTGCCTGATCAGTATGAGCTAATAAGGAAAGGTACACCTGGGTCCCGGCATTGCACAGCTCACCTAGGGCTAATAGTGTCACCCTCTTCAGATTTTAACTATATTTTGTGATAGAAAAGCCTTTCCTGTCAGATTCATCATCTTCTGGGCTTATTATGTGCAAAACAAGTGTTGTACTTGTCCAGTTACGATCCTGAAGGCATAACATTTGTTCCACACAAGCGACTCAGCCTAACACACTAAGCCAAAGTGGAGCCTATACCCGGAAAATTTTGCCGATTTTTGCTAAGTACCTGATCGTTTTATTATCATAATATCAATGGGTTTAGATTGTTTTAAGGTGAATCTGCCAATATTTTAGATGGTAAGATGTCTGTGACCATTTGTTTGGTAAATGTGGTTTTGTAAAATTCAAGCACTTTTCAAGGACTATGATGAAAAAGTACAAAATTCAAGCACTTTCAAGACATTGAAAATGAATGAATGATTTAAATTCAAGGACTTTCAAGGTTTTCAAGGCCCCGAACGAACCCTGGACCACTCTTCAGTACTGTACGTTCAGCATCATGACATCATCCATTTGGAAATACCTGTATCACACTAACTGCAGGTTCACTGCTATTGACAGCAACTAAAAGTGTTTACACCAAAAGTGAAGATAGACTTGAAAAAAACATAACGACCTTACAAGAGTTCCGCTGAGCTACTTGAAATTGTCTCTTGATTCAATTGCTCCAGGTTCAAGCACATTGTCCTTTTCTAAGTAGTGGCTCATTCAAGACATCATTATCAACTTATGGGATGCTTCCTTGCAAAAAAAAAAGCATGCAACATCCCTAGGATCACTTTTTGACATTCTTTGAGTTCTTTCAGTTTCATCATTATCCACCTCAAAGCTTCCAGTGGGATGCAAGTAATGAACACAGTACTGTATGTCAGCGTCCAAGGTATTTCTTAACCCAATCTGGGTTTTTTAACCCGATCTGTATCGGTGATAAACTTGGATTTTCGGTCGAAAAACATGGTTTTTCTACCGAAAATCCAAGTTTATCACCGATAATCCAAGATTATAGCGAAAAACATGGTTTTTCGGAGATAAACGTAGATTTTCCACTGAAAATCCATGTTTTCGGTCGATAAACATGGTTTTTTGATCGATAATCCATGTTTTTCGAATTATTGAGCATTTAGCTTGCCATAAACGTTTCCCTACTCGAAAAGCAAGCATACCAAGAGCTGGAAGCTTCTCCTTTAAAAACCGATTTAAAAATATCAACCAATCAGAGCCCTGTATTAGGGTATTCTCTTGCACATCCAAAATTACCGAATGTAAGCAAACGACGTCATGCTTGTGAAATTTGCACAAGTTAATGTACAATATGCCGTGGCATTATCACGAAAGGGATATGTACGTTCTGACGTACTAGCCTCGTGTTGACATCCGTGTATGCTTGCATACATAAACTTCGTAGTGTGCGCGAGCGCCATTTTGGGGCAAACTAACGTAATATGTAATGGCCTGTTTCCAAAACCTTTTCGTGAATATTTACGGTGTCATTGCAGTGATAGCTTAGTACATTACGTAGGCTATAGCGGCAAAATGTTGATTTGCTTAAAAGTGACACGTTTAACCATTATGAAATATTCGCCGATTATACTCGAGGTACAGTGGCATACCGTAATAAATATAAGGCCGTACACGTGCAAGGCACAGTTTACGTAGCCGTGCCGAACATTGCCGGCACAGTCTTTGTCAGCTGGGCGGGTTGATATGCCTGCTAGTTTCTGCGTAAAACAGTACGGTGTGATTTTGCATCGCCGTCAGATAGCTTGCGCTCAAAATTATAAGTGATGTATATATGTGTGATATGTGAAAAGTATCACTGCCTTACGATAGCGGGATCGGGCGGCAGCCTATGAAAATTTCAACTTTGCGAAACGAAGTACAAACAATTTTCAAACTTAAACATAATTTCTAGGGCCTCTCTTTATTCTCAGTCTCGGAGAATTTTTACAAAATTGGCAAAGTACATTTCTTTCCGCCCCAACATTTTTAGGGGCCTTAAGTAACGGGCGGAATGTACTTAGGGCTGAAACTAACAGACCCCCCCCCCCTACAACACTGAACATGCTATAATATTAACATAGGGCCTATGCTTAGGCTAACATTATATGTAACATATATATACATATATATATATATATATATATATATATATATATATATATATAAATATATATATATATATATATATATATATGTATATATATGTATATATATATATTGGAAAGGTTGCAATAAGTTCTTACAACATAGCTTTACAGAACTGTTTCGTAAGGGCCAATAATGTAGGTCCTCACTCCTCAGAAGCCTGAAGTAACCTACTTCAGGCTCCTGAGGAGTGAGGACAGGCTCCTGAGGAGTGAGGACCTACATTATTGGCCCTTACGGAACAGCTCTGTAAAGCTATGTTGTAAGAACTTATTGCAACCTTTTCAATATTACAGCTCCTTCACAGGGTTGAGCACTCTACCATTGCCTGGTTGACATTATTAATTAATTTTTATTATTACGGTTATATATATATATATATATATATATATATATATATATATATATATATATATATATATATATATATATATATATATATATATATATATATGAGCATTCACGAGGACGTCCCAAAGACGTTTTAAAGAATAACGTTTGTAGAACATTATGGTTAAAACGTGTTCACGCAGTTGTCGTCAGCGTTCATTTTCACTTCATCTCTGCTCTCACAGGTTTCTGTATCTCTTCGGGGATCGGCTGGCGAATAAACAATTATGTTCAGCTCGATATAGCATTAACTTTGATCTCTGGTTGGGCTTGCGTCAAACGAGAACTAGTACTGTTCCAAAACAAGGCGCCTGCTCAGGAGGTGAAATACGAGTTGCTTGATCTGTCATTTGAACAATGGCTAAACCAGCTTGGCGTTATGGCTCAGTGGTTAGAGCGTCCGCACGAGAAAGTGGGAGGTCCCGAGTTCGAATCCCGGTGGAGTCAACATCGTTTTTTCACCTCAGCCAGATTTTCCAGCTATATATATATATATATATATATATATATATATATATATATATATATATATATATATATATATATATATATATATATATATATATATATATATATATATATATATATATATATATATATATATATATATATATATATATATTGGTTGTTAGTGCTGTGTGTAAAATGGCTCATTTTGTCCTAAACAATAATGTCTTTGAATTTAATGAACAGTTCTTTTTACAAACCTCAGGTACCGCCATAGGTACTAAAATGGCCCCCTCTTATGCTAATATTTTTATGAGTGTGTTTGAGGAACAAGCGCTTGCGTCCTTTCCTTATAAACCAGACGTGTGGCTCAGGTTTATTGATGATATCTTTGTTGTTTGGACTGCGGGGTCTGGTAAATTTTTCGAGTTTATGGAGGTTCTTAATTCTCAGCACCCCAACTTAAAGTTCACTTTTGATTTTTCTTTTTCTACTGTTCACTTCTTGGATGTTACTATTGTTAAAAATGAAGCGGGTTTAATCAGCACTGACCTTTATATTAAGCCGACCGACACCCATCAATTTCTTTTGTCTAACAGTTGTCATCCTGGTCATGTTAAGCGTAGTATCGCGTATAGTCAAACTATGAGGATCCTTAGAATCTGTTCTAACCCTCAAACTGCAGTTCGTCGTTGCAATGATCTTGCCACATACCTTGTAAAACGCGGCTATAATCGACGTAAAGTTATGCAGCAGATTAAAAGGGCCCGTTCCAATTTTACCAGCCCCACCCATCCCCCAGCTAGTACTGAAGAGGAATACAAGAAGGTTTACTTTACTGTTGACTACCATCCGGGGTTACCTGATATTAGCGGCATTTTACATAAAAATATGTCTCTTCTCCATTGTTCTTCACTAATGAAGCGTGTTATTCCTCACCCCCCTGTTGTTAGCTTCCTTATATCCCCTAATCTCAAAAAATTATTAGTCCGGGCTAAACTTAAAACTCCTCCCAGTCGGGGGACCCCCTGCGCACCTTGTAATAAGAACAAGACCAAACCCTGTCAGTTGTGCGGTCTGCTTATTTGTAATAATTTTATTGTCAGTACTTCTTCTGGTAGAAAGTTCAAGTGCAGAAATTTTAATACTTCTTGTGATGCTAAATTGGTTATTTATTGTATCTTTTGTCCGACTTGTAATTATCAGTATGTGGGTCAAACTAATAACTTTAGAATCCGTATGAATGCTCATAAGTCAGATCTTTCAAAATGTGTTAAGGGTGGTTCTGATTTTAAACATTGCACAGAGCTTTACAAGCATCTCAAGGCACATTCACCTACCAAGTTCTATTTTCAGATTTTAGATGTAGTGCATTCTTCTCGCAATTCGGATAGGGATAATCTTTTGGATAAAAAGGAGAGGGAGTGGATTTGGAATTTGGATTGTGTCTACCCAAAGGGTCTCAACATAAATGACGGTTTTAACTGTCAAGCCAAAAAACGACGTGCTGGTAGACTGTAGCCGCCTTTTTATCCCCTTTTATGTCTCCTGCTTCTACTTAGCTTTTATCTCCTTTGTTAGGGTCCTAGTTTTCACATTTTATCTTTTGTGTTGGGTTGGGTCTGTTTTTAAATTTCTAGTAAGTGCTTTTTGCCTTTCATCCGTTTTATAGTGTCTGTTTTTCGTTTTGCCTTTTAGTTGTCTAAAAACGTTTCTGAGGAAGGGGCCGGTGGTCCTGAAAGCTAAATATATGCTCTTGTTTCACCAGTTTTTACTATTTGTTTTATGTTTTTACTGGTGTGGTGCTTTTCCATTTGGTTTATATATATATATATATAAAACAATTGTGTTCAGCTGGATGGCATCAACTTTGATCTTTGGTTGAGCTTGCGTCAAAACGAGAACTAGTGCTGTTCCAAAAAATTAGGCGCCTGCTCAGGAGGTGAATTGCGAGTTGCTTCATCTGTCATTTGAACAAAGGCCAAACCAACTTGGCTTCATGGCTCAGTGGTTAGAGCGTCCGCACTAGAAAGCGGGAGGTCCCGAGTTCGAATCCCGGTGGAGTCAACATCGTTTTTTCACTTCAGCCAGATTTTCCAGCTTTACCAATTTGATTTATATATATATATATATATATATATGAATATGAAGGTTGGGACCATACAGATGGTAGAGTGCTCAACAAAGTAGGAGCAGATATACTATAAAATGCTAAAAGTCAATCTAAAAGTTAAAATGTCATATCCATGATCAATGATATGACATTTTAATTTTATAGTATATATATATATATATATATATATATATATATATATATATATATATATATATATATATATATATATATATATATATATATATATATATATATATATATTTATTTCACTAATTCGGCACTTAGGGGGAAATTTGTTGTTGAAAACAACAACTTTTACATGTGACCAAAAGGTTACTGAGAAATAATGAAGAGGCCAAAATAAGAAAAAAAATGAGGATATGACGTCACATGAGCTTGCTTCACGTTACCTTTTTGTTGAGAATGTGAAATGCAACCTAACTTGCTCATATCTTGAGAAGCGCACATCGGATATCAATGCAAAGTTTTACAAAAACGTCCCTTTAACTAATCAAAACTTGATTTGACCTTGGACACATTTTAACAAGTAATTTAAGACAAGATGACCCCTTTTTAAAATTAAACGTCTGCACTACACTGTCAGATGCACAGTATGGTTTCATTTTCTGTCTTGAGCATTCGCATTTTCGTTGCACTGGTGCCAGGCGATTAAGGGATTTTGTTTTGATTTAATGAGTGATTTCCACACATCGACTGCTAATTTTTCACTAGCGAACATAGTACAGCGTTTGTCAGAACATTACTTTGGATTTAATTGCTATGTCAGCACTGCGATCAAAGCAGGCTGTTAGAAAAAATTGAAACTTGCAGACTTCACGTAGCATTGCAAAGTACTTTAGTCTTTTGCATGTTTCAAAAACTGTAACTTGGAACATTCCTGAACCATTTTCTGTGACAGAAGTTCCATGTATAGTAAAAACGTTGAAAACAAAAATTTACACTGTTAGAGAAAGATTTCCACAGGTCTTATAAATTAATCGAATCCTAGTATATGGTTCAAAACTGAGATACCAAGTTGTGTAATCTGATAGTGTAGTTTATAAAAGACCATAAGCCTAGTCTTTTCGCCAATTGCAAGCAGAATAACTTGCATTGATATTTAAACTGCACTTTAGGAAGAAGTTGGTAAACAGTTTTTAAATTTAAATATTAAATCGCTGAAACCTTTTTAAGTCTGAAAACTGGTTGCTCCGAAAAATGTTATTAAAATTAAACATGGCGGAAACATATACTTGCTCAGCAGTTTTCATATCTTTTTTCCTGTATTAAGTTCGACTTCTTCAGCTTCATTGCAAAATGGCCATTTATAGAAGATGGTAATATTATTTGTGTGATCTTTGACCTCGAATACATACTTGTCTATCAGGGAGGTCCCTGGTCTAGCTAGGCACGAATGCTGCCCTGGATCTGTGGATTGTCGCTCGAAGAAATGTTTGTATCAAGTGCTGAATAGTCAAAGCATGATATAAATAAACTATGGAGCAATAACCACTTTATGAATATACATTGTTCTTAAGATGACTGCGTCAGATTAATTTCGTTACTGCGTGTTAAAGGTATTTAAGACTTCTAGCAGATTATATGATAAACAGTACTCGCAGTGTAGAGTCTTGATGAACAGACGAATCGGTACTGCCTTGGCTGGTAAGTTGTTTTGGTCAGCTTTTTCGATTTATGGTAAAACGAAATTCAAGTAGAACTACATAGCCTAAATATTGAATAAGTGTATAAAACTCGTCACTTTATTGCATGTTTTTCGTGGAGAGATTAAGGGAGGTTCAATTAAAGAATTCCCATTTAAAGAGAAGATTGCCTTTTGTAAGAGTTTATGTGTAGATCCTTCAATATTGAACAATTTTTTTAGGGGTGCACCGGATTTGGAATTTTAAAATCCGGCCGGAACCGGATTTGCCGGATTTAGTCAAATGAAAGAACAGGAACCTACTGGTGGGGTTATACCTTAGGATACCTAAGGAACCTCAGTGGATGTAGGTCTCTTGACCTCTATATCTGTATCACCTTAGCCACCATCAGCAAATGTAGCAGTGGTCAGGAGCTATGTTATGTCTATTTTATTCGTGAGCAGAGTTTTGGTATTCCCTCACAGAAACTGTTGAGTTCATGTCTAATTTGGGTTTTGTGATGTAGCATGTTTCATGGGTGGTTGGTCTAAGTAACAAAATGTTACTTCATACAGTACCAACCCTGAATGAGATGCCCAGGGGTTCAGTTCAGTGAGGGATAAAATCAAGATGTGTTTTGAACACTTAGCTGACACTTTTAAAGCCCGACAAGCAACATGTTGAAAATGATTTCATAAATGTCTGTCCATGCAAATTAAGGGACTAAATTATGAAAACATTGGCAGTCAATATCCAAACTGAAAAGGAATCAATTACAATTTAAAAGGAACCAATTTCAATTCTTAAGGTGATTCAATGCATGTTTTAAATGGAAGATCTCAGTATAAAACCTATGCTTTACTGTACATGCAAAGTGGTAGTAATCATGCTAGTAACAGTGTAGGGTCATGTATTTGTTGATGGGCAATTTCATAGATAGGAATCATCTCAGGAAGTTGTCCAACTGTCAGAGGACCATAGGATGTAGGACTATGCTAAGTAATGTGAAATTTTCTCAATGTACTGTAGGCCTATCAGTCGTTGGCATTATATTTCATCGGTTTTTTATCTGTTAATTGCGAAGCTGATTTTAATAGTCAAGGAGTCACTGACACTATTTATACTGCCACCATATTTGTACTATTTTAGTTGACAAGTAAGGATATTAATGTGATTAGAAGATTTGTTGATGGGCCCCAATAAAAAAAATACTTGATTCCCATCACCATGGCAAGACTGATTTTGGACACTAGTGGATATTTTTTTTTAATTTGGTATTACTGTATAAAACCCTTCTTGGTCGACCTGTTAGTCCATGCCGCCCCTCATCCCCTCCTATTGATGTAATTCCCCAGCTTGCCTGCAAGCAGTGTCTGGCATCAGTCATTTGGCATAGTCAGGAACTCGGGATAGCGCCCTCTAAACTAGAAGCCAACGTGATAGTTTTTCCTCATCTCCATGCAACTTGCCAGTTGAGTTTTTGTAGTTAACATGTTCCTCGGTACTTACACACCTCGTACACCTAGTAGCTATCGCTCCACGGTGTCAGGACAAATCCAAGGTTGAAGACGGTCAAGAGGAGACAGGAAGAGCTACCATGTTGCCCTCTACTTCTAGAGAGTGCTATCCTTGCAGCCAAATGACTTATGCCAGGAAGTGCTTGAAGGCAAGCCAAAGAATTACATATGTAAACAGGAGAGTAGCAGGGTTCATACACTCTGAAACCAGGTAAGTTTGTTGATTGCTTCCATCAACTCCAATTGCATTTTGGCTAAGGAAATGTGACATCTGCCATCTTTTCCGATGGTTTTTGAATATACAGTATTGCCCAGAATCACTATAAATCGTAGCAACCTGACTTCTGTACATCAACTTGAAAAGAGCACCGCAGAAGATATATCTGGATTTGATAATCTGTGGGTTGATTGACACTGCTTCACAAAATATTTTAAATCACTGGGACCTTTTATGAGTAACTATATATGTATACATTAAGTACTGAATGGGGGGCGGGGGGTGACTAAGTCCTTCATCATATTAAAAGGTTTGCAACTACTGATACTGTAACACTATATAGCTAGATCTCGAAATGTTAGTAGCACACTCCCATCTTAGTCTTCAGCATTTTATGACATTTTTTTAAGTCCTGTAGTAAATTCAGTTGTGTTGTATAGCTTACCTACAGATCCGGCAAATCCGGCCGGATTCAAGACAAAAACCGGCCGGTTTCAAGACAAAATCCGGCCGGATGCCGGATTTGGAAAAATCCCCAAATCCGACCGGAATTCCGGCAGGATTTGAAATCCGGTGCACCCCTAATTTTTTCCATTTTAATGCTGTGAGTGTCGATTGCTTACAGGGACAATCAGAGTTTGACAGAGGATATAAATCTTTTGTTCCAGCATCACCTTTCTTTCTCTTCTGAACTGATTGCTTACCAGAACATAGAAACATTGAAGAGGTCTAGAAGAAATGTTAACCCTCCAGTGCCCGGCTCAAATCGGGGCATATCTGCGCGTCTCGGCGGTCGGCGGAAAAGCGGACGTAGCATGTCCCGGATGCTCCGCGTGAAACAGTAAAGACGTGTGTGGGCCGCACTCTCCGTCTGTGTCAGAAGTGCAACACTGGGCAGTAGAGGGTTATTCAAAGCTTTTGGAGTGTTTTTACTGCGGAGCTGGCGGCGCTACCTCTGCATGTGTGCTCAGCCCTGTGGTGCAGATGCTTAGAGAATAAAGTCAACGGTGCCCATGTCTCTACATCAAATTCGAACAGGCTATGACGTAACGCATATGGGCTGAGAGACCCGAGGCGAAGCCGATGGTCTCTGCCTATATGCGTGACGTCATAGCCCGTTCGAATATGATGTAGAGACATGGGCACCATGACTTTATTCCCATTCATAAATACTTTAATGTCGAGAAGTTTAGAAGGGGAAAAGCTTTCTTTTTTATAAATTTTCCATTGATCATCAATTATTCTCCTTAACTGACTTAAATCGGCTCATTGAGTTGATATCGGTCAACTTGATGAGAGTCTCAAAGGGTCACTACCGCATAAAAATGCTTATTGTTAGCATAACAAGTCAAGTTTCAAGACAAAATGTCACAGAAAACGTTTAAATTTTGAATTTTCTAGTGTCCTGACTTGTAACGGTTTTGTACATAATTTGAAAAAGTGTCTGGTCACGAATTTTTGAAAGCCGACTTCAACCGTTAAGTACTTACTCATAAAACAGTTATTTTTGTGAAGGGTATAGGGATTGTCTAAGATAGACCATTTGTCACTGGTATGTAAAGAAAACTTAGCAAGTTTGGAAAAATTTGTTGAATTTCATGAGCCAACTCAATGAGCCGCTTTAAGTTTCATGAAGTGCTCGTACAGGTGTACGTTACCATGACATTGACATTGAATAGCGTAGCGAAAAGCTGTATTACTGCAATGCACATAAGTAGCTGGCTAGCTGCACGCTACCTTCGTCACACGTCGCTTGCACGGACGTGTGTACGTACGTGTACACAGTCATGACTCATAGTCATACAGTCATAGGCCTATACTATGTGCCGTCTATTTGACTAGGCTAACAAGTTATATCTTGGAAGTCTTGAACGAGGTCATATTTGGAAGATTTTTCTCTTGGATTTGGGACTATTGTCGTGAATAGTTCGACTAAAAATTTAGTAGCTTGAGGATCTGTGGTTTGGTTTATATGCTCACTGTGAAGTTTGACTTTGACACACTAACGTCCTGCTATACGTTGTTGAAAACAGACTAAACAACTAACGTTAGGCTAACAACGTTAGGCCTAGCCTTTCAAATTAGCGTTACGTTGTTTTCGAAATGAGGCTGAGTCAGTAAACTAGCTTGACCTTTTTGAGTGGAACTGTATGGAACCAGACATATTTGCCTTTACTAACGGTGGCTGTGGCAATTCCTAAAGTTTTCATTGCAGAGAGAATATATCGCAATCTTGATAACGTTTGTCGATGCAGCAGACAGGCTACTTGGGCCGGCTAAGGCTCTTCTTAATATTATCACATCTGCATTTCCTTTGGCGATTCTGGTGCTAAATTTCCTTACATAGCTTATGGTGCACAGAATACTTGACCACGCCTTATGTATGGAATATGCGAGATGAGCTTTTAAGGTTAGTGAGTAACGTTATACTCGGGCACTCATTTCAAAACTGCTTTTTTTCATCGCCCCAGATAGGCTAGAGGTTTCGAGTCTAACTGAGGTAGGCCTAGGCCTAGGAAGTCATGTAGGCCTAGTCCTACTTATATGTCTTTTTCTCATCAACAGTGTACCATATCAATATTTACACGATCGGGGTCTAAGCCTAAGCCTGGGCCCTAGTATGTGGACTTTGAAACACTAACAAGACCTCCACTTAATATTAATTAATGCCATGGTCTGAAATCTGATTAGGACCTAATTTATTCGTTTCAGTGTACACACAACATTGCGGTCAACCAAATATATTTACATTTTAAGTTGGACAGTTATGGGGTAAATTACAGTCGTAGCTTTTATGCCTTAATTGCTTAAAACGTCAGGCACCATTTTGAAGTAATTGGGCTAGTATATGTGTGCTATGTATGTGATCTAAAACTATGTAGGCCTAGTCAAGCCTAAGTAACATATACCGTGTCAGCACAGCTGTGTTTACAGTCATGTTGATCAAAGAGTTTCTCTCCATACACCCTATGTCTAGTCTCTTCACTGGATCGGATTAGAACATGGGTAACTGACCAATCACAAGCCATCATTCTCAAAAAGTATTTATGAATTTAGATTAACCCTCCAATCGGGGCATATTTGTGCCCCTCGGGGATCGGCGGAAAAGCGGACGTAGCATTTCCCGGATCGGCCACAGGTCGCCCTAGCGTTATATATAACAATTTCCCCCTAAGGTGGGAATTAGCATTATGTATATATATAGTGTATATATATATACTGTATATATATATACTGAATATATATATATATATATATATATATATATATATATATATATATATATATATATATATATATATATATATATATATATATATATATATATATAGTGTATATATATATAGTGTATATATATATAGTGTATATATATATATATATATATATATATATATATATATATTTATAAAGGAAAAGGTAAGTCACATCGCCTAACGCCAACACAGTGCTTCGCACAAAACTCTTCATGATTTCTCACCGCATACTACATTTACCCCTTCAGATCTCTCGAGAACCTTCCCATCATCTTCTTCTGAAGAAACACAACAAACTTGAAGTTGCCTTAAACAAAAAATCTCACATCAAATGCCAAAAATCTTCTCCTCCGATTCAATGTTATTTCAAAAAAAAAAAATTATTTGTTTGGTGACAAAAAATTCCACACAGTTGAAAGGCTGTAGGCAGCCTTCGCTACACTCAACTGACCGTGATATGGGATTATTTTTGTTAGTTTTGAGGTCATGTACAAATGTGGTGCAGATTTAAACATGTGGAAAAAAATTCAAAAACAAGATCTGAATCTGATACCTATTCGTCAAATAATTTAATGTTACAAAATCGTATTACAGGAAGGTTTCTTACACCATTTCACTTTTTTATATGTCTAACAACTAAACACTATCGCACATATGGTGCTATTACGGCTTTTAGAAATTTTATACGCATATTAAAAATTGAAACAACTCAAACAATCGGACAAGAGTTATTTCGATTAACGTTTAAATATTAAATAGTGTTACAAGAGGCTAATATCACATTCTTTGATTCTGTAAACATAAATTAGTCAAAATGTTGTCTGAATTGCCTAACCACATTAGTCACACATATTTGACTAATTTGTGTTGATATCTGACTAATTTCGTAGTAATGGACTGGAGAATATTAGTCAAAGCTTGGTAGAGGAAGCTTGATATTTGTTTGAAACTGGGTAAAATTAGTCAACATGGATGACTAACGTGATTGGTCAGTTTAGGGACTGTTTTGACTAATTTGCGTTTACAGTGATGCAGAACGAAGTAAAACATGGTTTAGCTATTTTTTTCACTGAGTCTGGTCAATTCACAGTCAAAGAAGTTTGAAAACTTTGCTCCCTCTTGATTAAAAAAAGAATTCAAGAAGTCATATTTGAGAGATAATATTTTATCTTTTTTAAAAGTATGTTAAAAAGTCTTATCGCTCTTCCAGAAAGTAAGTATCCTCAGAGACGGTCGGGTGAGCAGATGAGGCAGGTGGGATAGAAGGGGGAGTCCATTAAACAAAAACAAAAAGGGAATTATCGCGAAGGTCTGGTAACAATATGAGAGAAATAAGATACACAATGGCATTATTCTGCAATTTAAAGGGCAAGAGCATTCATCCCAAATTGGAGAAGTGTAGTAGACTGTCCAGTTTCATGATTGGCTGTTGGGAGTCATGTGACAATGTTTCTTTCTCTTCAAATGTGATATTTACCAGAAATAACTGCTTGGTTTACCTTGAATATGCAATAGTAAAGTCAAAAAATGTAATGGAAGATACTTTGAAGATAAATAAGATGAAAATTGTGTTATTTAGCCTTTTCTTCAAAATAAGTTTGGGGGACTGCTTTTTACCTTTAAAGTTGAGTAGATGTCATACTTTTTTTTCAAAAAGGCTGCTCATTGAATTTGTTCAGCAGAACTATTTTCGAGTCTGGTATCTTCCATCCAATGAAATTCTGAGTCCTTTTTATTTCCGATTCAAGTCCACATTGATTGCGCCAAACTGAGTTCAACGTCAATTTTGTTATGTCCTTTTGTTAAACCTTACTTTCTAGGGAAGCATCCACTTTTCCAGCGTGCATTTGCCTCCTTTGTTTCGGTTCAGTTGATATGGATATGGTCATCACAGCCTTAATCATTTGCTGCACAGGGATGGGAAAAACAAGAACTTGCAACTTCATCGCCATCAGTAAGAGATTTCGGTAATTCTATGTGGGGCTAAGCTCATGCGCACATCCTCCAAAGAGTCAGAAGAATAAAGCGCTCCTGCACCTGCACCATGTGTTGCAAAATTCTAGTTTGCTTGAAAATATCTTAGTATCATTCTTCCCTAATCCATGCACAATACCCTGTTGGCTGGGAGTTGTATAATATACCCATGGTATTTCCCGTCAGTTGTAAGAAGCGATAAAAGAGAAAGACTTACATCGTATTTGAGCTGTATTTGAAACCAAACTTGTCGTATTTGAAACCTTATTTAAACGTTACCTTTTCTGCAGTACATTATTGTTATGATATGCAATAAAGCTATCGGAGTTGTCCCCCTCTGCTGGTTCCCTATGTGCCTACCTTACAATCAACCATATACACTAACTTAGGCGATGCCCCAAAGCTTCTTCTATTGGGCTCAAGTTCTCCTGATGCCATGCGGTGATCGCGGTAACGCTCGACTCATGCAATCAATTCCACCTTAAGATTTGGTGATGAGAAAATGACAAAATTGGATATTTGATGCACAAAGCAATGAAAACTTAGAAAATAGTCATAATTCTATCAAAATCGATCCAAAATTGACCTTTTGACAGGACAATTTTTATTTGAACATAATCATGAGTAAACTTGAGCTAAACATGCAGATCGTGTGATGACGAGAGAGCGACAGGTCATAAAAGGCTAATGTTATCCATTGCTTTTATAACCTTTACTTTGAGGGCAGTTTGTAACATAAGTATGTTCTGAAGGTCTCATGTTTGGAAGTTTTAATTGTATTCTTGAATACATTCATTATCAATAACCAAACCGTAAACTAGTAACAAAAGAAATTTAAACACGGTGTAACACTCCACAACATTACTTTTGCATAGGCAATAAGTTGCTCCCGAAACATTAAACTTTGAAGAAGCATTATCTCGAGAACTGTAAAAGATATTAACACAATCCCAATGGATTGTTCAGTAAGAAATCTTACTCTGCCACTCCTGCTACCCATAACTGATAACACCTACGAATTTATACTCGTACGTGCTCATTACATTTAAAGTGTTATAGTGTACCTAAAGTCTTATAATTTCAAAAATATATAATTTAGAGGTTTTTGGATTTTATATGTCCAACTCCCATTTTCAGAGCTAGATCCATTGTCGAGAAATTAAATAAATCAAAACAGCCCACTGCAAAATATTTTGTGACCTTCAAAATTGTTTAATGACTTTGAACACTTCATGTTTGCTTGCATAGCATGCTGTACAAAGAAGGTTTAACTAATTACATCACCCCATAAGAGTAAGAGTGCTATCACACCTCGGTGCAAGGTGCAGTAACTTTCAGAAAAACAAAAAAATACAAAGACTGTAATTTGAATAGACATCACAACTTATTGCGCAATGTACCATTTTAAATGGAGTGTATTAACTTCAACATTTTTTTATGTCAGCCTGGGAACATCCTATGAGTATGAGAGTTGGATTATTTGAATCCATTTTCTGCTATGTAATAAATATTTGTGAAATGTTGGACTAGATAAACATTTTAACTACTCAGTGCTCCTCATGTTTTGGAATCACATCCTTACTCAAAGTCATGAAAGGGCGAAACTAGGATTTCACCTTAACGGGAGAGATGGTGACATGAGAAAATTTTGTGGCATGAAAAATCGGCACTCAAACTGGGCGATAGAGCTTCAAACTGGGCGATTCTTTGACGTCATCCGACCGCAAGAAACTAAATGACCTTGGCTGGTGTAAAGTAGTGAACTCTAGTAGAAGCAGACTGGGAGTCCACCGAATCACCACAATTGGTCTGAATACATTACTTTTTAGTCATTATTATGCAAATATAAAATCTCTGGAATTTGTAGTACCATTTTGATCTGTTTCCTGTCTTGATATGTACAAAAACGACAAAATGAGGAATTAAAATAAAAAAGAATAAATCTCATCGAGATCTGTTGGCTTGCAAATCTGGCAGATTTTGCTTTGAAATGTGATCGTTATTTTCACTAAATGTTGACCGATTTTTTCTTTTCAAGGTTTAAATTGGTGTCAACTTGTTACGAGATTTTCGTTTTTACGATTAAAAATGGAAAAATTAAGAAATTTTAGGTCAGCTCTTAAGCGCAGCAACATACGCTCCGACCATGTTAATGGCAAAAATTTACCAAGGTCAGGCTTTCATGTCGGTCTCTGAACAAAGGAGTTTGTCCATATTTCATGCAAGCGTTTGTTATTTCTAATGAAATGAAAACTGATCGCCTTCCTGGGGGGTCCAATGATAGGTTAGGGTAAGCTAGATGAAAAACGGTGGTACATTTTATAAATCAGGCGTTACCCCTGCCCCCTCTCTTTCTTCCCTCTTCTTCCCTTTTCGCCATTTCTTCTTTTCCTCTTACCTGGGGTCGCCCTCCCCAATGCACGTCCTGCAGCTACTTTGTTGAGCAGGTGATGAAAAGAATAATAAAATTATTAGTTTGGTAACATAAAGCCATAAGTTACGCTCTATATTCTTACACAGAATATAAAAAATGAGTCACTATCCTAAAACTGAGTCACCCCCCCATATTGACCCCCAACCCCCCATATTGACTCACTTCATGTCTTTTTATTTTCTGTGAACACAGGTGTATACAAGTTGTCACGATGCAGACTACATTTCTGCTCTACGCTGTTCTCGTAGTGTTTGTCACCATGGTGACAGAGGGCAAGTGTAGTAAACAAGATCGAGATTGCTGCTGTGATAAACGTCGTCAAAGACCTAACGTAATAGTCATGTTGATGGATGACGTAAGTACTTTTAAAGTCTATATCACATAAGGGGGTTGTCGGGACCCTGAAAACTCACCCTATTGAAAGATTAATTCTTTCAGCCTATTTACTTTTAGTCCCTGCCACAACTGTCAAGAACTTCACATTGTCTGCACATACTCCTTTATGGAGGCTTTGCAATTACGTCACGACTACACCTTGCTGGTGAACAATCATGTCAAAAACACATGGCTTTGAGCTAAACGCACTGCACAGTGGGCACTGCGGTATACGCCGTGTGTACACAGTCACCGAGAAAGCGCATCAAGTGTGACCTAGTGCGTAATACATGTACTTAAACATGGCCGCTTGGAAGTATTATGACGTCATATGAAAAACCTCTATATCCTAGGGGAATATCCTGTTGATCATATACTTTGAGACCCAAATTAGTAAAAACAGTCCCTGTGCGCATGCATGTTTTGAACGCAATATGAACTTCGTGCATCTTCTTTTTTTTTTTAAATCAAAGAGCAGTAAGATCTGACAATTTTGGATAAAGTGTGACTATGATGTCACACGAATTCGAAGACCGTGAAGCTCGTCTACAGAGAGGGCACGCTTGTGCGCAACTTTAATCATTGCTAAATGCCGTGGGGAACTAGAACTGCATTTGCTTGCAAATACGCAGAATTGTAGTGTGTGTTAGTCTGACATGTCCTTGCAGTTAGTACACTATGGCAATTTTAATTTGAACTTTAGGAGTTGCTCATGGTGAAAAAGGGGGCTGTTGTTTCGTTTCGGTCACTCCTCTCAACCCTATTTCTTGATACCGTAGTACAAGGATGGACCAGTGTCTCCTAGCTCCCTGGCTGGACGCAAAAGGGAGATAGAAGAATGTCCAATAATGTAAATCAGGATCTTCCATACTACTAATAGAATACGAGTAGCCAGTCACTAGCTTAATTTTGAAGCATTTTGCCAACACTGAAGCAAGTTTTGAGTAGCCTTCTTGGCCCTACGATACGCTCTGTCGTGTTGTTTACTTCTGCCTAATTTTATCGGTTCTCTCCTCCTTTTTTCTACGAAAGCCTATTAGTGCCACCTGTATAAATATTTTTCATCTGTATTAAGAGATTATTAATCTGTTATTACAGGTTAATAATCTGTAATAACAGATAATTAATCTCTAATTACAGATTAATAATCTGTAAATACAGATTATTAATCTGTAATAACAGATGATTCAATCTGTAATTATAGATTATGTAAATTTTACGATAATTAATCTGAAAACACAGTAACTGTAATTACAGATTAATCATCTGTATTAACAGATTATTTATCTGTAAATACAGATTATTCATCTTTAATAACAGATTAATAATCTTAATTACCATCTTAGGATTTCTCTGCTGTAAACACCCTCGTCCAGCGACCCTCTAGTCTAAAATGTTGTAAATGTATTTTTCAAAGGTTGGAAAAAGAATCGCATTCGCCAAATACTGATGCCTACAAAATGTTGTATAGAGTGTTTTCACTTTACGTCTGATCATAATTGATAGAAGATGTCTACTGCCGGGCAAAAATTCAACAGACATCGACTGATCACGCCTGACGCACGTCAGTCGCCGGCCTCTTCTCATCTAGCTACGCGACAGTTTTTTTCCCCGGCAGTGAGAGAAAGCCACTGGGCTTACCACGTCAGTGACAAGACTCTCTCTATAAGAGGGCGAGAGCAGTCTCCCAAACTTGAAGAAGTTTAGTATACTGTCCTGTTTCATGATTGGCTCTTGAGAGTCATGTGACAATATTTTTTTCTAATCATACATGAAATTTACTAGGAGTCTCTGGTTTACGTTGGATATGCAATACTGAAGTCCAAAAATTTTATGAAAGATACTTTGAAGAGAAAAATGACGAAAATTGTGAGATTTAGCTGTTGCTTCAAAATAAATTTGGAATGACAGCTTTTGCCTTAGTAAGCCAATCACCGAATACAATCTAACCAAGGTGTGTAGGCATAGATCGATAGAATTCAACTCAAAAACGAAGAGAGTTTCTGGTGATTATATTTGATAAGGCTCCATTCCCAAAAGATAAAAAACTTGGATTAAAAGCGAGTGTACGAAAAGGATATAGGGGCCTACACAGATTGCTTAAGAAGTACATGATTCTGATTACAGTTATTAGAGTGTCTGAACTTGTTTTCTGATGCGTCTTAAGTGGGAGGGGGGATAGAAACTACCTAGGTAAAATATAGTCCCTTGATTGGTCAACGGTTGGTATGCACTGAAGGACTTGGACATCAATTAATGTGGTGATCTGGACAACACATACAAAAATTGTGGGATAAAAGAAAACGAAGCAAGTTATGCCATGAAGTCTGTAGTGACACCAGTAGTGTGTGACGAGAAACAGGAAGAAAGCCGAAAAAGGTCATGTTCAAGACGGTAGTAATTAGGAAAAACAAAGCATACCAGCAGTCTCACTTAATTGAGATTAAAAAAATATAAACTGAATACCTCCTTTCGTTCCCTTTTATACTGAGATGTTCATAATACTGTGATAATTGTTTGAAGAGAATGTGCTTGCAGTGTTATCGTAAGTGTTAAATACATTCCATTAGTTCCGTTGAACTGACAGAATAAATTTAACCACTACTCAACAGGGGTGTCAATCTGGTTTGTGGAGTAGGGCATATGGTATGTTTGCCCTACAATATTTTCATTGGGGTGGCAATTTCCCCTTCCCCAGGATCGACGCCCCTGCTACTCCGCCTATTCAGCCGTGCATCAAGTGGTAACTCTAGGAAAGTAAGTGCGGACCATTTTAGGCAGGATAGTTCAAGTTCATGATATTCTCCTACAACAGAAAATTTGATTAACATACCTCGCTGCTTGTCGGACAAAATGACACTGAAATGACTATATTCCTACGTCACAGGTTGGATGGGGAGATCTTGGTTGCTATGGTAACGAAGCTATGGAAACACCTAACATCGACAGACTGGCTGCAGAGGGGGCTAGGTTTACAGACTTTTATTCTGCCTATCCATTGTGCTCTCCTTGTGAGTATGATAAGGATAATTTGTCATTCGAACTAAAAAGGACGCATTTTAATAAAGTTCCAATCTAAAACTTACAGTATCGTTAGACAACCCGTTAGACATGCTATTCAGTGCCAAAATTTCATCGTTCTGAAACTCTCCTTCCAAACCCTGAGCTTTTATGTAACTTTATAAAGTTTGACCAGTGGCGTAGGAAGCAATTTGAAAGTGTGTGTGTGTGTGTGGGGGGGGGGGGGAACAATTTTTGACCATGCACCTCACCCTACCCCATTGTCCAAAAGGTACTGTTTTATGCTAAATTTTTTCGTTTTTATCTACGAGCAAGAACAGTTTTTTTTTTATTAAAAAAATATCTGATTTTTGTGTGAACACTACTGTACGTAATTTGCGGCGAGTCGAGCGAGCCGAAAATTTGGGCCCTTTTACACACTTGTAAATAAGGAGCTTGTATTGCAGAAAATAGTATAGATTCAGGGTTTCCTGTAAGGAAGTTTGAATATTTGGGGGACTATCGAAGAATCTTCGTTCCCTATTAGCATATAGCTAAAATACCACTTCGACTGAAGATCGTTGTTGTTGTTACATTTTGTTATCTAAGGAGCACGGATTGGGGCTTCTCGGCGACATTCAGAAAGCTCCCGAAAGTTTTTTGCCTTTGTGGTTTCGATGAAAGAGAAACCTATGCATTCACGATGGCGTGTGTGTGTGTGTATGTGTGTGTGTGTGCGTGTGTGTATATGTGTGGATGTATGTATGTGTGTGTTGTGACACTTTGCTCGTTAACACGACATTTCAAGATAGGAATGTCTGACAGTTTTCAAACTTGGTACATAGATGCACCATATTGAGAGGAAAACCCCTATTGTTTTTGGCAGAGGTCAAAGGTCATCTGGGGTCACCAGGGGTCAAAGTCTGAAAATCTCGTTAACACGATATCTC
Source organism: Holothuria scabra (assembly GCA_037179385.1). Lineage (NCBI taxonomy): Eukaryota > Metazoa > Echinodermata > Holothuroidea > Aspidochirotida > Holothuriidae > Holothuria > Holothuria scabra. The sequence goes on along the minus strand of CM074190.1, from coordinate 26,915,958 downwards.
AAGATCGGAAACTTGGGTAGATTTCATATTTAGTATGTTGATGCTTTATGGTCAGGAGATGGTCCCTTTTGTTTTTTGTCGAGGTCAAAGGTCATCTGGGGTCACCAGGGGTCAAAGTCTGAAAATCTCGTTAACACGATATCTCAAGATCGGAAACTTGGGTAGATTTCATATTTAGTATGTTGATGCGTTATGGTCAGGAGATGGTCCCTTTTGTTTTTTGTCGAGGTCAAAGGTCATCCGGGGTCACCAGGGGTCAAAGTCTGAAAATCTGGTTAATGTGATATCTCAAGATAGGAAACGTGAATAGATTTTACATTTGGTGTGTGGACGGGTTATGGTTAAGAGATGGTCCCTATTGCTTTTGGTGGAGGTCAAAGGTCATCTGGGGTCACTGGGGTGAAAGTCTGAAAATATTGTTAACACGATATCTCAAGGTAGGAAACTTGGATAGATTTCATATGTGGTATGTGGATGGCTTATGGTCTGGAGATGGTCCCTGTAGTCATTGGCGGAGGTCAAAGGTCATCTGTCGTCACCATTGGTCAAAGTCTGAAAATCTCGTAAACACGATATCTCAAGATAGGAAACTGGAATACATTTCATATTTGGTTAGTTGATGGGTTATGGTCAAGAGATGGGTGCCTATTGTTTTTGATGGAGGTCAAAGGTCATCTGGGGTCACCTGGGTCAAAGTCTGAAAATCTTGTTAAAGCGATATCGCAAGATGTCTATCTATCTGTCTATGTATGGCTTTTGTGAAGGTTAAAAGGGCATCTGGAATAACAAAATAATTTTTTGAACATGCTAGTATAACATTTGAGTGAGAAGATAATGGTGCATGAATGGAAAATTTGAAACAGTACATTTATGTATCATCGAAACCTCAATGCATTTTTGCATTCTGGTTTAGACAAAATATTTAAAAATTAAAAGACTATATTGAAGAAAATTGTGAAGGAACGGCCCTGTAGCGGCTAGGAAAGTTTACCACTGACTGCTTTATGAGCGACCACTTACTGCATGGTTGCAATTTATAGGGCGCGCGAAGCCTTTTTAAAACTATCAATTAAAAATATGGGGCTTTTTTTAAGAAGAATTCAGAATTTTAAGAAGGAAAAGTTGAGAAAACCGCACTGTATTTGACTGATGTCTAAAATGGCAAATTTCCGAATTTTTCACTTTTTCGAGCCAGGGAGCAATTGCCCCTGCCTCCTGTAGGAATATGAAGTCTTGCTTGAAAGACTATCTTCAGTTGGCGCGGAGCGTACAGAAAATTTGGAAAAATCGCGAGCCGTCAGACAGCCGGAAATTGCATGTTTCGGGCTTCTAAGAAATAGCTAAGTTATCGCATTTTCCCTTCAAGTGTGAACACCACTGTGTCTGGGACCTATTGCGGCGCTAAACTTTTGCCCCTTTTAAACAAATACATGTAGATATGGAGGTTTTTCTGCAGAAAGCTTTGGATTCTGGGTTTCCTGTAACGAAATTTAAAGAGTTTGGGATTACTGAAGAATCTGCACTTCCTTCATGTATTGGTGGCAAATCTGAGGATGACTGAACGACGATTGAATCGTTGTTGCTAGGCCTACGTAATGTTATCTACGGCTTACGAACTGACACTCTCCAATGACATTTCGAGGAAGTAATGCATTTTACATTTTTTTTTTTGAGATTTTAAAAGATCAAAAAAGGGGTTTTCAGACCGGGAAGTGGGGGGGGGGTGGAAGCATGAAGAATGCTTCCGCCCCTCTCATTTGTCACGGGGGGGGGGGGCAGCAATTCATAGATTTGCTATAACAAGGAATGCTTAAATGGATATGAAAGTGATTTCAAGATGGTGCACAGCTTGTAATGATCATGAAACATGAATAGATTGTTATTTCCGGGCTGGAAAAGTACGTTTTTCTATCAGATTTTTCACTAGTTAACATTTCGTTCGACACTGGTGCTTCCTAAGTACAAACCCTGGAACACTGGTAGCCTAAAATTGTCTGAAGAAATGTAATACCAGAATGCAAAAATGCATTGAGGTTTCGATGGTATATAAATTTTCCATTTCAAATAATGCCATCATGCAGTATTATCTTCACAGTCAAGTGTTACACTGGCATGTTCAAAAAATAATTTTGTTATTCCAGATGACTTTTGACCTCCATTAAAGACATACATAGATAGAAAGACAAACATGCAGACAGAGAGTGACAGACAGCTATCTTGAAAGGTCACATTTAAAAAGGTTTCAGACTTTGATCCCCCAGCTGACCCCAGATGACCTTTGACCTCTGCCAAAAACAATGGGGACCATCTCCTGACTACAACGCATCTACATACCCAAATATGAAATCTATCCAAGCTTCCTATCTTGGGATACCATGTTAACAAAATTTTCAGAATTTGACCCCTGGTGACCCCAGATGACCTTTGACCTCTGCCAAAAACAAGATGAAACCATTTTCTGACCATAAGGCATCCATCCACATATACCAAATATGAAGTTTATCCAAGTTTCTTAGATTGAGATATGGTGTTAACAAGATTTTCAGGCTTTGACCCTCTGTGACCCCATATGACCTTTGACCTCCACCAAAAATAACAGGGACCATCTCCGGACTATAACGCATCCATATACCCAAATATGAAATCTATCCAAGCTTCCTATCTTGAGATATCGTGACAACCAGATTTCCAGACTTTGACCCCCACTGACCCCAGATGACCTTTGACCTATGCCAAAAACGAAAGCAACCATCTCCTGACCATAACGCATCCACATACCAAGTATAAAATCTATCCAAGTTTCCTACCTTGAGATATAGCGTTAACAATGTTTTCAGACTTTGACCCCTAGTGACCCCAGATGACCTTTCACCTCCACCCCAAAACAGAAGGGTTCTTCCTCTCAATATGGTGCATCTATGTACTAAGTTTAAAAACTGTCAGACATTTCTATCTTTTGATATTGTGTTAACAAGCAACGTGTGACAAACACACACACACCCACGCATACATACATACACACGAACGCCATTATGATCCCATTGGTTTCTCTTATTATCGAAACCAAAAATAAAAAAGAAACCATTCACCACTGCACAGCTTTCCCAATTACTAGTTAGGATATTGCGGATAAACATCATATGTATGGGAATAGGTTCACAATGTACATAGGCTAGCCTAGCCTATGCCTATGTGCTATACTTTAGGCAATGGCAAAAGTGCCAAGACATGCTGAAGAAAATTATATCGTAGAGAAAAACTTTAAGCCTTAAGCTCACAAAAGCATTGCACATTGTTGTATGAGGGACTATTACACATGCCTTGTAAATATTGGCGTTCTTCCGTTTTTCGATGTTACCATCTTAAACGGCGTTCGATCAAACGGCGATGTGTATCCAAGACTTGTATCTAACGCGTGTATCCAAGGCGTGTTCCTGTTCTCAAATGTACACATTCAGCAAAGTAAAATCAAACCAATCACAATGGTTGTCATATAAAGATATCTAGGCCTAGGTCTCGCGCGACGTTCAACATTTCTGTCATTTACCGGTTTGTAAATCCCATTTGGACCATCTCTTCCACGCTGGCATTCAGTTCGCAAGCCATGATGCCGTCCGTGTAACGTTAGCGAAACTAGGACTGCTATACCAGCTCAAATACAATCCTCTTATTTGTGATTTGGCGCATTTTGGCAAGTTTTATAAAACACGTTCTGTGATTGGCTGCATCTTTTACAAATCCATCCTTTAGATATGAATAGTCATCATTGGTAACTGCCCTTGGATGCACGCCTTGGATACACGCCTTAGATACACGTCTTGGATACACATCGCCGTTTGATCGAACGCCGTTTAAGATGGTAACATCGAAAAACGGAAGAACGCCATTATTCCTGGGATAGATGGCCATTTGAACTAACATCGTCATGTAAAATAACGCCACCAAATGGAAATACATCGTTATATGTGATCGAATGCCGTTTGAGTTGGTAACGTCGAAAAACGGAAGAACGTCATCATTCCTGGATAGATGGCTATTTGAACTAACATCGTCATGTAAAATAACGCCACCAAATGGAAGTACATCGTCATATGCGATGGCGGTTTAGGCGTTCCATAGTTCTTGGCCACATGGATTTTTATTGACCCTTTTCAGTACTCGATCCTGCTTTGTGAAAGGAATGTAGGCTACTGCTGACTAGCACAAACGTATGCAGAAAGTACTAACGACGTAACGTTAGCTCACTTGCTGAATCAAACCATACATTTTGGGCTTAAATTTCTCAGTTAAGGGAGCTAGACACTTTGTGTTTTCAATTTTTCCAAAAGCCAAGAATTCACACTGTAGAATATCGTTAATTTATTTACCTTTTTCCCCTTTTATAATGGCGAACTTTTTCCCGAGATTCCATTGTCGAAATTTGCGAGATCCTCTAGCTAAGCTGTACACACTGAGAAAGCAGGGAATGTGCCGCGAGTAGTTGTTGTGATTGCGCTTAAAATGTGATCGATCATTGGTGTATGGAACAATCATAGAACAGAAATTTCCTGTTGAAGTTCACCTTGTCTTCTTGGCAGGTGTCGAATGTGCACTTCTCCTTCGTTATTACGTAGTGCAAAATATTGAAGCAGTTGCCAAACACGTCCGCCAAGCAAGCTATATTTCAGCATGCATCTGCTCAAATCTTATGCCATCCACATGTGTTCAAACTGCTAATTTTAGCTTAAGGTTTAGTGCAAGAGAAGTTTTGGCCGGGCGACCGATGTTTTTGTTTTTGTGCCAGGGAGGGGGGGGGAGGGGGCTCTTCAGATGTTATCCTGGTTGTGCACCTGTGGTCAAAAACAGCTAGTGGAGAACACTGTTACCTAAAAATGACATTCATTCCAAGTTTCCTATCTCAAGATGTCGTAATAATTAGGTTTTCGGATTTGACCACTGGTGACCCCAAATGTACTTTGACCCCCACCAAAAGTTATATGGTTCGTCCCTTGACAATATTGCATCTACATACCAAGTATGACATTCATCTAAGTTTTCTATCTCAAGAAATAGTGATAACGATGTTTTCGGATTTTGACCCCTGGCGACCCCACATGACCTTTGACCCCACCAAAAACAGTAGGGTTATTCTCTTGATAATAATGCATCTAGATACTAAGTATGACATTCATCCAAGCTTTCTACCTCAAGATATCGCGTTTACAAGGTTTTCGGGGTCTGACCCCTGGTGACCCCATATGACCTTTGAGCCCCACCAAAAACAGTAGGGTCATTCCCTTGATAATAATGCATCTAGATACTAAGTATGACATTGATCCAAGTTTCCTATCTCAAGATAGTATGTTAAAAAGTTTTTCAGAGTTTGACCCCTGGTGACCCCATATGACCTTTGACCCCCGACCAAAAATGATAGAGTTCTTCCTCTGACAATAACACATTTACATACTAAGTATGACATTCATCTAAGCTTTCTACCTCAAGATATCGTGCTTACAAGGTTTTCAGAGTTTGACCCCTGGTGGCCCCAATGACCCATGACCCCCACCAAAAACAATAGGGTTCTTCCTCCCACTGTGGAGCATCTATGTACCAAGTATGGCATTCATCCAAGTTTCCAACCTCAAGATATCGTGTTAACGAGGTATTCGGGGTCTGACCCCTATTGACCCCAAATGACCTTTGACCCCCACCAAAAATAATAGGGTTCTTCCTCTCACTATGGGGCATCCATGTACCAAGTTTGAAAACATTCAGACCTTCCCTTCTTGAGATATCGTGTTAACAAGCAAAGTGTCACAAACACACACACACACACATACATCCACACACACACACGCACATACACACATACATACACACACACGCCATCGTGAATGCATAGGTTTCTCTTTCATCGAAACCAAAAATCATTTCAGGTCAAACTAGGACAAATTAATCAATTTACTGTGCACAATTACATTTTAAAATAGCATAGTCAAGATTTAGGTCAAAGGTTAAATTTCGTACCTTTTTGACCTTTAATGACCTAAAAAATCACGTGATTCTTAGAATCTGTATATCAACTAAAAGACAATTTCTTTGCAAATAATTTGAGAGGTCGTTTGGTACACTCGAGTTTCTGGATGAAAAATAATAGCCATTTTACTTTCCCCTACCCCTTATATTTTTATTTTTCAGCACCCTGACTCTTGGCAGATATCCCGCTATATTTCCCCAACCCACCCAAAGATGCCCATATACCTGAATTTTTCTGTTTATAGACATGTTAGGGAATCGAAAAAACATGGTGGCATTAATGACCATTCCAGGTGGCACTTACCTCAATCTGAAACCGGTGTATTGGTGTCAGTGGCTGTTGGTCAAAATCCAATGCTGGAGTTGCCGTTCCTCCGATATTCGGGGACTTTCACTAAAATGTCAAACAGCAAACTGCCCAAGATTCTCAAGTTTTTATCTTTGGCTGACCACAGGTCAAAAATGATTTTTTTTTTCAAAAGAATTCCAGGGGTATTATCAGAGGTTACTAGAAGTTGAAAGCAAACTTTCCCAAGAATTCTCAAGCTCGGCAAGGAATCACGAAACCATTCGGCTTTCTGGTTCCATTGACGTGGCGAAAACTCCATTAAGTTTGAAGAGGGCTGAATAAATTTCCAATACAGAGGCAATCGGTACACCGAAATGTACAGTGATTTATTGAGAGGTTTTTAACATAGGGCGTAACTTAATTGCCTAACGCAGTGACAGCTAAATATCCCAAAGGGTGAGAGTTCTCGGGTTAACCTGAAGAAATTTTTGATTACAGGAAGAAACTTTGAACTGGTCTATCAGTAAAGCCTCGGAAATGATATATTTCCTACACAAACTTTTCTAACCATCGTTTCAATACTTTCATAAACACAGCACGTGCATCGCTAATGACAGGGAGGTTACCAATCAGAAATGGCGTTTACACAAACGTCACATTCGGTGTGAACTCTGTTTTCCTCCCCAATGTTACCGGTGGAATGATCGCTGAGGAGGAGACATTAGCAGAAATTTTAGAAAAACTCGGGTATAGGAATAAAGTAATTGGAAAATGGTAAGGATGCCACACTACATTTTCGTCCGTGTGAAATTAGTTGACCGGGTTTTACGGCTCAGCTTCTACCAAGCTGGTTTAAGTAGGGCCCAGTTGTATCTGACTGGATTGCTTTTCCTACTCCATGTTTTCATAAGCTGGGAACCAAGCTTCATAAGCCAGTAAGCTGGGTAGGTTCTTTTATTCAAGTTTTCGGAATGACCCGGTCAGGAGTCGGATGATCTACCCATGACTTGACCATACAGTCGGTCTTGTCCGACCCCGGGAGCGGACTCTTTTTTTCAGCTTCTGGGCTTCCAAAACCACCACTTAACAAGGAATATGCCTCACAGCCTGCTACGCAGATAAGTCTCGTCCGTGTGCAAAGTTAGTCGTTTTAACATGGTGGTCACGTTTGCGTCAGATTGCAAAACTTTTTAAACAAGAGCAAACGAGCACTACGGTTCCTTGCCTCTAAGATGATTTTGTATACAGGTGAGACCTTCAAGCTTAACTTATAAATAAACATTATAAGTATTCAAGGAGCAAGGAAACTGGTGTTGCACATAAATTGGCACTTAACCTAACCTTCTTAACCCTTTACCGTTGTTTGGGTCCTTTTGGACCCATGCGGAGGGCTCGGCTGTCACCCACCTTTACTGCTTCACGCGGAGCTCGAAACTGCGAGTAGCTACCCGAAAATTCGGCCACAACAACGAGAGAGACAATAGTTTAAGGTCACGGGGTCAATGGCCTACGGAAGCCGATGCGGGCGGGCTACGTCCGCTTTTCCGCCCACTCCCGAGGCGCGCAAATATGCCCCGATCGAAGCACAACGGTAAAGGGTTAAAAAAGGAAAAACAAAAAGATTTGATGGAGTTTTGATAAATACGTTGCAAAGAGTTTGTTAAATCAGGGAGTTGCTAGAGACTCCCTGGTTAAATGAAGGTAACGTAAGTTACCATTCCGTTTGCGACAAACAGTCTACTTACAAAAGTAAGTAAATATTATTTTCTAGCAAACATGGTATTATTCTTGTTGTAGGTACTCGAATTTGTGAAATTTTTTGCAGGATATATTTTCCTTACTAATTTCACTGTTGCAACCGCTTTCAGCTTCATGATCCATTGCTGAAAAATATTTAAAGCCAGGGGTCATAAGATATTTAAAAACTTTGTATTTATATGTTATAGTGCATATTGCCCATAAAATATAGAATTACTTTTCATAAAATTTCTATTTAAGCCATGTAGGACAAGAGTTTGGCTAATTGTAAATATTTATTGGGCCTGACTCATTAATTCTTTAGTGAGATACCAGCAACTTGACAATCTCTAATTATTATCGTAGGCGGAACCTCAAACAGAGGCTTTTATCTGTTTATGCTGTGAGATAGTGGCAATAGCTATGTTTTAGTTGATCTTAAACAACAACAACAACAAAAATAAAAAAAACACATTACAGTAAACTTTAATTTATAATTAAATTTATCTTAACACCTTGCACACCGACCATTGTTTGCATCACTCTGCTTCTTAGAATGAGGTTAAATAGACCACACCCTTTGTTTCAAAACAACAGCCTTCCGTTTTTTAGCATAGGATTTCTTTTTCTAAAGTCCTCCCGACCCTCTGGCAAAGGGCCGTTCGGAGCATAGGATTTCTTACGACTTTGAATTTTACAAGCACACTATTACAAGGAGAAATTTCCAAACTAGCTACACAACAGCGCTAATCCCTACCCAAATTCAATTACCCTGCACCGCCAGTTAGATTACAGCTTATTGTAAGTATATACTTTCAAGGGCAGGAGCATTCACCCCAAACTTATTTTGAAGCAACTACAGCTAAATGGTTGTTTCTTCTTTCATAATACGTTAGGACTTCAGTATTACATTTTCAAGGTTAAGCAAGCAGTTACTCTGGTAAAATTTTACTTTTTAGGAGAAAAATGTTGTCACATGACTCTTGAGGACCAATCAAGAATCATAGCTGTCTACAACACTGACTCAAATTGGGAAGACTGCATTTCCCCTTTAATACAATGAAGAATTCGGTATTACATTTTCAAGTGTTACGGCTTGGTCGCAATTCAAACCAATAACAGCGAAAGACCACAGAAGAGCGAGATTAAAATCAACTACTTAATTATTATTCACCTCTTACTTCCTTAAATTTACAACAATTAATCTTAAATCTACTTACAATCTTTTACAGCTTAAGGTATCACTCTTTGTCCAAGGGGTAGTGTTGTCAGCGTCGATTGTACAACAGCACAGCGTAGGCCTAGGACTCTATTCCGCGAAGGCAGGATGAAGACTATTGATTGGTAAATGGCGACACAATTACAGCGTTAAGCGGCGAAGCAGGCGTCTGGTCTCAGTATTATCTGTGTATCTTCTGTTCTCTTCTCTCTTGTCACACTGCTTGCATGACCCTTTATACATCTGGTAGTTCTTCCAGAAAAGTCTGGAACTCACTCTTATGGAAACGTCTCGTTTGATCTTGTACAAAACAAACAACGAATGTTCTGGGCTCAGTAACCCATAATCACAAGTTGGCTATTATTAGGCCATTACATCATACAGTAGTTTCCAGTAGGTGATCGTACATTCTCGTAACTGTGCGAATGTTCTCTGGGGTTACCCGTTGAATATGCTCGAGAGACAACACCGATGCTAGCACATTCTAGAACTTTTAGCTTGCTTGTCCGTGGATTCAATCTGGTTGATGTCGTCTCGTAACACAAGGTAAAGCAAGAACTTACTCCTGGTAAGTAATAATTGTCTACTGTTTGGTAGGTAATGTGGGTAAGTCCCTCCGTACCAACATTTAAATATTTGCTTTGCCTTGTACTCAAAGTGAGAAGTCTGTGATTGTTTGCTCTTGGTGGTAACCGCCATGACAACAACCTCAGCAGCTTACTGTTCTAGGGCTGATGCCCAGACAGCGTTGATAGCAAGAGCTTTGACAGCCCTGTAAACTTTCTATCGAACCTCCCTTTACCTGCCGAACGGCCTCTTGTTTTCTCAGCTTCCCATGCAGAACAAGGAATATGCCTTCTTCGCAGGAAAGCCTGTCGTCGACAGGCAAGTGTCCACTATAAACTATTAGACAATCCGCTACACCTCTTTGCAGCTAAGGACCTTTTGGCTATTAGCACTACTAGTGTCGTTGATAGAGACATCAAAGCTTTTTTTTGCGGCAGGCACAGTTAGATAAATGAGAATAATAACGTTGCTGCAGCTCAGCTGTGCCTATTGCACAGACAGTTGTGCAGTCAATATTTCAGTTTTGGTCTGTAACTCAAAAGACTACCAGAAAGCCAAAAGGCTCAGTTATTCGTTGACGCTGAAATGTAAATATGTTTCTTTTTTCAAATTGACAGTGCTTTTAAACGTACCCATGAAGTGTTCAAGCTTTCTACACTGAGATATCATGTAAATCGGGTTCAGCGACTCGGACCCTGCGACACCCGAGATGACCCTTCACCACCTAGAACTAGGGTTCTACTCTCTATATCGCATCTACATAAATATGTGTAAAATTTTGCAGTATCCAAGACTCCAATCATGAGAATTATGTAAACATGGTATTGAGACTTTAACCCCTTGTGATCTCAAATGACATTTGATATCCACAGAAAAAAGCGAATTCTGCTCCTCACCATAATGCATCAACATAATATGAAAGAAATCTATCCAAGTTCCCCCCATCAGATATCGTGTAAACAAATATTTTAGACTTTGACTGCGGGTGACCCAAAATGGCCTTTGACTTCCACAAAAACAATAGGCTTCTCTACCTTAGTATAACGCATCCACATACCAATTGCTAAATCTGTTCAAGCTTCCTACCTTAACATATCGAGTTTGCCTGTGTAGCAGATTGTAGGGCATATTCCTTGTTCAGTCATATCCCCACCAAGTGTGCCAAAGTGAACACCAAACAGATTCTTTGGATATTCATAGAAATATGTGGCTTCGAAACTGGATGAATGTTATTGAATATTCACAAGAAGGCAACATCTGGTCCCTTTTAAATCATGCAGTAGCTCATGCTACCCACCAAGTTGAGATGACATCGTAAAGCACACTTCCCGGTAGTACCCACTGGATACTTGGTTATGCAACGCAGTAGTTCTCCGGTCAGGTTTCAATCTAGTCCTTCAGTTTACAACAACAAGAATACACACACTCGCTAGAAACAATAGCATAAAAAATGAAACAGGACATGAATAAGTCATATTTTGGTAATGAAGTTTGCGTCTAAAACTGGACGCAGGCCTCTTGGTTTTGGCGGACGGTGGTTTGTGAAGCCTTAAAGGGGGAGTAAACAAACCGAGTCCGCTCCGCGGGTTAATATCGAGTACACAAGGTTTTCAGACTTTAATGACCGGTGACCCCACATGACCTTTGATCTGTACCAAAAATACAGGGATCATTTAATTAATATGCACCATCTCCGTGCCAAGTGCGGATACTTCAAGGTGCCTTCCTTGAGATACTGTGTAAACAAGTTTGCCAGACTTTGGACTCTGTAGATCCCACATGACCTTTGAACTCCACAAAAAACAATCGACAAAAACACTTGGGACAAGCTCCGCTTCCCGCATCAATGTTGAAGTTTCAGGACGCCTTGGGCTGCCGCAACATTGAATGGGGGATTGGGGGAAGGTGATCCGTTCATTTCTTGTTTTGCTTCCTTTTTCCATCATATTTGTTGAAAGTCTGCACAAGTCTGCACAAAGGTATATGAGCATATGGAAGAATCAAAAGTGTGTAATTCTGTGCCGTGGACTTAGTCTGAATTGCATGAATTGAACAAACAGTGAGTTGTAAATAAATAGTTCAATATGATCGTAATGCTCAACGTTGAAACTGTACAACTACTTCATTCTTAAAATACCTGTATTAACTGTGTACGGTATGCTTCAGAGTTTAGCAGAATGCATTCAGGTATTGTATGTTGGAGAGACTATGGCACCTTTTCTGTTTATTGCTGAACACAGACAACGAAATACATGGAGAAAAAAATCCGAACTAGGTTATTCCGCCCCTCAGTTTCGGACTCTATGTGGAGTCACTGCACCCTTAAAAGTTTTGGATGGTTGTCATGTCTTTGTAATATTTACTTATATACACAGGCACATTGGCAACACCGAAGAGTCTTATCCGCTTAACCAAGGATTTCACGAATTTTTCGGTGGGTTAGGAAACCACCTCGGACCATATGACAACATCAATTATCCGAACATTCCGGTCTACAGAGATTATAAAATGGTGGGAAGGTACTTCCAGGACGAGTTCTTCCTGGATCTGGATACCGGAGAGTCTGATCTAACTAGACTCTTCACGGAGGTAATTGTTTTACAATGAGTTTAATAGTCCCGCAGTATGAGCTAATTTAACAAAGCTGGATTGAAATTTGAAAGGAAATACCTTAGTCAATATAATGGTTCCCTCTTAAACCAAAAGTTAAGGTATAGGGCTAGTTGGCTGCACTTTATTTCAGAGCAGGGAGTTGTCCCTCACAACTCCCTGTGCAGAGGCTCTAGAATGTAACAACAGGAATAGGGGGCGCTACTTCCGTAAGGCGAAGTTCGAATCTTCAGGTGTCAGCAGTATGAAATCAAATGTTGGTTCAAAGTAAAAAAAAAAAATGAATAAAAACATTTATTGAAGCAGCACGGAAGTTGAATTCCAACAGTTTAACTCCCATTTTTATAAGACATTCTTGAGCCTAGATATAAAATGTTGAAATATATCCACTTAAAATAAATCAGCCCATTGCGCAAGTATTTGTGACTTTCTTATTGTACAACAAACATTACCTACTTTTTTCGGGTGAATGCTCACTGTTTAACAAGGTGTTTCTTGATTGGCTGTTGTCATTGTATCAGTGTATTGTAGCGATTGTATTCTTTGTTCGGGTTAGGGATTAGGTTAGGTATTAGGGTTATCGTTAGCCAGTTAGGAAATTTCTTGTTAAACAGTGCCCATCGCCCACTTTGTTTCCCTTTAAAATTAAAAATGTTGTAAAACGACGGCTTTAATAATTACATCACACCTTGGTACAAGGTGCAATAACTTTCAGAAAAACAAAGAAATTCAAATATATTGATTTGAGTAGTACAACAATGACATCACAAATTATTGCGCAATGTACCATTTTAATTTGAGTGAATAAACTTCAATATTTTCTATCTTGGCGTAGGAATGTCCTATGAAAATGTGAGTTAAACTGTTAGAATTGATTTTCCACGCTATTTAATTCATATTTTTTATTTTTTTTTTGGCTTGAGGTACACTTTTAAAACACTCCACACCTAGTTGAGAAAGAACCGTTGGACGACCGATGTGATGACTGTTGGTTTTAGGCCCGACCGATCGGATGTGGCAAATCAATTATGAAGACACGTGAAAACACTCCATACGATCAGTACATAAGTTAGTATTTGCCTGTGTATTGGTGTAAGTTCCAATGTTACGTCTACCTCAGCCTCGGGCGCACTTTTATAGTGACGTCATATGCACTTCGTGATTTATCAATTTTAAAAGCTGAAAATTCAAATTTTGACTTTAAAAGAATCACCCATTTACTTGTGAACATTTCAGGACGCTCTGGAATTTATAGAAGAAAATCAGGATGATCCATTTTTTCTTTATTGGACGCCGGATGGTGCTCACACACCTTTAGGGGCTCACAAGGATTTTCTTGGCAGAAGTCAGAGGGGATTGTACGGTGATGTATTGATGGATCTCGATAAAGGGGTTGGTCAAATTATGGCCAAACTCCGGGAACTTGGAATAGAAAATAATACTTTTGTGTTTTTTGGATCTGACAATGGCCCAGCTTCTTATGAAGCAACCCAGGGTAAGTCATACTCTTTATTTGGTCGGTGCCGAAAATATACACATACATATAGCCTATACAAATACCTAAAATATATATATTTACCTACATTTCACCTTTGGGAGTCATTTCGTTGTCTTAAAATGTACATAAGGTCTTCATTTACAATAGGCACTCATATACATATCCCAATATCTCGAGAACCTAACTCAAAAATGAAAGAAACTTACACCAGAAAGCTTAGAATATGTTCCCCTTTAAACATACAAACATAAATTTTTGCTTTGGACTATTATTTAAAGTAAAAAATACAACAGCACACAGTAATTCATATGTTCATTTAATTACTTGGAAGTAACAGTCATAACTATGATTATACATTATGCATATGGAGTCAAATAATATTGCATATACCGTAGCCTACATGTACACATATTTGCTTACAAATAAAAGGTAAAACGAGGCCTTAATTCATTGTATTATATTTTAGCCGGACTCTCAGGGCCATTCCTTTGCTCAAAGATTACCACATATGAGGGCGGAATGAGAACCCCTGGTATCTTCTGGTGGCCGGACCAAATTCCTGCTGGGCAGGTAAGTTCAACTTTTCAATTGCCGTATTATTTTTACTAGATACGCTCTAAGAGAACAAATTCCAAATAGAGGAACAAACAGATCCCGTAATTTGGCGCCACAATTCATTCATTTTATTCCAAAAAATACATCTATGTTCAACTTGTTTGCCAAGTGGTGATACTGACCATTTACATAACTAGTCTGCTGCCCTCCATCATAAAATTACGCAGCTATATTTCTGCCATCTGCTTTTAACAATTGAATCTGTGGTTTGGTTCTCTTATTCCCTCTATCCATTTATCTTCTTCAACACTTCTTCCGCTTTAAACCGTGATGGATTCTATGATGTTTTCAAGGGCAAGGACAGTCGCCAAAACTTATTGTGAAGCCAGAGTTAAACCTCACAAATGTCTTCTTATTTCTCTTCAAAGTATCTTCCATAATATATTAGAACTTCAGTGTTGCATATTTAAGATAAACCAAGCACTTATACTTTTAGAAAATTCCACATTTGAGGAGAAAAATATTGTCACATGACACCCGAGAACCAACTTGATGTACTCGTCCGAAGATGAGCTAAGGAATTAATAAAATACAGCATCATTATCCATTTTCCAATTGTAGTTCATGAAACAGGGCAGACAACTACTGCATTTCCTCTCTTTAAGTCCATTTCCACTTGTACTGTAACTTTTTTTACTACTTTGGGCTTCTTCCCCCGCTTCCGATGCTGAATATTTCTTATCGACATTCATAAATACTTGTATTGATTTCCTGCATCCTGATTGGCTGAAAACCATTCGAGACCAGTCTCGAATGGCATTCGAAACCAGTCTCGAATGGTTTTCAAGAAGTAAGGAGAATTGAATTGAATGTGATCACTATACTTAATGTGTACAATATTTTAAGCTCATGCTAGGTTGCCAGAGCAACATGCCATACTCACCCCATATAGTTTTGCACAGCACATGTAGGCCTACTGTAATGTCATACATACAGTAAGCCCAGTACATGTTAGCAAGATAAACAGTAACACTGAGGCACTGTACACTGCATCAAGTTGATACCCTAGTCTTCAGAGTTATCATTCCAAAGAATAATAACAGGCAGTGATAAAGACATAGGTTACCCTAGCCTAGGCTGAGGAATCATTGCTCCCCACAATTTCCACAAATGGGTATTTTGATCACACTCACATTCTGTTTTATAGGTCTAACAAGTTAGGCCCTAGGCTAGGACTGCATGCACTGAGCTGCGATGACTGGCACTGTTGTTAACGTGTTAATCCACTCCTAAATTGGGGGGGTCAAATAAAACGTGCCTATAACTACAGTATTGTTACGCCTACTAGAGTGTCTAAGGTTAGCGACAATATACACAGGCTTTGGAACAGTGACAGTGCTGGGGTTACTAATTCCGTTAAGACTGTCTAAACAGCGAAACAACAGTAACGTTACTCGTTTGGCCCACAGGCTAGCAAAGTAACCGTCAAGTTCAGTAGCCTGAGTGGCAATTCCCTAAGGAAGCCTGGTATAGTTTACCTGTAACATCAGTCTTTAAAGGCTAAAGCGCATTTTAAAATTGCATCCATCTCTTACAAAGAATTTATATCACTGACCCATGACCTATGTCTGACCCATGGCATCACCTAGGCGGGAAGTGATAAATTGCACCCCTCTGGCAACCACTTCATATTAATAAGTTGATACGTCAATGTTTAAATATTCATATCATGTCTTACCGGTGAACAGCTCACAGCGACGTAAATAGAAACTAAGTTCGGAGCTCATGATGATAATAACATATTTCACAGTTCTTGTGCGCGATCGACGGCTGAATCTGGGTTTGACAGGACCCAAACGGTGTATGGTAATTGTCAAATTGCTTTGATTTTGGAAGAAATTATCAAACTATAACAGCACTAACTCAGATAAGGCATTCAAGTGTATATGTAGTGAGTGACTGCTCTGGAACTACAACCATCCATACAGTCGCACAACAGACATGTGGATAATCGTGAATAATCGTTTGGGAGTAATCGGGAGTAATCGTTTGGTTTTCGCCCCTTGGCTCTTCGCCAGAGAGTCGAGGGGACTTTCAGAAAAAAAGAATAATCGTTATATAGCTTCTTCGGGAAGGAGTGTAACTTTTGGTTTCGCCGAAAGGTCCTTTGCCAGAAGGCCGGCAAAATAATTATTAAAATTTAACTATATACATGGTGATTGCATGCTTGTGCTTCGAGCTCTCTTGCACGAGTTCCAAAATAAAATAGCGGGAGCGGCAGGCCCCGAGCTTGCAAACCTCATGGGAGATCGGAACACATGTAGTCCCCTGATTAGTTAAAAGTTGTGACGCACCAAATTAAATCAATATTAATCTAAAAGACCAACGAGGAGGCTGTAAAGGGTGAAATTGGACACACATTGAAAATACGGGATACGGCGTACACGTTGAACTAGAACGAAGTAGACGCCCACGTTCACCGGTAACATGTGACCGGAAACAGTAAGGGCCCTGAAAATCTAGGACAAAAGGAAGGAAGAATTGCTCGTAAACAACTAGATATGGCGTCTATGTTAGAGGACAGGGAAAGTGCACCATACTACATGACAATAAGCACTTACAACACCATGACAAAATGATGCAGCCATTTTTCTCTTGTGTGCTATCCGTGCAACTTACAATGGTATTTTCCTATGCGCAAGTAAAGATTTTTGAAAGCTTGAATAATGTGATGACCAAAGGGGAGTCCAGTTATTTCTCGGTCTTTGCATTTTCTCTCGGTATTTCATTTGAATTTCAACTTTTTTCACGTGCTCGTGTTTGTTAGAAATTAAAAGATCGTGCCCCGCCCGATCCGACGTGTAATGCTTTTTTCGATTTACTTAGTTAATAAGCCCTTCTACGGGAACTTTGTTTTCCAGGAGGTTACAATTTTGCACGGTGTTGTATAGCTGTGCACGCAGTAACACCATTGTTAGGTCAATACGTAATACCTTCTGTAAGTGCTTCGACAGGAAATATTTTGTGGGTTCAAAGTTGTTTACAAGGAGAACACATAACGTACGTTGCAAACAACGTGATAGTATGTTTATCAACTTTGCAGTTCGTCCAATACTGTTTTTCACAAATTCCCTAGAATAGATTCCAATAATTCGCAAGATCAAGCTCTAACTAACGTGTTACGTTGTGCAACACGCGCAAATATTCCCAAGATCATCGGGAACTTTCCAAACGCTCTTATGCTACCTCGTACATGAATATTGAACTCCGTGTGACGTTAGTGTGTCGTCTGTGTCATTAATATGAAGTGGTTGCCAGAGGGGTGCGATTTATCACTTCCCACCTTGGCTACGTCTGTTTGTCCTTCACGCAGTACAGTAGGATCTGCTAACCACACACAGTGCTAGCTGCACAGTCACTCACTCATACTGCATATATAGTATGCAACGTTAGCTCTTCGCACAACTGTAAACACAGATAACGAGAAGTTAGTGACTTTCCTTGACTTTTCGCTCAACCTCATCTCCAAAACGATGCGATGCTGTGGTCAGTGTTTTTCTGTTAATAACATTTGCTTGCAGAATAGCCGATATAGTTCTCTAAAATGAAGCAAATTAAAGATGTTACTGAGCGTATCGGTCGCGACATGCAGTTCAGAATGTTCGTCTTGCTAGCATCAATTTAAGTTCAAGATATCGATACGTCACAATGGGGGCTAAAAAACTGAGGAGAATGAAAACTTGATCTCTAAAATTTGACCAATTTTTTTAATTTTTTCATGTTTTTCACCAGTTTTTCTCAAAGTATTTATGAATGGGGATAAAAGCAGGGTGCCCCGGTCTTAAATGTGATTTAAAACCTCCGATGCCGTCATCATAGAGGCTGAGCGGACCGAGGCGATAGCCGAGGTCCGCTCAGCCTCTATGATGACGTAATCGTCGGTCTTAAATCACATTTAAGACCGGGCACCCTCGCATTTATCCCCTAAATATTTACTCGGTTGTGGAGGGGAGGTAAGTGAGGCAGGGAACATAGCCGCTTGAGTCAAAGCTTTACTGTGTAAAAATCTGAAGTGGCTGTATTGCAAAAATATGAGGGACTTGTCTCCTAGTCACTATCCTATATCCTCGTACTCAGTAAAACATTGAAGGAATCAAGGAGTAATTTTAGTGTGCAATCATCTATGATACAGTAAAGCGAAAGGACCCCAGTTATATGCCCGACAAAATCAGACCATCACTTGACTATTCGGATTCGTCTGTATGAGTATGTTTTAATAATAAATTTTATAATTCTAAATATAGATAGAGACTGCATCTGCAAGTCTTCTGGATGTCTTCCAAACGGTTCTGGCGGTAACTGGTGGAAAGGTCTCTGATCGCAAAAAGCCACTCGACGGTCAGAATCTCTTACCTATTCTTAAAAACAAACCTGGAGCTAAACTGAAGAAGGACAGTATTTTCTACTATCGCGGGAACGGTTTATATGCTGTGAGAGTGGGGAACTACAAGGCACACTATTATACGTGGAACTTAGGAGATTACGTAAGGAATTTCTTTCAACTTAAAGAATGTTTAATTTTTCCCTTCAGATATTGAGTTATCGTTGTATAAGAAAGAAAGTAGGACTTTATTCCGATTCCAAAGATCTTCTTATACATTATTCATTAAATATGTTGTGTATGTTTCTGTACTAGGTCAATTTACTTGATTTTGTCTGCACTATATATTAACAGGTCACGAAACTGACGAAACCTTACTCTGGCCGGGCAAAGTGAAACTGCTTCTACCTAATAAAGGCATATTTTCATCATCCCAAACAGTTCCAATTCTCCCAACCTACTTACTTCTAGCCCCTCCCACATTTATCTAAAACTCATCTTCATCCCGAGACACAACCCTAATATATTGCTTCATGGCTTGTCCCAGTGGCCATGCAAGTCCATAATGTGTATTCAAGACACTCTCAGTGCTCATGCTGTGTAATTTAGCTATGATGCATTGTTTGAATGTGATGCCAATCAAAGAGCTGTACCAATTGAGAGTTTTGATATATGCATACTGAAACTGTAGTTTAGGGTGACGAATGACTGCCTTTAAATTTTTCTATCACCACGGCAGTTGGAATACAAACATAGCATCCATGCATAGTTATTGTATTAAGAAGCGTTCTCCAAGGTCCCTTCTTTGCGAAGAACCAAATAAATACGATCGAGTTCGGCTTTCTGAGGGAGCTACGGCTCCTAAAATATAAAGGTAGTCAACCCCTTAACTACGATTATTGTAGTAGGCCTAGAAATTCTCAAGTGGCACAACTCTTTGATCGACAGCAAATTCAAAATAGCATTATGGCTCATATTACCGTATTGTATTGAGAGTGTTTTGGTTACACATTGAGGTCTTCTATATACCTACCATGGACTAATAAACTGATACTGTGTCAAGATGAGGATTAGTTTTAGATAGTTGTGGGAAGGTCCTAAGTAAGAAGGTTATGAGAACAATTTGGGGTGAGAGGATTATGTCTTTAAAACTGTACCATACTCTTCATTATCAGGTGGCAACCAAATTTGGAAACCCATGCCCCGGTCGAGCTATGGAAGGATTTATTACGAGTACGATAACAAACCATACAAGGAAGCCATGGCTCTTCCATCTCGGGAGAGACCCCGGTGAAACATATCCTATTCAGTGAGTATTTTATTGTGTAAACAGTGACATATCTACAGAAGGAAGATGACAATTGCGACTTGGCTGTAAAAAAAAAAAAAACGAAAACCTTCGGGAATTTATAATACGTGCAACCAGATCTTCAAGTAACACCGGTCAACTATAGTGCGGTTGCTTACTTATTTCTATTATAAATTTTCTCCAGATAAACCTCCCCGAGTTCAAGCAATTGTTTAAAAAGCACAAGTTTCGAAGCGTATAGTACTCTCTATTGCGAAAACAGACAATACGCTCTATTTGACATGGTGCACAATATAACATTTACCCGTCGATCTGCATTTGCTGCCTGCGTTTTCCATGTTCCCATGTAGTGCTGGTACGACAGGTTTTTTCTTTCTTTCATTGCCGAGCAGGGGGCAACCCTGACCTTTTATATGCAACGGGGCTTAGTTGGTAGTCACATGTCGTTTTATCATAATTTTTTGCTTTTCTCGAGACTGAAAGAAGGCTTTCACAATACAGTGACAATTCATGGTAACGAAAATCCAATACCCGTAAAAAATTGACCTTGCTGGCTAGCTACAACTCCTAAGCGAAATGCCATTGACTAAGAAATAATTGTCCAGAGCAAGATAGTTTTGGGGTATTACCGAAAATTGTGTTGACTTTACGCTAGTACTAGTATTCTTACTAAATGTTGGTCAAAGATGCCTGGTTAAAGTCAAAATGCCTAGGCTTCTGAGTAATCTTACAAACTTCTCAGCAACATAGCATTGACAATCAAGTTATTGTCTAGAGCGGGAAGTTGACACACAATCGGGTAAAAGTCACGCCAGTGTTAACCAGTGTTGATCAAGGATGCTTGACTGAAGTGTTGGTTAAAGTGATGTGTCGAAATAACCAAACGTTGGATAATAATTTAACCAACTCCTGAGCAAATGGCATTGACTAACAAAGAAATGCCCAACTTTTTAGAGTGTAGGACGGTCATTACATTGAAAACAGGATCTGGTCGTCTTGGCATGAATAACTTTAGACTTAAAATAGATGTGTTGCTGGTGAAACCACTTCAGTAGTTGATGACGGATACTCCAGTTCACCTAACTCTGACCCTTTTCTTCAGTAGCACTCTTAAAAAGTTGGGCAAACTTTTGACCAACTCTGGGTACCTTAGTGTTCAACCAGCTGTTGGTAAAAAGGTGGGTAGGTTTTTGGTACGCTTTGTTTTTGCCTGAAGTTAAATACCATTGACGAAAGTGACGCGTACCTAATATCAAAATGTTTTGTAATTTATAAGTGTTTTCATTGACGTGACAAGTTCATCCCCTTTTGACGGGCAGAATGTAGTGTAGTTACGCATGTAATGTAGCTATAGCTGAGTAGCAGCTGACGACCCACGTGTGGCTGTTGCACAAAACACTGTTGATTTTTGCCCGTTAGTAGGCGTGGCTTAAACCCAGCCTAGTGTGACACCACGTGAAAGCGCTCTATACTTCGAAAATGGATAATGATGCTGTATTTTATTATTTCTTACAGCTCATCTACGGACGAGTACAAGGACCAACTTAAAATTATTGACAAGGTTCGCAGACGTCATATGAAGTCTGTAGAAGATGATACAGGCTACCCTCAACTTAACTACGTGGACGCAGCTGCCTTGGTAAGAACGAACAGTGTCCATAGATTTTTCTTCCTATAGTTCCAACTGTTCCTTTTTTTTTTTTTTGTCAAAATGTTTACTGTACCCAAAACAACCGTGTAGTCAGGGGGCGATGAAACGGCCCCTCCCCCTTTCCCAAAGCATGACGGGGAAGGAGGAAGAAGGAAAAAAAGAGAGAAGGGGGGAGACGAGGAAAGAGAGAGAGGACAGAGAATTCAAATCCATAGCATAAAATGTAGCACCATCTAGCATACCCTCCGAAAGCCAAATATTTCTCCTCCTTTAAGACTCTTACCATGATGCAAGTCCATCAGTCACCATTTCATCCGCCTGCAAAGATGAAATCATGACTATACGATCTTGTACCAAAACGACGCATGCCAAAGTCCAACCCAAAATCTTGGATAATTTCCATAATATGGAGTAGCCTACTCCTATTTATTCATCGAAAGAGACGGAGTAATTTTGAATGAATATTCAGACGAAACACAGGAGGGTCATCCATTCAAACGCGCACTGTTTTCTTCTCATTTTTGGTTAAATAAATAAATTATTGCCTCCCTCTGGAGAGTTTTGCTCAAGGGACAGACGAGGATGTATTTTCCTTTAATTTCATCGACTTAGTGCCATCTCAGCAGTAAGGTGTTTTAACACCCTCTTAATCCCGGCCCCGACAAGGGCGATTGAGGAATTTCGGTGGCAATTTTTTTTATTTACGGCGCATGTCAAAAGAAATTGACTAACAAATTTCTGAGTTTCATAAGGGAAACTTAGAAAGTATTGAAACAAATTGTGACACGTATAATTTACACCTAAAATTTTGAAAACTTGTTTACACCGATGGGTTTGCCTTCCAAGAAAGCAAAACAAGTGAACTGTAGAAGCGACTGTATGAAGTAGGAAACAACATACCTTATCATACCTTACCTATTGAAGCATCCTGTGGGGGATAATTGACCCAATTTTGAGTCACTCCTGTGCAGTGGGAAGGAAAAACGTCCATTCTTGGTATAGAGACATTTGAAGCTGTTAAAATTCCCGTGAAAAGGAATTAACTCCTAAACCATTGCCTCTAATGCTGGGTCTATTCCATGATCGTTTCGTCGCCGAGTAGGTTGCTCTTTTGTAGTATATAAATTGGAATATGTCTCTTCGTGATCGAAAAATACTCACATTGTGGAATGATATATGAAATTTAAGGCCCACACTCTAAAAATAAAAAGAGTGAAATTTCACTCGTTAGAATCAGGGAGTTGCAACAGAGTAACTCACTCCAAATTAGCCAACTTTCATTTGTGATGGAGTGCTTCCAAGGACCACTCTTTAAAAAAGAGCGATCTCTGCGAGCACTCGTCGAAGAGTAAATTTTTACTCGTCTTGGAGTGACTTTCACTCTTCTTGGAGTGACTTTCACTATCCTTGGAGTGAACGCCACTCTTCTTGGAGTGAATTAACACTCTAATGAAGTGAATTCACACTTTTCACTCAATTGAATTGTGACTCAGTTCACTCTTTAGTTTTTAGAGCCTACTGGTGTAGTAAATTTGAATGCAAAATCTGATCTCCAGCCTTTTAACTAGTAACAAATATTTGTTTTTCCTTCATAGCCATGGTCTCCTCCTGGGTGTAAAGAGTTGGATATGTGTCTCGATGAATACATTCCCGAGAGTCACCCGGTCGTTGTAAATTGGTTTCTCTAAATCCCGGAAAAAGTTCCTCCGTACTGTCTTTAAATTCAACATGAAACTTAAGTGAAATGTAATTGGTTATGGGATCTAGTTTAAATGCATGTTTTTGAGTGAAGTACGGTACCGGTAGTAATCAAAATAATAAAGAGTAAATCATTGCACGCAATCTACCAAAATTGTGGCCAAAGCTGTTGCCTAATGAATAAAAGAATTCGAGGCTATGAAGCTGGCAACTGGTAGGTTTGAAGGGTTGGAGCAGTCGCTACAAATTTATTTTGAAGCCTTAAACATCTAAATCTCTCAATATTCTTCTTATTTCTCTTGAGGTATCTTTCATTATATCTGTAGACTTCAATATTGCGCATTGAAGGTGAAACAATCATTTACTTCTAAGAAATTTCACAAACGAGGATAAAAAACAATGGCACATGACTCTCAAGAGCCAATCATGAAACAGGACAGTGTACTACATGACTTCAATTTGGGGTGACTACATTTCCCCTTTAAAGGTCTAAATCTCTCACCCCAAACAGTACCAATTCTCCTGACCTTCTTACTTAAGCCCCTCCCATCCCACAATTGTCTGAAATTCATCCTTATCCAGTCACAATCTCAGTTTATTGCTTCAGGGTGAGTATAGAAAAGTCATTTTTGTATAATCAAAACACTCTCAGTACAGTTCATGCTGTGTAATGTAAGCTTTGGTAATCTGCATTGTTTGAATTAACAGTCAGTTAAAAATCTGGGCCAATGGAGAGTTTTGGTACCCCCTACAAGAAGTGTAGTTTGGGGTGGGATGATTGGCCCTTTAAGATTTCATCTCCGACTTTGTTAGAGGAAGGTGGGTTTTCATCGCAGAGTAATCTATATGATCCCCATCCAATGTCTGGCCCTTCAATAGGAAAAAGTGGCGTTGACTACTAATATTGCTAGCAACCCGACGTGAAGCTGCTGTTATTTATAAGCCAGGCAGGCTTGTCTTACATTCGTGGTCCCTTCAAGTGTACCTCAATTCAAAAAATTTAAAAATATATATTAAACAGCATGAAAAATGCATCTAACAGTTCAACTTCCATCTTCATGGGACATTCCCGAGCTGAGATATTCCCTTAAGTTGAAATGGTACATTGCGCAATAATTTGTGATGTCATTGTTGAACTACTCAAATTACATTATTTGTATTTCTTTGTTTTTCTGAACGTCACTGCACCTTGTACCAAGGTGTGACAGCACTCTTACTCTTATGGGGTGATGTAATTAATTAATTCTTCCATGTGCAACATGATATGTAAGTAAACAGGAAGTATTCAAGGTCATAAAAACATTTACAATTTTAAAGGGATACAAAGCAGGTAATGTGAGTTGTACAACAAGAAAGTCACAAATTATTGTGCAATGGACAAGTTTGTTTTAAATGACTAAACTTCAACATTTTATATTTCAGCTCAGGAATGTCCTATAAAGATGGAAGTTGGACTATTAAAAATCATTTATCATGCTCTTTAATATATATATATATATATATTTGAGGTATACTTGAGGTACACTTAAAGCATAGTGAAACCAGGGAGTTGCCTTAGCAATGCATGAACCATTACTGAACTATTGTTGTCTTAATGGGAACGAGCCGCGTGCTCTTAGTATGTAAAAAGTGTCGATTTGTAGTTGTTTTCCCAATCACATCCACTTTTATTCTTTTGGTAATTACAACATACCGGTATGATCACCCCACCATTACATAGACTAAGTGGGGTACATCACAACGCTAAAATGCACTTCAAATACAAGGAGCTCTATAGGAAATTTCTGTGGAAATCCATTACATCAGTACTTCCCTCTTATAGTGTAGTTGGGAATATGTCCAACCCTACCAACTTCACATTAATGGTCAGGCTTTAAAATGAATTTGATGGACACATAATATAATTTTTTGACCTATCTATGGCTTTCTTACATAACTTGATCCACTGGGACCTCTCAAGAGCGGGTTAGCAGCAAACTTTAGAAGGCTTCTATGTTTGGTTGACGTCACACAACAGATGTAAACAAACAAAAATGGGAACGAAATCGTGTAAACGGCAAGAGCAGTCACCCCAGCTTGAAGTAGTGTATTAGACTTTCTTGTTTGATGATTGGCTCGTGGGGGTAACTTTACCCCCTTTTGCCCTTTTTTCTATGGCCTTTAATCTATGCTTCCTTCACCTAAAATGCTCTGCCATGTTTTCATAACTTCATGGTGATTTAGACTTAGTTGCCAGCCTACCGTACTAGCCATAATTGTTGAAAAACGTAGGGTAACATGCAGCTGGAAAGATTGTTATCGGACTTGTTGTAGTCAACCCAATTATCTTGAACAAGGAAGAGCGATATATGTCTCGTCATAATTTGAAAGACGACAACTTTTGTAGGAGCTTTCAGTTTTCCATGTGACTGAGGTAACCATCACAGCTTTCCAGCTAAATGAAAAAAAAAATAGCTCACAGAATGTAGAAAATATTGTGTTAAAAAAGATAAACTTTTTCCGTTTTAAGGAAATGCAAAGTGTCATCACTTGGTTTGATAGCATTTATTTTCTCCTAGTACTAAGGGGTAAAAAATTTATACCGAATGCATAATGGGGATGAAATATATCGCAAGTGTAATAACAAAATCATGGAAGCTCATTATCAATTCCATAAATTGCACGAATGAACACACCGCAAATACAAACTTGCTGACTGTATTTTTACGGCAGTGTTTATACAGAAGCCGTTGTATTTACTTTATAAGAATCCGAAACAACCGAACTGGGAACAAAAGTCTTAATTTTGGAACCAACGAGGAATCAAGCTTGTTCAGAAATGTTCCTTCAAAAACGCACGAAATACAGAATGCTACACAACTTTATCTAAATCCTCTCACAAACTCATTCCTATCAGAAAGAAGATGATCCCCTTAGAATTTACGTACTTTTAAACGACGAAATATATTGTGACAAAAAAGACCCATAAAGGAATCCCCACAAATATAAGAGAAGAATTAAAAATAAGGAAAAGTTGACAAACTGTAACCATTATTAAATGTTAAACATTTGAGGCATTTAATTAGCTGCACTGGAAGCATCGTTGACCTTGACCTTCACCAGAGAGTTGGCAACTCTCACATGTTAATGTTGTGACATGCTAGTATGGGACGCCGTTCCGCCAAAAACTCATAAGTATAAACCCTTCTTGATCTCTTCAGTTTATGATCACGGACATATGAGTGCAAATGAGCATGAGGCAAGTTTGTCTTACGTTTTACTATGCCGAGTTGAGAGGCTTGGACAAACAACCTAGTTTTACTGGACTTGCCTATTAGACTGTGTCCAGACGGAAATTATTCGAGGAGTCAAGACCACGTACTATTACTTTTTATATTGGCATACACAAACTCCTTAATTTGCTAAAGCCTCAACAATATCAAAACGTAAAATTGGTCAATGTCTTGGCAAGAGCAGTACGATAATTAATGAGCTATTAAACTTCATGACTTACTTTAAAGGCCCAATCCTCTCACCCCAAACAGTGCCGATTCTCCTAACCTTCTTCCTTAGGCCTCTCCCACAATTGTCTGAAATTCATCCTCATCCAGACACAATCTCAGTTTATTGTTTCAGGGTAAGGATAGGAAAGCTCAATGTGTATAATCAAAAACTCAGTAGAGTTCATTCATTGTGTATAATATAAGCTTTGGTGGATCTTTGGTGGATCCCTCTACCCGGTGCGGGGAGCTCCCTGCCCGGCTTGACATGACAGTTTTACACAAGCCTGTGGTAAAAATGAACCAAATAATCTGCACTAATGTTTCAATTGATTACATGTACATCAACATGTTTCGAACTATTGATCAAAATGAGATTTTATCTATCTATGCGTCCTTCAGGCCTACAAAATATTAGAACCGTTTACAGGTTTACAGGTAGTCTTTAGCAAATGACAAAAAGTCCTCTTGAATTTTTTCTCCGAGTCTAAAACTGACGATAGGGGTCACCCAAACAATTCCGTGCCAAGCTTTCTCGTAGTGAGCCCATGTGACATCGACGCCAGCCCTCTTAAGCCTTTCTGCGTAAAGATAGCCTTCGTCTCTAAGGGTGTCAAATCCTGCAGTCATGACGTAAGCAGGGGGTAAACCGGTCATGTTTTTCCTAAGAATAGGCGTGAACCTGGGATCCAAGGAAATGCCCTTCACTTCATTCCACACATCTTCGTCTGCTTCTTCAGGTGGCGAAACATCCATGAGGTAGGAATTGTCACGAAGGGCAGTTGGCAACAGATCTTGACTGAAGTACTCTTGATAGGGGGCACTTTTCTGATATTCTTTGGAAATATGTATGTTTTTAGCCATTGCTTGGGTTATGTGCGGATTCATTTCACCAAAAGCGTGCATGGCACACGCTCGAACCAATCCTGGAAGAGCAACTAGCCCACCGCTTCTTCCAAAGTCTTTTTCGTACTTACGATGAGATGGAAAGTTGAAATCAAAACACTGGATCCAGGGATAAATTAAAACCTGCAGTTTTAAGTCCGGAAGTGACTTGTCGTCGAAAACAAGATGAGACACGACAGCAGTTAGGTAACCGCCAGCACTGTCACCCCCAATGGCGATACGACTTTGATCGACGCCAAACGTTTCGGCATGTAGAATAAACTCCTTCACGGCATCGAAACTCTGCATCGCAGGGCCCGGGAACTTGTTCTGGGGCGTTCTATCATAACTGTGAAAGTAAGCCAGTTAAATAGCAGTCAGAGTCAATTGACATCAGATTGAAAAGATATCACATGACGTATTGAATCTGGAGCACTCAAGGCAGTAAAAATTATACAGGCCTAATCATTATTTTCATCAAATTGAATCAATGAGCAATATCATTGACGTCTTCATTTTATACCAGACACCATACCTATGAAATGATAAATCATATTGTTTTATCGACAGACTATAAGTCTTATGCATGATCCATTGCAGTGGTACATCATGTATTTTATTACTGCATAATTAGATATCGAAAGTTACATACATATAAAGATTATGCACGTGATGTCTGACGTCTGCGTGTTTCAATTTGGTATACTAGATGCAACTTATCATACGCAGTGTATACGATACCGATAAGTGCGTACGACAGCACCATAGAAAAAATTGTACATGTGGACGCCTGAATGACAAAATAGATAGACGCGCAATGTAGTGACACCGGTGCATGACCTCTGTAACAACTGTAACAATAATAATAATTAACAAAAACAACAACCACCTCCACCACCACCAGCAACAACAACAATAGCAAAAACGACGATACAAATAGGAATAGGTTAAACATCATTCATGTTGCCCTATAACATTAAACTCTCTAAAGCGCAATACAGAGGCAGCTAAGCACAATCACATGTACGTAACATATGTGCGTACATGGAAAAGCATCCGCCTCTCACTCGGAAGGCCCGGGTTCGCTTCCCAGGTCGAGTCATACCAAGGACTCTAAAAAAGGAACCTACTGCCATTGTGCGCTCCGCATAAGCAATGGAGTAGGGAAAACAAGCCAGTGAGCCACAACTGGAAAAAGGGCCGTGGCCCACTCGACTTGAACCAATAGGTTGGAAACTGGGCCGTAAAACTCTATCCGACCGACCGACCGACCGACCGACCGGCCGACCGACCGGCCGACCGACCGACCGACCGACCGACCGACCGACCGACCGACCGACCGACCGACTGATTAAAAATGAATGCACTTATTTAACATATGTGCCGCTCCAGGTAGTATGTATTTATGTGTATATCTGTTAGAGTACATTGATTCAGGCATATAGTTTACGTGATCAACATATAAACGCGTTATCAAGTACATCAAATACGGGGTGTACCTACTCAACATTTACTACCACAGCATTGAGATGAGACGAAATCTTCTTAGCAAGGCCTCTGTAGCATATGCCTCTGTAAAGTAAAAAAATAATGGGGTACGTTGTGTTTGTTATAGCCTCCTTTTTTGTCTCTGGGAAAGAACTTTTTACTGTATTGAAGAACAGCTATATGTTTGCCACGGTGACTACTGCTAACACCAAAGTAACAGACAATCGAATGAACGAATGAATGTCCTTCCTAAGTCAGTTTAGTACTCCTCACCTATCCCCTCCAAATCTGACATAAAAACATGAAGTGCAAACCCGGAAATAGAATCAGTTTATCAAAATATGCTGAAATCCGGGATGTGACTTCGCTGCTGTCATATTGACTAACCTGAAAAGTTTCATTTTTAAACGCCATTATTCCACTGTACACAGAAAATAAAAAGTGAGTCACCATCCTAAAACTGAGTCAAGTTGTCCCCATAGTGACGTGGGTCTATTTCGCTCCTCCTTACCTCCTATTTACAAAATTATGTATTTTCCCTAATTGCCTAACAATACCCATCTGGCAGACTCTTAGCACAGGTGGCGCCCTAGCCCTTCCAACTACCTCACCAGCTCATTCTCTATTGCCACGCTTACAGTGAGGACGCACGTGTTCCTAGCTGCTAGCTCGCCCTTGGAATTTACCCGTCTGTTTCTGCAAAACGTTTGGTCATCGTTTCTCGAGTTTGTCCAACCTTTGGAGTAGTGTTGAGTACCATTTAATTGATTCTTTAACTTCTCCTTAGCGTTTTTAGTTCTTTTTGAGAGGTACGCGGCCGTTTCGGCTAGCCTCTCCTTACGTTCAGACTCTCGTTCGATCCTTCCTTTTGTATAGCTTTGCCTATTACTACTAGGTTGTTTTGCTTCTATCTAAGTAACCTTCATTGTTAAACCTTGTATTGTGCATGCCTTGCTTTGTGAGGCCGGTAGCCGTCGTAATTTCTTGCATTTTTTGCTTTGTTAAGTCTTTAACTCTCTCTCGTAGTATACATGGCCTTCTTTTTTTAGGCTACCGATCTGTTCTGTCCGGTATGCCAAGTATGCTAAGTATTTGTTGACTTCGTTTTATCCGTCAACAGACGTTGTTTGTGGCGGGACTTGTATGCATGTTTCTTGTTCTTTCTCCTACAGAACTATGGATGCCTCAAGCTCAGGTACGGATCGACCCCGGTGCCTCCGGTGTAAACGTTTTCTGTCCTGTGGAGATTGGGACGGCCACGCTGTTTGTCCGAGTTGCCGCCCCTGCGATGAGCATAACCGGTGTAAGGTCTGCCGAACCTGGTCGGTGGAATGGGATTGGATCCGCCAGCGTTCTGAAGCCAAGGAGGCCAAGAGAAGAGCCAGGGCTGCCGAGAAGGCCAAGAGCAAGGCTTCCCAGGACGGGAAAAAGGCTGTCACCAACCCGCCTATGGATGTCAGGAAGAGCCTAACCAAGCCGGCCTCAGATATGGGCCGCGCTTCCACCAGACCGGCCTCAGATACGGGCCGTAAACCAAAGAAGCCGGCCTCAGATACGGGCCGTGCACCACTGGAGTCGGCCTCGGATACGGGCCATAAATCCCACATACCATCCTTGGACCGGAGCCACGCTTCCACACGGAACCCAGCATCCACCCCGGCCGTGGAACAGCCCGGAACAAGCCAGGCTATGGATGCGGCCGCTTCGGACCGTTCAGACACGGAATCTGTTGCCTCATCCCAGCGGGACACTGAGGTTCCCACGGGCCTAGTTCCGGCTCAGGCCCAGGTTTCAGGACACCGTAGCCGCTCGCAGACTCGCTCCTCCCACAAAAAGAAAAGATGTCGCCACGAGTCTTCCTCATCCTCCCCACCATCGGGGTCTGATGACGGCCGTCGCAGGAGGAGACTCCGTGAGCGGAGAAGCAACGAACAGTCGGACGCCCTGTCCCAAATTCTGTCTCTCCTCACTAAGGTGACGCAGGGTAACCAGCCTCAACCAGCCCCGCATCCAGCGGACCAGCACGGGTCGGGTTCGGCCTCTCAAGACCTACATGCTACGGCTCAAGACTTCAATACCCCGGGCCCGAGTTCCGGACCTCCGTCGGAGTCGATGCCAGTCCTGCACCCTGCTGTACATGTACCTCACGATCAGTCGTCGGAGTACGATCCAGATTTCTCTGCGTCAGATGATGAGGACGAACCTCCTCTTTTCGGGACAGCCATAACGAAGGAAGCATTCAATAAGGCCGTGGAAGTTCTGCGTCGACGGCTTGGTTTTGACGAAGACCCGGAAGTAACCCAGGCCCCACCCCCTAAGAGATCAAAGTTGACTCTCAACCAACAGGCCTCCGTAAAGGAGCTCCTCCTTCCTGTGGACGCGGAATGCCTGGATCGCTTTAAGGCTGCCGCAGAGGCGAAAAAATGGTCCCCTTTCCCAAGGAAACAATGCTCTGAATTCAAGTTAGAGGAAAAAGAATGGAAAGACTGTTTCAAGTCCCCTAGAATCCCAGTTGGGGCCATGGACCACCTCAAAAATGCTGGGGCTATGGACGCAAAGGGTAGATTCAAGTCTGGCCCCGCAAGAAAGTCGAACCTCGCCTTTACTGGATTAGACAAGGCCGCCAGGGCTGGCATGAAATTCTCTACTGCTCTCCTGCTAGTTGCTGAGGTCCTGTCTAGGTCCTTTCGTCAAACTGGGGAAGAAGAAGTGTCAAGGAAGGACACAGGAGCGGTGGTCAACCTATTGGGTCCCCTCTCCAGGCTTATTTTTGACCAGTTCTCCCGCATTGCTGTCAGGTCCGTCAAGGAACACCGGGACCTAGCCATGGACGCCTTGGTCTGGCCGTCGCAGGACATCAAACGTAGGTTTCTGGAACTCCCCCAGTCAGGTGACGTTTTCAGAAGCCCTATGGATGCCCACCCCACCGCATCTCTCCCGGCGGTGGGGGGGGGGGAGACTTTCTCAGTTCGCAGAGAACTGGGAGAAGATTCTGCCGGACGCTTGGGTCCTGGGAGTCGTCAGGCAAGGCTATCGAATAGAGTTCACGGAGGCCCCACCTTCCCGAGACATTGTAAGGTCGACTCCAGTACCTACTCCCCCGGAGCAGCGAGCCGCGCTGGAAGAAGAAATCCTTGGCCTCCTCCAAAAAGAAGCAATCAACGTCGTTCACGGAGACAGCCCTCTCTACCGTTCATCGTTCTTCCTGACCCCCCAAACACCAGACATTTGGCGTCCTATACTCAACCTAAAGCCCCTCAACAAGATGTATGTCCGCCCTGCCAGGTTCCGGATGGAAACCCTACACCAAATCATTCCTGCGCTGCATCAGAACGCTTGGGCCTCCTCCGTAGATCTCAAGGATGCTTACCTCTATATTCCAATACACCCTCAGCACCACAGATTTCTAGCATTCCGCTACCGGGACACCGACTACTGTTTCAGGGCTCTTCCATTCGGCTTGTCGACGGCCCCGCGGGTTTTCACCAGAGTGACTCGTGCCGTACTGGCCTTCTACGCAGCAAAGGAATTCAGGTTTACGCTTACCTGGACGATTGGCTTATCGTGGCGGACACGGAAACCCGTTTCAGGGATTCCACCGGGCAGGTCCTCGACCTTCAGGAGCTTGGCTGGATAGTGAACCACAAGAAGTCGTCTCTGTCCCCATCCCAGCGTATAACGTACCTCGGGGCCATTCTGGACTTCACGTCAGGCAGGGCGTATCCCTCTCAGGACAGGATTTTGGCACTCTCGACCTTGGCAGCGGAGGCCATCAAGAAGCCGTTCCTCAAAGCCAGAGACTGGCTGAAACTTTTTGGCCTTATGGCGAGTCTAGTGGACATCCTCCCATACTGCCGTCTGTTTATGAGGCCTGTCCAGATGCACCTACTCAGATTACACAAGCAGAGTCATCACCCGCTATCGCTCCGGGTCCCGGTACTGTCTACAGTGAAGGAGCACCTAACCTGGTGGACCATTCGGGCCAACCTGTCGGTAGGGGTACCTTTTCAGTTGTCGCACCGCCTCAAAACCATATCCACGGACGCATCTTTAGAAGGGTGGGGTGCTGTGTGGGGCACCCACACCCTTTCCGGTCAGTGGACCCGCCGGGAGGCGACTTGGCACATCAAAAACCTGGAATTAGAGGGGACATTCAGAGCGATTCAACTGTGGGCCCCTCTGCTCCAGCATCATCAGGTGACGCTCTTCTCAGACAACACGACCACAGTAGCTTATATCAATCGTCAGGGAGGGACGAGATCTGTACGCCTGTGTCATCGCACCTGGGATCTTCTCCATCTCTGCCGACGATGGAACATTCTGCTGCGAGCATCCCACTTAGCAGGCAAGGAGAATGTAATGGCGGACGCCCTGTCCAGGGGCCATCTCGACGGCAACGAATGGTGTCTCAACCAAGTGTGGGCGGACCACGTTTTCCATCGCTTCGGGAAGCCGCTCGTGGATCTATTCGCCACTCACGACAACACCAGGCTTCCGATCTTCTGCACCAGACGGTTTCACCCGGAAGCCTGGGCCACCGACGCGTTATCCACACCGTGGGACGGTCTCTCCGCATATGCGTTCCCACCGTTCTGCCTCCTTGACAGGGTTCTTCAGAAGCTCAATAGCTCAACAATGGACCTCCTCCTCATAGCTCCTCACTGGCCCAACCAGCACTGGTTTCCCACACTGCTCTCGATGCTAGTGGACCTACCTCTGAAGCTCCCGTCCAGCAGACGCCTTCTTCTCCAGCGACAAGGCCGGGTGTGGCACAACGATCCTTCGCTCCTTCACCTGTGCGCATGGAAGTTGTCATCCGACGTTTCCAAGAGGCAGGGCTTTCTCAGGAAGCTGCACAGATCGCAGCCGATGCCCTTAGACCCTCCACAGTGTGCACCTATAACAGTAGACTGGCAAGATTCACGCAGTGGGCACAGGACAACGTTGTCGATCCCATGGGCGCATCAGTTCACCAATTGGCAGAGTTCTTCATGATGCTCTTCCAGGAAGGGAAACAGACCTCGACCATCCGAAACTACCGTTCAGCCATTGCGGCCGTTCACCAGGGCTTTTCAGATGGTACTTCTATCGGGACAAATCCGGTGATTGGTCAACTCCTGTGGGGCATATTCCACAGACGTCCACAACGCCGCCGCCTTCCACCTTCCTGGTCAATAAATGACGTCCTATCTACACTGTCCCGGCCGCCTTATGAACCGATGCAGAATGCAACATTGGAGCACCTGACCCTCAAGACCTTGTTCCTGGTGGCAGCAGCATCGGCAAGGCGCAGGAGTGAACTCCACGCTCTCACGATCAAGAAGGGTTTTCTCAGACTTGACCCGTCCGGCGCCAGACTCCTCCCCGACCCGTCCTTCCTCACCAAGAACCAGACCGCCTCTTTCACTCCTGCGGAGATCTTTTTACCACCGATAGGTGCCTCTTCCTCAATTCGGGAGGACCGTCTTGTTTGCCCGGCGCGGGCGCTGAAATGGTATCTGGAGAGAACAAAATCCGTCCGGACTTCCGACAGGCTCTTCATCATCCCGAAATCTCCGTTCGGTCCGGCCTCCAAAGACACGCTTTCTAGATGGCTGGTGAAGCTGATTACTCCACATGCTCAGGAGGACGACAGGGTCAAAGGCCATGACCTACGGGCGCATGCGTCGTCTACAGCTTGGTTCCGGGGCGTTCCTCTGGAAGAAATTATGAAGGCGGCCGCCTGGAAAACACCATCATCCTTTGTAGCCTCTTACTTGACTGACGTCTTGTCAACGGAAGGGGCTTTTGCTACGGCGGTTCTTCAAGGCTCGGGATCTCGCCTCCCTCCGACTCACCGGTGCTAGTCAATACATATGTAAATAGGAGGTAAGGAGGAGAGAAATAGACTCCCTAAAACTCAATGGTTTGGGAGTCTATGAGCGACGATACTTACCTCCTATTTACATCCCACCTCCCGACCCCGCTTGGGCTCCGAGCCGGTACGAGAAGCATGTGTCGTTGTCTTGCACACACTCACTACTAACGTAACATACCACATCTCCGGAACCGCCGAACACATTTTCCAGCTCCTTCCCAGGTGAGCAATGGTTTTTACTTCTCATCTTTGATTATCGTGTGTACCATGTCGGTTTTGTTCGGTGGTCGTGCGTTGTGGTGGCTTAGTTTCTAACCTACTTACCTCGTGCACCTCGTAGCTGTCGCTTCTCGGTTCCACTGGTCCGGGCTCCAAGCGGGCAATAGGAGGAATGAGTTGGTGAGGTAGTTGGAAGGGCTAGGGCGCCACCTGTGCTAAGAGTCTGCCAGATGGGTATTGTTAGGCAGTTAGGGGAAATACATATGTAAATAGGAGGTAAGTATCGTCGCTCATAGACTCCCAAACCATTGAGTTTTGGGGAGTACATCATATTAACAACCTCATCTGATAAGGTAACTTTCAAACCAAAAATTAAATCTCACAGATATTTCCTCTTATTAATCTTTCAAGCATCTTTCATGATATCTCAGTTCACATTTGAGTGAAAAAAAATATTGACATGTGACTCTCAAGAACCAATTATGAAGTAGGACGTATAGTCTAGTAAGGTCTACTTATATTTGATGTGTTTCCCTTTGAATGAAAAGAGATCACCGCATCACTGGGGAACATGCAACCACGAGCATGTTTTGGAAATTGAAAGTTGATTATATTTAGGTAGGTCTACCCTTCTTCCCCATGTGATTCACCTTTAAAAATATTTGTAAATATACAGAACAAAAAGGAAAGAAATACCTAAAGCAAACGAAAAAATGCCGTCAATTTGTTTCAATGAATTGACAGCGATTTTTCTCCAGAGAGTTGAAAGTTGATTATATTAAGGTAGGTCTGCCTTTTTTCCCCATGTGATTCACCTTAATGAATTTGTGTAAATTTACAGAACAGAAAGGAAAAAAAATACATAAAGAAAACGAAAGGTGTTGTCAATTTGTTTTTATTGAATTGACCGCAATTTTTACACATCCGCAATGCGTTTCGTTATTTTTTTGTTCCTCAATTTTACATGTTTGAATGTAACAATTTAACAGTGTTGGATCATCGTCCATCTTTGGTTTGTTAATGTATAGTTTCCAATAAACGCTGTGGTTGCAGCATGGTTTTTTAGGCTTATTGAGCCTATACAAGTGAGGCAAAGGCCTGGAGATGCGGTTAGTAGATTTGTTTTATTTGAAGAAGACCATCACTGTATTAGCTTAGGTCGTTATTTGGCAAATTATCATTTCAGTGTTTTTGGTCCATAATAATGGGGTTTTTGTACGTTCAACGTTCAAGGTCCAAATGTTCACTCTATCAAAACGTTTGTAGTGAAGAAACCATAATGTCTTGTTTCTGAGTAAATATTAAAGTTTCCTTGTTCTCGTGAGGAAAAATTTCAAACATAGAAGAAATGAACATCATTTTAACTTTATTTTCAAACATCACGCATTGTTTCCTGTAGAATATCATTCCCTCAATTGCTTTTTGTATCTTTATTATCCCAGTATTAGCCAAATTGGAATCAAATTGACTAAAACTTATATGGAATTGCTCATCATATGAAGATGTGAAATTTGCAAAAAACATGAAAATCATATTCTTGCCCAAAAATGGCCCAAAATGACCCCAAAGTGACAAAGTGACAGTTACCGCAACATTAATTCCCAGTACCTGTATATTAGATCTATTAGACTGCTTGTTATAAAAATATCCGAATAAAATCTTTTCAGGTCTCTTTTAGGCAAATGGCTGGCCCAGTATGAATTGAACCGCCTCTTTGTGGTTTTAAAACACCTTCTCAACTGAAAATGTTGTTTGTTAGACCTGTGTTTTTGTAGTGTTCTTTCATACTATTTTCTTTCAAAATTGGCCCATGTAAGAGATACCGAGAGGTGGGGGGGGGGGGGGGGGCTCCCTGTTTTGGAGATGAGTGAGAATAATTGTAACCGGACACCTCCAAATCAACGGAGGAGATAAGTGTCAAAGTGCACATGTGAAATACTTCGTCGTGGGTAATTTTGTTTCAATGTCTGTCTCCAAATTAACGTTCAATTAATTAATGTGCCTATGCGCCTCCTAGTTCGAATGAAGTTAAAAGAAGGGTTTAAGGTGGCAACACGATTTGATATGTAAGAGGGGCACTCATTTTAAGCATTTGGCTGAAATTTGCATTGAAATCCGATGTGTAGATCTCAAGATATGAGCATGTAAAGTTGTCACATTTTCAACAAAAAGTGAACTTGAAACAAGCACATATGACATCACAGCCCCTCATTAGTGCACAGTGTTTTGTTTTTCTGTAAACTTCAGACTAGATTTTTTCCTCAACAGTCACACATTATTAAAATGTGATTGCATACGTGGCAAGAGAACTTCGCAAAATTTGCATCCCCCACAGGGAGGTCCTATTCCTATTAACTTCAAGGTCAACACAACAGTCTGATAAAACAAAGTGAAACAAAGCATTCCTTGTCAATGTGAGGAAGTGATATAAGCTCTGCTGCCCCCTAACTCACTTTGAACACAAATCTACTGATTTCAGTTTCTGATATCTCGAGAAATACATGTCTGATTTGAATGAAACTTTCACCACACTGTGCAGATTTGGTTCATTTTTCACATATGAAAATTAAATTTTTGCTTAAACTTCCCCTTTAACGAGCAGGGTGTTCAAACAGTGACGTCAAGCATAAGAACGTTAAGTTGGTGCTTTTGAGGATGACGGTGTACAGTATTATTTGGAGTAAAGAACTTTGTTGGAAAAATTTTGGATGCCTCTCAGTCAGGGGTGGGGGAGGTATTTTCTACGTAGGTTGAGCCAGTAATAGAGTAAGGTTGTAGTGACGGTTAGGCGTGTAGTGACGTGCGCGCGAGTATGTGTGTGCAGAGATGTGTGAAGTTGAAGTCGAGAGATGAACGTGATGAGTGAAAAAGAACCTTCCGAAACCAAACTGGGCTAGTGAGGATCATCGCTGAAAAATACCGAAAAAAAAAACGTTCGGTGACATGAGAACATATATAGGCTACTACTGTCCATCAAAGGAAAATGGAATAAGCCGTCACTTACTTGCTGAAGCTAGACCTAGTCCTCCTCCGTGGAAATATATAAATGCCGGAAGGAGATGATCTGACGTCATAGGTGGCTTGTAGACATAGGCTTTTGTTCCACCCAAAGTTACCTCCATTGTGGTGACGCCTGGACCAAATGACTCGGTGGGAAAGTTGTCATGGATAAAGCTGAAAGCGTCTGGTACTCCCCATTGGTGTCCCATCGAGAAAAATCCTGAGAAAATACCCTGGGGACAGTTCAATATAAAACGGAGTTTCTAAACGACTTTTAACCAGCAGTGCAAGGTAGGCCTATGCTTAAGATTGAAGTACACTAATGTCCAAAAACATAGCATATTTGAGGAAGCGAAACCTCAATAGGGTTAGAGTTTGGTCTCTCTTTATTTGGACGCACAAAATAAGAAAGAATGTAAAAAGACCTAATCCTCCCACCAAAAACAGTACCAGTTGTCCTAACCTTCTTACTTAAAGGGCCAAACCTCTCACCCCAAACTACAATTTTGGTTACCCGGGTACCGAAATTCTCAATTGGCTCAGCTCTTTGATTGACAGCTTTTTCAAACAATGCAGAGTGCCAAAGCTTATATTACACAGCATGAATGGTACGAAGAGTGTTTTGATATAAATTGAGTTTTTCTACACTCACCCTGAAGCAATAAACCAAGATTGTGTATGGATGAGGATGAATTTTAGGCAATTGTAGGAGGGGCATCAGTAGGAAGGTTAGGAGAATTGGTACTGTTTGGGGTGAGAGAACTGGGCCTTTAACCCCGTTCCACATCTGTCTAAAATTCATCCTCACCCACACACAATCTAATTTGATTGCTTCAACTTGAGTAGCCCTATACAAGACCCCACTATGTAATCGAAACACTCCAGCACAGTACATGTTGTACATATGTATTATGAGGACGCTTCGTTACTCTGCATTTTGAACTCGGTGCTTTTAATCAAACAGCTGTGTCAGAGAATTTGTGTGGGACTTACAAAATTGTAGTTTGATGTGAGAGGATAAGGCTTTTAACGAATTGAAAAACGCCAGTACAAGCACACAGCTCAAATTCAACGCTGTTTTTCTCTGAATAGTCGTATACCTACCTAAATTTTATTTCAATGGAGTATTTTAGGTTGTAACAATATTTCGTCTGAAAATTTCCATCATTTCATGTTATGTTTTAGCATTGAAAGCAAACCTTGGTCGTCATCACCAAACCTTCTCCTCCAATAGATGTCTGTGATACGGTCCCATCAAGGAGAGTCGTTTCTGAAATTTTCCATGGGAGACTATCTTTTATATTTTGAAATATATCTGTACATTTAGTGAAATTGACATTATTTTCCTGTTTTAAGGAATAATAGCATTCAATTGAAAAAATATTTTAGGTTAGGGATAATCGAAAATAATTAATGAGCGGACGTTCACTCTCATGTTTTAATAGCCTATATTTTCTGTCTTAAATACACTTCGGATGTTTTCATTTTCCTCTTTTGAATACGAGAAATGGACGCAAATTTACATTTCGTTTGGAAGATTATGTATATCATCAATTACCATGAAAAGTTGTATTAAATGAAGATCACATTAGGCCTGATATTTTTTACATTAAAACTTAGCAACTAATCTTAATTGTACAAAACCAATAGTGTCATGTGTACATTTTTCTTAATCTGTAATAACAGTTTATTAACCTGTGTTTTCAGATTAACTACCTGTTAATACAGATATATAACCTGTAATGACAGATTATCCATCTGTATTAACAGAGTTACAATCTGCAATGCAGGTTATAATCTGCAGTTACAGGTTAATAATCTTGTTTACATACTATTAATCTGTAATCATATGACGTAGATTTTTCGGAAGAAAACTTTATTTATGAGAGCCTTTTCCAAATAGCTCCCTCATGCAGTCTTATACTATTTGGATTGGAATTTCGGAACAAAGAAGAGATTACAGTAACATGTCAAGGTTGTGTGCGGTAAACCATGATTAAGTTCCCCAGGTCACGATAGCCCCTTCACAGCGGTCATAATCATTTCTTTCCGGCTGCCCCCATCAATTCACTAGAAAAGCCATGTAGGTCTTCTCGGAGAGCACTGACGAAGAGGAACGAATGGCAGAGCAGTGACGTTGAGGTATCCAATGGAAGGGACACTGGGAAGAAGCGTGTCGAAGGCCGCGGACTATCATGTTCACTACCGTATCTTGTGCCAAAACATTTCAAGGAGCAAGCAAGCAGCAGGTTAAGCCGAAATTTGAAAAACGAGAGTTAGGCTAAACAAAATAATCGACCGTTAATCAGTATAACAAAAGAACCTTAGAGGGGGACCTGGATAATGAAATCGGTTTAGATTTAGTCATGGTTAAGACCCTTATGCTAGGGAGTACAGCATTTGTTCTCTTTCGAGCACGCCCTCTACCCGCCCTCCACATCCTTCTCTCTCAGCTCTGTTTTACGTCAAAGTAGATAGACTCGCAACGCATTGACGTCTGCAGAAACTTCTATATTCCTCTTACCAGCGGTAAGACTTGGAAAACGTTAAAGCCAGCTCCAACCACACGATACTTCCATGATCCTGGAGTCCTTCTGGAAATGGTACATTCAAAATATAAGCAAGCCAAACGACCGTCAAGAGACAACACACTGCAAGATACTTTCCCATTGTGCGAAATTCAACTGATATTTATACACTGCTACATTCAAATACACGTAGGCCAGCACTACCGGGTACAAATTAAACACCTATATTAACCTACTCCGAACAGATTTAACATTGACCCGGGAAGGCATTATTTACACGTCGTTTTATTGACCTAATTATCCCATTTTTGAGGACTTTAGACCTTAATCATTAATAAATTTACAACGTAACTAATTGTCATGGAGTATAGTAGCAGTGCTGATCAAGAGAAGACGCATTTTGCAGTGACGGCACCAGGGGCAAGACGGGAATTCCCCTAAGTCATAACTTTTGCCCCCAGATGCCCCCAATCTCGAACCAAATATACCTATCCTCAGACATAATTTTTCACCCAGAGATATGCTAAAACCTCTGACAATTCGAGAGCTTCGGTCGTGGACCCGGGGATTTCCCTCCAAGGAATCCTCAGTTATGAAATTCAACGGGATACCTTGACAGTTCTACTTAAGTAAAATATGCTTTTCATGGGGACTTAATGTATCCCCTAATTAATCATCTCAGAGCTTCCATAGGTTACATTTCTATACAGTTTCGTACTGGACCGTAATTCAAAATAATTTCGCATTTAGTGCAATATAAGTGTTATGAAGCAACATCGAAATTCGTCGTAAGTAATCGTGGAAGAACAACAGATTTCGCTTATTCAGCAAACAGGTTTCAAAATATAAGGCTAACATATGGTCGGCTAGTAAACAAGTAGAGTAAGTTAGTTAGTTACATGGGGTTTAACGACACACCAACACGAAAGTGTTAAATAGTGTCACCAAGATAGAGGAAGTTACATTGATGATATAAAACTATCTAAAAAAGTAAAACGGGGAGTGGGGGTGGGGGAGGGTCAATTTCCATTAAAAAGATTGCAAAGGTGGCAGTCATGTCAGAAATTTCTATAAAGTTTAAGTAAACTATTGGAGACAACTAGAAAACTAGTGTAGGGTGTTTTAATGATCCTTTAAAGTTACTTTTGATAAGCCAGACAGTTGACTGTTTTAATGGTAAGATGTGTACCGGTATACTTGGAAAGTGCGAGTGAGAAATCAGAGGTACATCCATCTCCATCCTCTGTCTTAGTCTGCAGGGATATGACAAGGGGCTCATGAGAATCACGTGACAGTATTTTTTCTGGCTGAATTTTGAAATTTATGAAGATTGTTGCTTTAAACTTGCATATTTAATGCGAAGTCCTGAAATATAACGAAGGTACTTGGAAAAGATATAAGAAGACAATTGTGAGGATTAGCTGTCAATTGTTTCAAAATAATTTTGGGGCAACTGCTCTTGCCCTTTAACTTATACAGTGTCCCCTGTAAATTCAACTATATGCAATACGGCTCTTTATTTTTCTATAATCAACTCTGACTGAAATGTAAACATGACAAAGCAAACAAAATCAGAGACTTCTGTTTTATCTTAGAAGCACATCAAACAGAGGAAAAGAATTGGTCAACCTTTCTGCTTGCCTGTGTAGCAAGCTGTAGGGCATATTTCTTGTTCAGTCATAGCTGAGAAAACAGAGTCCGCTCCGCCGGATACCTTTTTGGAAGAGTATGCGAAACTATGAAATGATTTAGGGGGAGCCTTATTATTAAAGCTTTGTGTTAAGGTATTCCATGGCCTCATTGAGTATTCGCTCACCCAAGTCAAATGTCATAGTTGGACTAGCCATAACGATCCCATGAAAACCTTCTTTGTAGTGTTTCCACGTAACCTCCACACCAGCCGTTTTCATGGCTTCGACGTAAAATATCCCATCATCTCGGATAGAGTCAAATCCACAGGTGATGACGTAAGCAGACGGTAGTCCATCCAGAGGCAGATTATTAAAAGCACTAAATCTGGTATCGAGGCAAACGTCTTTGATTTTGTTCCACATGCTCTCCGAGCCCAAGTTTGGGTCTGACGGACCCTTATAATAAGATTCGAGTCTCATCCCTCTTGGAATAAGAGAATGATTGAAAAAACTTTTCATGCTATCACTTTGCCTCTGTGATGACGCCACATGTTTATTTTCAATGAATAATCGTTCAAATTCTTTGCTCTTTTTGCCCAATATAAAATAAGAGTAAGCTCTCGCGATCGATATAAGTGGTAAGATTCCATAATGACCAAACTCGTGATGGTACTTTTGGTAACTAGGGGATGAAGAGTCCAAGGCAGAAATGGCAGGATAAATCATCAATTGAACTTTGACCTTTATTTCCTCTTTGTGAAGTAATTGCGTCACGATAGCAGTCAGCCAACCGCCAGCACTGTCCCCTCCTAAAGCGATTCGTTTTGGATCCACACCAAACTCCTTAGCATGAGTGATGAACCA
Organism: Holothuria scabra; assembly: GCA_037179385.1. Lineage (NCBI taxonomy): Eukaryota > Metazoa > Echinodermata > Holothuroidea > Aspidochirotida > Holothuriidae > Holothuria > Holothuria scabra. Next base: position 26,872,478 of record CM074190.1, on the reverse strand, counting down.
TTTGGCTGCCTTTAAGCTATCTTCTACAGGAACCGGGAAGGGGTATTCAGGACTCAAGCGGTAACTGTACAATCAATCAATGGAAAAAGTAGACCAAATTTTAATTTAAAGCAACGGTTTCATAATTTGAAACGAATTATTCTTGAAAATGAAGAAACACTCTTAAGAAGTACATTTCATGATGTATTTTCTGTTTCAATAGAAAATAAAAATATCATACAATTTCAGTAACGGGAATTGCATTAACCAACGAAAGAGAATGAAAAATTTTGTGAGGCTGTGTAGACTTTTCCCCATTTTCTAAGCCGAGCGTCACCATCTGTTGGAGCGAAGCCGTACAGAGATTTTTGAAAAATTTCAATCACTCGGACAGCTGGAAATAGCATTTCACAGGACTGTTAGCATGTTAGTAAAATATAAACAGGTAATATTTTGAACTTTCTTTTCCAATAAAATGTTGACCCAAATAAAAAGAAAAAGGTAATCACAAAATGATCAGGAAATTGCAAAATAAAAAGTACCACTTCCGTTTTCCGGCCAGAAGTTTGGGCACTGGACAACTGCGTATCCATCCGTCTCAAGTATAAATTAAATTGAAAACATCATAGAACCTTTTGCGACTTTCATCCCAATATACCCTTCCAGGCAAAGCGTTGTACAAAACTATGAAGTGAGGCTTTGAAAGAACCGTTTCCCACATTAGCTTCCCGAATTTATCGGGAATTTTTGTAACTTCCTTCAATTTAATGAAAATTTTAAAAAATATTTCTTATTTTTTGCATTATTGCCCTGCGAAATGTAGGCCTATATATATTTTTCCCTGCATATATTTGCGATTTGTGGTGAACGCTCTAGACCCTTGAGTTACCCCCCTGATGTCAATAAAACATTGAAAATACAGTATTTAAAACTACGATAGTGCGTATTTTATCCCACGTCTTACGAGATTGTATCTTTCAGTTATTACACTTTATTAAGCGAGTTCTGTAATTTTTTTTTTTTTTGGGGGGGGGGGGGGCTATGTACATGCGCACATCCTTCAAATCATTGAGATAAACAAACTATACCAGCACCCACAAAATGTGCTCCAAAATTTGAGTTCACATGAAAGTTTCGTGAAATCACTCTTCCTGAATTCATCCATGCATGATGAAAGGAGTGTTCTTAAGTGTGGTTTTGAGCAGTGGATTGTGTCTAATTCCTTTTCGGTGTAAAAACATTGAAATTTAGTCTGTGAAGTAGGACTAAGATATCGATTCAATTTCGTTCGGGTAGGCTAGAAACCTCATCAGTCAATCCATGGAATGCATCTTGTTTGTTGTGTAATTCCTATGCAATAATACGTTTAGAACCCACAACATCCACCCACTCATCCATCCTATACCATAATTTTGTCAGAACTGTCCAAATACTGTTTTGACATCTCGACTATACTTACTCAACTGACACGACCACAGCATTCAAACTGTCGGCGATTTTCCGCGTCAATCTGTCATATAATTCTGATGGATGAAAGGAAGAGTTAAAACGAAGCGATCACAGAGCTACACAATTTTACAAAGTACACAATTGAAACATTCTGGCCAAAGTCTTCCAGAAATATACAGTTTAAAGTATATTTAACCACAAATACGAAGCTCAAACATGTCACGGTTTTTTATTGAATAATGGCTTAACACTTTCCTTTCAATTTCAGTCTTCTGGGTTAAGGAAAGGGTCGACATATTTGCTTTCTTGGCATATGATCTTCAGGCAAAATTTGTATTACCTTGAAAGAAAAGTCAAGAACTAGATTTATGTTTAATAAATTCGTGTTTAATTTACCAAAGTTATGTTGGGGAGACATAATTTAAGCATTTTGGTGATTTTTTTTCATTCATTTCCCATATTGGTTCTAGATACATTAACAATCAGTGGAGTTGACACATTTTCTACAAAATGTAAATTTGAAGCAAGGTGTGATGTCATGGATTCACATTGATGGTCAATATTATATCCTGTAGATTTTTTTGACCTTGACCTGATTAGGGACTCTATCTTTCCCCAATGGCATGTAATTTGCAAGTTGAAAAATTCATTTTTATAAGGATGAACTTTTGGTATCGGTATATCAATTTAATATATATATATATATAAATGTCAATTTGCAAAACATTGATGGTAAATTTTAAAGAGATAAAAAAATACAATGGCCACAAATAAGACCCAATTGCAACACGCCCTTTGTTCCAAGTTCACTTTTTGTAGAAAATGCGTAATCTCTAATTTCTAACTCGAGAACTGGTTGAGCCGAACATGGCTAATAACGAAAGTTTCACCAGAACGGGTTCCTTTTTATACATCTTTTTCTAAAGTCCTCCCGACTCTCTGGCGAAGAGCCGTTCGGCGAAATCAAACATTACTCTCGAAGGAGTTCTGCTTATCAAGGAAACTACGTCAACTAAAGGAAAACAAAACACGCGCTTGAATATATTTAGTACTTCACTCACTTCACTCATATCTAACATAAATTTGGTTCAGGATCATTATTTTGACGTATTCAAAAGGAAACGGTAATTTTACATTTCATACGTTGGCCTATTTGTCCCACGTGACCTTGCATGATGAAGCCATCTGTAGTGGTTCAACATTATACCGCACGACAAGAAAATGTGTTTCGTCAAGTTCACGGTACATATTATTATGCAAGACATGATCTGACTAAGGGAAATCTACTAGGGATATCTTTAGCTTCATTGGAAAGTTGTAATGGAATAATACGTAGCAACTTCTTCAATCAAGTCAAATCTTTTTTAAACGTTTGGAAATGCAAAACCACTTACTATATCGAGTGGTGAGGTTGGTCTGTCTGTGAACATACCTGTACTTCCAAAAGAAAAGCCCCCTCCATGAAAGTAGACGAAGCCAGGGAGGAGGGATTTTGGCTTTGTGATAGGTTCGTACAATCGAACTTTAACACCGTCAAACTGGGATATTCGTGCCTTAAAATTCGATCCCGGTTTCGTCACATCTGGATTTGCTGTCATTAGCTGCATCACATTCCTGTAAAGCAATACGTCATTTGGGGCGTCGGGCCATATTAAGTCTTGAGCCTTTATCTGCCAATGAGAAAAAGTGGCCAATTTTTCAACAACTGTTATTTCGCCAGATGTTTGTCCTGGGCATGACGTTAAACTGCATCCAGGTTGTGGCTTCTGTTCTATTCAGCCAGTCTAGAGCAGGACCACTCAGTGTTTGCCCTTTGGTGGGCGTAGTTGTCCATTTGGGACGTTGAGCTCCTTAAGGGAGCAGAACTCCTCCGGGAGTAATCGTTTGGTTTTCGCCCCTGGGCTCTTCGCCAGAGAGTCGTGGGGACTTTTAGAAAAAAGATTTCGCCAGATGTTTTTTTTTTTTTTCATGTCTGGTTATTTTCCTTTTGTTGTTGGAGACAAAGAGAAATACACGTAGTGCGAAGATGACATGTGGCTGTGGGTGAGGTGGGCTTGTTTGAGTGTGTTTGTGACACTTCGTCTTCAAACATCTCAAGATGAAAGCAAGGCTTCTTCACACACTTGATGTGTGAATTTATCATGGAGCATATCGTTTGCTGGGAAGATCAGACGGGAGGTCTTATTTGTGGGTTCAACACATGAAAAAACAATAAAAACCTTGTAAACAAGATATCTTGAAAGTGGGAAGCATGTCTACATTAAGTGCTTAAAGTATGCATTAAAGTCGCAAATTAAAGATGATTTTCTACAGAGGTCAAAGTTTAAAGGTCTGAGGTCACCAGAGGTAAAATTCCGAATAAATGGGGAATTTCCCCCATTATACAACCATCAGACCATTGTTAACTAAAACGCTGTCGTGTGAACTTATCGGTACCATCTACTGCGCATGATCAGTACCATCCAGAATGCCAAATTGAAATGCGCTGACCTCACGTGCATGACCTCTATCGGAACTTCAGTCGTTTCAAGTTTTAAAATGACCATGGTGCAGAAATTTGAAGTCAATGTGACATCCCCTACCAGGAATGCTGTCTTATGAGAAGTACTACCTGGGTCTGTTTAGAACTTCTTCCAAAGGTCCACATGTCACTAAATGGATTAAAACGCAAGAGCAGTCGCCCAAGCAAACTTAAGCCTATTATGAAAAAGGGGAAAATACCGCAGATTTCTTCTAATTTTCATTCCAAGTATCTTTCATAATTGATTCCTTGCCGAAGGCAGGCAAGGAATCTATGCGATACTGATGTCGTGTGTGTGTGTGTGTGTGTGTGCGTGCGTTTCTGGGGTCAACCGGGGATAATCGTTAGAATACACACCCGTCAACTGGGGATACCCCGCGAACTGGGGATATCCCCGATTTTAGAAAGGCCGAAATCATAGAATATACGCGCTCAAACATACCATCTGTTGTTTTCAGAGCCATCCGGGCATTATCCCCGCTATACTTGATTTCAGTACATTTCAGTGTAAAATATGTGTATAGAATCATATGAGCGATTTCGATACACACGTGGCGTGACCGTCAGGCAGCATCAGATCGGGGCTCCACATTTACCCCCATATTAGTCATCTCTGGAGTGCAAGTTGATTTTCGAAGAAAAAACATCAACAGAGATAAAGTACGTACCCCTTTTTATGTTATTTTCTAAAATAACTAGCATTTTTTCTCGAATTATTGACAAAATTTTGATGATAGAATCAGCTTTCAAGCTTCAATAGTTCTGTGCATAGCCTAGCCTAGGCTAAGTACGTGCTGTGCCGATTTGCGTTAGGGTAGAACATTACCGTTAGGCTAACGAAACAATGATCACGAGGATTTGGACTTCGTTTCAAATTCCAAAATCTGTTTTTTTAAAGTAAGAATTGTAGTCTCCTTAAATATTTTGATATGCACAGTGAAACCTCTAAGCTTTAGTAATTACCTTAAAGGCCTAACGTTAGGCCTAATGTCGGTCTAGCCTAGCCAGTTTAGTTAGTGTGGATGACATACCTGTACATGGAATTGTGGATAGTGTACTCTGACCATAGCCTACTCATCATACTGCGTAAAAGTTACCAACATTAATGTTTTAGATGTACAGTACTGTACACAATTTTGCCTAGGCTAGGCTATTAGTCTGAGTCTGCCCCAGCTCTGTTGAAAAATCCTTTGTAATGCTCGGTCATAGCCTAGGGCCTACGCAGATCGAGTGTGCTGACTGTGGCCCATGTAGAAATTAAAGGGGAGGGAATGTAATAATTAGCTAACTGCAATTAAACCTATAACACATTTGTGTTGGTGTGTCATTTAACCCCATCTAATAGGGTTGGGCGGTAGCCTATACCGGTACTGATGTCAATACCGGTACTAGCCTAGAGGTATAGGTAATGAAAATGCCGAAGATATTTGGTGTAGGTTACTACTAATATTGGTCCTTGAGAAAATACCAGTACTTGAAAAAAACTACCAGTAGTACTCATTATATTGGCTGACAAAATTACTTGTTAGGATGTGTTGATAATTGAAATATTTACACAAACATTTAGGACAGAGGTTCCTGCACGGTAATTAACCCAATCAATCACCCAGATGCGTTTACGTGCAGGATAACATGGGGTGCATGTGTGGCTTACAGTTGGTTCCTTTCTGTCCGACTTCCCTACCCGAGAGTTGAGAAAGTCTGGTAATACCTCAGTACCGGTTCTGTGTGTTTTACAATACTGGTACCCAGACTTGGGGCCATTACATCTCAGTGTAATTGATCACGATTGCTATTACTTCATATTTTACGATTGCGATAATGATTACGATTACAGCTAAAATTGAAAGTAATTGATTACGATTGTGATTGCATTGCAATGTAATCATGATTTCAATCATGATTACATTTTCTTTCTACATAAACAATGTAGTGGGCAAAACAATCCAGTGCCGACAACTGGAAAAAAGGCCATGGACATTGCTCTAGATAAGCCCGGACAGAACCAAGTCCTCCCAAAATAGAGATTATTGCACTCATGCACTTCTCACTCATTTTAAGCTGGAACATCCAAGAAAAAGGGACAATTAAATTTTGTCATTGCAACAGAAGAACCAAGCACTGAAAAAATTGTTTAGTAACTTTACTTCTTTGTTCAATTCAATTTCAATGTAATCAGAAATGAAACCATGATTGTGATTACTTTGCCATTGTAATCAATTACGATTGCAATTACTTTGCGATTTTCACAAAAGTTATCGATTGCGATTACAACTACTTCAAAATGTGTAATCGATTGCAGTCAATTACTGATTACGATTACCCCATGCCTGCCATTACCAATATTTTGTGGTACCGCCCAACCCTACTAACTAACTGTTAGTTAGTTAAACCTACTGCACCTATAGCTAGCCTACATCGTTCCAATTAAGATCTAGGCCATAGTATTTAAGGGATAATGTGTATAGTCCCCAGGCGTGGTTACCAGTAGTTTCTCATCCCAGTTCTCCCTGGCCTTTTCACCTCTTGCCAGTTCTCCCCAAGTGGAAGTCGTTTTGCCCTCAAAGTGGAAGTCATTTCACCCCTAATACCATTCTTTATTAGGCTTGCCATGTGAAAGTACAGTTCATGAAAACAATGTTAAAACAATGTTTTTTATTTTGTAAGAACAATATGAAACTGTTTGGCGAATCTCTGACAAAAACTTAAACAACTTATTTCTTATTTGATGCAATTGATCTTTCTCACATGTATGACAAATTGTTGTGAAATGAAACAATAAATGAAATGAACTCTCCAATCCAGCAAACTTGCATAAATCAGTGATACCAACAACCAATGTCCAACCAAGGTCCCAATTACTATTTCATTCCTAGGTTTTATTTCACTTTAAGAAAAAATGTAGTGAATTTGTGAATATGTAAGCACCAAGGCCATCTGAAAATACATGCATGGCATATGTACAAAATGCGAAAAATCATATAACGAAAATAAAATGAGTCTAAACTTTTTCGGTTTTATCAGTTTTTACACTGTAGATCTGTACTTTGTTTGAGGTTCAACATAATTCAATGGGAGAGCTAAGTACTGTATTAAAATTTGGCTTCATAGAGTTGCCCTGTTGTCCAAACCTTACTGAAAACAGGCAACCAGGCCAAAATGTTACTATTGGAATCTACTATACCATGCAGTCTTGCGAAAGCTTGGCATAGAGGGATACAAAGTTTCTGCTTTAGCATTTTGGGCTTGCTGTACTGCCCTGGTGTTGAAAAAAGAATAAGGAGCACTTATATGCTTCAGATTTTTAAATTTCTCTGATAAAAATCCTCTTTTCTTGCATTTATGTAAAGGTTCAAATTACTATAATTCTTGCATGGGTTTAGGACCATTGCATTGCATTAGTATTGTAACAAGCTTAAGAAGTGTTTTGCAAGGCTTGATATTAAGTAATTAAAATTAGGATGCTTAGTTTCTCTCATAGAGTAATTGTCAATGTGTGTAATAGTCTGTAAGAGTGGGTATACAGTACAGTAACTCCCAAATCATGCTTTGCTTTAAGGCTTTATTGATAAGTCCGCTCATGACTGTGGCAGAAAGTAATCATACTGAGCTGGTTTCAGTAGTGGTATTATATTGGTTTAGTTGTTTGAAGGTTAGGTTGTGGACTACACTACAAGACATCTTGTGGGGTCTTAGCACTCCTTTGGTCTTAAACCTAACTTTATGATATGTTATGTTAAAATGAAATATGACATGCAGTACTGTATGAAGCAGGCATTGAAAAGCAGACAAGATTTTTGGCTTTGGACAATTTACCTTGAAACTGTTTTTTTTTTTTTTTACAAGGAGGAACTTGTCCCCATAAGGTGCATAAGTGCAAATGTGTGTAGCTGAATATTTTTTTATTTTACAGACAATGAGAGTGAAACGAAGGCGGTTGAATCAAGATGATGTTGCAAAACAGTTTGTTAACCTGAAGAAAGATAGAGAAGGTTTCCATATCAAAGATGTTTCACCAAAAGGTACAGTAGTACAAATATCCTAGCCTTGAAGGATTGCAAAACTGTATGTTGGGACAAGTGTAGTACTAGGAGAAGCATTTAATTGAAGTTTTACCATATGTCACTTAAGTAAAGAAATACTTGGATCAGTATGTGGCTTGCACTAGCTTAGAGGAAGCTCAGCACATATAGTCCTGGGCTATATTACTTACTGGGAGAGGGGCTCTGCATATTTACTGTAAAACTAGCATTATGAGCACTGAAAGCAAAATAACAAAATGTGCATATAGAGTGTGATCAATAAGTGGAGCTAAAAAAGTTTACATTCCCAAGCCAACAAAGAGGATTGACATGAGGCAAGGGGATTGAAGAATTACTGACTTTATTGCTACTGTAAAGACCAATTGGGAGATGATCCCCTTCACCAGGTCTTCCAAATGTCCATGTAGTTAAATTGTGCATTTACTGTAAAGGTCTGCATATTTTCTTAATTAAATTGTATACCCAACATCCACCAGTTGGGAACAACTTTCACCACCCTAGCTCACTGACGCTTTTCATCAGCAAAGTTTTACCTTTAAATTTTAGTGACCTTGTAAGTAAGTCATCAGCTGTTAACTTATGGCCTCATTGCATATGGTGCCTTTGTATACATTACCATGGAGTTGATATACTTGTTGTCGTGACTATTACAGTATCATTGCAGTATGTCACCGGTGTGGACCATTAGAGCATCCAAGGTTTGGGCATGTATCCAGGTATGTCCAAAAAAGGAAGGGGGTTAAAAGCTCCTTTATATTCTCTGAGTTAACATTGTGCTAATTTTATATGATCTCTGCTCCCATATGACATGTAATAACTTGAAATAATGTCAATCTGAATGTACATAAATCAGCATTTCTTATCAGCCTTTTAAAGTGTACCTCAAGTCAAAAATTTCAAAAAATATGTTACATAGCATGGAAAGTGAATTCTAACAGTCCAACTACCATCTTGATAGGACATTCTTGGGCCAAGATATACAATATTCGGCATATTCAAAGGTAAAGAGCAGTCCCCCAAACTTATTTTGAAGAAAAAGCTAAATAGTACAGTTTTCCTCTTATTTCTCTTCAAAATGTCTTTCATTACATTTTATGACTGTGCAATTGCATATTCAAGGTAAACTAAGCAGTTATTTCTACTGAATTTCACATTTGAAGAGCAAAAATGTTTTCACATGACTCCCAACAACCAATCATGAAACTGGACAGTCTACTACACTTCTTCAATTTGGAATGACTGCACTTGCCCTTTAACGTTATTCACTTAAAAACAAATAGTCCATTGCACAATAATTTCTGACTTTCTTGTTGTACAACTCACATTATCTGCTTTGTTACCCTTTAAAACTTGAAATGTTTTTATGGCTTTGAACACTTCATGTTTGGTTGCATAGCATGTTGCACAGAGAGGGTGTAATAAATTGCATCATCCCATAAGAGTAAGAGTGCTATAACACCTTGCTACAAGGTGCAGTAACTTTCAGAAAAACAAAGAAATACAAAGATTGTAATTTGAGTAGTACAACAATGATATCACAAATTATTTTGCCCAATTTACTTTTTGAATTTGAGTGAATAAACTTCAACATTTTACATCTCGGCTCAAGAATGTCCGGGCCCATGAAGGTGAGAGTTGGACTGTTAGAATTCATAGCCCATGCTGTTTAATGTATATTTTTTAATTTTTTCACTCGGGGTACTGAATGGTGTATTAAGGTTTCTTCCAGTACTTCCATTTTTTGCTCACAAATTTCACAGAGGAAACTTGGGAGTGAGGGAGGGACAGGAAAACAGATGGAAATGATGAAAAGGGAGAAAGGGATTGACAGATGAGGGAGGAAAGACATTTGACATCTTCTCTTTCTGTATTGCTTATGCCACTGCCCTACACCAACTGGTCATTTGTACTATGACTTAATTTTTTGATTTCTGCCCTCATAGGCAGCACTATCTTAAGGGGATGAATGAGGTAGAGATTCATTTCTGACACAGTCCAACTGCTAGGTGAACAGTGTTTACATGCATATCAGCCCAACTGGAGTTGTCTGGGTGTGTGTTAAATGTGCACCATAATTTTTTCAAGATGAATTAAAAACTGAGCTAGTAACATCAGAAGGGTTGAGCGACAGTAGCTATGCAACTCTAGTTTGTTGGTGATGTGACGGGTAGGGGAGCGACTGAGGCCAACAGAGCCAGCCCACCCCTTCTCCTTGGATCTGTGCACAAAGCTCATACATACAGATATATGAAAAATGTGGCATATCCTGTAGATGTAATTAGTGTACATCATTTCAATTCTTTCTACAGGTAGGGGAGTCTTTACAGTGGGTCCATTTGAAAAAGGAGAATTCCTTTTGGAGTACTGTGGGAATCTTATTTCAGGTGAAGAAGGAGACCTATTAGAAGAAAACAATTCCTCAGGCTTCAGGTTTTTCATCAAATTCAAGGGCAAGGACTATTGGTAAGGCAAAAATTCTTAGTAAGCTTAGTGATCTAAAATATACAGGGCTGTCCAACCTAAAAGGGTGTTGCACTGAATTTTTCTGACTTAGCAGATTTGTAATTCCTTGCATGCCTTAACAGAATTGTGCATTTTGCAGTTTGGGGTACACTGTAGAATATTGAAATGCAGACTCTATTTTTCATTTCACTCAATTGGATTGACCTGTTGTTCATTGCTACAGAGACTGGCGTACCAAGCTTCAATGCATGAACAGGAAATTCTTTGCCTTGGATGTTCATTTAATTGCCAGTATGGTATCTTTTAATCAGCATCTACAGTATACATTCCACCAAATCAAAGATGCCCTTTGCTATGGCTGGAAAAAATATTCCTAGGCAGGAAGCAAGTCAAAGTAGAAAATTTCCATCAAGGTATGACAAACTCTGTCCTTTTCCTCAACTAGCCAATCCCAAGCATAAAATCTCTCCAACTGTATGGAACACTGGATCCCAGTCCACAACTGACCTAGGCCACGCAGAATCTTGCCCCCGTTGCGTGACACACCTGGTCCTTTTCAACAACTGGCTAGCTCAAATCGGAAAATTGCCTGTACTGCAAGACAAATGATGTTCTTATGTCCATAACTGGCCCAGCTTATCAGATCAGAAAATCACCTTCATGGCATTTCACACTCTGTTCCTGTCCACAACTGACTTAGGTAGAGAAGAAAATTGGCCCACTGCATGACACTCTCAGTCCTTGTCCATGGAAAAGTGTTTACACACTCGTGTGAAAAACAACCAAATGTTCCTTCATTTGCCAAATAAATTCTCAACATGTCCAGAACTCCTGTGAATTGCCATATTTTTCCCCATGCTCTTTGAGTACATTTCTGTAAAGTAATAATCAAATGTATGTAGACCATGGTCAGTTCTTTTTCTTCAATTACAGCATTGATGCAACAGATGAACCATTAGAAGGACCGCTGTTAGGCCGACTAGTCAACCATGGAGAAAAACGTGAAATTAATGTTAAACTTAAAATCATTGATGTTGGATCTAAGCCAGCTCTGTGTCTTTTGCTTCACGACATATTGATAATGGTGAAGAATTGCTTTATGATTACGGCGTTGGGAATCTGCCTTGGAAGACCAATACACAGGTAATGTAGAAAAAGTTACTAAAACTTTATTTCAATCCCTAATTCCCTATACATTTTAAAAAGCACCTAATGAGAGGGGCACTTCACTAGATTCAGGTCACAACTTTGATTTATATTACCAGTTTCAAAAATGAACCAATTATGGTCATTTTTTAAACCAAATCTTCTCATATCAGATTCAAGGTCAATACCCAACTGAGTAGGTTAAGCTCTAAGGACTCCAGATTTCTTTAACAGCAACCGTATCTAATTTCCTGCCCTAAATTTTTCTGGCCCATTTCAATACAGCTGAGATAAGTTGTTTCAAATGAAGAACAAGTGGAAAGGTTCAGTGTATGAAAATATCTGGTGGTATGTTATCTTTAATAGGTGCAACTAGGAAGAGAAGATGTCGAAGAAAACAGGAACCATAATTGCAGTAATAGTGGACCTCAGCTGGCTTCAGGAGAAATCTCTCAACCTCAGCTTGCATCAGAAGAAGACAGTGGAACAAAGCCTGCTTCAGGAAATGAACAATTCCATTTAGCCACTGAAACAGTGGGTAAGTACCAGCCAGTGATATCTTTGAGTAGAGTGTGTTCTACTGGTACAGAAAAATATTGTACTTTCTCGTTCTGCATTTGATTAATGTTTTCTATTCATGTTTTACTCACCTGACTACCAAAAATGCACTAAAACTGGGGAGAACATTTTCCCACAGCTTAAATTATACAGTCAACTTGATCCTATTGTTGAATTTATGTACGTATGTAACAATGAGACTGTGTGAGGAATTGGTTGAATGGAGAAGGTACCTTATCTGTGCTTTAAGTTGTGGTGTAACATTGCAATATTTTATGGTTAAATATTTAATATTATTTGACGCCATGAGAGCCAAGTTAACAGCCAGTGCAACATGTTTGCATTGTGAAATTTACCCCAGCTTATGAAAAATATCTCCCCAGTTTCCTGTGGAATATCTGGTTCCCATGCTATACTAGAAATAGAGGTGTGAGGTAACCTACATGAAACTGGGGAGATGATTTTGAGTAAATTTTACAATTCACACTTAGGCACTCAATATCTTAGGTGAAAGAGGGAGAGAGAGAGAGAGAGAGAGGGGGGGGGGGAGAGAAGGGGGGTGTGATAAACAGGACATGTACATTGAATTGATGTCTAAATTAAAAGTGTCTGCAGTGTAGACTTTGGTGAGATTGACCCTCTAGTGTCTGCACAAAAACTCAGGTTGAAACCTGCAGTATTATTGGTATCATGGCTCAAATTAGGTTCCTCTACATACTTTTCATTAGTGAAAACATTTATTTTGTTTGTGTTTGTCAGTTTCATATGCACTTAATCTACAAAATCCTGGAGTGGAAGTAAGTTAAGGAGGTGGGGAAGGAAATCAAGAATTGGTGTAACATGGGGGGGAGGGGGGGATGGGTGAGTGTGCGAATAGCACTGCTTAAAGTTCTCCCATATGGTTTTCAAACAGGAACAATGAATAGAAATGGACCACAAGAAGCAGGAGTAAACACAGATAGGATTGGCATAAGCAGCAACTGTGATCCTAAGCAAACTGTTGATGAGATGCCATCCATATCAGCAGTCGGTAAGTTTATATACAGTCAGAATTGTTGTCTTTATGATAGAGTCCTCACACATTATTTACATTACTTTGCACATCACAAATACAAATGATTTTACAGTTCAAATGGTTGATTCGTGGCTCATGACCTGATATTATGTTGTAAAAGTATGTCAGGTAAGTTATTGAGGTACAAGCAGCTCTTGCGCACTGAATTGATGTCCAGCTTTTTGCTTGTATGCACAAGTGAAATTGGTTAACGAGTTCCCATTGTTGAATTTAACCTAAGCTTAAATGACAATTAGAGCTATTAGGATTTACATATGCTTAGTGCATTGTTTCATTACTTTATGATGTAATCCTTAAAAATGATTTCATAAATCAATATATGAACACTCTGGATATTCTTAGCATTTGTACATATTTCTGTTAAATATAAATATTGAGAAAACATACCCAATTGCCTGTACAACTTTCAAGGCCATATTGCCTCATACAGCATACTTCATATATTTCACTTTAAACAATTCGAGTATGGTACGTACATGTCTTTACTCTTTATGTCCTATGGTACTTTTATCCAAGGCTACATTGGTCCAGTGTTTGTACTAAGGTATTGAATTGGGGGGATGAAGATTCCTCAATTTATTTTTTAGTGGGTGAATTTGCAGTGTAGGGCAGGATTTCCAACTTTTTAATTTGGTGCAGGATGGGCACCAAGGTAGCACAGGTTTACTGCTATTGTATCAGATTATCTGTACAAAATTTTGGTCCCTTCTGCTGCTGCAAGTTTACTGTATCCTAAAAAAGCTGTGATATATAATTGAAATAGCTTGGGGACTAGTGATGTCTGTTTCAGATCCGATCGATCACATCTGTGTTCACTTTGTAGAGCTGGTTTGCACAAATTTTTTACATAGTTGAGCAGAAGTAAATGGGCTACATTTATTTCTGTGAATAAATAGAAAGGGCCTGGCAGTACTCCCTTTGCAGCTTTGGGGGAATTTGAGAACAGCTGCAGGAATCTTACATCTTAAGATGAGCTTTGCATCAGGTTTTTGATCAAACAGATCTTTTAGCAGTGGCCATGCAAATTCTGCATTTGTTATCTTCATTGATAAACGGTCTGAAACTCTTGAGTGGACGAAGTGGAGATTGGGAGGCGGGGGGGTGTTATGATTTTGTGTGGCATGGTATGTATTGCAAAAAATAATGAATGAAACTGTTCATAATACTCCTGCATGTTTTCTTAACAGAAAAATCAAATGAAAATGTCACACAAGAAGGAGAGGGAAACAAAGAAAGGTCAAACAGGATTGACATTCGTAGTAATTGTGTTCCTAAGCCAACTGAAGATGGAAATTCCATATCAGCAAGTAAAACTCTAGGTAAGTTCACTGTAAAATGTTAATTGTCTTTGGGGAAGAGCCTTCATTCCTTTATTCATATTACATTGCACAATGCAACATGTCCTTAATGAAAATTTGGTTGTGGATACTGTAGCATATTTTCATGCGGTATATAACATTTAAGCGCTGAAGCTTACTGGAATGACAGTTTTTAATTCATCTACCTGTGAAGATTATGAACTGGTACAATAAAAGTGGATAAAAGTGGAGGTAAAAAATTTCATTGGAAACTGGGGAGACTGATTTCCATAAATCAGAGTACTGTATATGTTACAGCTAGCCCTTACTTCATTCTGTGCAGTTATGCATTTTGGGGAAGGGATTTTAGATACCAGCACTCATATGAAAAATCGATGTGCAAACCTGCCCATCATACTCGTGACCCTTTTGGCAAAGGATCTGTATACATTAAATGAAATCTGAGGTTGAATGATCTGCAATATTATTAGTATTTGAAAAGAGCACTTACCTTTAGAGCATGCTGTGAGCATAACCAATGAAGCACATGTATGGTGTATGATGTTTCGATTTCATAATTGTTTTCAAAGATATTGCTAGTGACCCATACACTATGGAATATTCAGTAACATCCATGATTTCATATGTTTTAATGTACTTATCAATTGCAACCCCAATCCCCCTAGATCCGGGGATGTTGGGGTCTTGGCCAGGAACTTCATTTTTAAAATGGGTAAATCCCTGGGGAGAGTCTGGTTCTTGTCTTCTTAGGGTGGGGCATTGATCGAGTGTTAATCCCCGGCTAAGTCCCCACACCTGACTTTTGGGCACTAGTGTAATTGACAGTTCTGGCACAATGCCTTGCAGCCCCAAATCATCAAACCATTATCCGATTTTTTTATTACTATTGGTTATCTTAGTGTGACACACAGCATAGAGGCTAATTCCTGTAGCTAATACCTGATGGGTTCGAACAGTGGAGCTTTGGTTAGGCCTATGCCTATGTTTCAAAGGCCTGAGCTAAAAGTTCTGGACACAATACAGCCGACTAAAACATTAGACCTAATTTTAATAAATGCCCTAGTGCGCTGGACATAATACCAATGGGTCACAAATATGACATGTAGTGAAATAGAGCAATGATTTTCCGTACATTGCCATATCATGAATGATGCTTCTGAAAAACTGGGTCAGTTTATTCTTGTTTATTCTTTGCAGTCAGGTAACTTCCATATAATATTCCACCTGACCATGAAGATGTTTTGCAGCCCCACAAATAATCTCATAATAGAATTCCAAGCCTAATATTTAAAGCCTTATCTTTCGGACAGAGTTCATTAAATACAATGTCCCTTCTCACGCATGCCATGAGTAAATGGCCCGCCCAATTTCTGTATTCTTCAAGATTGTGTGAAATCCTGGCACAATTCCCTGCAGCCTTGTGGGGACAAAACTACTGAAGTAACTGGACAAATCCCTGCTCAAAGCCCAACCACCCCTGGGTTGGGGTTGCAATTGATAATTGCATAACTAACATTGTTTCGGAGATGTCCCCTATTTCAGTGTAAACCTTGAGTGGTGCATACACTTTGTGTTCACAACATTCGACTTATCCCCACTTTTACTGTAAATGGCAAGTTACTGTACAAGTATGTGACCAAGTGTGAGTGCTGACACATACATCTCACTTCATAATTTTAGTAACCAGTGCTCAAAATAAATATATCCCAACATCCCATTCATTAAGCAAAGGAAAGAATTGATAACTATTGAAGGTATTGCTGAATTTCGGGTGTTAAGGCTGGCAGCATGACCCCAGTCGACCAGCATTTTGATATCCCCACTTTCATTGTAAACATAGAGATGTACATACTTTGGCCTTACAGTGCTGATAATCCTTGTTTGCTTTAGTTTATGGTATCTTTATCCCCACTTTCCTTTCAAATTGCAAGTGATGTGTGTATAATTCTGAAAACATTTGGTACTGTTGTGTCCATCACAAGTTCATAGTATCCTCCTGAGAGTGCATGATGCTTCCAGTTGACAGTCCATTAAGTAATGGAAGAATTTTAAAAATTGACTCTACTTTGAAGAAGAAAAATCATTGAGAACTTCCTTTTATATCAGAAGCATTTCCATGCAGTGTGACAGCGGGGCCATTAGCAATAGGAAGTTAAAATAGCAACCTTCCCATGTGACTAGATTTATTCCCACATAACCTTGATTGTTAGACATATTTATTACTTGCCTCTGCAGTTTGGATATTTTCAGTCAACTGAAATTATTTGAGACTAAATTATACTTTTCTCCACTTTCCTTGGAAGCCCTTAGGTGTATTTCCTTCCCATGTTTGTTTGCAGGGGTGCATCAGTACAAATTTTTATCTTATTTTGTTACAATTATTTTTCGGGATTTACATCTCACCTTAGATTTTTTATTTATTTTACCCCACATAATTTTGGAAGGTTTCAAGTACTGTGTACAAAGGGGTGGGGATGTTAATTGTTGGCTGTTGGGCTATGAATCTAACTATGTAGGGCATACCATGCTTTCACCATAGTTGTATTGCCCTTATCTACAGATGGTGCTGTCCCTGAAAGTTCAGAACTGGGTGAAATGATGGAAAAAATTGACATCAGTGACAGTGGCAGCCATGTTGGTGGTATGGATACAGTAGAAGAAGAGCTGTCCCTTCCAGACACTGAAATAATAGGTGTCAGTGACACAGAGTCAGCTGCTGGTGAAGACTCTTTGAAAAATGCAAGTTTTGGCATAGAGGACTTAATAGGGCCACATAGCCAAGAGTCAACAGAAGATGAAAGAGAGTCCTTAGAATATGCATCTGATTCAGTTAAAGGAGATGGCACTGAGTCAGCAGAGGAAAATCAATTGGTAGACCAAGATGATTCAGAGTCTGATGAAAGCAGTGATGATACTGAATCTTATGTTCCAGAGTCAGAGGACGAGGGTTCAGTACATTCGTTTGTTATACCTCTACCTAGGCGAACAAGGACAAGTGTACTTGATGTCAGAGCTGGAACCTCTAAAAGTTGTGTTACTCCTAAAGAAGGTAATGCTGAGAACTTTACACAAGTGAACAAAGACAAAAGTAGCAACTGTACTAAAAGGTGTTTGAAACCAGTCCCAAGCTCTGTGTAGAAGGTGATACATCCAGTTCAACATCAAGTCCTTGTACAAGTGGAAAAGGCTTAACGCCGACTGGTACAGAATCTACAGATAAGAAGAGCAAGGTCTTTGTGATGACAACCAACAATACTGCTACATCTCGATCTTACGACAAACCTGCGTATTGCCATGTGTGCTCCCTCCCACAGAAGAAACTCCCAGTCCACATAGTGAAACATTGCAATGAACCAATGGTTGCTCAGTGGTTGGCTGAAAAAAAAGGGCCAGAAAAAGATAAGCTATGGGTGAAAATAAGAAATTTTGGAAATCACTTACATAACTACGAAGTTCTTAGAAAAGGAGAAGGTGACTTAATTGTCGTGTATAGACCAGAGGCACGTGGAGACCCTAATGACTATCAACCCTGTGTGGATTGTCTTGGCTACCTGTCTCGAAATGAATTTTACAGGCACAGGTGCAAACTCAGAGAAAATAAGGAAGAAAACCAAAGGAAAGGAAATAGCGTTGTTCACTCAAGGATGCTCTTACCTCCACCCCCAGGTGTTATGCCAGGTGAAGTTGTTCACAAAGTCTTAAGCACCCTTCAGGGTGATGACGTTTCTCTTTGTATCAAAGGAGATCCTTTGATTATAGAATTGGCAAACAAATTGTGCTTCAAGCATGGACATGATCAGGAGCAGTACAGAACACTTAGAACCAAACTGAGAGAGATAGCCCGCCTCCTTCTGGAATTCCGACAAATCAATGGAAATGAAAGTGCCACCTTGAGTGATTTAATTGTACCATCAGAGTTTGAAGTTTTAACTACAGCTGTGAGAAGTGTAGCTGGATTTGATGAGGAGACTCACCAATACTCAATACCAAGTTTAGCTCTCAAACTTGGGCATAGTCTTAAGAAAGTGTGCATGCTTGTGGTGAGCAAGTCATTGATTGAAGGTAATGGAGATAAGGAGAGGCAGGCCAGGGACTTCCTAACCTTGATCAATGAAAATTGGGACTGGGAAGTGTCATCTCATGCATTACGCACATTGTATGAAGGAAAAAGGAACAATCCAAAGCTAATTCCTTTGACCAGTGATGTTGTTCTCCTCTCCAAGTATCTGAAACAAGAAGCTGAAAAAGGTCTAACTCATTTGAAGAAAGCCCAAACCATGGAGGAAGTCAAAAGTTGTTGGAGAAAGCTTGCTGAGGTTACTCTCACACAAATTCTCTTGTTCAACCGTAAACGACAGGGTGAGATTTCGAAGCTTACTCTAGATGACTTTGCAAAACTGAAGAAGGGTGAATCTCATGTTCTTGACATGCAGATGTTAAGCAAATTTGAGCAAAACCTAGCAAAAGTAATTTGGCGAGTAGAAATTGTAGGAAAACGTGGTCGATCAGTTCCGGTACTGTTGACAGAAAATGTGAAAAATGCTGTTGATGAGATTGTGAATGGTAGAGAGGATGTTGGTATAGATGACAAAAACAATTTCGTATTTGCCATCCCAGACGGCTCTACTCATTATATTCGTGCCTGTGACACCTTGCGGAAATTTGCCACTGACTGTGGAGCAAAGCGACCAGATCTTCTTAGGTCTACACAATTAAGGAAGCACATAGCAACCATGTCCCAAGTTATGGCCTTGCAGGACAATGAACTAGATGTTCTGGCAAATTTCTTAGGCCATGACGTAAGAGTACATCGAGAGTATTACCGCCTCCCAGATGCAACTATACAGGTTGCAAAAGTTTCAAAGCTTTTGATTGCTCTTGAAGGCAGCAGTGGGGATCCAAGCCAGGTACTGCATGGGAAGAACCTCGAAGAACTTGACTTGCAGGAAAATGAAGGTATGTGTAGTGTGTCACTTTTTTCGCTCAGATAAAGAAATTTGTGGAAGAATCTGGTTGCCTCTCCTGAGGTATCTGTTTTTCTTTTCCAAAAGTTGGCTATTTTTGCTTTTGCACAAGCCTTTTAGTGACTGTTGTGTGGTGAAGGTGCATGAAGTTGGATTTTTCCTGTCTTGAAGTTAGTGTAGGGGGGAAAGAAAAGATACAAGAAAGACATCCACATAAAGGCAAAAGGCCTCTGTAAAATTACTGAAAGTTTGCTTAAATCAGTTTGAAGTGCATCTGGCTTTGCGTTACTGCATCGTTTAATTTCTCTTCAGTTTTTGATAATCTCAAGCTCAAAGAAATTTTATTCCTAGTTAGATTGAGTGACTGATTTGTTGTGGTTTACTAATGCTTTAATGTGCTTTGGGTTCAGAGCTGTGACATTTTTTTTTCAAACAGAAAAGCCCAAGTAGGCCAGGTTTATTATTTTACAGCTAAGTGGGGAGGTAATACATACCCACCCCTTCCCCAATATAGAACCATCACCCACCCTAAAAAAAAATGAAAACTGAAAAACAATATATGATACTGAAATACTGGTGGTTGCACAAGGCAGCCATCAATCAATGTTTTTTTTTCGAGTCATTGCAAAATTTGATTTTACAGCTTCTCATCTCCCTTCCTGCTAAGCTAGTCCAGCAATGATTGCCCTATTTGAGAAACATTTAGCCGTTGAAGGTTTGCTCAAATGAAGGAAAGTTTACATTTGGGGCTGGCAGTTTACTTCCAGTTCTTTTTCTCTCCTGTGCACATATTATTCTTAAATGCATCATTTATCATGATCAGTAATTTTCTTTCCTGCACAGAAATTCCAGTAGATCAGTGTGAGTATGATGAAGATTCTGACAATGACTCATTTGATAGTGATAGTGACACAGATGGACAAACCTCCACAGAGAATGTTCAAACAAAAGGTATGTACTGAAACACAAACACTTTTCAGATGTGGTGAGAATGAAGACCAAACATAAAACCTTTTTCTAACTTGAGCTTTGAAAGTGAAGCATGTTCAAAAGGGAACCCTTTTGCTACTGAACTGGGTGCTGCACCCATCATACTGAGCAATATATTGTGTTACGTGTAAAACAGTACGTATGTGCATTCTGTGAATACTTAATTTTTGTATGGAGGCTGCCAAATTTGCATTGGCTTTCATTCAAGAGGTTGTACATGTGTAAAAGTACCTTCTCTTCAAGCCTCTTTCGTTCTCAAACACCATGAAATTCATAGGTTTATACAGAGCTATTAAGGACACAGTAGTGTAGTGGTTTTGTGGCGAAACCTTACGTACATAGAAAAAGAAAAATTATGGTTTTTCACAAAAATCATGCTGCAGCAAAAGGGTTAAAACCATCCACTAGTTCACTTTGGTAGGTTTGCTTTGTCAGGTGAACAACTTTACAGAATTTACAAGATCACAACTAAAAATTTATCACCATCACTTTTCTTGTAGGACTGCATTCCTTTGTGTTTTAGTGCTTGGAGAATTAAATGCATTTCTAAAACAGCAAAGTTTTCTTGAAAAATGATTTTATATTCATTGTTTACTGATGTGGAACCTTGGTGTTTCTTTTGACCTTTGGTAGTGGAAAAGACATCTTTCAGCAAGGTTTTATGAAAGCAGCAGTCAGTAATTCTTCCTCTCCATTTTTACTCATCTAGGGTCAAAGCGAGCACACAATGAGATTAATGGAAACAGCAAAAGTCAAACTGATGAAAGATTGACCAAAAAACAGAAAAAAACACCCTGGACTGACCAAGAGCAAGCAGCCGTCCGTCGCCATTTAGGGCAATACATTGCAGCATTAAAGGTGCCTGGAAAAGGAGCCATTGAAAATTGTAAGAGTTTGGAACCATGTCTTCACAATAGGAGGTGGACTAACATAAAAGATTATGTAAGAAATAAAATCTGCTCTAATGCAAAGAAAGGACAGAAAGGTTTCGCAAGTAACTAAAGGCTTGTCACAGGGTGATTTCATTAGGTCTACAAAGTGCAGCAACATGAACAATTTTAAACATTTTGTTAGGTCTGATTTCTCAAAAATTTGAATCTGGTTTTATAAGAGGTACCAGAATACCTTATGTGGATTCCTTAAGCCCATCATGGTCCATGTTATTTGGAAGACATGTTCTTGTGGCCAGAAAGAGGTAAGTACTTTACAGGGAAGAAAGGAACTTATGTTTCATATTTCAATCAAAGTACGGGTATGTTTCTGAAGTTTGATTTGAGAAAAGGAAACGTCTTCATAGTTGGCATACATATCAGAAACTACAAGTCATCAATTTTTGTTGCAATTGGTTCATTTAGTACTGTTATCCTTTTGACCCAGCTTTTCATCTAAATTGTTTCTTTTTTAAGTTTTAACTTTTAAAACTGCTTTTATGTGGTTTGTTTTTCCTGTTGTTGAAATACAGTAAAGTGGTTGCTTTTGTCAGGACAGCTATCCATCTATCTTACTCATTTGACACATGGAGTTACATTTTATGGTATAAACAGATTGAATGCTTTAGAAGGTCAATCCTTTTGTCAGTGCACACTCAGGTCATATTTTATCCCAAATGATAATTGCAAAATGACAACTCTTAAGTCACAAATGTGAAAAATGATTGGTCAACAGGGGGTAGTTGCCTTGTCACTTTCTCTTTCTCTCTGCATTGTGAAAGAGGATATTGCATGGCAATCCCATTTTCATGTGAAAATGGAGGAATTTCATTATTCCAGCCCCCAATCCATAAGCACTGTAGATTTGTTTAATAGGAATAGTTACTTCTGGTACAGTTATCATTAATTGTTGCCTATTTAAGTGTTAACTTTAAAAAGTACTTTCTTGTGTTTCGGTTTTTCTCGTTGTTGCATTTGTCAGGACAGCTGTCAGTCTGTCTTACCCATTTGACACATGCAGTTACATTTTATGATATGAACAGGTTTAATTATTGTGGTGATTGCAAAATGTCAGCACTAAGTTGCAGACATGAAAAATAATTGATAAACTGGGGATAGTTGCACAAATGTCTCTCTCTCTCTCTTTGTAGGGAAACAAGATATTGCAATGCTTCCTCAGTTTCATGATTAAATAGAAGTTTCATTATTCCCAACCTCAAGCCACAAGCATTTAAGCTTCAAGTCTGATGGGAATGGTTACTCATGATTCACTTATGTGCCAGATTTTCACTTCAATTGTTGCTTTGTTATAAAGTGTTAACTTAAAAAACTACTTCAGTATGTTTATGGTATAGTTGCATTTTTCACAGGATCTTTAGTTTTTCATTTTTATTGAACACATTGAGTCACATTGTATAGTGAGAAAAGGTTATATTCTGTAGTAAGTCAATCCATTTTTCAGCACAGGTCAAATCTGTCAAGTATCTTGGAGTCCAGGTCCTAATGTAATAAGCAAGCAGTCATTGAAAAACAGCAGCATTAAGTGGCAAACATGAAAAATAATTGGTCAACTGGGGATAGTCACACACATCTCTCTATAGTGACAGAGGGTATTTCAAAGTTTCCCCAGTTTCATGTCAAAATGGAGGAATTTCATTATTCCTCTCCTCAAGCCACAAGCATTTGTAAAGGTATAAGTTTGATGGGAATGGTTACTCTTGATGTCAGCTTTTCACCTAAGTTGTTACTTTCTTAAGGTCTATTTGTGAAACTGTTTTCTTGTGTTTTTGTTTTTCTTGTTGTTGAAATAAAACAGTTGCATTTTCAACAGTCTCTGTCAGTCTTTCATTTTTTTGGATGCACAGAGTTACAGTTTATAGTAGAAAGGTGTTATTTTAAGTGGTAATTTTAAAATGAGTACATCATTGCCAAAGTCACTGGCATGGGCAAGATTTTGGGCATGGCCAACTGAAGAGCCTATTCACTGGCATAGGGGGAGAATGTTCCCTAACCTTTATGAATTTTTTTTAATATTTAAGTACCCTTTTATGCAACATTAAGCATCATTCCAAGATGATGTTTCGGTTCCATTACAATTCTTTCTTCCTAATTCAGATGAGGATGGTGAGGTTGGTACCGTCCCCCCCTTCTTCTGGTTAAACCACGGCCAAAGTTGTTAACACCGTTGCCCTAAAATGTGCATGGATTTGGTGCTGTTTTTTAAGGCTGCCTAAGGGGCACAGGAAGAGCGTGCTTATGGGGGGCACAGGTTAAAAAAATCAAAATAGGAGAATGGATGAGGGGAACTAAAAATTCCTGCTTCCTCATCTTTTCAAAAAGCATGTTCCATGAAAATTTTGGATGCAGATTTTGAGGCAGCATATTCATCTTGTAATTGCAAACTCATTTTAAGGAGCTGAAGTTGGCTGGGTGCAGTATGCCTGCCACTTTTGATATAGAAATAAATGATTTCTAATGGGAAATTTCAGTATGTTCTTCATTCAACATGGTTTATACTTCACATCTCATTACTTTGATGTGGCACAGAGGGTGTACTCTTTTCAAGTTCAGATTTACCTCATGCAGGTTAAAGCTATCCCTGCCTAGGGGCATTTTAATCCTGTACCATGGGTATACTGTATCTGTCATGGTTTCCATTCCATCTCTGGAAGAAGAATGACTTCAAAAATTCAAAATATTTCACCAAATGGTTCTATTGATAAAGCTTAAATTTAGGAGAGACCCCACCCCATAGACCACTTTCACAGGATAATGATTACTTTAAGCTTGACCCCAGCCCAACACCTTCCTGTCAAGATAACCTGTCCCTGCCCCCTGATTGCAAAAAGCCAGATGGTTTCAATTAAAGAAGTCACCTTTATGCAGCTCATACAGTAGTATACTCCCAATTCAATCCTCAAAGTGACACTGGGGATGTTGCAATGCATCCTCGGTTCCATGTCAAAATATAAGGAAGTCTGCTATTCCCACACTGAACACACACCCATTTAAAATATTAAGTCAATTGGGGATAGATACCCACATTTTGATCCACACAGTGAGACTGGGGATATTGCAATGTATCCCCACTTTCATGTTAGCTGTAGCAGATTTAGTGTATCCCCAGTCTGCATGCAAAAGTTGAGATCAAAGAAACAAAGTCCCTTCAACTTCTCAATGTAATAACAGGTGCTTGTACCTCCCAGGTGTTATGAATCATACGCAAAATCATCCATAAGTCCCTTAACACAAAAGTCCCCAGTTTGCATTATAACAACTTGCTTCCCCGATAGGCGCCAGAAACGCGTATTGGTGTGTGTGTGTGTATGTGTGTATGTATGTTTGTATGTATGTATGTGTGTTTGTGACACTTTGCTCGTAATCGCGATATCTCAAGATAGGAATGACCAACACTTTTCATATTTGGTATATAGATTTGTCATGTTGAGAGGAAGAACCCTACTGTCTTTGGTGGAAGTCAAAGGTCATTTGAGGTCACAGAGGTCAAAGTCTGAAGAGCTTGTAATCGCGATATCTCAAGTTAGGAATTACCGACACTTTTCATATTTGGTGTATAAATTGGCCATGTTGGAAAGAAGATACCCTGTTGCTTTTGGTGGACGTCAGAGGTCATATGAGGTCACCAGCGGTAAATCTGCGAAAACCTCATAAAGTGCTTGTAATCGCAATATCTCAAGATAAGAATGACCAACACTTTTCGTATTTGGTATATTGATTTGTCATGTTGAGAGAAAGTACCCTATTGTTTTTGGTGGAGGTCAAAGGTCATTTGAGGTCACCAGAGGTCAAAGTCTGTAAAACTTGTAATCGCGATATCTCAAGTTAAGAATGACCGACACTTTTCATATTTGGTAAACAGATTTGTGATGTTGAGAGAAGGAAGCCTATTGTTTTTGGTAGATGTCAAAGGTCATTTAAGGTCACCTGCGGTAAAATTCGAAAACGTCGAAAATGGCTTGTAAACACGATATCTCAAGATAGAAGTTACTGGCAATTTTCATATTTGGTGTACAGATTTGTTATGTTGAGAGGAAGAGCCCCTATTGTTTTTGGTAGAGGTCAAAGGACATTTGAGATCAGTGGTGGTAAAATTGCAAAAACGTCGAATGTGGCTTGTAAACACGATATCTTAAGATAGGAGTGACCGACATTTTTTATACTTGGGATATAGATTTGCAATGTTGAGAGGGAGAACCTTATTGTTTTGGTGCAGATCAAAGGTCATTTGAGGTTACCAGAGGTTTAACCAGACCAGAGATCACGTCAGTTATTCAGAGGTTGTGAGAGAATCGAAGAACCCCTTTGATTTTGGTTGAAGTCAAAGGTCATCTGGGGTTACTGGGGGTCAGTGCTTGTTGGGATCTGTAGGTTATCAACATGATACAAGTGTATTTTCATCTTTGTTTAATGAACCCTTGTCATTCTGTGCCTAAATTGTAAAGACAAATCTATCAAACACTGTCAATTTGAAAGAAAAAAGATATTTCAGCGGCAAGGAATCACCTAGCCTTTTTTCTTGTATTTTAGGCTTAAACAGGTTGCATGTTCAAGGTAAACTAATGAGATACTCTCCTAAATTTCATACGTCAGTGAGAAAAATATTGCCACATGACTCTCAAGAGCCAATCATGAAACACGAAAGACTACAACACAAATCAAAATATATAGTGTCCAAGACAGTGATGGATGGAGGAACAGTGATAAGCAGCTTGCTTCGATGATTTTTACCACCAAAATTGCAACCTGAAATATATATATGATATTTTGGACTTTAGTTTGTTACGGAATACTTACAATGAGGTCAAGAAACTGCGTTGGGGCCATGAGCGCTCTGTACTTCCATGGTTCGGCCAAGCCATTTGGCACTGGTGTATACAGTACATAGGCACAAAGAGTTAACAAAACAATAAAACGCGTCTTCATTCTTTTTATCTTCGTTTCGTTTTGAGAGCACTGAACCCAGGCAGATCTGTCAAACAACTTTCGAAGAGTCCGATCGAGGCAATAAACGAGTGTATAAATATGGTAGTACGATAGTGAGGTTCTCTGTATGTATGGCTTGGGTGTAGGTGTTTTAATCTTCTTTAAGTGCTCCTGTATAGGACATATTGCGCTGTCCATGCAATAGACAAATTGAGAAATTTGGCTCTTCTGGCTTGGTCTCAAGGTCAAGTGTACCTTGACAACCAATTTGCCTGTGCGCGCATGCGCATTGTCACACTAGACTGCTCGTCGAAGTGTATTATTCCTACACTTGCATTGCCTGCATAGGTATTTTTAACAACATATGCAAATTCCAAATGGTGCATAAGCGTACACTTGCCGGTAAAGGTAAAACTTAGCCTTTGAAACATTCCAAGATGCATTGCCTGTAAACATTTCCCAAGGTGTCTGTTACTGTGCCCGTTCTGCAGTCGTTGACTCTGTGCTTGTTAGATTTGTTGCGTGTGACAGTGCAACGCCACTATTTGCAAGTCTGTGGTCCAAATTCCAAAGTAGGCTAACAGTGATAACACGGTATTATATCCCTCAAGTTTTAGATATAGGCTAAGCCTTATACAGATGCTTCCATGAAATTCAATTTTTTTTTCGAAAAGCCGACAATGTAGGCCTAATTAAAAGATATATATTACCAAGTAAGACATTTGCACGAAGCCCAGTTTAGAGGCCAGGGGAATAAAATAACATTGCAGCTTGCGGTTC
The DNA here is from genome assembly GCA_037179385.1 of Holothuria scabra. NCBI lineage: Eukaryota > Metazoa > Echinodermata > Holothuroidea > Aspidochirotida > Holothuriidae > Holothuria > Holothuria scabra. The sequence continues at coordinate 26,845,318 of CM074190.1, read as the reverse complement.
TCATCCCCACCAACTTTTTTAGTGGATGGACCATGGCACTTCCCATAACTTTCTGATTATTTCATAAATTCCATTTATACTTAGAATCTGATGCAGGGTTGAAACGTACGTCCAAGTAGTCCCAACTATGATTCGTCATATCCAGTCTCGAGTAAACTTCCTACTGGGCTCAGAACTGACCATGAACTTGTTCGGGACCGATCGACAATGCGGAATGTAGCTGGCCGTAGAATTTGGGCCAAATCTACGTTAAAAATGAGAATTTCATAAATGCGTCTTTATTATCTTTGCCAAGGTGTTTGTTTATACAAATGGTCATGCAAATTCGCAGTTTAAAACACTATGGTCAACTGGTCAAAGTTGATCATTGGTCTGTTGGTTAACTATGTTCCGATCCTATAATGGTCACCGTATGACACTTTTGACCATAGTTAGATCAGCAGTTTGGTGACCATTAAATGCATAATTTTGACCTGTTGCCAATAATTAAACTTGCTTGACTATAATTATTCTGATCAGTGAATATTTAACCAATCAATGGTCAATTTAAACCATATTGTTTTGTGATTCAAGCTAACTATAACGAGTCAACGAGGGTTAAGAGCATGTCATGACCATTCTTCATTGGTGAGGGGGGTCTGACTTAGCCCCATGTTTAATCTGTAACCCGAAATATTTCAACCATTTTCAAAATTCACTCCAACATCAAATGATTAGATTCTTTCAATCTACCAAGTTTGAACTTGGTAGGTTTTTAGAAGAGACAACTGGACAAAATTTTTCCCACAACGTAACCAAATCGATTCGAATTTAATCCATTCTGATACAGTCATATTCTTATACGATTGGAATCGAAGGTAGTAGTTGGAAAGGTTCAAATTTTCCCTAAAGTATAGGTGTCAAAATTGGTCACCACTTAGTGACACATCCAGTATTCATACTTTTGGCTTGTCAATGCGTCATGTACACGGACTTATATACATGGACACAGCATGTAACGTATACGTCCTATCCGTAGGTGGTCGCCACCGGCTGGAACAAAAAAGGCGCACCAAGATGGCCGCCGTGAATTATCGTCTCATTTGACGAAGACTGTGTAATAATTTAAGCAAAAGTTAAACTTGAATGGGAAATAATATCATATTCCTGCAATACGGGAAGTGATTTTGACCTTACCTTGTCATATTTCAAAAATACTTCGACTTTCTTGCAAAATATTGTAGTACATTTGAGCAAGTCCAAACTTTCGTAGAGAACCATAGCAGACGGCCATCTTGGTGCGCTTTTTCTCACACGTACGGTAGCGACAATGTACCGTACAGTATGATCTGTCTATGTATAGGAAGTCAGTGGTCACATAGTAGTTTGTCAATGGGTTTGATTTTGAAATCCCTTTTGAAGTCCCTTTACCATCGACCCCCCCATTCCCGCCCCGAATGAGTGATGCATGGTTCGTTTTTACCTAACATTTCCCTTCCTCTTTCAGTGGAGAAGGTAAAACTTTTTTCAAATTAAACTCATACCGTGCGGTGTCTTTCTTAAACAGACTTCTAAAATTTGGCTTATATTCCAGTGCAATCAATTCGCGGTCAAATAAATCGCCCACTTGCTATTGTATATAATATCTCTTAACCCTTTACCGCTGTGCTCCGATCGGGGCATATCTGCGCGCCTCGGGAGTGGACGGAAAAGCGGACGTAGCCCGCCCCGCATCGGCTTCCGTAGGCCGTTGACCCCGTGACCTTAAACTGTTGTCTCTCTCGTTGTTGTGGCCGAATTTTCGGGTAGCTACTCGCAGTTTCGAGCTCCGCGTGAAACAGTAAAGATGGGCAACAGCCGAGCTCTCCGCATGGGTCCAAAAGGACCCAAACAACGGTAAAGGGTTAATCTCTAAGCCAACTCTCAAGTACCGTAGATTAAGAGGTGATATGATTGATGTTTTTAAAATTGTTTCAGGTGTGTATGACAGAGGTGATACTGAGGGTTTTCTCAAGTTTAGTGTTATTACGCACGTACGTGATGTTATTACTTACGTACGTAATAATAACTACGCGAAGGTAGGGGATACCACGTTGCTTTCTTAACAGCCTCGCTAACAAAAAAAGGCTAGAGTTCCTCTTAACGTTTCATACATTGTTCTAGTTAGTTAGTTAGAGTTTTACGGCCCAGTTTCCAACCTATTGGTTCAAGTCGAGCCGGCTACGACCTTTTTTCATAGATTGTTCTAACATTCTAGCTATTTGTGTGAGACTCCTGCATTCAAGTTGTTTAAATGCTGATCTGCTGTTCCCCAACGTATGGCCAGTTTATTCAAAAACTGATACAAATTAAGCTTTACAGGCGCGGATCCAGACATTCGTTCAGCCCTCCCCGCCCCCAAAAAGGAATATCTCAGTGGCGTAGGAAGCAATATGAAAGTGGGAGGGGGGGGACGAAACAATTTTGGACCATGTACCTCTCCCTTCCCCATTGACCAAAAGGTACTTTTTATGCTAAATTGTTCGCTTTCTTCTACGAGCAAGAACATTTTTTAAATTAATAGTCTAATTTTTTCCTAAGTTTGAACACTACTGCACTGCGCACGTCGAAAATTTGGGTCCTTTTACACATTTGTATATGTGGCGCTTGTACTGCAAGAAATAGTTAGGATTCAGGGTGTCCTGTAAGGATATTTTAAAGTTTGGGGGACCATCGCAGAACCTGCGTTTCCTGTTAGCATATACCTGAGATAGCATGTCGACTGAAGATCGTTAATGTTACATAATGTTATCTAAGGGGTGCGGAATGAGGCTTCTCGGAGACATTCAAAAGCTCCCGAAACTTTGTTATCTATTTTAGACAAAATATTTAAAAGTTAAAAGTCTTTATTAAAGAAAATTTTAGGGAAACGGCACTGTATGGCGGGTAGGAAAAGTTTACCACTGTCTGCTTTAGCAGCGATCACTTACTGCACAAAGGGTTGCAGGTTAGGACGCGCGGAGCGCGCGGAAAAATTTGCCTTTTTAAAACTATTTATCACAAATATGAAGCTTTTATTAGGAATAATTCGGACTTTTATGAAAGAAAAGTTGGGACAACCGCACTGTATTTGACTGGTGTTTCAAATGGTAAATTTCCCAATTTTTCACTCTTGTGAGCCCCTCCTTCCTGTAGCTACGTCACTGCTCTGCAACATTGATCAGTGATTACATTTTGACACTTTCATTACCGTACTTAAGAATCCGTCTACACAGACTACTCAACTGACAGGGTGGAAAGGTATCTGATGATATGTGTGTATGACAGCATGAATCGCTACCCATCAGACAGCCGGTCTCGGGCTTGTAAGTAGCAGCTAAGTTTTCCTAATTTTCTTTTGTGTGAATACCACTCTATCACGGACGTATTGCGGCGGACGAATCGTGCCTAAATTTGTGCCCCTTTTAAACAAATATATGTAGATATGGAGCTTGTATGGAGCGGGGAGCTTGGTATTTTCGGTTTCCTGTAAGGAACTTTAAAGAGTTAGGGCATTACTGAAGAATCTGCACTTCCTTCATATATTGGTGGCAAATCTGAGAATGATTGCACGATGACTGAATCTTTGTTGCTACATAATTTTATATGATAAAGCGGACGAACTGAGACTCTCCGATGACATTTAAAGTTTCCCAAACTTTGTTGTCCTTTTTAGACAAAATATTTCAAAATAAAGAGCTTCCATAGAAGACAATTTGGAACTCTATGAAAGACAGTTTACAAAAAATAGCAATATAGCTGGCGGTGTCTTTTGATGATGTGGTGTCACATATGGTAATATCCGATTTTGTCATTTTCACAACTCGGAAAAGTTTACCAAACTGAATTATAAGCGAGATATGATGCATTCTGTATTGTATATGCGGCGCGCCAAGCGCTCCGGAAATATTGCTTTTTTTTGAGATTTGGAAAATGAAAAGGGGTTTCCTGACCCGGGAAGTGGGGGAAGGCACGCATGCTTCCGTCCCCTCATTTTTTTACAGGAGGTTTTCACCCCCTGCCTCACGCTTCTTGCGCCATGGAATATCTAATTCTGCCCGTAAGACCAAGCGAAGCGACACCATCTGTTGGAGTGAAGCGTACAGAAAATTTTGAAAAATCACGATCACTCAGACAGCCGCCGGAAACGGCATTTCCCATCGACTTGTAAGTAGAATCTAAGCAATCGTAATTTTGAGCTTTCGTTTGCAATGAAATTTATACTTTAATAAAAAAAAATGAGTAAGTTATAAAATCGTCAGAAAATTACCATATAAGATGAAAAACTACCGTTGGATGACATGGTAATGTAAAGAAATTAATCTTTGGAAAATGAGCTGGTAAGGGTATTCTACAAACTATCTGACTACCTTGCGATATATTACAATGAGTATAAATTCGAGCAGCTTCATTGCCCGACGAAAATCCATTCTGGACTTCAAGGGAGGATGGTAATGCATCACATACCGTCTACCTAGCCTTTACAAGTTTCATCGAACCTTACAAGGATCCCATGTGTTAAGGCAGCCTGATTAGCTGAAACAGATATTATATCTACGTATAGCCCAATTCTCCGTTGTCAGCATCAACAATACCAGGGCTGTCACATTACAATTAACACTTAAAACATACTTGAAAGTTTGTGTTTTGTATTTCTCCGATATGGTTGTTTTTTATCACTGTCCCTCTATACCAGGGGTGTGCATGTGGGTCTTCGCACATTGGTCAATCAGACGGGGGAGGGATGTGGGCAAGGGGCATGGACGTCCCTTTTACAAGGGGGTCAAGGTCATTCATGGATGATTGAATTGTGCACACTATATAAGCGGAGCGCCAACATCAGTTGGCGCGGAGCGTACAAGAGATGGCCGGAAACGACACTTGGCGAGTGTTATAAGCTGCATGTACCCAGCCCTGAAACAGGAATTTCATGTCTGTAATTTTTAGAATTTTCAGTGTAAAAATTTGTTGAAGGGAAACCTGCCTCTCGGTCACGGCCTCGCACGTCTATGCACGATAAAACTTACAACTGTCAAACAGCCTATATAGGCCTATATCCGTTACCCAATTATGAACCATAACCCCCATATTCACCTTGTATATCCCAGTTACATTCGCGTGTCGCCACTTGAGATCAGCACGGGACCAAACCAAGACCAACGCATTCATCAATAGTCGGATGCCATATGCACACTACATACCTGACAACTAGTACAATTTTGGCATAGTTTTTACAATTTCAAATTTCCAATAGGTATCACGAATGAAGGTCCCCAATTTACGATTTCACTATTCAGCATACCATCTTCTCTTTTGCTATTCCTGGTCACATTTCCGCATATTTCACGAGTAGAAACTGACGCTATGAGTGAAGATATTTTGATGATTTGTTTTTCATTTTTTTATTTCAATTTTTAATTAATTTTTTCACAAGTTTGATTTGGGGGGGGGGCAAGTGCCCCCTTGACCCCCTTCCGGACGCCCATGGCAAGGGGTGACGGTAAGATGCCACCTAATATAACCCATTATATACCTGTTCCATTGGGGCCACCCAGGTGGCCACAGCAACATGATTTGCTCAAAAAATTTACACACCCCTGCTCTATACCATAATGAACTACCGTTGGAAACTGAGACAAAACTAACGTGTCGACAGTTCACAGCCCCCACGGTACATTGCGTGCATGGGTTGACTTGCCACTTTGTGAACATAGTTCAGTCGGTAACGGTCATAACGTCATGACATAGGCCTATTGCCCGACACCTATTCATATTATTCCAATCTTGTTGTTGTGGCCAGGGAGTTGCGGCTCCCTGTTATGGCGACAAGAAAGTATTAGATTGCCTTTTCACCCGGGCTTAATTTCATACGAGGCTGGTGCATTTGGATTTGTGTTGTGAGGGAAAGGATGAGCCTGAAATAGCCCGCTTGAATGTCCTCGTAGATAAACATCTAGTGTATTTGTTTTTGTTGATGTGACGAAAAGGGGGAGGGGATTTGGCCGTAAAAGCCCCCCCCCCCCCCCATCCTTGGATCCGCGCCTGCTTTACACACATTTTTCGGTGGTAGAATATGGATAAACCACATTAATGGAATTACAATTTTCTGTTGAACCGTCTGGTATCCAAATTTTGCACAATAACGGACCAGTCCTCCCCTCGTCCTTTATTTGCCAGATTTGAAATCTCGACGTTTAATTCACCAATAATAGTCCGCCAATTAAAAATTCATTAGGTAGCGCAAACAGCATTAAGGCCATTCTAAGGAAACATGACAAGGCGCGTAGGCAGAAATCATGTACATGTGGGGGACACGACTTGGGCGGAACTTCTAAGCGGGACAACACCGTGAGTTGGCGGTGGAGTGTACCTAGAAAATGTCTGTTCTTCATACTACCTTCTAAATGACCGGAAAAGACCCTTCCCATGCTTGCTCGACAGTAATACCTTTTACTGGTAGACGTTCCCTTGCAATCTTAACAGTTTTGTTTGAAGAAACAGAGAATTCAAACGATTTTATTACTTTTTTATCTTTTGTTCGTTTAAAGGGTGTAGTTAGATTTTTCGACTAGGATTAGGGGTGGGGTGGGGTGGGAAGAGAACAGAGGGTGTTTCTGACCGTGGTACTAGGGGGGAGTCTAAGGAAAGTGGTGTTCACCATTTCTAATTTTTTTTTTAATATTTTAGGATCCCCAGACACAATTTAGTGAAATATGTTGTTAAGTTTAAGGATATACTTTCGCTCTTTTCAATTTTCCGACGATCGCTCCCGAAAAATGACCCACCCTTTTCTCGTTTCTTCTGTTCAGTCAAAACGGAGGGAATTCGCAAGTTAATGAATGAGTACTTAGACTATACGCATTGTTTCATAAATTAAATAGGTCAAACACTTGCTATCTATACAACTGTCATTTGTGAAATGGCAAAAAAAAAAAAATAATGTGAAGCAACGCATTGTTGTCACTGACAGTGCTCAGAGCATGTGATCAGATGCGCCCGAGTTGATAATCATGATAGTCATATCTCGTATGTGAACAGTTTCTGGAGAGGTCTCCCCCCTTTCAAAGCATAGGATCCCTTTGTGGCACGTTTTCTGGTACAATGGCTTTGGAACCTTTTCTTTCTGGATTCATCCGTTCTCGAACTCCTCATACAGCAGCAGAAGAAACAAGTAATAATCGTCGAGTTCTCCGAAATGATATTCTATTTATTATCTCCGCATGACTGGTCTTCCTTTCCATTGTGATGTGTCTGTTCGTCGTCTTCGTCAATACTGCTGAATATTATTACCTCGTTACGTAATAACTATCACGTACGTACGTAATAATTAGGCCTATTACGTACCTACGTAATAATACTACGTACATACGTGATAATTAATACGTACGTACGTACGTAATAATTATTACGTACGTAGGTAATATTTTTTTACCATGTCCTAAATAGAGCTTCGTAAATGTGTGATGTGTTTATCGAAATTGATAGCATTAGAAATTATTTACTTTTCTGAAAAAGTTCCACGCAGACTGTGCTCCGAAATATTTTTAGTTTCTTTGAAATGTGTTTGTCTATTTCAGCCTGCTGCCCGGCCATTCAGTAGGGGAAGATTCCTCTTCTTTAAATTCCTGAACGCTGTGCTCCTTCATTACCACACCTGCGGGCCTATGCACACAAACAATCGACCAAACAGATAGCGAAGGATTGTATGTTTGAGATGCAACTGATAAGAAGAACATCAATGAGACTGCCAGCGGGCGAAGCGAGCGAAAATTTTGGTAATTTGCAAAGTAAACATGCTTGAAGGGATGCCAGGCACACGTCAGTGACACTCCCCTAAAAAAGTGTGAGGGGCATGTCCCCCTGTCTCCCCCCAAATCAACGCTCATAAATGCATTTTTTATGCAAACTACTAACATCCCGGGGGAAATAGGCAAAAATAGGTAGATTTTTTAAGAGTCGCGTTAGTCTCATGCCGAGTTAACCCGGTAAATTTGGGCACGTAATTTTCTGAGTCTGAGCTAAGCGGGCTGCCCAAACAAATGAGATAGGTAGCCGGTATGATATGTATTGCCTCAGTTTTCCTTCATGAAGAGAACGGATTTTCACCAGTTAATGAAGTTTCTCGGAAATTTTAAAATTGTATTCATTAGAATCTCATGTTGCAAGTAGTTAAAACAAAGAATGTACATGCATGCAAGCTAATTCCCAATGAATGAGACTTTTTATATCATTTCATCCAATGTTATTTGTACATTTCATCTATTTATTTTCTGATCATTGTGCATATCACTAATTTTTACCGAAGAAGAAATTTTATTGTAAAATTGCTCAAAATAACTACTTGTTATACTCTATGCTAATAAGCCGAGAAGATGTCGCGATTTTTCAAACTTTTCCGAAGGCTCCGCGCCAACTGATGGTGTCGCTCCGCTTAGATTATGTTTTGGATGTTCAGCCTTCCTCCATCGAAATTGTCGGAATCCGCGACTATTTTCTCCTTTTTTTCTTTCTTCCTTTGCTCTTTCATGATTTTTATCTAATTCCTTCAATAGCTCTGTAAAAAAATTGCTCGACCCACTTTCTTCAACATCATGCTCATTTTCACAAAAATAAAAAAAAAACAGATTTGCCAGTCATAATTATTTAGTGGAATGTGAACTAAGCGTAAAATGGAAGCACACAACGGTTAAAATTTTGAAATTAACTGCCTCATTTTTATTTTGACGTGCGGTATTCAAAGCTAAAAATGATCAGAGTTTTCTTTTCAAATATTCCATCGCTTCTTTTCTAATTTTCTCTCCCAATTCAAATACAAAAGTCGGACCCGCCCAGAAGATTCCATGAAAGGCTTCCTCGTAGTGCTTCCACGTAACCTCCACACCAGTCGCTTTCAGTGCTTCTCCGTAGAAAATCCCTTCATCTCGTATCGAATCAAATCCACAAGTGATGATGTAAGCGGGAGGTAGCCCTTTCATTGGCATGTTATTAAAAGCACTAAACCTGGAATCCAGGTAAACGTCTTTGATTTTGTTCCATGTGCTCTCCGAGCCCAAATTTGGGTCAGATGGACCCTTATAATAGGAATCTAGGCTCAGTTCTGATGGAATAAGGGAATGGTTGTAGAAAGTTTTCATGAAATCGCTTTGCGCTTGCAACGGTGACAAGTGTTTATTTTCAATGTACAACCGCTCGAATTCTTTGTCCCTTTCCCCCAAAATAAAATAGGAATAGAATCTCGCGATCAATGTAAGCGGTAATATTCCATTGTGACCAAAATCATGTTGATATTTCTGATAACTCGGAGATGAGGCATCCTGACCAGAAATTGCAGGATAAACCAACATTTGAACTTTGACCTTTATGTTCTCCTTGTGAAGTAACTGCGTTACGATCGCTGTCAGCCAACCGCCAGCACTGTCTCCTCCTAAAGCGATTCGTTTCGGATCCACACCAAACTCATTAGCATGAGAGATGAACCATTTGGCTGCCTTTAAGCTGTCTTCTACTGGGACAGGGAAGGGGTATTCCGGACTCAAGCGGTAACTGTAAAATCAATGAACGAGAAGTTACGAAGTGTGGGTCGGGTACGTCGTACCACTATTGTGATGATCGTAAAAGCAAAAGGCAATATTAAGGTGTAACTATCTCTTTAACTGCCTAGAAAAAACACAATTAAAGGGGCAATGCAGTCACTCCTACTTGAATTATGGGACTACACTGTCTTGTTTCATGATTGGCATTTTAGAATCATGTGACAATATTTCTCAAGTGTCTTCTCAATGTGAAATGATTGGTTTACCTTGCGGTAATGAAGTCCGTGGTACTTCTACAGTACACTACTTGGACCCTGATTTCATTTATACAGTAAACATTCTATTACAAAAATCCGGTCCGGCTGGATAGTTCGTACTGTCTGGAAAAATCCGGCCAATTTCGAGATTTAGTTGTTTCTTCAAAATAAATTTGTTCTTGTTTTTAGAGCACCCTATATTGAAATTTTATAACAATCTAAGTGTCGAGGGACAAACACGATTATTGTTCTATTGGATGAAGTTTTGTTAAAAATAAACTTAGATCATTGCTGATTAAAGTCTCGTGTTCCGATGACTAGATTAGTTCTATAGTGCACAAGAAGCAACAATTTGCATACAAAGACCCAATTTCTTTTTCACTCCATAAGTCCACTGTTAAAAAATATCCGGTATCTGTGACCAGAGTTTTCGCTGTCTGCTTCGAGTGAATGTTAATTTACATCTGGAAGTAAGTTCTCAGAAACTTGGGCGGTAATAAGGGAAAATTTCGAATGAGATAGTCCATTCACAAATGATCGTTTTTGAACTAAAACTAATTTCATGTCTTTGCAATTAAAATGTATTTTTCAGAACAGTTGCTAGCAAAATGCGGTTCGTATATTTGTATGCAATTTGTTAAAAGGCTCCGTTCTCTCACCCAAACAGTACCAATTCTCCTAACCTTCTTACTGAAGCCCCTCCCACAATTGTCTAAAATTCATCCTCATCCAGACACAATCTCATTTTATTGCTTCAGCGTGAGTATAGAAAAGCTCAATATGTATTTCAAAACACTCTCAGTACAATTCATGCTGTGTAATATAAGCTTGTGTAATATAAGCTTTGGTACTCTGCATTGTTTGAATGAGCTGTCAGTCAAAGAGCTGAGCCAGTTGAGATTTTCGGTAAACCCCTACCAAAATTGTAGTTTGGGGTGAGAGGATTGACCCTTTAAAGGTCAAGAGCAGTTCCACCGAACTTATTTTGAAGCAGCAGCTACATCTCAAAATTTTCTTTTTATTTCTCATCAAAGTATCTTTCATCAAGTTTATGAATTTACTCCTGGTGTATTCAATGTAAACCAAGCAATAACGTCTAGTAAATTTCACATTTGAGGAGAAAAAATGTTGTCACATGACTCTCATCAGCCAATCAGGAAACAGGATAGCCTACTACACTACTTCAAGTTGGAACAACTGCTCTTGCCCTTTAATATGATATCCACTTTACAAACTTACTCTACTGACACAACCACTGCATTCAAGTCATCGGCGATTTTACGTGTTAAACCATCATAACTTTCTAGAGGATGAAAAAAATGAAAGGTTAATAATGTTAAAGGAACATTGTCCAATTTTGGTTGATCATTTAACAATTCCGGGCAGTGGCCTCGATAATACAAAAAATTAGATATTTCACTAAAAATGACCTTAGAGTAAGTCATTGAGGACCACGGGCAGCGAAGTTGTTCTCATTACTAGATGGGAATTACTCCAGTCTCCACTACTACTGTGTGAAAAATTTAAGTCAATGGGCGAAATCTCATACAATGGGGGAGATATTTCCCTGTCCAAGACGGGATCGACGCTCAGTTGACCACGTCTTTTGCTTATTCCCTATTTTCAACCAGGCGTTTTGAAGTTAGATTCGCAAAATTTTACAATAAAACTGGTTTTGTCTATAAAATGGACTTCGGTGTACAAACTGAACTTTCATTCTTCATTTCACGACTGGATATGGGATTATTTAAAAAAAAAAAGATACTGTGCAGCTGCCCTGAGATCTTCACAGCTGACTTAGTAGTCCAATATGGTACATTTCTAAATTTAATCTGTCTTGGACGACATGAATCACAACACAATGACAGTTAGTGCTGTCACTCATTAGGAAGTTCGACCATGTTACCCTTGGGTAAAACGATGTTTTCAAGGTGCTAAGTAAACCTGTGTTGCTTAGGTGAACGCAATACCGAAGCCTGTTGGGGATGGGCGGGGAGCAACTTTCACCTGAAGTTTCCAAATCGAAAGGCACTACGTGTTAAATGACCGTGACGGTTTGCATAAGCCGTGTTTCAACTGCCTCATTGAGATTACACTCAGGCTGCGGCCGTGCAGTGATGGGACCGGTTTGCGAACTAACCTGTACTACCGAATGCAAAACCGCCTCCATGAAAGTAAACGAAACCAGGGAGAGGAGATTTGGGCTTCTTGATGGGCTCGTATAATCGTACTTTGACACCGTCAAACTGGGAAACACGAGCCCTGAAATTCGATCCGGGTACTTCCAACGATTGTCTCATTGTTACTAACTTAAAAACATTTCTGTAAATCGTGACGTCATTGGGTGCATCGGGCCAAATTAAATCTTGAGCCTTTGCCTGTAAAGGAGAAAACGGAGGAAAATAAGTTGGATTACCGTTCGCTTCGTTATACCAAAGAGTCTTTACTCCCAATATCTAAAGCTATTAAAGGCATGAGCAGTCGCCCCAAACTTGTTTTCAAGCATCTGCTAAATGTTGCAACTTTACTCTTACTTCTCTTCAAAAGTTCTTTTATTGAATATTTTAGGACTTCAATTTTGCACATTCAAAGCAAGTCAAGCATGCAGTTAATCCTAGTACATTTCACCTATTACATTTTGAGGAGAAAAAATATCGCCACATGACTCTCAAGGGCCAATCATAAAACAGGACAGTTTACTGCCTTTCTTCAAGTCGGGAGGGGGACTGTTCTTGCCCTTTCAGAGCCTTTGTTTCGAATATCACATAACAGACCGTTATTCCGCAATGTGTTTATTCCGAAAATAACATTAGGTACGTTTTTCCGAAGGGTTTCAATCACGATGCACGGTAAATGTTGGTGGGAAGGGGGGAATACATGGATGAAGAACCCTTGAAAACAATGGCCTGGCCGTGTCTTTGGTCTGCAGAGACGGGCTGAACCAGACTTAATTAAATCACCCCATAGGAGTAAGACTGCTATCACACCTTGGCGCAAGGTGCAGTAACTTTGAAAAAAAGAAAAACAAAGATTGTAATTTGAGTAAAACGGGTAATGACTTGTACAACAAGAAAGTCACAAATTATTGCGTATTGAGCTAATTTTGACTTTTATATCTCGGCGTAAGGATGCCCCTCATTAATATTTTATTATTGATCTTAATATCTTTTAAGCATGTCTAGGATTTACAATAATTATCTGCAATAAAATGTGGATATCAGATGAGTTTTCTCGTTGAAATCAACTTTACTGGCAATTCCAAGAAGTTGAAGGTCAGACTGAGGGCTAGGCTGTACTCCAAGTCAAAAAAAAAAATTAAAAATATATTTTAAACAGCATGAAAAATGAATTTTGACAGTCTGACTCACAAATTGATGGGACGTTCATGAGCCGAGAAATGAAATGTTGAAGTTTATTCACTCAAATTAAAAAGGTACATTGCGCAATAATTTGTCATGTCATTGTTGTACTACTCAAATTACAAATTTTGTTTTTCTATGTTTTTTCTCAAAGTTACTAAACGTTTCACCAAAGTATGATAGCACTGTTACTCCTATGGGGTGATGTAAGTGATTAAGTCCTCCCTGTGCAACATACTATGTAAGCAAACAGGAAGTGTTCAAGGTCATAAATCATTTTTAATTTTAAAGGGAAAACAAAACACGTAATGAGTTGTACAACAAAAAAGTCACAAATTATTGCTCATTGAACTAATTTCAACATCTTATATCTCGGCTCAAGGATACCCTATGAAAATAGGAGTTAGCGTGTTAGAATTCATTTTCATTCTGTTTAATATATATTTTTGAAGTTTTGATTCGAGGTACATGGTTGTTTACAAATGGTTGGATGCCTAGATTAGGAATGATTGGTATTTGCATCCACAAAGTCAGATCACTGTGACAAATCTGCCTAACTTTGATACTTCCGTGAAGTCTGGTGGGTCGAACTACGGTGCAATTAAGATTCGCCAGTATGGACCCCTCCTATAAATTTAGTATGACACCGTAATCAGTGTTTTGTTAGTTAGATGGAGTTCTATGGCTCAGTTTCTAACGAACTGGTTTAAGTCAAGCACCCCTTTTTTCCAGTTGTAGCTCTTTTTCTAAAAGTCCCCTCGACTCTCTGGCGAAGAGCCAAGGGGCGAAAACCAAACATTTACTCCCGGAGGAGTTTTTTTTCCAGTTGTAGCTCACTGGCTTGTTTTGTTGACTCCATTGCTGAGCATTAAGCACAATGGCAGTATGTTCCGTTTTTTAAGTCTTCGGTATGACCCGGCCAGGACTCGAACTCCAAACGTTTCGACTGTAAGTCGGATGCTCTAACCACTGGACCATGTAGTCTGTCTGGTTACAAATTGTAAATCATTACATGACGGGTATACCCAGTGGTAAGTTTCAATTAATTGTTTACTGAAGTAGATTTCACTGCGCCATATTACATCCTGTCCTTGTATTGCACCTATATGGGCAATTATACTGCTGCCACTTGCTGGTCTTACAACCAAACGCCATACCGATAAATTGCAATTGGCAAGATAGCTTAATTCCATGTGGATATTTTCTTTTAAAAAAGGGGCGAGATGAAATGAGTGGAAATACTTCAAAATATATTGGGAAAATAGTAAATAAGATAACGTAGTGGAAACATGTTTTAATGCACCCCAGCTTGGGAACTTACAATTAAAAATCAGAATTTTGTGGACTCTGTTTGTTTCATATAGTAAAACACACGTTCAGGTATACTCACAATGAGATGGAGAAGGCGGCTTGAAGCCATGAGAGCTCGGTACTTCCATGGATGAGCTAACCCGTCAGGTACTGGTGTGTACAGTAAATAAGCGCATAGACCTATCAAGATATAATAACGCGTCTTCATCCTTACAGTTTCAATCGGATGGGTTATTAATCGGAAAGCTCTCTTTGTAAGCGGTATGTAAGATCTGGAAGTGACAAAGATAACACCACTGGTGCAACCACAACATAAATACGACGAAAAGTGAGTTTATACACTGTACAACTCAAGCACACTGCTACAAAAATGAAAAAAAGTAATCTACACAAAAATTTTGCACATGGCTGAAATAAAGGTTCATTACAGGGAGATTCATTAAGCTATACCGTAGGCCTACTTGCAATTAAGCCCGCCCTGTAATCAACTGGTAATTGTGGTTCAAATTCCTTGCTTGTTGTTGTGTCGTTTTTATTTGGTCTTCGATAAGGCTTACGGACTGTATGTATTTATAGTATGGAAACCAAAGGAATATATGTGCAGTAGGAAATAAAACCATGATAGCATGCACGGTACTTAGAGCCTGAGTGTGTATTAGGTGTACGTATGTGATGTTTAGCTTTTAACCGATATCAGAACTTATGGGACGGATGCCTACTAATATCATAATTTACATTGGTTAGGTCTATGTTATTTATCAAATCGCAAGAAATAAAAATCAGCCTGTTTTTGTTTGAGGTCACAGGTCATGTCATGTTAGGGTGCACCTGCAGAAGTCAAAACCTCAATACACTATTTCTATTTCACAAGCTGACAAGGAAGATAACATATATGTGATTACTTTTCACTTACTTGTCATGTACTAGGCGCATTATAACGGGATTTGGAATGAGCAGAATTGATTATTCATTGCCGATTTACATTATAAACGGTCACGGTGTAGCAACCACTTTTATTACCGTGTACAGATTGTGTCGAAGTTGAAAACATGACAGATTTTAGTGAAGTTCAAAACTAATTCTCTCATTTTCGTATATTTGAGAAAATAATTCCATAGGGGAAAAAGTCTCACATGAGCTTTGGAACTGAGAAGAAAGAGAGGGATGTGGGGAGAAAACGGCAATTTCAGTGATTACTGTATGAGTGTTGAGTAATTAAGCTAAACGTCTAAACGTACTCAGACAAACTTGTAAGCACACTTTCACAAGATAGGATGAAGTAAATGTCATGTAAATGCATTATGGTCAGAAGGTGGTCCCCATTGCTTTGGTGGAGGTCAAAGGTTCAGCCCCGTTGAAAGGGTTCATCGCATAGGAAGCACGGAATGTTTTGTTGGATGTCAAACGTTGTCTGAGGTCAGCAGAGGACATAAGTAAACATTCCCAAGATATGACTGCAAGACCGCAAGATTTTTCCAACACGTTTAGATAGCACTTGACCGGTGACTGGCTGAGATACGGCATCATGGCATTTGTTTTTTGAAATAAAAAACAACTTACAACAAAATAAATAAGTACCACCAAAACCAAAATTTATTTTGCACCCTGGTTCATGGAGGTCGCAGACGAAATAACACCTTGTTCACTGAGTAGTCGTCGTAAAGTCGGGTGGCGTTAAGGAGCACCCCAATCTTTTATTATGAGAAATTACAGTTGATATTTATAAAAAAAATCCCCTTATACTGTTTTCTTCTGGACTGACACAAAGACCAACCTAAATTTATAGCCTTAACTCTGTGTGAAATCTTTGAAATGTAGAAAGAGTCCTCAACCAAAGAAGACAAAGGGGGAATGCATTCACTCCAACTTGAGGTATTTTTTATTTCAATTTTTAATTAATTTTTTCACAAGTTTGATTTTCCGGAGGGGGGGGGGGCAAGTGCCCCCTTGTCCCCCCCCCTTCCGGACGCCCATGGACAGTCCTCAGTGTTTCATGATTGACTTTTTGGAGTCATGTGACAATATTTTTCTCCAAGAATGTAAAATTTACCTGGGGTAACTGTTTGCTTTACCTTTATTATACGATATTGAGTTAGCTTAAATTTAGTCCAGAGTATTTGAATAAATTAATCAAAATCAACTCCAGCTAACAGGCGAGTTCCAAGTGTACATCTGCGAATGCGTTAGTGACCTTTCTGTTCTGGTCAATTGTTACCAAAACATGTGAGCTCTGCGCCGGTCGGCATAGCATACTGTTTAACATGTGTTTACATGATTAAATGCAGTCATTCGTCACCCCCAAACTACAGTTTCAGTATACACATATCAAAACTCTCAATTGGTACAGCTCTTTGATTGGCATCACATTCAAACAATGCATCATAGCTAAATTACACAGCATGGGCACTGAGAGTGTCTTGATTACACATTATGGACTTGTATAGCCACTGGGACAAGCCATGAAGCAATAAACTAGGACTGTGTCTGGATAAAGATGAGTTTTAAATAAATGTGGGAGAGGCTAGAAGTGAGTAGGTTGGGAGAAGTGGAACTGTTTGGGATGATGAAAATATGCCTTTAAGCATAAGCGATGGAGTATGGAAAACAAGACAGTGAGTGAGCCACAACTGGTAAAAAGGCCGTGGCTGGCTCGACTTGAACCAATAGGTTGGAAACTGAGCCGTAAAACTTCATCTAACTAACTAACCGCATGTAAGCCATCAGTGGTAAAATGAAACCTGTTGACCTTTGACCTATTGTGCAATACTGCTCATTGAAGAATCTTTGAACTGGTGTATACCAACAAAGCCTGCGGTCGTAGTCAGATACGCGTCTCCAAAATTTTGGGTAACTGCATTTACATACAATATTGCTTATGCAGTTAGTTGTTTTTATGATGACAGATTAAGGTGATTGTCACAGGTCGCACCCATCAGGTTTCAGTTTTCAGTTGTAATTGGTAATTTTAACGAATGGTTTCCCATTTTTAGATAGAAGCGTGTAATTAGCATCTGACTGGAAAGGTCTCAATAAAAGAAAGAAACATCAGAGGGTCTTAATTGGTTTTATTGATACCGAATTCACCTTACCAAAACAAGTCTTTCATATTAAAATATTAACAGGAGGAATGGGAATGGTTCCTCAGTTGGAACATAGTCTATAGAGGGCGGATGGTCTGGCAAGCTATTGACAGTATCGAAGTGATGTTATTGTTCTCGAAAAACGAAGGTCACGTGGTATTCAGAGTGCACAGCTTTCGTTCAGTATACACACGTCTACGCAGTCCTGTACACTTTCAATGAAAGAAACTGATGTAAATAGTGTTCTTGCAATATTTAATGATAGAATTTTAGTTTTGCCTTTCCCTTAAAACGTACAAAATCCATGCTAAGCGACGATTTTGCAATAAACTAATGTGAAAATAGAAGACATCTCCATATAAGCTACGAAGTAACTATAACTATACCCACGTATGCACGTATGTAGTGTATCTTGAGTCGGTCAGTGCATTGAGTCGGTCATTGCATAAAAATGTATGGCACGTGCACAGAGTACAACGCTTATTGATTGACCGACTCATGGTATCACAATGCTATACGCTCGCATAGCCTGGGTAAGTGTACCAGGCGAACGGTGGCCAGTTAACTTCAAGTTCAACGGCGCCGATACTGCAAGTTAGCCGAGAACTACAACCACAGTGTAAAATATATATCTACCGTGACCCTCAACAACAAACCGTCTTCGAATATGTAAGTCAATTAGAGGCATAAAATAACTGACAGACAATTGGCAAACATTCAGAATTGGGTCGTTCAACAGCGTAGGCTTGCATGCTGCACAGTGATCACCGACCGACCATTGTAAGTCAGTCCAACCGGAGCTTTACGCCTTGATCCACGTTGCTCTATCGCGCCTAAATTGTGAACTTTTACACAAGTTTCTGGCACGACGCAGCTTCGATCTCGTCATTTTTCACAATTCCGTCACTCGACCATTTCAGTGGACATCTTTTGGGCCTATTAGCAACGGCAATATACCTCTAATCATAATTTCTCTTGATCTTCGTCAGGCCTCAACAATTTATGAAGTCTGTTAAGCTTTTTCGAGTGATGAACTTCAAACACGAGCAGTATGCCTACATGTTTGTTTAGCCAGCTTTAGATGTCATGCATGCACAGTACACAGAGCGAATGAAAGTTCACAACAACACGGGCTACATTTAGGCTATAGACCTAGAAATGTAAAAATAAACATGATTTCACAACCAAATTCAGAGTGAAGAAGATTACATAAAAAATTGCCCTTCCTTCAAGGATCGTCGAAGGGACGATCGAGGCAGGGCTTTGTAGGCTCAGTATTATACGTTTATGTACACAGGCTACTCTAGAACTACGGGGTGTTTTTGTCAGTTCTCACCAGATTCAAGCAGAATTATAAGTGATACGAGGCGTGTAGACTTAAAACTCTTGTGAAACTTAAAGTTATTGATTTGGTCTCTTACAAGCTCATATTTTAGTTGCATTTTTGGAAAAAGTCCCCTTTAAACACGTCAAGCCCTGAGGTTATCGTGCAGTCGTAGTCACTTCGCAGCACAAGCTGTGCACCCTGAATACCACGTGACCACGGAAAACGTACTGCCTCAACATAGAACCGTTAGCTTTTGTTACAGTACAATAGCTTGCCAGACCATCCGCCTATATTGACTATGGTTGGAACAAAGTCACTTGTGCGTATTGAAGACAATATAGAATACAGTCCCAAGAAGCGAGATTATCTCCGCAAAGATGTTTTCATTTCCCCCTCCTCCTTCGGAACTTCAGTTCCTCATAGTGGCACACCTCTTTGCTCGACTCCAAAATAAAAGAAGCCCACACTTTGAAAATGGCTGAAAATCGCTGCAAAATTACAGAAACAAAATTAAAAAGGTGAATAAAAAATTACAGAAAAGTTGAATATAAAATTTCCACAACTTTTCTGAAATCTTTATTTATCTCGTTATTTTTTCTGATCTGTGCATCTACCACACCATCAGTTGAGGCGGCGTGAAAGAGGGATTTTTTGAAAATCGTGTTCACTCAAGAACAGCCGGAAATTGCATTCACTTCATGAAAATGAAAAACTGCATCTAATAAAATGAAGAAACACTTTTTGAACAGAGTGGCAAAGCCGATTCAATGTTTCCTCCTGAACCGCCGTCCTGCATGGGACCTGGTATAAGGGGAGCTTAAAGGGAGGGTGTATCTCCGATTTTGTTTGTTTTTTTTTCTTTTCTTCTTCTTTTCTAGCTTTCTCTAAGAGCTTCGATTCATGGTGCTTTACTTGCTTCCATCTCTGCTCGTCTGCTGAAAATGTGAATTTCATGTTGCCAATGGATAAAAATTCATGATTTTGAAAAGAACAGAGTAATGACGTTCAAGGCGATATTTTGCATGAAACCCTCCGGTACCCTTGCGTTTAAGACGATTTTCAATAATTTTTCAGGGGGCATAATGAGAAGACTTCCTCACACTAAATTTATACGTGTAATTGAGCAACAAGGTACTTGAGTTTTTTAACCACTGCCCGAATTTCCGTTTCGCGCAATCTATGGTGGCCCAATTTACATAAAACTGCAAAATCGCGACCACAGAGGCTACCCAAGTATGCCCTTGCTTTCAGCCTTCGTATTAGAAATATGGTACCGTAGGTCACGAGACGGCGTCACATTGATATTTTTGGGGTAAAATTTTGGACATTGTATGGGCTACACCTACTATACACCAAAGGCTCCCGCCTACCCGTGTGATATTTCCACAGAAAACATCCCATCAGGCCCTTTTTTTCAATTTCTGTGTAGTTTTCTTATATTTCGGTCATGATTTTGCGTGAAAGTATGAAGAGGGGCAGAAAAAAGTTTGAGGTTTTGGGGTTTCCAATAAGTCCAGTGCAATATTTAATTTGTAAAAGTCAACTTAAAACTTAAATTTCCGATAATGGTGCTTTTATTTTTCTGGCCAATTTTTTGGCACTTCAGACTTACATGTTACGTTCCGTAGTTCATAATGACCAAGGGGCTGTTATTTAAAAAAGAACAGCTTCCTGTATTGACTAAGGTGACTGCAGGAGGGTTTCAGTTTTGGCGACAGAGGACTTTTTTGTCCGCAAAATGTGATCTTACATAGATTAGACTATGTAAGCGGAGGGTCACTATTGGTCGTGCAAAAAATCGACCCCCCCCA
This sequence comes from Holothuria scabra, assembly GCA_037179385.1. Classification (NCBI taxonomy): domain Eukaryota; kingdom Metazoa; phylum Echinodermata; class Holothuroidea; order Aspidochirotida; family Holothuriidae; genus Holothuria; species Holothuria scabra. Next base: position 26,824,643 of record CM074190.1, on the reverse strand, counting down.
ACAGCCGGGAATGGCATTTCCCAAACTTGTTACTAGAAATGAAACAGTTGTTATTTTGAGCTTTCCTTGTGCAATAGACTCTCACTTCAATGAAAACCAAAACAACTTGCTAAGTGACTAGAAATTTACCAGAAAAAAGGTACAGGCTCTTCGAGGGAAAATTATATAAGCCTTCGGCAGAATTGAAAACATGCTAACGTTTTTTACTCTAACGTTTGCGACTCTTTGTGGTATTTAATAGCAAGGTGCAATAAATTGATGAAATTTTCTACGTTAATTAAAGCCCGAAATCCCGACAATAAATGACTTAACTTCTAACGTCTTTGAAAATATGTCACGCTATAAGGTGAGATCCAAATCATCCAGTCAGACTTCGGGGAAGCATTCCCACATTAGCTGTTTATTATTATGTGTACTGATTGAAAACAGTCTGGCCAATTTTCATTACCGTATACGTTGCTTGAATCTGGCTGTCTGGGGCATGTGACCAGAGCAAACTATTGAACAATGCATGTAGGCCACCAGAGCAAAGCATGATTTGCGTCGGTGAAATCCCAGCCTTTAGTTTCAACCTTTACCCGAATATTTTACCATTTCGGGAAATTCGGGGAAAGTATTTGCAAGACTACACTGAGTAGACTACTAGAAGCGACGACCCTCCGAGTCGGGAGAATTTTTCCTTAAACTAATGTGTGGCAAAATCTCTGAAATCATTTTATATTTTTGAAAATTTTCATGTTGTTTCGAGTGCGGTAAAAAAGTTGATTTTCTAACCTCAGTAATCTATTGTTCAACTGAGGTATATCGAGTTTCCAAACCTACTGCTGGAGGTCTATTATTACCACTTCACCAAGCTTCTAGTCCACTTAGGTTGCAAAAAGTTACACACTTCTTTGAGCAGGATTGTAATCAAAACCCCCTCTATGTGCTCTGCATACTGTGGCTAGGGTTTCTTGACTTGGATTTAATGTCTTTGCGTGGAGTATTACTGTCTGTCAATCATCAAATTGTGTAATTGGGCAAGGAAGGAAATCAAGTGTATTTTTTTACCGTAACCATTTCCTCATGTTACTTTGAATACAGCATTTTTGGCATAGTCTTTAAAAGAATTGAGATAACCGGCCATTTCGGGCGTTGTGTCGCGAAGGGTTATGAATCATCTTTGACAGTAAGCCATAGGCTTCTCGAATACCGGTATGTCGATTTATCGTATTCACCTTTATTAATTTTCATGAAAAGGACTGTAACCTTTCATTCATTTTTCGGGCAAATGTCCGCAAGAATTCGGATCCACAGTTCGGAGCATTTATTGTTGACTATGAAGAAATGACCACGAACAAGGGCCTTCTCTTGAGCTGTCCGAACGTGAGGAGAACTTTCAGTGTAACCTTGCTCAGGATTTTTAAGAAAATTTTACATTGATTATGATGTCAGGCCCGTAGCCAGCCCATGTGGAGGGGTGGGTCTTTTTTTCCAAGATGTGGACCTTTTTCCAAATACGGAGGCGGCTGGCGCGTGCCGTAAGCATGCAGTTGCTAGGGTTCCGGGGCATGCTTCCCCGGAAAAGTTCGAAATTTGCAGATCTCCTGCAATGTGGAGCATTTTAGAGGACTTTTGAACACAACACAAGTCCTTTTACCACAAGAATTCCACACAGTACACCACTTTTTGAGAAAAAAAATCACACAGGTAATCTGAAAGGTTTTATCTTCCTGTTAAACGGCAATTCATCCTCAATATGTCAGGATGAAAAATATTTCATAGCTAACCTTCAAACACAGGGCTGGAAAATTGACCTTCCTCAAATTGGGGTGGGTCGTTCGAACGCTCCGACCCCCCCCCCCGGCCCCGGCTACGGGCCTGGATGTTTTTTCCATCGTTATAAAATCATGTCAAGTTTTTATACGTGTGTCTAAATATGATACAGGAATTTGATAGCAGAAACTATTTGAACAAAATTGCCTAATTTGCAAAGAAGAATTGAAAAATGGTAGTCTTCAGTATCGAAGATCAATCTGTCAAAAATCAAGACGAATGAAAGCGCTGGTTGATGTGCGTACGTAGTCCTATCATATTTTGTCGTATGGTGAAAATGAAAAAGTTTTGACTCTCTTGTCAGAGTATTAAAATCTGGAGCTGTCAAGGCCTATATTGACAAAATGGATTTTTGTTAGGAAAATTGGGAATTGTTAAAGTTTCCTTGAAGTATCACTGAGCCTGTTCATGGTCTTCTAGCCTCTATAGTAGGCGAAAAATCAAGGTCCCGACCAGGGGAGCGTTGTGGTACGTGACCTGTCAGTGCGCTGAAGTATGGAACGCGAAATCTGCAAGTATCATGTGACCACATCGGAGGGGAAGGTAATAACATGATGTGACTACGTAAAAACATGGTGTGACTACGTAAAAACATGGTGTGACTTCGTAAACACATGGTGTGACTTCGTAAACACATGGTGTGATAATGTAAAAACATGGTGTGACTTCATAAAAGCATGGTGTGACTGCATAGCATGATGTAACTACATAGCATGGTGTGACTACGTAGCATGGTGTGACTACATAGAATGGTGTGACTACATAGCTTGGTGTGACTACGTAGCATGGTGTGACTACATTGCATGGTGAGACTACACAGCATGGTGTGACTACGAAGCATGGTGTGACCACATTGCATGGTGTGACTACATAAAACACGGTTCGACCATTTGAAATTGCATTGTGAGGCAGGCGATGTCAACTGTACGTAGACTGTGGGTGTGATGAGAACTCTGTACGTGACTGTATAAAATGATGGTGTGATGAGGAGTCGGCCAGTGACTGACTAAGGTGAGGGTGTGATGATCTGTGCATTGAACTTTTCCTGGTGTATTCAAATGTGAAATAAACAAGGAGCAACGGCCTGGTTTAAAATGAAAATGCAGTAATGACTTCCAAAATATTATATGAAAGATACTTTGAAGAGAAATAAAAAGGAAAATTGTGAGATTTAGCTGTTACCTCAAAATACGTTTTGGATTACTGCTCTTGACCTTTAAATAGGGCTAGTTTGGATAAGGATTACAAGTGCTTCGAAGCCGGGTTGTGGAAGGGGGGCTACATTCATCCCAATAATTTGCAGTTTGAGCTTTTCGTGTTTTTCTTCATATATTATAATTAACTATATGCTTGAGAACGGTCAAAAATACCTTTAAGAAAGCAAATTGAAAAAGAAGCCCGTATCCGAGACTTGGAGAGCAGGGCCGGGGTTGGGGGCCAATTAGCAGGTAGACTGACCAGGTATGGTATTGCATATGGACCTAGCAACACCTTCAGAACAGGGGTGCCAAGCCAAGGAGGAGGGGCCAGGCCCATTATGCCTCCGCCAACGTTCTCTACGAGGTCGCGTGCCCCAGACCCCTGTTTGCACTGTTTCTGCGTTTATCCTCAGTGAATGGTGCCATTTATTAATTGAGGACCACAAAATGGAAATCTAGTCTTATACCTTGCAAAGTAGTTTTTTTTTTCTTTTGTTAATACAGTAGGCTAAGAAGTTTTATTTGAGTACGTCCGGGCCAGTTTCTAAACATCTTTGTCCGAAGTGGTCGATCAACAACTATTTCTATGAGGGGAACGAAGAATGGGGAGGCTAAGCTGCCATATATCGATCGCGCGTAGCCCCAGAGGAGTTTGTGGGAAAGTGGTTAGATGATACCGCTTGCGGCAGGGAGTTCCGGAGTTCGACTCCTGGCCGAGTCATGAAGACTTTAAAATGAAGCCTACTGCCATTGTGATTGGTGCTCAGCATAAGCAGGGAAAACAAGCAGTAGCGGCGCTACCGCTACCCTCCCCCAAGTTTATCCTTGCCCCCACATGCCACCAGTTAGGTCAGTTAGGTGTTGAGTTAACCGAAAAACTAAAAAATATACCCCTCCAGATACTTAATTTTTCATCCAGAGATATGCTAAAACCTCAGACCTTTTGGGGCTTCGCGATCTGGATCCCATCCCCCAGGAACATGGGTGCTTTTGGCTCGGTTTCGCGCTGCTCCCGAAAACTTTCCCCCAACATTATCCTTTTCCCATAGTTTCCCTGTCAGCAAAATTTGGTCGGCTCGGCAACGGACCGCCGTAGACCACATCGGCGGTCCGCCGGAGAAATGTCCGGCGGCTCGCCGGCGGACCTCCGACGGCAAAGAAGCTGATTGGCTGAAAAATTTTACCCAGCATACAATTTTGTAAACGACCCGGATGTAGCCAGCGGACCTCCGATGGCCCTCCGGCGGTCCTTCAGTGGCCAAACGCCAATTCCTGGCCGATCAAAAGCCGACAATGGCCGCCGACGGACCGCTGGATTTTGCTGACTGGGAATTGCCCCCCCCCCCCCACACACACACACTTTTGAAATTCTGGCTCTGCCACTGGAAACAAGCCGGTGGACGACAACTGGAGAAATGCCGTGGCCGGCCAGACTTAAGCCAATCGGTTAGAAAATGAGCCATAACTTTCCACCTAACTAGCTAACCCAGAGGTGTGTGGGAGGGAGTTCTGCCCCTCGACCACGGAGGTGGCGGATTTTTTTTTAATACAATTACATGGCACAAACAGCGCGCCAAAACTTAGCAAAGGCACAATCGCTCTAGTCGTACTCCCTCGGTTGTTATTCAGTAAAAATTCTTCCAACAATTCTTCCAATTCAGCATTGCGGTGCACGTGTTATTAATAATTATGTCGAGTAGACTAGCTACACGAGGAAAAGTTCAATGCCCTGTATCAGATCATCACACCCTCATTTTAGGCAGTCACTGGCCAATTTCTCCTCACAGAGCCATATTTATACAGTCACGTACAGATTTCTCATCGCAACCACAGTCATTACACGCACAGTTGACGTCACCTACTGCCACTCACAATACAATTTTAAGTGGCCGCACCATGTTTTGTAGCCACACCATGCTAAAGTCACACCATGTTATGTAGTCACACCATGCTATGAAGTCACACCATGCTATTAAGTCACACCATGCTATGTAGTCACACCATGCTATGAAGTCACACCATGCTATGTAGTCACACCATGCTATGAAGTCACACCATGCTTTGCAACCACACCATGCTTTAATGTAGTCACACCATGTGTTTACGTAGTCACACCATGTTTTTACGTAGTCACACCATGTGTTTACGTAGTCACACCATGTTTTTACATAAGGTGCGTTCGATTTAGCGGCTCGAGCCGGCTCAACTGGCTCAGCCAGCGATCGATCTTTCGCAAAAGTGATTTTAACGTCATCAAATCGTCACAACTTGAGCCGGCCAAAACGACCAGCCCTCCGAGGTGGTCTAGTTGAGCCGGTGACGTATTTTACGTCACATTTTGACCAGTTAAAAAACTGGTTGAGCCAGTTGAGCCGGCTCGAGCCGCTAAATCGAACGCACCTAACGTCACATCATGTTATTACCTTCCCCTCCGACGTAATAACACATGGTCACATGATGCTTGCAGATTTCGCGTTTCATAACCGTGCGTGACCAGGGGGCGCGTACATTAATGGTGGGGCCTTGGCTAGGCCTAGGCCTCATTCGTGCTATGAAAAAAATTTGCGACCTGGCTCTGAAGTAACGTTGAGGATCTCTGTAGAAGACTTCACCAACTAATACTAAAAGTCCAGAACATCTCACAATGTCGTAGCTAGTATTGGACCACCTTAGTATTGAAAATGCATTATTTAATGAGGATGAGCTCTGGCAGCTCATTACGTCGACTCGGCCATCTGCAGAGAGTTGTTGCCGGTTATTCTACCTCAAATCGTTTGTGTGTTAGGTATTGCTCATCTGGCAATGCAGGTGTGTAACGTTAGACAAGATGAACGTTACGTTAAGTGTATCATGTTTGGCCTAACGTTATAATGCCTATTGTCAACTTACAGTGCAAGTCCAGGCTCTTACTAACCAAGGCTAGAGCATATCCCAAAATTCAATGAGAATTTGGGCTCCATGATAGCTAGAACGTTACACAGACCAAGACCGAGGCTATGCTAACTTACAGTATTCCTTGCACTTGACTAAGTTGAGGCATGGCATTGTGCAGTAGGCCTAGGCCTAACTTACTTCTAGGCTAATCTGGAGCACAGGCGTTTGAAGCGTTCTGTTCATTTACTATACTAATATATATATACTAACAAGGTCGGACACTCCCCACATGAAACCTACACACCGAAGGCACACCTTGGCCTACTTCGACATTTTCAGCCTTGCTGCAAGCCTTCAAAAACTTCGTGAGTCAGCGTAAGAAGTTCAAGGTGAACCTCAAACAGCATCTACCTGTTCCTCGGAGACAATTTTTCCCTTAATGTCACTTCGAAACGATAAAAATTACTACAGAAACTTTTTTGCAGGGTTCTGGGTCAACGCTTCTCAATCCCCTCACGCCAGTACTCTCCAGCACTTCCACAATGAGGTCTAAGTTTACGAATTGCGTTAAACTATTTTCTTGAATCCGGCATACGATAGTTTTCCTTATTGACCGATTGAAAGTTTTTTAGGGATATTGAATTTAAAAACAAGTTTTATTTTTCAGCTAAATCCAAATTTTCTTACGTGTTTACCGAAACTGTCGAACATTAGCAAAGTTTCCACAAAAGCTGGACATTTGGAATTACTATAAGTGGAAAGCACAACTGTTATGAACCAAGCGATAATAACCTGCGCAGCTGTTGATGCATTCTTTTTCGCTCTACGTATGCGGTAATACATAAAATATACCAAAGAGGTACAAACGTGCAGGGTGCAGGCGTATAACGGATCTCTGGTTCCTAACAGCCATTTTTTCCACTTATTTCGAATTGTCTATTGGAGGAACTTTGCTGAATGATGTTCCACAGTTTCGGTAAACAAGTTAGAAAATCTAGATTTAAATGGAAAACAGACATTAATATCAAATTTATTACTCATAAAAATCATTGAACCGGTTAATTAGGAAAACTATCTTTGGATGCCAGGAAATTGTTAAACGTAATCCGTAATTCGTAAACTTAGACCTCATTGTGGAAGTGCTGGAGAGTACTGGCCAGAGGGGATTGAGAAGCGTTGACCCAGAACCCTGCAAAAAAGTTTCCGTAGTAATTTTTATCGTTTCGAAGTGACATTGAGGGAAAAATTGTCTCCGAGGAACAGGTAGATGCTGTTTGAGGTTCACCTTGAACCTCTGACGCGTACTCATGAAGTCTTTGAAGGTTTGCAGCAAGGCTAAAAATGTCGAAGTAGGCCAAGGTGTGCCTTCTGTGTGTAGGTTTCATGTGTGGAGTGTCCGACCTTGTTAATATATATATATTAGTATAGGTATATGAATAGAACGCTTCAAACGCCTGTGATCTGGAGATGTCCCAACCTAGGCTAGCCCCATGCTCGGCATTCGCTCAAAAGGTCCGAGCATTGTTACACTAAACAATGCCTACAAACTATAGCCTAGACTTCTTTTGTTGGCAAACACAATTTGCAGCTATCACTGAAGACTCTCCCCCAATTTAGCCTAGGCCATATCAATTATCAAGAAGTTTACACGTGTACTTAGCCTATCCTGTCTAAAGTAACTGTAGGCCTGGTGTTATTTTACACCTTTTTAGTTTTTCAGAGAGATGCATTATACTTCCTCAGCCTTGCCCTATTTTATAGACATGCTTTGACAATACAGCATAATACTGGACCAAGAATATTTTCTTCATGCGATTATTCTCTTATTGCAAATATTGCTTTATGCTAGCTACAGTAGCTGCACCATGTGTTGAAGGTCAACCTCAATGTCATGTGATTGTCTGACTAGTACATCACTGAGCCAGGTAAACTATGGTGTAGAATTTTTAGAGATGCCCACTAAGGTTATTCTGGTTCTAATTTAGGATCAGTGACAAGAATTTACATCATTTTAAATGACTTTCAACTTAAAAGAGGGTGCTGAAACTTCATAAAGTTTTCAGAGAAAAAAAAAAAGTACTTTTATTTTTTTCTTTCCAAGTAAAATGCGTTTCCTTTTTTCCTCCACTCGATAAGAGCAGTATGATACATTCGCTGTGGAAAGAAGTGAGTGGTTAGTGCTGTGGAAGAAGGAAAAGCAATGTTAGACCTGTATTTGAACAATTCAGGCTACCAGATCATACTACCAGCGTCTAGACCAGGGCGCATGGCATGCATGCCGGCTACGCTACGAGCACCATTGTTGGTCGAGTGGTTTCAAATAATATAAGTAGTCTAACAGGACTACCTGTTATATAAAGACACAGATATTCATATATTTGTATACCTATAGCCAAGTAATTATATATAGATCACATAGTAAATGTATGCATATGTATGCATGTACTTGAACATGTAGGCGTGTACAACAGCGTTTACATTCCCATGTGTGCATAAACCTACAGATAGCCCAACCTAACCTTCTACGTATGCATACGCTCATGCATATACATGAACTGTATGTACACATGCGCATGTGACAGCCCTTACAAGTAAGATAATATTGGCTATGGCAAAGAAATAGTTGAATAGGACTGACTTCGGCAAATGTACACTTTACCTTGGCATTATTATTAACTTTCCAATGCAAACAACAGTAAAAGTAGTCCTGCAATTAAATGTGTACTGCAAGTTAATAATAATTGTTTATACACTTGGTAGGGCACTGTGCTGCACGTGAACATAATTTGTTTCACAAGTACTGGAATTCCATTGATTAAACCTACACATCAGCTTTGAGAATTTTTCCCATATAATTACATATCAAAATGTTGCAATCTCAAATCTAAAGGCCATTCTCTGCCTTGTCACACTCGTGTGTGTGCAGCCCTACTGTGTGCAGTGATCACTTCTTGACAGCAGGTGGTTAGTTACGTACGTTCCATAAATACTGATCGTGGTGAACTTTTTCAATCAAGAATTTCCGTTAAAACTTGAAAAATTGCAGCTATGTTTTGTTTGTAAAGAAATAGTAGTGAATACATTTGCTCAAATTTCTATCATGGAGGAAATTGTTATCATAAAACTACTTCTCTTCAAATCATTACTTGAAGCTGAGGCCTAATTTTGAGCCATATATTGCGCAATGTTTGTTCTGTTACATCCCCTTACAATGTCATGCAATCTATCACTTTGGCAAACTTTTTGCTGATGTGGAATTGATTTGCCTCGGCATTAACTTCTGCATTTCCAAATGCCGAGGCTATTTGTGAGGGTTGAAGTGTACACTGTATTATAACCCTAACCATAACCCTATCCCTATTATTACTATGCTGAAGTATCCAAGTTTGACATAGGTTCCAGCCTCTGGTTCTAAATAACAGCTGATATTCCTATTCAGGAGGAACAGTTTTGCTTGTTTGAGCCAAAATTTGGTGTGTTTCTATTTTCCTATGTCATATGTTCAGATTTTCATGATCATCATTTAGGCCTGTGTGTTTTCATTTGTTTCTTAAAATAGTGGATTTTAGGGCGAGATTGCCAAAGAAAAAAGGTGGTTATGTATTATGCATGCTTGTTAATTAAAGTGTGAAATCAGTTGAAGTCCTCAGTGTTAAGGTATGTTTTTCAAATATGACAGGTTGGTAGACATTGTAGACTGTGGCATGAAAGTAATCAAGTTGTTACTCCTTACTTGCTACTGAGGGCTCAAATTCAAAAAGTCTCCCACACATACATGCAACTACTGAAAATCCAGCACTTTGCCCACTGGACCCCACCAGTTCTTAAGGCCGACCCTTTTACTTCTGGCATGTGGAGTTTGGCACTAGCATGCATGTGGATGCAGTTAATCTTTTTCTGTCAGGTTAACAGGTCTGTGTAATGTAATTGCTATTGAGATGGAACCATAGATTCTTGATTAGCATGCAATGAATGCCTAGTATGCTACATTGTATGCTCCAAATACAAGGCCACTTGGGATCTACAAAAATATAGCCAGCCAGCTTGCCATAAAAATTTCCTGAAATGGATCCACAACATTTTTTTTTAAAGAATGGTATATGACAGCTGTCCACAGCATTTTATGGGACCCCCACACATCGACCTTCACCCTTCACTTATTTACAGTGCATGATATATTTTATGAAATTTCTGTGGTTACAGTACTACCAAGGGAAACAGTCTTGATTGGGGGTAAATGGTCCCTGTGGCCTTCTTGGTGTGTTCACTGCAGCAAACTGTCACTTACAACCCCCCCCCCCCCCTAGCTTTTTAGATAGGTTGCCTTATAGAAGGGGCATTATCTAAAATGATACTTAAGTTGGGGAGCATTTTTTATAACTGGGACAAAATACTAATTTTGCAATTACCTGGGTGTCCATCATGCTAAAGTACAGTTAAAGACCAACAGGAGTAGACTGATAGAACCCCCAAATGGAATACTTTCAATCTGTTATCACTCAGAACAACTTTTCCCCATCTCCCGGTCAATTGACTGTCAATTTGACAATTTTTCCTTAGCAATTATGTACATGCAGTCAAAATTCCTCTCCCTTGAAATAGCTCCCCTTGACAATCACCCAGTTGAAACCTACCCATGGTTGATTTTCATCTGTTCTAGTAATGTCATCTTTGAGTAAAACTGTTTGTATTGAGGCAGTCTGAATTTGTAATCTGTTATCTTCAATCAGCACAATTACTGTACATACTACCTGCAATGGAAAGTGTGGAAAATACCCTTTTTGTTGAGCCATAATCCAACACATTTTATGTGTTATAATGATCAAGTAAAGCAAGCCACACATTTCAGGAAGCAAGATCAGGTGATGGATCAACTGATTCAAACTAATTGGTCATGGCTTTGAGACAAATTGCAGTAAAATCTGACTTATTAGACCCCAGTTGTGACACATGTCAGGACACATCTTGCTACTTGTTTTTATCAACATTTTCAGAAGATGTTTTGGTAATTTGTGTCAACACACTTTATCTGAGATGTGTCTGGTACACAGAGCTTAAGACTGGTGCTGCTTCTTCAGTGGCATGTACTTCTGTGGTACAAAGAAAAGGATAGTGTAAGGCCGTTTGCCTCCAGCTCTCCATACACAGCTTCCTGAGACAATCTAAAGTATGGGTGATTGGCTGTCTCTATAGATAAATCTGTTCATTCAAGTGATGGTCTGATTTTAGTTGGACGTAACTGGGGTCCATTACCTTAAGTCTTTTAATTTCTTTGCTTAAATCCTGTATCATGGATGGTTGCACACTGTAGGGTGTCTTGATTACCTCAATTTCACCCAATATGAGAGTTTGAAATTCATTTATACAATGTAATATTGTTTTGAGAAGATGAAGCTATTGCTAGTAGAGATTTATTGTTGAGACTGAACTGTTTAATAATGAACCTATGTGCTATGTAAGCAGTATTGATGCATTTTAAACACATTATTCCCCTTTAACCTGCTTTCTTTTCTAAATTACAGGTAAAATTAAAGTTAGTCTAGGAGATGTCACCAAAGAAGTGAAAAGTGCCAAAAGACCAGAATTAGTACCAACAAAATATTGTAAGCATGGTTTTTCTCATTTCAAGGACCAGGTTGAATATTGATATAAATACATATTTGAAGTATTATAATAATGTAACGTTTTTTAGTTTAGAGGGGAAATGCAGTCACCCAACTTGAATTAGTATAATTCTAGGCTTGGTCCTTGCTGTTTCCTATAAGAAATTATACACTGGGTCAATACACTCAGTATGAGAAAATTTGACCCACTGGAAATTTCAGTTTTTGTGGAACTGTATACACATCAAATGTGGGGAAAAATTAAACCCTCTTTTTCATTTTTACGTAAAAACATCAGTTTGTCAAATTGACAAGCCATTGTGTTGAGATTGCATCATAGCAATTTAGCCTAAACACTGTTGGTCCTGTTCCATGATTGACTATTGGGAATCATCTGATGGTATTTTTTCTCCTCATTTGTGAAGTTTATTCTGAGGACTGCTTTATTAACCCTTTACCGTTGAGCTCCAATCGGGGCATATTTGCGCGCCTCGGGATTGGGCAGAAAATTGGACGTAGCACGCCCCGCACCAGCTTCCGTAGGCTATTGACCCCGTGGCCTTATTGTCTCTCTCGTTGTTGTGGTGGAATTTTCGGGTAGCTACTACCAGTTTCAAGCTCCGCGTGAAATAGTAAAGATGGGTGACAGCTGCGTTCTCCGTATGGGTCCAAAAGGACCCAAACAACGGTAGAGGGTTAACATGCAATGTTGAAGCCTAAAATATTACACAAAATACATTGAATAGAAGTAAAGTGTTAAATATATGTGAGATTTAGATATTGCTCGGAATAAGTTTCGGGCAACTGCTCTTGCCCCTAAAATACTGGTGTGCTTTTAGAGCTAAACATAGACCTGTGCTAAACATAGACCTGTGCAAAAAGTTGGGAAGCTGCATTCTGTACCTTGAATTTTGAGGCGCGCAAGTGCGATCACACAACATCAGCCCATCACTCACCTCAAATGACTGTTAGGGGTTTGATTTATTTCCAGAGGAGTGTGATTTGTAGCACATTTGGAAATTCTAAAACTCAAGGCCAAAAGCTGGGAGGCTTCTGTGTGGAAAATTGGGACAGCTGGAGGGAAATCATCCTATTCTGTGCATGAAAATAAAGGGACATGTTGTGGAACATTTTACTCACCCCCCTCCAAGGAAGTTATGTTACTCCCTTCCAATAAAATAATTGTTATTAAGACTACTGTTTTAAATGCCCGATCTGGTGATATCATATAGCAATAAATGAAAAATGATCATCTTTGCAGTCCTAATATTAAGGTATCTTAGTACTACAGTAGTCAGAATTCAGTTGATGAAATTGACATAAGCATTTGCCTACAAGCTCAATTTTAAATTCAACAACTAAATCTTTGAAATCTTCTCCTCTTTGCATTTCATATTGAGTTTCTACTTCATTTTATTGCAGTTGCATTGATGTGAAAGAACTTGTTTGGTTATTAGGAGAGCCTGATTTAACATTAGATTGCAGGATTTTTCCCTGGCATCGTTTCTGTGGGGCGGCCACCTAAGATCTCACAGATCTTGGCTACCACCTCACAGAAAATTGTCCTAAATGCCACCTGAACTGTGCTAGCTATTGAAAAAATTTCCCTTCCTGTTGGTATAAAAGCTGGCATTGTTTTACCCCATCAACTAGCAAAACCTCACAAATGCTAAAACCGAGGGAAAACCCTAAGAATGTGTCGACTTAGTGAAGTTTTTAAATCTGGTTTACTTCATCCCTTAAGACTGAAGGTTTTAATGGGCTTTTGACTTTATTGTTGTAGGTACTGTACCATTATATCTCTAATAATGTGCATTTTGTTTTGTAGTCTGTTTCATCAAAATGTTTTTTTTTCTAATTGTATTGTCTAAAAGCATGGTGAAAGGAGTTGGGAGACTTCATCCCACAAAATTTGCATATTTGGGGGAAAATTTTGGAAATTTGGAAGGGGTAAAGAGAAATTCACCTCTCTCCAGGAAATGAACATTCTTTCCAGCCCTGGATAGAAAAACAGTGTGTTTGTTTTCTTCTTCCTCAGTAAGCTCTGAAATACCACAGTCAGTTCTGAGGCATTTAAGATGGATTATGCAGAAGGATGCCCTCGGCCAAGATGTGTTTCTCATAGGCCCACCGGGACCCTTACGACGGGCACTTGCTATGCAGTACCTTGTAAGTCAGATTAATGTACATGAAGTAGGCCTGAACGACAACTGTCATGTATACAGTATCAGTATTAAGATACAGAATTGAAAAGAATGGTTGACTCTCCAGAACTCAGTGACGTGACTGAAGTTATGATATGTCAGGATATAACAGATACTGATAATATATCAAATGAAATTGTCAAATTACCATGCTATAGGTTAATAGTATAGTAAAACAGGAAACCAGGGATGGGTCTGGTTTACACGTTATTGAGTGACCTTACTTGGTAGTAAGCCATAGCTGGTATGCTATTGCTAGATGCTTTTCCAGCATGGCAGATAAGTGCCGGGTCTCATCAGTAGTGATGTACTAAATGCCAACGTAATGTCACAAAGAGTATGGGTTATCAGTCGCAGAATTTGTATTCACTTATTTACAGTAGACGGGTGTGTAGCCCGCAAAGAGAAAAACGAAACAGTTGCTTGGTAACAACCAGACGCATTCCCCGAAAGCAGTACCAACAAATAGAATGATTTGAGAAATGTTACAATTTAGTGCTTAACTCTATGATGTATAAGCAGAAGAGTTTGTGCAAAGTAATGGTAATAAGTATTGCGGGGAATGGATATTTATGAAGTGCAAAACTTCAGTGTGTACAGATAGTTTTCAAACTCGATAAAATTGGGGAAGTAGAAGCAAAGAGGTAACTGGATAAAATATTTGTGAATTATATAAAGAGGAACTTATGCAGAAAAGTAGTCAGTATCAATGATGTGCCAAGTGTTCATCTCTAAATAAAGTACATTGAAGATCTGAAAAATGTTTTGTCTGGATTCAGGAGTTGACACAGAGAGAGGTAGAATACATCGCTCTAACAAGAGATACAACAGAGTCAGACCTCAAGCAGAGAAGGGAGATACAGAGAGGAAATGCATTCTACATTGATCAGGTAAAGAACTAACTTTCAGAGACCATTCTATCAGTCCAGGGGCCTGTTCCACAAAGAGTTACGCACGATCTTAAGTTTGATTTACTGTTGGCTTAAGTATGGTGAATCAAACTTAAGGTTGTGCGTAACTCTCTGTGGAACAGGCCCCAGGTTTCCCACAAGAGCAGGAGCCTGTTCCACAAAGAGTTACGCACGATATTAAGGATGATTTACTGTTGGCTTAAGTATGGTGAGTCAAACTTAAGATTGAGCGTAACGCTTTGTGGAACGGCCCCCAGGTCTAAGTGCTTGAAAACTGACCATGTCAATTGATCACTTTGGGACTTGTTGTTTTTGTTTGGTTTTGGTTGGGTATAAATAGAGTATACTGTTTATAAGCTGTAAATATGGCTGATGAATGCTGACCCTTAGTGGTTGTTACCCTTGGGGTAGTTTTTTAAATGCTGAATTGTTGTTTAAGAAGTTTCATTTTGATGTCTTTTTGGTTATGTTCTATTTTCTGTGTCTGGGTTGTTGTTGCTCCTTGGGGCAGTGTTAGTGGTTTTGTTTGAAAAATTGATTTTAGTATTTGTTTTTGGTTAGCTGCAAAATGTTTTTTGCTGGTCTGAAAATGGAACCTACTACCATTGCACGTAATGCTCTGCATAAGCAATGAAGTAGGGAAAACAAGCCAGTTAGCCAAAACTGGAAAAACCATTGTGGCCGGCTCCACTTGAACCAATAGGTTAGAAACTGGGCTGTAAAACTCCTTCTTACTGAACTATTGAATTCTTGCTGGTCTGGTCATGTCCCATTTTAAAGCACATGAAAATCATTACAAACATACAGAAACCTCCCAGGTACTATGGCACGCCAAAAGGCTCACCAAATATGATGATGTTCTAAAAATACACGTTCATGTACTAAAATTACACGTTCATGTACCAAAAATATACGATGATGTACTAACTTCGTATGATCATGATGTAAATTTACACCATCATGTACTAAAACCATAAGTTCATCATGTTAAATGTTACGTTGTACATGTAAAATCACACGTTGTACATCTTAAAACACACGTTGTACATGTAAAAACCTAAGATAATCATGTTATATTTGTTTCTTCCGTACGCCATACAGAGTGAGCCTTTCAGCGTACCAGAAGTCTGCCAAAAGGCTCACCGAATTTGATGTAGTAAAAGTACACGATCATGTACTAACTGCTTACGATCATGTACAGATTTCATACGTTCATGTACTGTTTGCTTACGTTCATGTACTGATTTCATACGATCATGTACTGATTTCTTACGATCATGTACTGACATTTAGTACATGATCGTATGAAATCAGTACATGTACTATGTACTATACCGTGCATAGCCTAGCATAGCCCGCGGCGCGGACGAAAGATATTGCAAGGTTTACAATCAGGTACCTGGGTACCCGACGGGTAATACGCTTCGGGTACCCTGGTATGAATTTCCTGCTTGGTGCAAACACTGTTCAATATGCTTTTCAACAGGAATATGCAGGAATATGGTATCATTTCCCATTCAAGTTTAAGTTTTGTTTAAATAATATAGAGTCGTTGTCAAATCAGATGATTTATAGTTTCATGACGCCATCTTGGTGTGCCTTTTTTGACAGTCGGTGGCAACAATCTACAGATAGGATTTACGCTTTACATGTTCTCTCCATGTATATAGGATGTCTGTGGATACATTACAAACCAAAATTTGAGTATGTAGTGTATGAATGTGTAATGCTTCTACTTACAGTGTGCTGTGAGGGCAGCAGTGGAGGGTAGAGTATTGGTCCTAGAAGGGATTGAGAAAGCTGAGAGGAATGTTCTACCTGTGTTAAACAACCTCTTAGAGAACAGAGAGATGCAGTTGGAGGACGGAAGATTTCTTGTAGCAGCTGAAAGATATGATAAACTACTGGAGGTGAGTTTTATAAAAGGATGATTTGTCGTTAGAGCATCAGACTTGCAGTGGGGAGTTTGAGTCCTGGCGGGGTTGTACCACAGACTTTAAAAACAGAACCTAATGCCATTGTGCCTGGTGCTCAACATAAGCAATGGAGTAGGAAAAACAAGCCATTGAGCCACAACTGGAAATGGCTTTGGCTGGCTCGACTTACCTAAACCGTTTGGTTAGAAACTGGGCTGTAAAACTCCATCTAATCTTACCTAACCATAAAAGGATCACTCCAAATCACAGAAGTGTTGTGGTCTTTTGTTAAGATGGTGTTACATCTGTGTTTGGGCAAAGCATACTTTGAATGAAAATTTTGATGGTCATAAGTAACTTTTTCATGGATGCTGCTTGATTTTGTCATGAAAAAGGCATGTAATTTTTTAAGTCCCTCAGGATTACTAAAATTGCACTTATGAGTAACTGTAGGTTACTGGAAATGAAGACAAAGGGCTTGTTTGTTTGCTCAATTTATTTCCTTTTATAAAAACAAAAATGAATAACAATAAATTAAAAAAACAATTTCATGTGTGTAATTAAGAGAAGAAAAGCAAAACATTGTGGAATCATACTAACTGAAATTTTGGAATGGAAAAGAACTGAGGGAAGTTTGAAAAGACTTATTTGAAACTTTCCTCCAACCTTTTCCCCTCTCCTCCACCCCCCCCAGCCAAAGCCATGTCATAACCCAACAAAGTAGTTGCTGCTGTGAAAAATAAGAGTGTCATTTTGATGTGATCACAACAAGGGACAATGTTGACCTTGCATTTCTCTTGTGTGGTGTGGACATTTTATAGGATGAGTGACATCATGCTGAACAGTTCACCAAATGATTAATATGTGTATGAATGTAGGAATTTAAATGTGGTTTATTACAAAAGCTATTTTGGCCGTAGCCAATATGACTTAATCCAGTTGGTTGGAAACTGAGATGTAAAATTCCATCTAACTTAAATAGATATCTAAGGTCTGTATTTTGTATAGATTGGGGAATGGCAAGACTTGTTTGAAAATGGTACCAATGTTAGAAGCCTCCAGTAAATGGAGATATGTTTAAGTCCTGACCCTGCCTCACATATGGCACTTACTCTACCTCATCCATGCCACTTTAGTTAGTGGGGATGAGAGACCATGTTGTGTACTCAGGTGACTGTGCTGTCATCATCAGCCACATTCTTGTTGACTGTTATGAATACTCCCATAATCGCTAGACGTACTACTCTGTGCCTGACCTGAAAACTTTATTTTAGCAAACAGACTCTTCCTTTATTCTGGGATTTTTCAAGGAATGGAAATGGTGTAGAAATTTTTGACAGGACTCTCACATTTGCCTGGACATTTTGGTTGAATTTGACCCCATTTTTTACTTTTTGGTTCCTTGCGGTAGCAAAGGAACCTATGTAGTCAGGTTGGCGTGTGTGTGTGAGCTTGTAAATGATACCTTGCCGGGTACAGGCCGCTCACGAGAGCTGAAGCCTCCTACGTCCCTCCTCGCTCACGCGGAGCTCGTAACTGGCGTAGCTACCCGAAAATTCGGTCACTGCAATGAGCTCTGTCACGTGATATGCAACAGCCCGCCCTTGCTCGCGGCATTCACGTGCCGCGTGACGTAAACGGCTAAAGGGGAATTCCGACCATTTGCTTATGGGGAACAGTTCTGTGTACCCCGTAAGGCATTGAGTACGGGTATGCCCTGTGTATGTGTGTGTGTGTGTGTGTGTGTGTGTGTGACACTTGCTTCGGTAGCTCTAACTCAACAAGGGAAGGTTGGATGGAACTTGAATTTGGTACATAGATTCGTCATATGGAGAAGGTGTACCCTATTGTTTTTGGTGGAGGTCAAAGGTCATTTGGGGTCACCAGAGGTCAAAAACTAAAAACCTTCTCAACACAATATTTCTAGGTAGGAAACTTGGATAGATGTCATACTTGGTGTGTGGATGTGTTATGGTGTAAGGATGAAATTGGATATGTTTGGTGAAGGTCAAGGGGTCATCTGGGGTCACCAGGGGTCAAACACTGAAAAATGTTTTAACACAGTATTTTAAGGTAGAAAGGACAGATTTCAAATCAATCTGTGTTTGGTTAAGGTCAAAGGTCATCAAGGTCACTGGAGGTCAACCGCTGGAAATGTTATTTAGAAAATCTTTTAAGCTAGATAAAGATAGGTTCAATAGATTTTTTATCTCACCTGGTTTTGCATGCTTATACACCCAAACACCTTAGAAATTTGGCCTTAACCTTCTTTTAGTAATGATTCCTTCGTGTTGTACATATATTTTGGATCATTCAAAGTTTTAAGAGGGCAAATAACTGAAATCTTTAGATTTCACTGAGCACAGGTCACTCTGGATTAAACTGGTCTCTCTGCCAGTGGAAGCAATGCATGGATTATACAGTATGTCTCTTTAATACTGCTGTGCTCTGTGGGGTAGCTTAATCCTCATTCTATTATCACACCCCATTAATCACTTGCTTTCTGCTTAACTGCTGAAAAAACCCTGTTTTCTGTGTAGAGGTAGCAAACAGGACAAATGGTAGATTGTTTTAAAGTAATAGCAAGTTTTATTTGAAAGCAGGTAAAAATAACTTGTGAGAGAAATACAAGGGGTGTTTTTTTCTCTCTGACCACTTTGTGTACTGTTTATTGGTGATAATATCAAGTTTGATTACAAGCATAAATACATATGGAAATGAGGTAGTGTTTTTGAAGGATCACCAAGCATTATAAAAGTTGAATGTAAGTAAGGCCACAGAAATTTAATCTTTGATTTCATGTAATATTAGTACTAAAATGCCCCTTGTGTGAAGATTTTACAAACATTGAGTATGAGCTTTTGCTTAGCTCTATTTTGGAGGCTGGCTTTTCAGTTCTTATAATATCCTGCAAGGAACCACAGTGCCCATTGGGCTCTTGTTTTAGTTGGTTTTACCTCAGCATGGCACTTTCTTCTTTTTTCTAGGTGATGCCATGTAACACATTCATGTTGTGTCCTGAAATGTCATCTAAACTAAATTGAACAGTGCTTTCATTCAGCCTTTATGGCTTCAAGTTGAACATGTCAAAATGGAGAAGTAATGGTTTGTGTTACTGGGGAACCTGTCAGCTTGAAAAAAGTTCAAACCCTTTTTTGTGGGCAACATTTCTTATTTACTTTTATATCTCAACATTTTGGGAAAACTACAAGTTTCGAGTGATTTGAATTTGTTTCAATTTCATCAGGATCACACAGCAGAAGAGCTATCTAGCTGGAACCTGGTTCGGGTCAATGAAGACTTCAGGGTGATTGCTCTTGGTCTTCCTGTCCCTAAGTATAGAGGTAACCCGTTGGACCCACCGCTGAGGTCCCGTTTCCAGGCCAGAGATGTTCAAGGACTTCCTTACAAGGTGAGGTTGTTTGATTTTGTTTATTAGTTTGTAGTCGAATTGACTCAAAATGTGTGTTTGTGTTGCATCTATAGATGAATCTGATCAGCACTTGTCCTAAGTGTCTTTAGGTAGCCATTAGTGGGGTCCATCAGCCTTAAATCATCTTCATTTATTGTCTACATGAATTTTAAAGCCTTATATTCAGTGAAATTAAGGGAATCAAGGTACAATTTAGTGTACAACCATCCATGATACTGGTAAGAAAGGAAATTGAAAGAAAAAAGGGGATAGACCGCAGTTATGGCCGACTAAAATCAGACCAACACTTGACTGTTCAGATTGTATAGAAGGGTTGGATTTCACCAACGTTACTTTGTCTTGTTTTTGGTTTCGATGATAAGAGAAACCAATGCATTCATGATGGCGTGCGTGTGTATGTATGTATGTGTGTGTGCGTGTGCGTGTGTGTTTGTGTGTGTGTTTGTGACACTTTGCTTGTTAACACGATATCTCAAGATAGGAATGTCTGACAATTTTCAAACTTGGTACATAGATGCACCATATTGAGAGAAAGAACCCTATTGTTTTTGGTGGAGGTCAAAGGTCATTTGGGGTCACCAGGGGTCAAAGTCTGAAAACCTTGTTGACGCGATATCTCAAGTTTGGAAGCTTGGATATATTTCATATTTGGTATGTGGATGCGTTATGGCCAGAAGGTAATCCCTTTTGCTTTTGTCGGAGGTCAAAGGTCATCTGGGGTCACCAGAGGTCAAAGTCTGAAAATCTCGTTAACACAATATCTCAAGTTTGGAAGCTTGGATATACTTCATATGTGATATGTGGATGCATTATAGTCAGGAGGTGGTCCCTATTGTTTTTGGTGGAGGTCAAAGGTCATCTGGGGTCACCAGGGGTCAAATACTGAAAACCTTGTTAAGGCAATATCTCAAGGTAGGAAACTTGGATAGATTTCATACTTGGTATGTGGATGCGTTATAGTCAGAAGATGGTCCCTATCGTTTTTGGCGGAGGTCTAAGGTCATCTGGGGTCACCGGGGGGTCAAAGTTTGAAAATCTCGTTAACACGATATTTCAAGTTTGGAAGCTTGGAAAGATTTCATATATGGGTATGTGGATGCATTATGGTCAGGACATGGTCCCTTTAGTTTTTGGTGGAGGTCAAAGGTCATCTGGGGTCACCAGGGGTCAAAGTCTGAAAACCTTGTTAACGCGATATCTCAAGGTAGGAAACTTGGATAGATTTCTTATTTGGTATGTAAATGCGTTATAGTCAGTAGATGGGTCCCAATTGTTTTTGGCGGAGGTGAAAGGTCATCTGGGGTCACCAGGGGTCAAAGTCTGAAAACCTTGTTAACGCGATATCTCAAGGTAGGAAACTTAGATAGATTTCTTATTTGGTATGTAAATGCGTTATAGTCAGTAGATGGTCCCAATTGTTTTTGGCGGAGGTCAAAGGTCATCTGGGGTCACCGGGGGTCAAAGTCTGAAAATCTTGTTAACACAATATCTCAAGGTGGGAAACTTGGATAGATTTCATATTTGGTATGTAAGTGCGTTATAGTCAGTAGATGGTCCCTATTGTTTTTGGCGGAGGTCAAAGGTCATCTGGGGTCACAGTGGTTCAAAGTCTGAAAATCTTGTTAACACGATATTTCAAGTTTGGAAGCTTGGAAAGATTTCATATTTGGGTATGTGGATGCATTATGGTCAGGACATGGTCCCTATAGTTTTTGGTGGAGGTCAAAGGTCATCTGGGGTCACCAGGGGTCAAAGTCTGACAACCTTGTTAACGCGATATCTCAAGGTAGGAAACTTGGATAGATTTTGTATTTGGTATGTAAATGCGTTATAGTTAGTAGATGGTCCCAATTGTTTTTGGCGAAGGTCAAAGGTCATCTGGGGTCATGGGGTTCAAAGTCTGAAAATCTCATTAACACAATATCTCAAGGTGGGAAACTTGGATAGATTTCATATTTGGTATGTGAATGCATTTTAGTCAGTAGATGGTCCATATTGTTTTAGGCGGAGGTCAAAGGTCATCTGGGGTCACAGTGGTTCAAAGTCTGAAAATCTCGTTAACACAATATCTCAAGTTTGGAAGCTTGGATGTATGTCATATTTAGTATGTGGATGCGTTATGGTCAGGAGATAGGGCCTATTGTTTTTGGTGGAGGTCAAAGGTCGTCTGGGGTCACCAGGGGTCAAAGTCTGAAAACCTTGTTAACGCAATTTCTCAAGGTAGGAAACTTGGATAGATTTCATATTTGCTATGTGGATACGTTATAGTCAGTAGATGGTCCCTATTGTTTTTGTCGGAGGTCAAAGGTCATCTGGGGTTACCAGGGGTCAAAGTCTGAAAACCTCGTTTAACACGATATCTCAATGTAGGAAGCTTGGATAGATTTCATATTTGGTATGTGCTTGCGTTATGGTCAGGAGATGGTACCTAATGTTTTTGGTGGAGGTCAATGGCCATCTGGGGTCACTGCTGGTCAAAGTCTGAAAATCCTGCTTATGCGATATCTCAAGATAGGAAACATGGATAGATTTCGTATTTGGGTATGTGGATGCATTAAGGTCAGAGGATGGTCCCCATTGTTTTTGGCAGATATGAAAGGTCATCTGGGGTCTCCAGGGGTCAAAGCCTGGAACCCTTTTTAAATATGATCTTTCAAGGTAGCTGTTTGTCCATTTGTCTGTCTGTCTGTTGTTTGTATGTCTAACTATGGAATGACAAAATTATGTTTTGAACATGCTAGTATAACATTTGAATGAGAAGATAATGGTGCATGATGGCATTCTTTGAAACGGAGCATTTATGTATCATCGAAACCTCAATGCAGTTTTGCATTCTGGTTTCAGTTTTTTATTCTTTTTTTTTTCTGAAAACTTTGCCTGGGACATTTTACTTGTCAAAGTGCATTGACAGATGTTCACTTTGACATACAGAAGGGTTAATGTGTGATTGAAAATGCCTTTGATGGTACAGAGAATAATTTATCCAGTATCCCATTGCATTTTGCTAGACAAAATGACAAACTGTTGTACAAATGCAAATAAGTGTAGCAGATTTTGTATAATATAGGTTTTTAATGATTGTGTGATAGAGGAGCCCAGAAACAGCAAAATATATATGCTTACTTTGAGGTCTAAATTATTTCCTGGATGATAGGCCTGCTTAATCCTTCAATTTTGCCTTGTTCTTTTCTGCTTCCTTTTAAATAATTTGTAAAAGTACATCAGCAATGACAGATTGACCAGTAATTTTATTTTTATCCTTTTTAGATAATCAGACATTTTTCTTACTTTAAAGTAAAATGTCAATTTTCATTTTGTCCCTTTAACTATCATTCATTATA
Source organism: Holothuria scabra (assembly GCA_037179385.1). NCBI lineage: Eukaryota > Metazoa > Echinodermata > Holothuroidea > Aspidochirotida > Holothuriidae > Holothuria > Holothuria scabra. Next base: position 26,801,347 of record CM074190.1, on the reverse strand, counting down.
ATGTTGCAAACCTTTCTCGCTTTTCTTTCATTATTTAGGATCAATTGGATGTACTCAGTGCAATAGGACCAAATGTTCCATCAGAGAAGTAAGATATTTTAGTCGCATCAGAAAACTTTTCAAGTTTTCACCCTTTTACATCATTCAACAGTCCTGAACATAAGGGTTTGTCCAGGTCCTGGAAAGCAGGGTTTATTCAGGTCCTGGAAAGTCAGAGAAAACTGAATTTTGAATTTTTTTGACTGGAAAGTTAGGGAAAAAGAGCAATATTTTAGCACACTTTCCTCACTCCTTAGGTTTCTGAGGGATGTGATCTGTAGCACACTTACAAAATCTAAGAATCAAGGCCTAAATTATGGGGTTTGACCATTTTTGATGGTCCTGGAAGTATCAGTTATGGAATTTTGTCTTTTGGAATGTGTACAAATCCAGTTGAAGTGTACTTAACAGACTGGTTGGAAACTGGACCGTAGCACTCCATCTAACTAACTACATAGCTTCATACTTTTTCAATTTTCCTTTTTCACAGAATTTCTCAACTCTTGTCATTTGCAACTGCAATTCGTACAAAAGAACTTGCTGAACTTCAGCTGCCAGACTTTCCAATTGAAAACTTAGAAAAAGTTGTGCAGATATTGGTGAGAAGTATTTATATGCTTGCTTCAACTAAAAAATCTAATGATTCCTTTTGTATAAATTTTGTATTGAATGCAAAATGTGAACAGCTGCATGGTCAAGTGGTTAGAGCATCCAACTTGTAGTGAGGAGGTCTGTAGGTCGAATCCTGGCTGGGTCATACTGGAGACTTTAAAAATGGAACCTACTGCCATTATGCTTGGTGCTCATCCTAAGCAATGGAGTAGGTAAAACAAGCCAGTGAGCCAAAACTGGAAAAAAAAGGCTGTGGCTGTCCTGACTTAAACCAATCGGTTAGAAACTGAGCCCAAATATCTCATCTAACTTAATGTGTAAATTTTTAGGCTTCGTTATCGAGACATTTGAAATTGCTGTGACTATTTCCAGTTTCCTGTTGGATATCAGACTCGTCAGAAACTTCATGAAACAACTTCGAAAATGCATAGTAGTCCAGAAACATAATTGGTGCCTGCACAATTTTAGAACTTGTATAGATATCTTATTGTAATCAATTGTTTGGTCAAAACTAGAAAAGTTTTTGTTCACTTTACTGAAAAAGATGTCCCCTTTCTCCTATAATAGGTAAAAGGAAGAGGTCAAAGGCCATATGATCTCACATGTAATGAACTGCCAAGAGAAAAAAAAACATTACTTATATGGTGAAGTAGAATAGTTGCTGTTGCTGCCGCCTGCAAAAAAGTCAATTGATAGGAACTGGTTAGCACCTAACTTTCTAATTGTAGAATCTACTGCAGAAGGCATATTAGGTAGAGGATAGTATATTTTCACTTTTGTATACAATGTTTTTATCTTTTCTTCACAGAATGCTGCACCTTCTTCAGACATGAACAAACTTGTCAAGCAGCTTTACCCCTATGAGCTGTTTATGTCTAAAGAGGGAAGGACATCAATTATAGACATGATGCAGGTAACTATGGCAACCTTTTCCATCATGCATATGGTTTTTCTGGTACCTGGACAATGGCTATCCATACAACTCCCCTTTGAACAATTCTTAACCTGTATAATGTGGGTTGAACAATTTTCCCTGTGACAATTAATTTTCATCCAGATAAATTTCAAATTTTATGGTCAAGGGTATTGTGTGGGGTAAATCTGTGGATTGAACCCAGCAGGAATTTTCAGGGCAGTCTTCTCATGGAAAATTTTCAGGTGGGAATTTTCCTGAGGGTTGTCCAGTGGTAAAATGTTACAAACATTTCGCTCTCATGTGGCATCTCTCTTGCTATATACGGTAGACATGTCTGGAATCAAACATTCATTGTATCTCAATTGTTGCTGTGTATATATCCCATTCATGTACCTTCAGTACCTGGTTTGTGAATAGTCTTGTGGGAATCAGATATGTGCTGTGATGTGAAGTACCCCAGCAACATTGCTGCAATTTCTGGTGACATTTGTCCTTAATATGTGTGACTTCCATCAATATGTAACTGACCTCATGGTCAAGTGGTTAGAACATTTAACTTACAGGCAGGTGTCCTGACTGGGACATACTGAAGACTTTTAAAATAGGCATGGATCCAGGGGGTCCAGACCCCCTGCTCTTGACCAACATAAATTTTGAAACACCAGTTTTTAAACATGTGCATCTCGAGTCAGGTGTGTCTCTTCATCAAGCCAAATGAACTACATAATGTGCACACAACCCTCAAAGTGCCTAAAATTTCAATTTTTATGTTTGAATCAAGTTATCATGTGTACGTAGTATCAAAACTGCACAGGTGTGATGTGCAATTGCTTGATCTTCTTTGGTTACGGACAAGCTAAAATGAGGTTGCCTTTTTGGACAACATTCCACCTTGGAGGCTTGACAACCAAGACCCTACAGTGTCTTGGGTCATTGAGTGGTCTATTCCAGCTGCTGTGTACCAATGTGATTCACATGTGCATGGTTTCAAATCCGCCTTGAATTATTTGGGTTTTCTCTGCACTGGCTTTCCTCCCCCTTAGTGTAATGTTGGCCACTAAAATTGATTGCCCGGTCAGAAAAGTTGGTTGCGCGTTGCACTGAAGCACCCTTGGGTTGAGCAGTTAACTTGTGCAATTTGCCCTTCAGGGCTACTGTGGCCCTGGATAGCCCCCACTGAAAGTGGGAGGAAGTATTGTATAGTTCCCCAAAACTTAGATAAAAAAAAATCCTTTTTCATTTCATAGCTAAATTTTGCTCAATTTCTGTCCATTTTCATTTCAGGAATTCTCTCTTTTCATATGCCCAAGTACACCAAATTGCATTTCATGACCAATTGAAAATGCAATAAAAAAAAAAAAATTATAAAAAATAGAAATAAAAGTAAAAAGTGCAAAAACACTATGATATTGAGGGCTTATTTTCAAGCACTAGGAAAACATGGTAAGAGAGTTTTCAACTTTTGCTGCAAGTGAAATATCACACGATTTGACTTGTCCCAAAATGTTAAAAAAAATAGTTGTTAGTTGGTTAACTGTGGTTTCCCTTCAAATGGTGTATCCAGTAGGTCAAGGTGCTTTTGACTGTTTAACAGGTATTACAACTTTGGAAGTTCATGGGAAGAGGGGAATTTTGTTCGAAAATCTGCTTAACGTTACTGAACAATTTTTGGCGGAAGCTGAGAGACCTGTTCATGCTCTACTGCATCATGCTCTACACATTTTCTTTGACACAATATAAGAATAATGCCTTTCACTTTTGCAATGGTAAGGTATCTATTCTACTGTTTGAAATGTTTTCTCAAAAGTGACATTATGAGAAAATCTCTCAACTTGCCTGAGATGATCCTGATTGCTTAAATGGCAAATGCATCTCAAACATTTCAATTCTCTCCATGATGTCTCTTTCACCCCTCCTTCAACTGTGTATATCTCTGAGTTGTGTGAAATGTGTGGTGCACTGCATATTTTAAATTTGCCAGATTTGATGTCAGTTGAAGAGCAGTCATCAATAAAAAAATTAGCATACCCCCTAAACAAAAGTGAACATGGGGTGATGAGAGTCTGTCTTTGTAAAATCATTCTGCCTGTATCTCCTCACCCAAAGCACAAATTTAGTAGTCCTTTTAGTGAATTGTGATTCTTCCTATGAAAGCTCTTTTAATTGTAGTTTAAGAGCTTGTAGCAATAGTTAGAGCAATTGACTTGCAGCTGGGAAGTCTGGAGTTCATCTCCTGGCTGGGTTGTATCAAAGACTTCAAAAATGGAACCTACTGCCATTGTGCTTGGTGCTCAGCATAAGCAATGGAGTAGGAAAAAAAGGCCAGTGAGCGGCAACTGGAAAATTACTTTGGCCAGCATGACTTAAACCACTTTGTTAGAAACTGAACCATAAAACCTCATTTAAGGAACCAGTAATTAGACTTTTTTCTTGACTTAAACAGAAATTTGAGCTTCATGAGGTACAACCAGTCGAAGAAGCCCAAAGAATGTTGGAGGTACGATCTGAAGGAGAGCAAGTGTCAGCAACAGCTGAGGTACAGAGTGGACATCACATTCATCACGTAAAGGTAAGTGTGAAAGATTTGATTTGCATGGTTTGAATGACTATTGCTTGAAAATGTTGACCTTTCCCCTTAAGTATGCGAGTCTGAGGAGTTAATCTCTTGATATGAATTTTGTTTGTTAAACTTTGGAGCAGTGTTTGCAGTAAGGAACTGTATGAAGGAGGAAATGCCCCTTCCCAAAATTTCTTTTGGGTGGGGATGGGTTTCAATATGGTGGAGATATTTCCGAATTCCTATTCAGTGTGCCTCAGGCATGTAGTTTGGGCCTATTTTTATTGCATCACCTTATTTGTACTAGTGCAAATGAGTTGGGATATGATTGGATGAATAGTCAACTTGGTTCATTTTTGGGACCAACCACATACATGGGTGGTCAATTTGTAGCTTGTTTTATGCAATTATTCAGAGATAATTCAAAAGGTCTGAGATTTGTGCGACTGGGCAGTATGGGCTGTATTTAATTTTTTTTGTTGAAAAGAAGAAAGGGGGAATTTGCCTTTGAATTTTATTTGGGGATAGATTTTAAGACAGCTCTGGAGCTACTGAGAACACAGTTTTAAATGCAATTTGAGGAGAGATGTTGCCTCACTCTTTGCAAAGGTAACTCTGTCTTTGAAAATATTTCATCATTGGTGGAAACAGTCAGCAATAGACCTTTTTCCTCATAGCAGTTACAAAGGATTGTGGGATACATTTTTGGTACGGGTCATTTTTGTCAATGTCATTTTATTGTGAACAAATATGATGCACATCGAAACTCTATCCCACAAGTCTTTGTAATCGTAATTTGGAAAAGGTTCTGTGTGGGAAGCCCCTCGGGATATTTTTGTATTTGAATGGGAATTTAGACATTTGGAGAGAAATTTCACTTGGACTTTGTAAAAGGTAACATGTAGAAATTGTGAGCCTTTTAACTTGCTTGCCACCTGTAGTTTCCCAGGCCTATTTGTCAGCCAGTGAAACAAAGCATGAAGAAGTTTTTGACAATGACTTTGCAAAGATAAGGATTAGGTCTTATCAGATTAAATGATAACGTACAATGCAAATAGGTATGCCATGGGTTGCAGAGTAGTGTAGCATAGTCTCATGTGATTTGCTGGGGTAGAGTCATTGTAAAGGTCATCAGTACCCTAGAATTTTTCATTTGAAGACTTGTTCTCTACACAGTTTATTTCTTTGCTAATACATTTGCAAAGTACGTTGTATTTTCACTCCAAACACTGCTATGGTACAGAGTAAATATTTTATTACAAGTACCTTTGATAAAAGTGCAATTGGAAGTTTATAAAACGACATAAGCTCTCTGAACTGTGTAAAACAATGAAACAGAAAATGTCATCAAACAAGTTTGAACATGTGAAGTCATCTCAAAAGGGAAACAAAACAAAATATAAAACAAGCATAAAGATTACAAAAAAGTGCAGTTAGTCAAAACATTCAAAACATAAATTATAAACAAAGCCCAAATCCTAAATACCCTAAAATCCCTAAAAACTTTAAAATCCTAAGAATCCTTCAAGTCCTAAAGTCACTTTCCTGGTTTGGTAAATATTAATAATTCTTATCATAGAAGGGTAGAAATTCTTTAGTAAATCACTTGCATCCTTTAATGGTTCAGAAATTTTTATCTGACCAGAGGATATTAAGTCTTAGATGGATAAGTATGGTTATTAAAATGTACCTCAAGTCAAAAAAATCAAAAATATATATTTAAGAGAATGAAAAATGGATTCTAACAGTCCAACTCCCATCTTCATATGACATTCCTGAGCCGAGATATAAAATGTTGAAGTTTATTCACTTAAAACAAATTGGTCTATTGCGCAATAATTTGTGACTTTCTTATTGTACAACTCACGTAACATGTTTTGTTTTCCTTTTAAATTAAAAATGTTTTTATGACCTTGAACACTTCCTTTTTGCTTGCATAGCATGTTGCACAAGGAGGGTTTAATTAATTACATCCCCTCATAAGAGTAAGAGTGCTATCACACCTCGGTACAAGATGCAGTAACGTTCGGAAAAACAAAGAAATACAAAGATTGTAACTTGAGTAGTACAAGAATGACATCACAAATTATTGCACAATGTACCATTTTAATTTGAGTGAATAAACTTCAACATTTAATATCTCAGCTCAGGAATGTCCTACAAAGATGGGAGTTGGACTGTTAAAACATATTTTTCATGGTCTTTAATATAAATTTTTGAATTTTTTGACTTTAGGTACACTTTAAGGACACCCTTTATTCATTTAAGCCCATGTTCCCAATACATGGTGTGTAGTTCTGGCAGTTTTGAATGAGAAAAAGTATAGGCTATATGAGATGTTTTATGTAATTTTATCACCTGCAAGAAAGCTATTCTTTGTTACACATTTTTTTTATGTATGTCTCCCATGAAATATTTTGTGTTTGTATGTTTTGTAGACTTTCCAACTGTCTCTCATACTCCATTTAGTCCTTCTCCCTTTAGCCTTCATCATTTCTGTTGAAATGGGTGTTGATCGTAATTCTGCCATTGATTTACATTTGCACAGTTTATATATTTGGTAATACAGTACGTGACACTGAAATTTGTTGAACTTTGTGACTATTAGTTAGTAGCTCAATGAAGTGTGCTGACAAATACTCATGTTTAGAAACATCTGTTTGGGGGGTTCTCTCAGATCATGCAAAATCTGGAAAGTCAATGAATTTTACAGAACTATTATTTTCAAGACCTTGAAAGTAATGGAAGAGTATCAAATTGCTTTTAAAGTCATGGACAGTCATGGAATTTCAAATGTTTGAAAACATCTGTAGGCCTATTTGGCAGACTTAACTGTGGAAGAAATTCTGCCCTTATAAATCAGAAAGTTTAGTTCATTGTTAGTTAAAAATGAGGTCATGAAAAGTCATGGAATGCTCACTGTAAATATTATGGAATGTTCACAATAAAGATCATGGAAAAGTTATGGAATTGCAGATGTGAGGGAATTTTAGAACTCTGTTTGCCAATTTCTTTTGTTTTCTTATATTAATACAGGTCCCTCAGGGTTCGAGAACAAGTCCTCCAGACAACTTCAGTGGTCATTTTATCCCGACTACATCCCATGAAGCTATGCTGACAGATATGCTGCTCTCACACAGTGTTGGAGATTTTTGTCTCGTCGGTCCCAAGGTGAGTGATACTATACTTGTTCTCACATGAGATAGGCATTGTGTGATTTTCAGCAGTCCCGTTAGTTAAAAACTTGAACAAATTCCCTACACTTTGATAGTGAAAACCTGTTGTTATGTTGCAATATATTGAGGTACCTCTTATTGAACCAAAACCACCTCCACTCCCCAAAAGTGTATTTAAGAGGAAGATAACCCCTCCAATTTATGAAACATAGTATCAATAATGTATTTCATAATCATTAACAAAATTGAGCAGTGACGATTAAGATATGGAGGTCATTTGCTGTCAAAGTTGCCTCAAGTCTGTTCTGAATTTGGATGAGATAAGGGACTCTTGCATTTTCCTGATTTTATATTTCCTAATTGTTACTTAGTTGCAGTCTTGCATGCATATTGGTAACACATCTTCTGTGCATACGTTTTCCAGTTTTTCCTCAGAGGTAGTTGCTTTCTCCCCAACCTTGTTCTGAGACACAAACTACATTAAGTATTATTAAGTCCCTAAGAAGTATCTGTTGTGATCTTAAACAAATACTTCACTTTGTAAAAAATACCTAGGATACAAAATTCATTTGCAAAAAATTGGTACATGGTCAAAAGAATCATAGATAGATTTATGGTAGGATATATGTTTAAATTACATTGGTTTTGATCGATTAACATCTCTCCACCATACTTCCTATTTACATTATGTTACCAAGGAGTTTAAGGGAATTATTTGTATAGATATGGAGTTGTACTCACTATTAGTGGCTTTTGAATTCATTCATACAGTGAAAATTATTCACTGGTAGGTAACATTGTCATACACCATTTGAGAGAGATTTCATACAAATTCATTGCCATATTTTCAGGGATGTGGGAAGTCTATCCTAGCCCACGAATTTGCAGAGCGACTTGGTTACAACATTGAAACAGTTCAGCTCTATCAGGTATGTGTACAAAGTTTGGAACCTTGCAATTTTATCATCAAACAACCACTGTTTTGGCTTAAAGGATACAGCTAATGCATTTTAAGTAAGGAATTCAAACAATCAAGAAAAAGCAGGTCATATTCCCAGTGAGATGTTAGTTAGGTCGGCGCGTATTGAGGGGTAGTCTGTGGCGTCTCCATCCAAACTAGCTTTTAAATTGGAAAGATTTCAGATTGATTTTCTTTTGTGTGTGAGCCACATGTGTGGTTTGCCTTCAAAACATTTGCATATGTGCAGTCTACTATATCCTAAAACAGAAGGTCACTTGCAGGGCTGGAAAAAGTGTTCGTATCCACGGAAAATCAAGAAAAAAGAGTAAAAGGAAAATTCAACACCTTAAACATCAGCACAGAGCGTCACTTCTGTTTCACAGATATTCGATGAATATGCATGAGGTCTTCTCAACAGCCAACCAATCCTCACATGATATACTGCAAAATAGTGATATCTGTGATTCTAACCCTAACCAGTTTACTATGTTATTACCTTATCTTATCTCATGGAATGAGTACCATGTAAGATAATACCTTCTCAAGAAAGCTGCATAGTCAAGTGGTTAGAGCATCTGACTTGCAGCAGGGTTGTCTGGATTTTGACTTGTGGCTGGGTCAAACAAATATTTTTAAACTGGAACCTACTGTTGTTGTGCAGGACAGATGTCATATTTGTTTTGGTTAACGAATTAAATCCTGAGTAGGAGCAATTTATACTTAAGAGTTACGTTTATGGAAAAGTGCATTTCTTTTTCATTTTGTTAGTTCTTTTGAAATAGATAATGTAGGTCCATTGGTGGCAGAACTTTTCCACCAATTCTTTTTGCTTTTGTTATTTTAGGACATGACCTCACGTGACCTCCTACAACAGAGAGCGACGTTGCCAACAGGTGACACTACCTGGCGTATGACTCCTCTCATAACAGCTGCATTACAAGGTAGCATAGCACTACTTGATGGGCTGCATAGGGTTAATCCAAGTACACTGGCTGTTTTGCAAAGGTGAAAAGGCTCTTAAGTTGTTCTCTATAACAGACACTGCTTTCCTTTATTCATTCGTTGTTCTTTTGTCTGTCCCTTTGTTTGTTTGTTTGTTAGTTTGATCCTTTGTTCATCCATTTTGAACATTGTTTAACATTTTTTAGTAAGCAAGATACAGAAATGTTGATAAAAACAAATGGATGAGATATTTTTCAAAAGTAGCTCAAACAAAGGCTCTCAATTCACATGTCACATGATGGAAAATTTACATAGCTTTATTTCTTCTTTAGAAAACAAATATGGAATGTGCACAGAAAAAGGTTTTACATTAAAGACAACCTAAAAAACATGGTCAAATTGCCCAATTTTTCATAACTGCATTTTATTTTTAGTACATGATAAAAAGTGTCCTACATTACTTTTTATATGAAGACCAACTCAAGCTTTTCAATTGTAATGTCCAATACTTCTTCATTTTAAAAAAATATTTGTTAAGTAGAAATATTTCATTATATGAACATTTTTGAAATGTGGAAATTTTATGAAAGGCCTTCTGACAAATTTTCAGAAGAATATTCAAGAAGTATTTGCTTGATTAATCATACTTGGCATGTTTGCATCCTTTAGGTTGGTTCTTGATAGAGAGCTGAGTTTGTTTGATGGCAGTCGTCTCTTGTCTCATGATCGATATGAAGCTGTGAAAGAAAAGACTGGTATGACTGACCAAGATCTGAAGGATAAGTGAGAAATATTTTATCGTTTTGTATTTTGTTGCTTTATTTGACCAGGGGGCCGTTCCACAAAGAGTTACGCACAATCCTAAGTTTGATTCCCCATACTTAAGCCAAGAGTAAATCATACTTAAGATCGTGCGTAACTCTTTGTGGAACGGGCCCCGGAGGGAGGAGGGGAGACGGGGTTGGGGAGTTGAGTGGTTTCAACTCCTAGAGTTTAGCAAATATTGCAATGATTAATAAACAGTTAATGGGACTGTTCAAATCATTTTAGAATCTTATGGAGTTAAAACAGATAATTTTGTAATTATTGGAAGGACGTCATTGTAGGGCAATGCTTCTAATTAGCCACTCTTTCCATTTATGACTTTCCATTGTTACTAAAACCATGAAAAATTGTAATTTTTGTTGGCTTAGGTGCTTGCATTATGAGTTGCTTTCCATGCTCCTGTGTAAATCTTTCTCTGTTGAATATACAATTTATATTAAAACTGAATGTAGGATCACACCAACTGTTTGTAAGAGGAATTGTGAGTCTGTCAGTTGGTTTTGTAAGCTTCACTCATTTGTAGTCTTTGAACAGCAATTTCATCTGATCGGTCATTACAATTTAAGAATAATGTGGTTGAAAATATATAAAATGTGATTTTAATGATTAATTAGCCTATTAGGTACCATTTTAGTTGTTCTAGCCATGTAAGTAAGTAAGCAGCACTTTTTATATTGCACTTCACAACCAAAGGTTTTCTCAGGTGCTTTGCAATAAAAGTATCCTTCACTAAAAAATGCACAAGAATCTATTAATTTGACCATTTGCTTTCAGGACTTGAGTAAAGATCAACAGGTGTGACAAAAAACTAGAATCAACAAATTCATGAACTGACTCAATAAGCCCCTTTTAGAAAAATTTGAATGGATACTTGGTATGATTTTATATTTGTGTCATTATATTTTCTTCAGGCAAATTTACAGGATACACCCAGCTTTTAGGATAATAGCTTTAGCAGAGCCTCCTGTCATTGGTAGCAGTAGTCAGCAGTGGCTAACTCCAGAGTTACTGACACTATTCATGTACCATGACCTCAAACCTCTTTCACTGGCAGAGGAGACGCAAGTGCTCCAGGGACTGGTGAGTATAGTAGTGGCCTATTACCTAGTAATTCATCTTTGTCCATGATTAAGCAATTCTTAGTGCAGAGGGAGGGGTTTGAAGTCCCAAACTGAGTTATCTTTCAAGTTGCAATAGAGGTTATTTAAGAGCAGCACCAGCAGATGCATTCTCCATAATTAAAAAAATAGGTCTTAACCATACAAGACTACTAAAATAGGTGAGGCATTTGACTGTCATTGGCAGCAGTAGCTAACCTGAGAGCTATAGATTTGAACCATGACCCCAATGTCTATCATGCAGATTAGACACAAGTGCTCCAGGGATTGATTATTATAACAGTGGCCTGGTGCTTAGATTGAAGAACTTAGTAGATTCCCACGATTTAGAAATTTTCAAGTGCTGAGGGAGGTGTTTAAAGAGGCTCATTGAGTTGATTTCGATACCTTAATGAGAGTGCTAAAAGGTCACTTCCACATGACAATGCTTACAGAAAGCTTAACTAGTCTATTTTCATATCCAATAGTTAAAATTTTGAGTTTTGTTGTGTCTGGAATTGTAACAGTTTTGTGCATAAATTTGGAAAAGTGTCTGGTCACAAATTTTTGAAAATTGAATGCACCATTCATTACTCACTCATGAAACAGTTATTTGTATTTAGGATTTGGGGATTGTCTAAGTTTGAATATTTGTCATTGCTATGTGAACAAAAATTAACAGGTTTGGAAAAAATTGTTGGAGTCCACTCCAACTCAATGAGCCGCTTTAAAGCACCAAATTGAGTTCTAGTCTTTTACATCTCAAGAGAGGACATTAGAGAACAATAACAGTAGATGACCACCTACCCTTAGCTGGAAGATAGGTCTGAATCCTGCTAATTTACTTCGCTCCTACTTACCTGTCTATTTCTACAACTAATGCACTAAATCTGCTTTGCGCATGCGCACCTGGCATAAAAATAGCACCGCCCTTCGGTACCACTTCTGCTCGGACCTCCCAAGAGGAGGAATAGCCCTCATCCTTCTAAATCTGCCATCTGAAGAAGAAAAACGTGGTTTCTTCTCGCTGCGCATTTTTAAGTGTTTTCCGTTGGATTTTCGTTGGATTTTCTTTGGATCTCCGATCGAACTGGATCGAATCCTTTGCCCAACGCTCCCGACGTTAAGTACCAAGCTTATGTTTAGTAGATTTAAGCTCCTTTGAGTGGGTTTGTTACCCATTCCATCCGTCTTTGAGCCCGGCTTAGGCCTACGGCTTTTCGTTAGCGTGGTTAGGCTTCTAGCCTAACGCTTCTTCATGTATGGTAGACTATAGTACTTCGTTCTCATTCCCCCCAGCTTCCGTGCCCTCTCCCCTTACTCTACGCCGGTATAGGGGTTTTTCCTTTCCCCTTTTCACCTCAGGGGACTCCCTGGTTGTTTTAGGGGGTTCTTTACTTATTAGCTCAACAAGTTGAGCTATTGTCATGGCAATGCGTCTGTCTGTCTGTCTGTCTGTCCATCTGTCTGTCTGTCAACATTGGAAAAAAGGCTGCTGTCTACAGATTCTTTGACCGTTCCCCATCAAAGTTGGTAGGCTTAAAGCACTTGTCAAGGGCTTGATATATATGGTAACAGCAAGTAGGTCAAAGGTCATTTGGGGTCGTGAGAGGTCAAAGAGTGCAATCACGAAAAAGCCTTCAACTCCTTGTGGTTTTGTTGGAATGTTTTCAAATTTGACAGAAGTGTTCAGTAGATGATTGGTCATCAAAGTTGTGTTTTTCGGTGATGTTGAAAGTAAGACGGGGTCACAAGAGGTCAAATTGTGAAACTGTGGTGAAAGTTTTTGATTAGAGACTTCTGTGAATTTGTGACTTTCTATTTGATTGAACAAAGTATAAATTTATGGGCATGTCAAGTTGGATTGCAAAGAGTTGCCATGTGGGTGATCTGAATGACCTAAAACATTGAAAAGGTCCCAATCAGGCCCACAAAAATTGACCAGGCCACTCTGCCGGTCTGACCGAGCGACTGTTCCCATTGACATCTATATAGTTGCTAGATCACGAGAGTAAGTGGCTGGTGACGTACACATGGAACTTTGTGTTATGGCTCCGCCATAGAGCAGGATAATAGCTCCTATTACCAAGCATATAAGCTTTGGTTACTTTTTAAGCTGCATATACTCTGGAGCATAAAGGAACACAAGTGCTCATTTCTTTACAACTAAATATAGAGAAAAAATGTAAAATTTAATGAGAATTCCGTCAATCGAGGTGTTATTTTGGGGAAGCAACATTCGCAATCGTTTGGAGGCTTTGCTGTTAATTAGTCTCCCATCCACCGGCAGTATAGATCTTTGACATTAGGGTGGTAAGGCTTCACTGTAGTAAAGCTACGTACAGTATTCACGCATGCTACGCTTCCCAAACATTCTGTAAAACGCAACATATAGGTGTACGTAGAAAACTACTCGCACGTTGTTGATGCGAGCAACGATGACTGATTCGACGCGATATACAGTATGTAATTGTAATATATGTGCCGCGGCGATGCATGTGTCGATCAAGTGTGCAGTGCGAAATTACAACCGAGATGACATAGGCTCCGATTACATAAAGTGACAATAGTCTGGACATGATTTAATTTCCATTTTCACATACTTGACTCTGTCAAAGCAAAGAAAATTAAAATTAAAAACTCGGGGAGTGCTTAATGTTGGTACACAGCACAGCGTTCTGTAGGCCTAGGCTAGGCCTAAAGTTAGGCCTAGTTTGTACAGCTAGCACTAAGTAACGTTAGTCTAACGTTGCAGTGGTAAAGGACTGTGTCGTTCGCCAAGAAGTGGCAATACATAGTAGCCTACGGCTACTTACTATGACGTATCAAAATAACCAGGGATCTGCCATCGGCACATTGGCTAAATTGACTGCCTTCTTGTTAACAACATAAAATGTTAATTTTCTATGATAACCGTTCATTTGTAGGCTATGCTAATTGTTAGATCTTACATAGATCTGTATGCCTACAACTTGATGTAGGGCTAGCCTAGGCAGGCTTGGCCTAGGCTAGGCTATTTCAGTTGTTTTTGTTGATTTAGACAATTTCGAAAGGGCTAGTACAATCTTGGGATGAAATGAGCAACGTTTCGTGCCGTTAAGGGCAGGTGACACTACAGTGATTTCAGATAGGATTACGGTCTAATTTTTATGTGTTTTTGCCTTTAGGCCTAGGCCTAAGTTACATCTCCATCCCTGGTCAGAAAAAGCCAAAAATTTGCCAACTTGTGTAAATGTATGATTTGTATAAAAGGAGTATGAAAATGAAATGTAAACTAGGCTAGCGGCCTATCCTAGGCTAACTTAAATATTTCGTGACATCACATCTTTTATCGGAGGTGCGTACGAAAGTCAGACTGTTTTTCGACCAAATAAGGTTCTGTTTAGCGATGTATGTTATAGCCTAGGCCTAAGCCTAGGCTATAGTGGTAGCAGAACACTTTACTGTGACTCAAACTAAAATCAGTTATCGATATAGGCCTAGCAGCCATAGAACAGAATCTGAATAAATACTGCCGGTCAGATTAAGAAAAAAATCAGATCGGAAAATCGCTGTAGTGTCACCTGCCCTTAACAGGGCACAACCGTAATCAGTGGCGGATCCAAGGGGGGTTTAGGGGTTCAATCCCCTCCCTTGAGTTTTAACGAAGCCTATAGGCTAGGCCTAGGCCCCTATTTGCATACTTTGCTACCAGGATGGGGATTACTCTTTCAAAAGTCATTGTTAAAACCCCCCTTACATTGCAACATGGATGCACCGCTGGCAATTCGAAGCAGGGCAGTTAGTGTTACGGTTATAGGAGAAAAAGCACAAAGTTTATTGGCCTAGGCCTAGATATTTATTTCAAATCGGGATCATATGGAAAATCCTGCTGATATTTACTTCCTAGTCAGGGTTTCTGCCAGGATTACAAATAAGGGGGGGGGGGGACCGCATGTTGCCAAAGCAACATCCGCGATTGTGAAGTGATCGTCACGTAACCCATGTGGTGTCAAGGGGCCTATGCCAGGTTGTAATTCTGCAATATTCCATTTTAAGTTTTGATAACTCACCTATGTTTTGTTCCAATATGATATCTAAGGAACTTATTTGCAAGATGATCTCCAAAATGTACCTTAGAAAACTCAAGCTTTGCAAAATGAAGGGGAGGGGATTATCCCCCCTTAATCTCATTCACCCCTTTCCCCACCTTGGCAGAAACCTTGCTAGTCACAAAACTGTCAAGATTACTCCAAAAAGCACAATATTAAACATAATATATACCTGGACTGAAAATAAGATGATTTCTGATTGCTTTTTTCCCTTTCATGTGTCTTACTTGGAAAGCACTGTCAAGCAACTTAGCCTTGTAACAGTCATTTATTTCTTTAACATATTAGGCCTAGGCTAGGCTAGGCTACATCAAGCCTATGCTGTGTAATAAGATACAACTGGTAAAAGGCGAAGTTGATCCTCCTTTCGAAGTTGAACAAATTTTATTTATTGACTTAGTAAACATCATGAATTTTGTGGGTTTTCTCCTATACCCATCAGACTAATTGCCTTTATTGTTTGAATTGCCATTGTGCCCAATACTAACATTAGGCCTCACCTATTTACTGTGGGACTAAAGAACTTTGTTAAGGGGTACATACAGTAAGTATGCTGATGAGCTACAGTAGACGACATTAATAATTTGTCACCTCACTATAGCCTAGAATGCTTGCAAGTATGCCTAGCCAAGTTGTAGTAAGGACTGCAGACCACAACTTTTTTTTTGTAGGAGGCTGAACATTAGGCTAGAGAACTTTCATGCCAATGGACCATTCAGCTTCTTGAAAATTAGCCACACCCCCAACCTCAAAGTAACAGCTTTCTGACTCCTTTTTTTTTTTTGTTAATCTGACACCAGATTCTAAAAGAACAGGTCAGATCCAGGCTACACTTAAATTGTGCATTTTACCTATACTAAACCATTTTTTTAAGCCTAGGCCTAACCTTGATTTTGCAACAACTTTAAAAATTTTTGAAAAATCAATTGTTCCCTAACGTTAGACCTTCTACGAATAAAAAAGAAGCGTGCAGGCCTATAGGGAGCTATCTGCAACCAACTACACACCTTTACTGACAACTAGGCCTAGCCTAGTTCAATCAGTACATACTAAAATTCCTTAGCCCAGCCTAGCCTAGGCTTATACTACATATAGTAGCAATGGTGGTACAATGGTATTACTAAACAAATTATAGTGGTAGGAGCCATAGTACAAACTTGAACAGTTTTCATGCAGATTTGTGGTGTATCAAACTCCGTACCAGACTTTACAGCATATGGCGTAATTGTAACATTTGATTAACTTTGCTGTAGTGACATGAAGCACAAAGGCAATATCATCATGACATAACACTATGATGGCCTTCACTCTAGGCTACACCAATGCACAGCTCACCTGCTGTAGCTAACAAACACGAAACAGTAATGCACTCTACGCCTTTACACTGATTCTGTCTGAGACTAGGCTGTTGTTAAGATGTCATGGCATCCATCCTTATGGTCCCTCTTTGCAAGAAATAATTTGGTGCAGTTTTGTAGATACATCATATGAACTTTTGAGTATGGCATATAAGCAAGTCACTTTCAGGGAAATTTAAAAGCTGTGGTTGTCTTGACTTAAACTAATTGATTGGAAACTGGGCCATTAAACCTCATCTAACTAACTAACTAACCTATAGAATTGAGCCTACAAATATAAACAAAAATTGCAAGCTTTGCAGTCTCTTACTCTCATTCTGTAGCTCAAAACATGCACAATACTCCAGACACTATTATAACTCTTTGCTCTCAGTTTTGGTCTCTATTGAAACTGCTTAACAATAAATGTGTTGGAGACTCAATCGCAGTTGAGCTTCAGCATCATTGATGCTCTTGTTTTTGGCCTCCTTCCCGGGTTTTCGTCCCTTTTCTTAGGGCGAGACCTCTCGCCGTAGCCCTTCGTTAGGGTCGGCGTTTCCCGTGCATAGGTTCCCATTGTTCCTTACGTGACTTTTTATACTAGTTAGGTCTTTCCCACTGTTTTTACGGCGGGCTTCTAACATCGTCACAGTTTAATAGGCCTACCTGACTCAAAGGGTGGGAACTTTTAGGACGTAGCCTAACTGTCATTTACTCTTAGCCCTTGAGTACTGACGTTTTACTTGGTAACCTTATTTGGTTAGGTGAGATCTTTTAGGGGTTGTTGACCCTCTAGCTAGACATGTTAAGTCTGATCTTGCTAACATATTCTTGTTTACACACTTGTCAGTACCTGCGGGGTAGTCCTATTGGCCTCACCCAATCGTTGCTTCTTACCTTGCTAGGCTTCATGTACTTTCCTTTTTGGTTAATTCCTTGTATGTAATTCTTATGTCTTGGCCTATGCCACCTTGTTAATGTTAGTTGATGCATTAAGTTGAGTTTTGGCCCTCTTGCCTGGGCCTTACTGCTACTTATATTTTTGTTTCCTGAGTGAATTCTTTACAGATGGCTTCCAGGAAACAACCAGTAAAGTGTTCCCAGTGCTCAGTAATCAGACCAGGACGTGCCTGGGACGATCATGACACTTGCCACTTGTAGGTCATGTACTCGCCAAAAGCCATGCGAGCGCTGCATTGGGTTTACACCCCAGCAATGGGAAGAAGTTGAGACCTTGCTCACGGGAAGGAATAAAGCCCAGCAAGCTCAAAGTTATTCTGCAAACAAATCCGAGAGTAACTTATCTCCCCCCCTGGAGCCTGCCAGTGGGACTGGTACGACTATTCAGACTCCAGGTGTGGGCCAAAGTCCTTCTGCTGCTGGCACGAAGGCACCTTCAAGTGCACCCAAAAAGGGGACTAGAGCTTCCAGGAAAAGGTACCAAAGAAAGACAAGGCATCAAAACATAAATCTTCCCAAGGGAATAAGGATGCTCCAAGGAGCAGTCCACAAGCACAACAGTCTCAGAGAATAAGCCCTGTCTCAGACATTTCATCTAAAGATTCAGATGCTGGTCACCGTAGAGTTAGACCTGTGGAGAGAACTAGGTCGACTGACCATTCCAGATCCCCCCTGTCTTTGGACAGACGTGCCCAAGAGAGAAGGGAAGACAGAGAATGGCTCCTTGCCCAGATTACTTCAGCCTTAGGCCCACCTTTACAAAATCAGACTTCGCCAAACGTAGAGCACCTTTCCCCCCAGCAACCAGACCCAGATGTTCTGGATTGCATGGCTTTGGAGGGTTTCCCAGAGAAGGACCCTTTTGATGATATCCAAGGGAGCTCCCTGGACCCCCCTCAGTCCCCTTCAGAGGATGAGGATGAGACTGAAGACCTGCCTAAAGGTGCAGGATTAATGGCTGAGGCTGTCTCAAAGGCCATCCAAATTTTTAAGAAACACCTCAGGTTTAAAGACCCAGTCCCAGTAGCACCCTCCAGCAGAGTCTCTACCCTTACGTCCACTAATTTGGACTCAGTACAGGCCCCATGCATACCAGTAGACGCTGTCTGCTTTGAACTGTTTCATGCAGTGACTAAAAAGAAACGCTGGACTGCATTTCCGGCTTCCAAGGAACAGGCCATCAAATTGGAAGATGAAGCTTGGAGGAAGCTCTTCCAGCCACCTAAAATGCCTCAAGAGGCAAAGGAAAAAGCACCTGCCGATCAGGATGCCATGTCAGGCTTATTCCGTGACCCAGTTAGGAGGAGACTGGGGGAAGTGATGTTTGACATTGATCAGGCAAGCAGGGCATCTATGAAATTATCATCAGTAATCTTACTGGTGACAGAAATCCTTATAAGGGCCCATCAGCAGCTACCAAGAGACCCGACCCAAGTCACACGTCGGGAAACTGGCCAACTACTCCTCCTACTAGGACCCCTAGCGCGCCTTGTGTTCTCTCAAAGCGCTAGAGTTGCAGTGAAAACAACGAAGTGTCGGCATCAAATATTCTGGTGACCATGAAATGGCCATCCCCAGATACGAAAAACACCCTCCTGGAGTTACCCTTTGAGGGGTCAGACTTATTTGCAGGTTGCTTCCAAAACAAATTAGAGGAAGAAGTTAGGAGGCATGAAGCTGTTGTGAAATCGGCTTTTAGAAGACCAAGAGGTCATTCCTCGGCCGGGCCAACACGGCAGCACAGCAAGGGGGTCCCTCCACATACTCGTGCTAAGTCATTCTCTCAATCTAGAAGTCACAACAGGGATAGGGGACGACCCAGGGGAACATCCCGACCTGCTTATCCCTACCGTGCATGGGCCCAGTCCGGACGGGACAGAAGCACTACTCGCCCCTACCTACCTCGTTAGCGTGACATTAGCAACCAACCTCCCTGATCCACCTTCGAGGCCCGGCCCTAGGGGTGCCCACCTCACCGTCACCACACTAGCGGTGAGGGGGAGACTCCAACTCCTCTCCGCTCAATGGCAGGAGATCAATCCAGACCCATGGGTTCTAAACATTATTCAGTACGGCTACCAAATGGAATTTTCCACCAGACCACCCCAGGGTCCTATCCAAATAGAGTAACACCGGTCCCAAAGGACCTAGACCAAGGTCAGGCTCTGGAGCCCAAGATCACAACCCTCTTAGAAAAAGGGGCCATCAAAGGAACAACCGGGGAGAGGGGACCTCTCATTCGGTCCTCCTTCTTTCTAACCCCCTAAAAGAATGGACAGTGGCATCCAATTCTCAATCTAAAGCCCCTAAACAGCCTTTATGTAAAACCCAAAAGATTCAGAACGGAGACATTATCAGTTGGTCTCCGGTCTCTGTCCCAGGGCCTATGGGCTTCGAGTGTCGATCTAAGAGATGCATACTTACACATCCCTATCCACGAGAGGGACCAGCAATTCCTGTCTTTTGTATATCAAAATAAATCCTTCAAGTTCGTCGCACTTCCCTTCGGTCTTTCCACAGCCCCAAGGGTCTTCACCCACGTCACCAGTGCAGTGGTGGCAGAACTGAGAAGAAGAGGTAATCCTCTTCACTTATCTAGACATTTGGCTTATTATATGGAACTCTCACACTAAAGTTTCCCGCAGTACAGAGATAGTAGTCAACCTCTTGGACCATCTAGGCTGGCTGATAAATCTCGAAAAATCCTCACCCCCCCCCCTCAAACAATTCAGTTATTGGGAGGAACTCTCAACCTCAAAAAAAAAAGGGGGCAGTCTCCCCCACCCAAGAGAGGATAGACTCTCTAGTTGCATCAGTAGAAAGCGTAATGTTGCTCCCTTGCTTCCCGGCGTTAAACTGGCTAAGGGCATTAGGCATGATGGCAAGTATGGTAGACAGTACCCTTGTGCAGACTACGGATGCACCCCATCCAGTTACACCTTCTCAGCCACTTTCGCCCTGCAACAAGGAACGTTGCTACTCCAGTTCCCCTATCGCCTTCAGTTGTACCCTACCTACAGTGGTGGGTCAACCCCAAAAATTTGTCACAGGGGAGACCTTTTTAGGACCTCAGTCCCCAGACATTCATCACAACAGATGCCTCCGTCAAGGACTGGGGGGCATGGTGGCAGGACAGAATGACTGCAGGAACTTGGTCCAACAAGGAGAGCATGAAACACATCAACGAGTTAGAACTCCTTGCAGTGTCGCTAGCAGTGGAACACTTTCTTCCACAGCTACAGGGCCACATTGTCACAGTGTTAACAGACAATTCCACTGTTGTACCGTATATCAACCGACAGGGTGGGACTCACTCTCCTTCCCTCTGTCTGCTGACTTGGAACCTATGGCACTGGTGCACCAAGCACAAAATAACCCTCAGAGCCTCACATATCGCAGGCAAAAACAACATTCTAGTGGATGCTCTCTCTCGGGGTAGAGTGGACCCCAACGAGTGGGCACTGGATCAGTCTTGGTGCGATCTTCTGTTCGAAACGTACGGCTGCCCACGATAGATCTGTTTGCCTCCGAACAGAACCACAAACTCCCAACATTTTGCTTGTGGGACATGTTGGATGCCTATTATGCCTTCCCTCCCCTCAGCCTCATACACCGGGTCCTCCTGAAGGTCCGCTCCTCCAGGATGAGATTGTTGCTGATAGCACCCCTTTGGCCCAGGAGACCGTGGTTCCCAATTCTGCTCCACCTACTAGTAGACGAACCAACTTACCTTCTACAAATCCCGAGCCTGTTATCTCAGGACAGGGGCCGAATCCTCCACCCAGGACTCCGGCACCTACATCTAACTGCATGGAAACTATCAGGGATACCTTCAGAGCGGGAGGCCTTTCAACAGATGCTGCCTCTCTGGCATCCCACTCAAGGAGACCTTCCACCTTTAAGACTTACAATTCAAGAGTCTCAAAGCTCATCAAGTGGTCGCTGGATCCAGAAACAGAGCCCACTATGGCATCTTTAGCAGAGGTTTCTGAATTTCTAACTACACTTTTCCATAAAGGCTTGCAGGTTTCTACTGTGCGCAATTACAGCTCAGCGGTAGCTGCAGTACATAAAGGGTTTTCAGATGGCTCCATTTCTGCCATCCTACACCTCCTTTGGGGTATGGGCAACTCATGACCTCCTAGGAAAAAGCTCTGTCCAGCATGGTCCATTAATAATGTTCTCCATGCCCTCCCAAAGCCCCCTACGAACCTATTCAAGATTCAAGGCTTCCAGATCTAACAAAGAAAATGCTCTTTCTCGTAGCTGCATCTTCAGCACGAAGGAGAAGTTGTCTGCATGCCCTAACTACTAAACCGGGCAACATTCGTTTAAAGCTTATGATGTGCGTCTAATTCCAGATATAGACTTTGTTCCCAAGAATCAAACCTTAGATTTATCCCCGGTGACCTCTTCCTCCCAGAAACTACTTCCATTTCTTCTGAACGAGAAGACAGAAAGTGGTGTCCTGTTCGTTCTCTGAAGTGGTACTTGAAGAGACCTAAGCACCTCAGGCACTCAGAACGTCTCTTTGTTTTGCCACGCCATCCATACTCAGCATCCTCAAAGGACACTATATCTAAGTGGCTGGTCCAAATGATCATTCCATTTGCTCATGATCATCCAGTAAGGGCCCATGACATTAAGGGCAAGGCTACTTCTAAGATTCTATTTGCCGACGTACTACTCAGTGATATCATGAAGGCTGCAGCATGGAAAACCCCATCAACATTCGTGTCTTGCTATTTAACGGACACTCTTAGTGCCGAGGCAGCCTTTGGTCGCGCGGTTTTGACTGACTCCATGTGCAGACCCCCATGTATGTGATACCTCCCCACCATCAGGGCGGTGCCACTCAGTGCATTAGTTGTAGAAATAGACAGGTATTAGTAGGAGCGAAGTAAATTCCCCAAAACTTATGTGGTTTGGGAATTTACGAGCGATATACTTACCTGTCTACATAACCCACCAACCCTCCCCCACATGACAGTGTGGAGGCTGCATGACAGTGTGGCAACTGCAAACTTAAGAACTTTTCACAGGATTTTATTTCAAGTCACCAGACATCTCCTACACGACTAAGACTGACTTTCCTGCTCCATCATCCTGATGCTGCCTTCGAGCAGGACACTTCATAACGAGTAAGTTGGTTTCCCGTTCAGTTAATCTTTAATGTTGGTATGGTACTCTGTTTTTAGTAATTCTGACAGTAAGTTTTCATGTGCTGTTCAGATTTAGAAGGATGAGGGCTATTCCTCCTCTTGGGAGGTCCGAGCAGAAGTGGTACGGAAGGGCGGCGCTATTTTTATGCCAGGTGCTTATGCGCAGAGCAGATTTAGTGCATTAGTTGTAGAAATAGACAGGTAAGTATGTCTCTCATAAATTCCCAAACCACATAAGTTTTGGGGAGACTACAACTGTAAAATAGGTGAGGCAGTTGGCTGTCATTGACAGCAGTGGCTATCCTCAGATATCCTCAGTGAGGTCCTCAAATGTCTATCACTGGCAGATTACACAAGTGCTCCATGGACTTGTGCTTATAACAGTAGCCTGTTGTCTAGTTTAAAGTACTCTAACCCTATCCATGATTTATCAATTTCAAATGCACAGCCTAGCAGCCCAATATTTCCAGTTATGAAGAAGGTTTTCTAGAGAGCAACACTGGCAAAAAGCCCACCCTTAGCTAAAAGATGGGTGTGATAGGGTCTGGACTACTAGATACTAAAATAATAGAGACAGTTGGCTATTGGCACTTTTACTGGCTTCAGCAACTTAAATTTCTGACTGAGAAATTTAACTGCTAGGTTCTTGGACTACATCTCTGATAGGTAAACCTACTAGCAGATACTAAACATAAAACTAATGTGGATTTAACTACTGCAGACATAAATATTAAGCTACATGCAATTTATTCCAGTTGATGAACTAAGTACAACTACTGGCCAACAAAACCATTAGTGGATGCTATGTCATGAAGTAAAGTAGTGAGCTTGGTATAGTTGGTTTTCCATAGAATGTGACCGTAGTTGCAAGCATCCTATATTCGAGTGTTTAAACTTCACAAAAGATTGTACTGTATTCAAAATTCATTCTCTTTTATTGATTTACACGTATTGCTTCTTTTCTTTTGTATCAGGTAACATCTGCTCCAAGTGACAGCATGCACAAGCTGCTTCAGTTAACTCACAATCTCAGGACATCTCAAGACCACACAGTAAGGCATCTTTTAATTGATTTATGAGTGTCCTTGACCATGGAGGCAGGCCTCTGTTTTCTTAGAGATAATTGCCTCTGGGGTGTCATTATCGCCCGGCCCTGGTCCTTGTACTTAGAGTATCGTAGTGTGTTGTATATTGCGTCTTGTATATTGTCACTGTTACACTGTAGATAGTATTTAAATAGCATTTTGCCCTTTGCTTTTGTCCCTTTTAATTTTTGTTTGGGACTTGGTCCTATTTGTGTCTGTTTCCATCCATGTAAAAAGTTGTTTTAACTTGTATGAATTTGAAGAGATACAGGATTTAGGAGGGGGGAGGGGAGGGTCATGGGGCAGGGGGTTGGGAGAAAGGTAATATAGAAACATTTCATGTGACATCATTCAGGTTAAATTGCCTCGCAGCACCTGACATAGCTTGCACACAGCAAGCATATTTAAAGCACTTGCTTTGCATGACAAGAGATAGGACTGTGACACAATGGATATTTGATGGGCAAAATGTCCAAAAACCAAAAGAGACCTGCAATTATATGACATCTGGGAAAAACCTCTATATCAGTGCTTCTCAACCTTTATGATCCACTTCCCCACTTGGGAAAAAATTTGTCCACCATTTACCCCTAGTACTATAAAACATCAAATTACTAAAAACTAAAAACTAGAACATGCTGGTTAGGTTTGGTTCAAACTTGTATTTAAAGAACACAGGCCACAGATTTTCACATAAGCCAAATAGAGATTTCAAGACACAGCTCAATTCATGCAAATTTTCCTCTATTCACAAAATTCCCCCCTTTGTGCATAATTCACCCCCAATTCCCCAGTTTTCCAAATTTCACCCCCGAGCATTTTGAATTCACCCCTGGGGGTGCACTTGGACCCTGGTTGAGAAGCACTGCTCTATATGGTGAAGAAAAGTAAATCATGAGGTATTGTTGACGACTAATGAAGCACTCCAGTACCAGAGAATAAGTGTTTCATTTGCTCTCTTCCCATATTGTTATATTACACCACATAAAAAAACAATTTTTTGACATTGCTTTGTGAGGGATATGGTATTAGGTTTAATCAAGAGCTTGTTAATTTTAGAATTGCAAAGTATAGGAAACTATGATTAACCTTCTCATTTCATAAGTTTGATTTTATTCTGTTGATGATTTGCTTCCCAGCTCCAATCTTTATCATCTTCCCTGTCAACAAGAAATCTTGTCAGGATTGCTAGGAGAATCTCCCAGTATGAGAATGAGAGCTTGTATGAAGCAATAAGCAAAGCTTGTTTATCAAGGTTAGTACATAAAATATTTGTTGTTACATATTTGTAGTTGGGTACCTGCAGCTCTACTGGTACCTGACCCTAAAGGGGTTGTGACTAATAGGATGATATCATGGCTTACGGAGGAACGCAATACCTCAGCAGACATAAATTGCCAACAAGTAGCCTACCATTGTGTATAAGTAAAGCAGTAGATCAACACCATGATCCTCTCAATGACTGACTTGCCTAACCAACGATGTTAGAAAAGTTTTGTGACTCAAAACTTTAAGGGGAAATGACAGTAGAAACAAAAAAAAAATGAAGAGATTAAGAAAAAAGTGAGAGGTTAAAATGTGTTACAAACCTTCTTTAAAACTTGTGAAATGATGAACATGTAGGAATCATATGAGTTTTGTGCATATTTTTGGCTACAATGGTAGTAACCTAGCAGTTGTGTTATTTGTGACACCAGAAAAAGTGGGTGTCTCTCTACTTAACTCCATACTACTCTGAGAATAGTTCCTGTGATCATGAAATATCAGGAAAAGTCATAAAAATTTGGAAAATTATATCAGTGCTTGGAAAACTCTTGAAACTGAGGGAATTTGTGTGAAATCATGTAAAAGTCATGGGAATTTTCACAAGGGGACATTGTTCCATTCTCACAGTTTGTAACATCAAATATTTTCGCAACTTGTTTATAAAAATTTATTGTCATCTACACCTCATATTTTACATTATTTTATGTAAAATATGAAGCATAAGGCCATGCAAATTCTTTTTTGGTCATGGGAAAGCCATGAAAATTGACTCCCAAGAGAGTGCAGGGACCTTGTCTGAAGTAAAAACAGGTTGCAGCTGGTCATATACAGCTGTGCTCTATTGTCATTTGTTGTTACATAATGTGATTTCTTGACCGCAGAAAAACAAATGTTTATGTATTTATATATGAAACCCACTTGTTAATAGTTTGCTTGTGGGTTACATGGCCTGCGGTGTTGTAAATATGTGCCTGCACATGTGTTGATTTGAACTGCTCCACCTTGAACTTCGATGAATATTTGGAGTTATTCAAGACCCCTTCCCCAAGACTTAAGAGGGGGTTTTGTAGTTATTGCATGACAAGCCCTAAATATGATACCTTTCTTGCAATTTGGTACTAGTTACTTTGTAATGTGGTTTTGATGAAGACATTACTCACATGTATCATGCACTTTTGTATTGTTGTCATAGGTTCTTACCAAGTATTGCCAGAGATGCTTTAGAAGAAACACTAGCCAGT
Organism: Holothuria scabra; assembly: GCA_037179385.1. Taxonomy (NCBI): domain Eukaryota; kingdom Metazoa; phylum Echinodermata; class Holothuroidea; order Aspidochirotida; family Holothuriidae; genus Holothuria; species Holothuria scabra. The sequence continues at coordinate 26,775,080 of CM074190.1, read as the reverse complement.
CTCGACATTACGCCAAGCAGACCAACAGTTGACCAGATGTCACTTGCTGATGTTGACAAATCTATAACATGTTTGTAACTTCTATTTTGTTTATATCAATCACTACACTTCTTAACTAATTTCTATCTCGCTGCAAGATAAGAAAAGGGACTTGTTTCATCTTTTCATACCCCCACTCAGCAGTTTGAATTAAGTAGTCTACATGATGAATCCATGCAGGTTATAGAGCAACTTTGGGCCTGAGTCGTGCAGCAAATGTTCAGAACCTGTCTTCATTACCCGTTTGGGTAATGGCTGCCTGAGGCTTGAGAACAACTCTTAAAATGTGATAGAGAATGTGTTTTGATGAAAGGCAGGCGAAGAGATATCATCCTTGTGTAGCTGTACATACCTGTTCAGCAATTGGCTTAACAATTGGGACCCTGTTTTACTCATTCTAGATTAGAGTATGATTAGAATTTAGAGATTAGAGATGCCCATATGTTCTGCTTGGTCAAGTGGTCAGAGCATCTGACTTGCAGCCAGGAGGTCTGGAGTTTAACACCAGTTGAGATCATACTCAAGACAACTGTTAAAATGGAACCAACTGCCATTGTTCTTGCTGACCAGCATAAGTAATGGAGTATGGAAAACAAGCCAGTGAGCCACAACTGAAGAAAGGACTGTGACCGGCCTGACTTAAACCAGTTGGCTAGAAATTGAGCTGAACAACCTCATCTGAAACCTAAATCTAGACATTGAAATGTTGAATACTAAATGTAATGAAAAAGGATTTAAAAAGGGCTGCAAATTCAAGATATTGGTGATATCAGTATTCAATAAACTTCATATTGTGTGAAATTATTATTGAAATTTTCTGGTAACTTCTTCTGTAGGTGAAGTAAAGGATGGAATGTTAAGAATTGGACACTCTGAAATGCCAGTTTACAACCCAGAGAACAGGACAATGGTCCCAGATACATTATTCTACGAAAACCCTCAGGTAAGAAGTGATCGTGAGAGACCATTGTAATGAACAACTATGGTGGAAATCATGTGGTGTTTTTGAAACTTTCATAAAATTTGTTCCACAGGCCATTGTTCAACAGAAAATATTGTGATATTCTAAATTGGTGTACCACAAGAAAGATCAGTAGAGGCTTCACATTTCACAAAATGGTCCTATAGCTTTATTTTGCACCTCTACAGCTTTCTCTTCTTGCCCCAAAGTTGTTGATCAGAGAATTACAAAACATCAGCTTGGTAAAAGTAACAGTCATCTTTACATACACCTAAGTGATTCCCACATGCATGTGAACAATTGGAGACAGACAAAAAATTCTGAACAAGAAGAGTTACAAGTAAAGCATTATAACAAGTCCGATATTTGCTTCTTTTTTTGCAGCATATGCTTGTAATGGAAGACATGTTGAAGGACTACAAGTTGAATGAGAACCTTCTTCTTGTAGGAAACCAGGGGGTGGGAAAGAACAAACTGGTGGACAGATTCTTACATCTTATGAACCGCCCTCGTCAGTACATCCAGCTACACAGGTGAGATTGTTTAAACAAGAAAAGTGTAAAGAAATAAATATTCATGACCTTACCATGTTAGTATATTCCTCTGCATGTGTAAGATTTTACAGTCAAGGATTGCACTTGATTGTGAAGTGAATTTAATATCTATTTTGAACTACCTGCTGTTGTTGGAGATGATAACATTTTGTTGTCCCCATGTTTTCCAGAGTAGAAAAAAAGGTATTGTCATGAATTTTTCACCTGCTTTGTATTCTTTTGTTGTGATCTTTTCGGGCCAAGAAATTACTTTATTCTCTCTCTGGTTCTGATTCAATACTACAAACAGTTCGTTGCATATGGGGTATATAGTAGAAGGTGTGTAATGGCTTCTAAATTTTTTGGCTAAGATCACATGTAATATCTGCTCTTTTCATCCAGTCAGGAATGGAGCCATACATGACAGGTGAGGTTGATCATTAAGTGTTTTCCCTAAGTGGATGTAGTTTCCCTGGGAAGCAGAACTCATTCAGGAGTAAATGTTTTGGTTTTGCCAAACTGCTTTGACAGAAAGGGGCAGGGACTTTGGAAAAGAATGTGAAAGTTTTGGGGGAAAAGTAGACAATCCAATTCCCTTAATTCCTTTCTCTACTAGAATTCCCTAGTATACTTTTGTGACTAAAAAGCCATTTGAAAACCATAATATTTTAATAAAGCTTGTTTTACAGCCTCATGCCTTGCAGCAGTGGTGGTAAGTACACCCTGATGTAGCCATCTCAATCTGAGGTATTACCATTATTTTTTTCCTTTCAGTAAATGTTTGTCTTGTGTTTTTTCTAAACAGAGATACCACAGTACAAACACTAACATTACAGCCAACAGTACAAGATGGAGTTATCATTTACGAAGACTCACCCTTGGTATGTCAACACTTTTACTGGCAGTGTTCATCATCCTCTTTGGCTGATGGTGTCTAGAAATTCTGTAAAAAGATTGCACAGACTCCCTTGTGGTTTATATACATATAGTTATATTTATTCCAATATTATGACCAACTGCATAGTCAAGTGGTAGAACATTGGACTTGCAGTCAGGAGGTTGATAGTTTGAGTGATGGCCAGGTCATACCGAAGACTTTAAAAAATGGAACCTGCTGCCATTGTGCTTGGTGCTCAACATAAGCAGTGGAGCAGGGAAAACAAGACAGTGGGCTGCAACTGGAAAAAAGGCAGTGGCTGGCTTGACTTGAACCAATTGGTTGGAAACTTGGCTGTAAAACTCCATCTAATTGACTCACCCCATTATTTTGGTGGGTTATATCACTTTTTGTTGAGCCATCTAACTTTTGTTAGACCCATGTGTTTCATATTGTAATCATGAGATGTGTATCAGAAGTCACAAATAAGATAATACTTAGTACATTGCTTAATATCTTTATCCCATTCTACTACTTTCTCTGTTTGTTCCCCCTCCCACCTCTGTGCACCCACCCCTTTCCCACCCGTATTCCATAGATGATGACTTGCATGTAGGAAATTAAGTAATGACAAGTTAATTTACCTAATGTTAGTTTCAAAAGTGGTCTAGTTGGATGAGGTATCAGATGTCTCTGCTATGATCTGTCGAGAGGCATGTGGGAAGTGAAAAACCTTGTTAATTAATGTCATAAAAGCTTGTTAGTTTCATTCTAGGAGGATCTACTTATCAGATTTCTCTGCAACAACCTGTTGATGTGTGTCTTCTTGGATTAACTTATTGCATCTTTTCTCTTACAGGTCAAGGCTGTTAAGTCTGGCCATGTTCTTGTTGTAGATGAAGCTGACAAGGCCCCAACTCATGTTACTTGTATCCTCAAGTCTCTGGTGGAAAGTGGTGAGATGACTTTAGCAGATGGAAGGAAGATTGTCTCAGGTTTGTTCAGCTGTTTATTAATCGTTGGTGTCAATTGCTTCACTGCACATGGTTTTGCTGAGAAACCATTGTACTGCTACATACTGCAATAGCTCTTTATAAACCCACAATGTGCAAGCATGTTGTGGACACTTAATAGGCTTGGAGAGGAGTTTCTTTTACATATGTGCACCCTTTTTTGCTATAGTTAATGCAAATACAGCAGCCGCTATACAAAAACTTAGTATTTGGGGAACCATGTACTTACATACTTTGTATACATAATATGATGTATAGCACAGTATGGTGGAATGAACCCCCTTCCCTAGCAAAACGGTTAATCTTGATGAATTTTTAGGTCTTCATTTTAATGCCAAATGGTCTTTGGTTTTCTCAAGTATCTCAAATTTTCTATGGTCAAGCCATACCTGCCAACTTTTACGATTTTGGTGTAATTATTACGATTTTTTATACCCGACTACGAATTCCGAATTACAGCGCCCAAATTACGATTTTTCATTTTCCCGATCCCCGAAGTACAGTCTTCAAATGTAAACATGCAATGTGGAAAGCTCCTGCATGCACCAACTAGTGGTAATACACTCAGCACTGCATGCACTGCTGTATACTGCCTCGCAGTGTGTTAAGTTGGCTTCTGTGTGTGTTATGCAATACCACGCTGCTTCTGTGTGTACGTACGGATACAGCACACATGCTCTATATAGCATGCATGCAGCACGCAGTATGGCTGCACGGTATGTAACATGGTGACATGTAATTGCACTTCTGGTGCAGTGGTTCGTATCGCATCCTCCTTTGGCTGGCTGTACTGCATATGTCAATGATGTGTTAATGGTTATGCTTCGTAGCGCTCTCTGTTGATGGTAAACATCGTTCTTTTTTGAGATTCTTACCAGTGAATATTCTTTAAAATTCAAACCTCAATTTACTGTACGAACCGCCTAACTGCTCCTCGTTTGGAAACATCGATTCCGGTTAGCAAAACTTGGAATGTTTCTCTGTGAGGCCTAACGTTAGGCTACTGTATGTGACCGTGAAGAAATGCACTATGTATTTCATTGAACTTTAAGCTACTGTTGTAGTATCTGAGTATAGGCTAGGCCTATACAGTATGCTTTAGCGTAACGTGAGATTCCTGGTATAGGCTAGCTGACCGGCTTATAATTATATCGACGCAATTGACAGAGTGAAGATTCCATTTCAATGATAGGCCTCTACACTCTCTGGTTTGTTGGAATGTGTGTCAAACTATGAAGAATAGTATCACTAGACCCAAACACCCAGCCTTTTTGTAGGTAAATGTAATGTAGTAGGGCCTAGCCTATGTCTTACTAGGCCTAGTAACTTAGTTTTGGAGGGTGAAAATGTGCAAAACATCTAGGCCTAGAAAAGCCTAGTAAAGGGAAACAAATAGCCATTCTTATGAGGTATCTAGCCTACAGTTGATTTGGGATGGCCAGGGAAATGTAGATGGCGAAGGGGCTATTTCATGCCTTTCTGTTTCCTCACAGATTTAAAGTTAACTGCATGTAAGTAAAGATGCAACTTTCTCCTTGAAGATATTTCACTAAGCAAGAAAAATAAACAAAGAAGGGTGTTTTCATTTCATTCAAATCTTGTACCAAATGTTGCACCATTTTGCATCTAGCCTGTCGTACAAAGGCAAAAATTTTTCAAAGGGGAAAAAGTTGGCAGGTATGTCAAGCTAGAGGGGAAGGTAGTTAAGTCTTGGGAATTAAAGAAAACCTGATTGGATGTATATAGAAGGACGATCCAGGATAACATGGCAATTTGTGTTATTAGTTTTAACCCTTTACCGTTGTGCTCCGATCGGGGCATATTTGCGCGCCTCGGGAGTGGGCGGAAAAGTGGACGTAGCACGGCCCGCATCAGCTCCCGTAGGCCATTGACCCTGTGACCTTAAACTATTGTCTCTCTCGTTGTTGTGGCCGAATTTTCGGGTAGCTACTACCAGTTTCGAGCTCCGCGTGAAGCAGTAAAGATGGGTGACAGCCGAGCTCTTCGTATGGGTCCAAAAGGACCCAAATAACGGTAAAGGGTTAATGGGTATTGAAAGGTCTTGGAATGGCCATTAGCTTTGGTAGCTCTAATTTATTTTCTCCTGTGGGCTGGGGGTTGTAGAATATGCGGACGGTATTTCCTGCCTGTCGTAATAGGCGACTAAAGGGAAACCACATTTGAACTTAACCATACTGGAAAATGAATTTAAACTTTGAACTTTTTATCGAGTTGTCTGACACTGTATAACACATTCATGTTGGTGTGTCGTTAAATCTCAGCTAACCAGCTAACTACTGTATTTCAAGATCTCTTTGCTGATATTTGTGGATTGTGATGTATTTTTCAAGAAGTTTGCCAAATACTATGCTCTTGCATGTTGCTTTTCATGATTCTGTCCTTCCTATTTCTGGTGCAATGACTGTTCTAATTAAGTCTTCTTTAAAAGGAGGGTTTTCAGGACCATTCTGAAAAAGTTATAAAAAAAAAAAAGCAACAACAGAGGCATGTTTATTGCTTTGGGAGGTGAAGACAGCATCTCAACAGCATGTTGCATTTAGAAGACACTTGTTTTGAAAGAAATTTATTTTTCGTGAGATACAGTTTATTATGGGAAATTTGTGATATCATAGCATGACATGAATGAGACCCTTCAGTGTATTTCTCTATGATATAATATGATATAAACTTTGTCGTGAAATATTTCACAACAAAGTTTGTTATACCTGGAATTTGGTAAAGCTCATTGTAAGATCTAAATGAAAACACATTTATACATACCAACTGTTTTAAATTGAAAGCATCAGTGAGACATTCATTTGTACGGTAAAACAATAGGACTCTGAGGTGACATCCTCACTTTTCATTACCTTCTATGGCCCTGATAAAACTGGAAGTTATTTTGAAGAATAGAAGTAACATTTAAAATGGCATGTCCTGAGTTAGGAATATAGAATTATTGCAAGTTTTGGAGGGTATGAATTAATTATTTTGTCTTTTGCACAAAAGTCCCTTGTGAAATTTCTCAGAAATATGATTTTGAAGAACCTGTATGTTCTCATCAGTGCATTACACTTACATGGTGTATGCTTGAAACTACTGGCCCCTGCAGATTTAAATTTGAGACAGACGAAGGACACAGCGTTGCACAGGTCCTATATAAGCCTGAAGTTTGGTAAAACAGAGAGAATGAATTGCAGGAAAATCTTGGAAAAGGCTTCATCTCTGATCTTAATTTCTGTATTTTTCTTTTTTACTTGCAGGTAATTCCCAGATTGCTCAATCAGATGACATCATTGTTACTCATCCTGACTTTAAGATGATGGTGCTTGCCAACCGTCCAGGGTTTCCTTTTCTTGGAAATGATTTTTTTGGATCTTTAGGTAAGAGTGATGGAATGTAATGTGAAGAAGAAAGAGAGGTGTTTATCAATTTTTTTTTCTTTTTGAATAGAAACATTCAGGGAAATCAAAGTACCAGACTTAAAACACTACAGTGTGATATACAGTGTGATATACAAGAAAAAGTCCAGGGGAAAAAGAATCATAAAAATAGGAGTAAAGCATAACTTAGGAAATTTCTTATAATTTTCATCCTTTTCAAAAGAAGACTCATGTGTATATATAATACAAAAACAGTTGTGATTCCAGATGTCAAAAACCCAACAAAAAATTGACTTGAAGCAATTGGTCGAAACCTGAGCCATAAAACTCCATCTAATTACCTAACATACCTCAATAGTTTTGCACAGAAGTGACAGAAATGTAACTTTCAAGACTTACATTTTGAAAAATTGTTGTTGTTGTGCAGTTTAGTATTTATGTGAAAATGTGAGGGGATTAAAGATCCTTGAGGCAAAACTAAAAGTATAAAAAAGTGAGTCGGTAGAAGCAGCTCCAAAAAGTTTATGGATATATCATGTACCCCCAACTAGGATTATGGATGTATCGTATACCCCACCCCTAGCATAATCCCCATGGCTTTTGTCTCTGTTACTGTGTACAGATCTATAATATTATACATTCATACAGATGGGTGTGATCTTGACAATTAGGGTGGCTACCAGCTTTTATCCATAGGTATATTATTATGTCTGTCTTGGGAAATTGGAAAGGTCATTTGTAAAAAAGGTAACGTTTGTTAGCCATTTTTGGCACATATTTCATGATGTTGTTGTGTCACTGAATCCTAAACTTATTGGGTATATTTTTGTCTCACCTTTGCAGTAAGTAAAGTTTTTTTTTCATGGAACGTGGACTTTAAAAAATCACACCAGAGATCCAGTGTGACATTCTGTTTCAAAAGATTATTCCCCCCTCCTTCCTTTTCCCGACACATGCATCATACAACCCTTTAAATGTCCTTACAGTTTTTCTATCTATAATTTATTTTACTTAAACTTTTCAGGTGACATTTTCAGTTGTCATGCCATTGATAACCCAGACATTGAATCAGAGCTTGCCATGCTGAGGAGGTATGGGCCAGATGTCCCTGAAGCTACACTGAAGAAACTTGTCCTTGCTTTCAGTGAACTTAGAAACATGGCTGACCAGAATCTTATATCATACCCATACTCCACTAGGGAAGTTGTCAATATGGTCAAACATATACAGGTGAGCATATACCTTTATCTTTGTACCACACAGATGGTGGCAGTATTAAAGAATGTTGACAGAACATGGAGAAACACAGCTGACTGTGTTTAGTGTGCATTTATTTGTGGGAAAGTGTTGGTACAGTGTTTCAGTGTTTTGCATTTTATCTCTATTTTCCCATGAGTCTTAGAGCTTTTGTAGGCTTCTAAACTGTTGTATACAGTGCAAGGCATCATGGAACACGGTAGGTGTATGTATGTGCAAGGTCAAATTAAATGTATTAGCAATTTAGCACTGGTAAGAATATTTACATGGAAGCAACTGAGAAGGAATGTCAATCTATTGCCCCACAACTGGAAAAAAGGTAGTGAGCACTGCTAGAAGGTTACAACTTGAGGCGTACCACCCTACGTAACCTTAACCCTACATGTTATTTCAAAATAGCATCACTGCCTGCCCCTGTAAAATAGTGCCCTTCAAGTTAAAGGTCAAGAGCATTCCTCCAAAACTTATTTTGAAGCAACAGCTAAATATGACAATTTTATTCTTATTTCTCTAGTGTTTCATAACTTTAAGATTGCATGTTCAATGTAAAACAAGCAGTCACTTCTAGTAAATTTCACATTTAAAGAGAAAAATTGTTGTCACATGACTCTCAACAGCCAATCATAAAACAGGACAGTCTACTACACAACTTCAAGTTGGGCTGACTGCTTTTGCCCTTCAAATGCCCAAATTGTCTGTATTTAAAATTTTTTGAGTAATACAGCAAAAAGAACATTACCAGAAAAGTTATGTTAAGTTTCTATGTACAACTATTTGTGTTTCAAAGTGTATCATCTTTAAGACTATTACCCTCTAGTTTACCCTCTAGTTTTACCTATTTCTTTAAAGAAAACCTTTTTTTTTTCCTAGAAATTTCCAACTGAGGGCCTGGCACAGGTGGTATCCAATGTCTTTGATTTTGATGCTTACAACAAAGAAGTGCAAGAACAAGTCACAACAGTCCTCCATAATCATGGTATACCTGTTGGTGCACAGCCAGGAAATGTTCATCTTGCCCAAGAGTGAGACCCCTCTCTTAAGTTTTACCTTGTTACTTGTTTAAGGAAGCCTTTCAGGGACCAATTCACTTATTGCAACTTAGCGCTTTGAGACTTCTTGTGTAAGGCGCTATATAAGAACTGTTATATTATTATTATTATTACGATACAATTATGAATATTATTGTTATTTTGTGTTTTGTCCATGGAGGGGTAGCTAGTAACCCTAATGTAACGTTGAAAGGATGGCTTAACTTTGAAAGTAGTCCAAATTTTAAAAATCCTTCAATATATCTCTTACATTTGTCTGCCATAATTGTTCAGATAAAAACAATGGGTGTTGTTCATGAAGTTTACATTGCCCCTCAATACCTCTTATCTAAATCTAAGATCCCTACTTACCCACAGTAAGTCTCTGACAAGCCAGGACTTACTACGTGTAAGTGGTATTTACACATGTAAATAGGAGGTAAGTATCTAGGCTTGTAGAGTCCCAAACCAGGGAGTTTTGGCAATGTCAAATTTCTGTAATCAAACTACTGTCACTTCAGTGAAAAAACACACAGATGATTTTTTTATCAGGATAATTTTAATGATAAACCAGGAAGTGTGTCCTGGAAAGGTATGGTAAATTTAATGCGAGGTGGCTGTAGTTCACCACAGTGTCAAAGTGGAGTGTGGACTCTCTATAGCTAAGTCATGTGTTTTTTCCAAAGGTAAATGTTGTTTCCAGAATAATTTTGTATGACTGAAAAAAGGACTAAAGCCCAGGTCAAACTACAGTGATATAGGATTGGATTTCAATCCAATTTTTGTTAATTTTACTTAAAATCTCCCCCATCTTTGGTCAAATAGAAGCAAAAAATTGTCAACTGGTGTAAATATATGAATTGATAAAAATCTAAGTTATCCTAATTATTTCATGATGTCAAATCTGCAGACAGGTTTTATCAGATACGAATAGCCCGATAAAAGCTATTTGTCAATGTGACATTAGAAATAAGTAGTTTACATTTCATTTCCGTGGTCATCTCATATTGACTTTATATTTACACAAGATAGCAAATTATTGGTTCTTTCCTCCAGTGGACGGAGGATATTTTAACTAAAACTAAAAAAAATCGGACTGTGATCTGATCCGATATCGCTATAGTGTGATCTAGGCTTAAGGATATGAACTATGGGCATTCTATATACATGGAAAGAAGATCATGGGAACTAGGAGTATCAAGATGGCCTCTATTAAGCTGTAATTTTGGTGATTTGAAGATGAATATGTTCCATGACATTCACAATTTAAATATGAACAGAGAACAACATCACAGTGGTTGGTTGAATTTAAGATAAAAGTGCATTATTTCAAAGGTATTGGGAGTTTTGAGCAAGTCCAGTTTTAAGATACAAGACCATGGCATTAAGCCATCTTGCTATGCCTGTTCTCACTTGTGCGGCTGTGACAGTTTGGTTGGACTTTGGATGTATTAGCATGGTTATATGAAAGTTTCGGGCAATCCGGCACTATTTTGTAAACATCATAGTCAACCCACCCTTTGAGTCAAAAAACTTATAAACAGGCCAAACTATCATTCGTTCGCTTCATTTTGATATGAAACATGCTTTAGTTAGATAGAAATTAAAGAAGTAATGGTTGATTGAAGTTGGGTTCTATTGTCACAACTTCATGCTGTTTTATGTCCCTAAGTTTTGCGCACCCTAAATTTTACTGATGGCGTCCTTTGTGGGAGTAGAATCAGATACTACATTTGTCAGATGTTGCCAAAAATTGTTTTTTGGCAGTTTCTCAGTCTTTAAATGAGTTAAAACTGATTAAAATGGGTTATTGTCGACAAAGTTGATGACTGCTTTCCATTCATTTTTAGACTACAGGCCTGGTGAAATTTTTCTTCATTTATACTCCAAAAATAGCACCAAGTAACAGTGAAAACAGTATTAAAGATCGTTAATGCCCAAGAAATAATTTATCAACGTCAGTTTTATTATAGATGTCCTAAAGACGGGATAAATGATTGGAATGTACAGCAAGTTGATTGCACCTGGTAACACTACCTCAAGTTTTAAGACAAATGTTTTTGACCCTTCACCATAATAACTAAAAAAGGACTTAACATCACTCTGCTTCGCAAAACTGATGCATATAAACATGCACAACACGTTAATAAACAGACTATCGAAGTTTCTGGTGGTGATAAGATCATGTGACCAAGTAAACAACAGATTTGTGACACGGCTTCTACAGCTTTTCAAAAAAATATCGTAGTAGAAAATGAGGTAAAATTTTTCCAAATCTTGAACGACCTTAAAGCGAAATTAAACTCAAAATGGATTTATTTTGATGAAAAATGTCACGTTTTTAACATTTAGCCATCAAATGGCTAGGCTTTTGTGTTGCTACAGCGATATAGTGAAATTTGTATGGTATCCTATTTCTAGGGGTGCGTGATATTTACGGTCATTGACTATACAGTATGCTCTGTCCATGTATACAGGCAGTCCACTGTGTACACCATCTTGTGACAGTAGGATCTCCAAAGGAGCTTATTACCAGCAATTAATTTCCACCTGAGGTATTATTTGCTGCTTCTTACATTAAACTGGAGGTAAAAGGATATGTTTGTTAACATTCCCTCAGTTACAATGGACCAAACTCTAGTGAGATCTTTACATCTAAAAAAAAATGGTTTTACTGAGGTTTCTATGAAGTCATAAAGCTCTGAACCAAACCTTTAACATGGTGTTCTGGCTGTCTGTATTCAGTGTACACAGTTCCTGGTTCATTGTCCTACTATTACCTGTGAACCCCTCTGATTTAAAAAAATGGCTAACCTATCATGAATTTACTAATTGACAAATTTAGTCATTCAGCTTCCAAATTATTACATCAGTGTTGAAAATCTTAGATCATGTGCTGTCATGACAATTTGAACTAAAGGGCAAGAGCAGTCACCCCAAACTTAATATTATAGTGGTGGAACTGTTTTGGGTGATAGGGGTGGTTGCATTAGTTGTGGTTGGCTGAAGTAGCTTCAGGTTCATACTATCATATCTTTAAAATGTTTTTCCTTATTGGCAATCTCATAATGAACTTCTTGGTGAAGTTGGTGAGGTTCTAAGTGAGGAAGCCCTGAGTTGCTTCTGAGTGGTTCATTGATGCAGTAGTCCTGAGTAGCTTCATCATTAAGTTGGCTTTGAATTTCCTCTTTTGTGAGGTGGCTGCAGCAGTGAGGTAGCCCTTATTGCCTCCTTGGTTGAGGTGGCTCTGAGTGGTTTCATTCCTCTCAGAGCTTCCTCACCAAAGAGACAACTCAAAGAGATACCTCATTGGGGGTAGCACTGTGTTGTCTCACTTGAGTTGGCTTCATTAGTGAAGTAGTCCTAAGTGGCTTTCTAATGGGGTTGCCAGAAAATACCTCATTGGTGAGGTAGTACCTTGTCACCTCATTGTTGAGTTGGCTTCATTAGTGAAGTAGTCCTAAGTGGCTTTCTAATGGAGTTGCCAGAATATACCTCATTTGTGAGGTCGTAACTTGTCACCTCGATGTTGAGTTGGCTTCATCAGTGAAGTAGCCCTGGGTAGCTTTATTTGGGAGGTGATTATGAAAGATTGACATACATAAGGATAAATATCTTAGAACAGACACTAATTTATGACTAATCTCACATGATTGTTCTGTTGTTAAGTTTTATGTAGAAGATGGTACCAATGCAAACAGGTTAAGATACACATTGTTCGTGGTTACCACTGAGTGGCTGTGGGAAAGATGAAAATGTATTCTTGAAAAAATAAAACTATTGTACAAACCAACGGTAATAACAAATATAATAATGAAATCATACGTCTCATTTTGTTCAGTATTTGTCTCAGTTTGTTAATGAGGAAGAATGAAAAGCACTCAGTGGTGACAATCTTTAAAAACCATTCTGGTGCCATTTACAAACATTAACTATTATGTAAATTGTAAATTTTGAAGTAATTGTGAATGAAACAAATTTTTTTTCAACCAAAGCAATTAAATCAATGAAATCAATAATTGAATCAGTCAAATCATTCACTGGCACTTTTCATGCTTCCTCTTGCTAGATTTGCGCTGCCTCCAATTAAACTCACCTCACAGTGGCTCTTCTCAGACAGAGGAAACAGTCGAAGGAAAATGATATGTCCAGTCGTTGAAAAAAAGCTTCGTTTGAAGGTAACATTTTCCAGTTCTGTTAGGACTCTGCCAGACCTGGTGAGGTGTCAAATTTATTATAAAGATTGATGACTATATCAAGTGTTTAGAAAGTAAAATTTGGCTTCATTGCCATGTACAGTTGTTAGCTAAATGCCTTAATCCCATAGGATCAGTATACCCCATACTTCACTATCACAACCAGATTTCAGTCCTATATGCAAGTAGAAGTAATTGGGTAGAAAAAGTGGGAAAGGTGTGGGGGAGGGGGTGCAGGAGGTGTAATAATGATGTAATAATTCACTTAATGCAAAAAAGTTAAGGTTGGAGCTACCTTAAAAAGCATTATGATATCTTCCCTACCAGCCTCACCCAACCAACTGCATGGTCAAGTTGTTAGAGCATGTGACTTGCAGTGGGAAAGTCTGGAGTTTGACTGCCCAAACAAATCACAGCATCACTATCCTATCCATAGCATAACACCCCTAGCGATTCTTAACTGAAAAAAAGAAAACCTGTGTGCACCACTAGATTTACCTAGAGGGTTAGAAGTTAAGTTGTAAAATTTTATCAAACCAAACCAAACCCTCAACCAACCTGTACAACATGTTAAGTCAATTTTGCAGGTTCAACAGTCTTATTCTTCCCTTGGTTTTGTATACACATAATGACCTTTGTAAGGGCAGAGTCATTAATCTAACCAGTGGTTATGGCAAAGTCACTTAGCTATTTCTTTGCCCACCTGCCCATACTGGCTGGTTAGAAAAATGACTCTCCCTTAAGGTTGAGTTGCACAAGCATTGTAGTAATGTGGCAGTCCTTGATACTTTTTCTCAGTACACATCAGAAGCATATAGACAAAAGTGAGAAAGGCACTTGTTTTGTCAGATGTGTTTTATACGGAACTTATTCCATTTCCCCACAACATATACATCAAATATTATGCACATCAATACAGCTGGAGTAAAGGTTATTTACCAGGAAGCACTCCAAGTTTCTACTATTGAATATTTTCACCTTCTGTAAAGGTAACTTACCACCCCAATCCCTAAATTCCCTTCATCCCCATTTCAGTAAAGCATCCGAGATTTGCATATTTTCCCCAAAATGCACTTCCCCATGGCAAGGTGGTTTCAGTCTGCCAAAAATTTTCAAGAGTTGCTCTTTGGAGTTGCCCTGCTTCCATCTGGATGTTACAGTACTGAAGAGGAAAGCTTTGTCGTGATCACTAGACACACAAGGTATATTTGGGCCCCTTTGTGTAACTGTGTAACCGCAAGTACTACAAGAAAACTTCAAAAGTTAGCCTTGGACTTAATTATGATTTGATACTTTGCTGCAGCAAAGAAGTCATGGATATATCATAAATTGTATTGCTGTGGTGCTACTTTTTATCTCCAGGGTCCCCTCCACTTTTTGGTAAAGATCCAAGGGGCAAAACTAAAGGTTTACTCCCAAAGTTTCTGCTTCCCCATGAAACTGTCCCCAGAAGGTCACAAAACTTAAAAAAAAACCACTCTCTTGATTGTCAGGTCTCCACATCCAGGTTCTGACATGCATGGCTCTGTTCTGTAGCTAGCTGGAAAAGGACATGCTACAGATGATAATAGCAAAAAGGCTGGGAAGCACGGTTGGGAAGTTCTCAACCATTTTATTGGTAGGCCATGAAGATACTGAATAATTGAATATTTTCCTTCCGGAATGAAGTCATTGCATTGCACCTGTGTTTTATAACCCTCCCTCTCTTCTCTTTGTGATGCAAATAATGCTGTGTACAATCTCTTCCTTAAAATCTATGAGATTGATGCATTACTTATTTCCATAAACTGGTGACTGTGAAGAACATATTGAGTGCAACTTGCACTCTATGAAGTCATTGTTAACTAGAGATAATCTAAACATGTGTATATCAATAGTTATGTCATGCTTGCAGGAAATAGACATTAAGAACACAATGTTGATTATTGCATTTGCATAGTCCTTATAATTAACCCCTTCTGCCTTCCTGTCATCCAAATGATGTTGTTTTTCAAATCTGATCGCAGGGTCCTTTATGAGTCCACTGACAATTAGAGAAAACCAAAAAACTTTGTAGCATTTTCATGGAAAGACAGTGGTTAGTATTGAAAGCCCTTTTGATTGGTGAAGTTAGTATTTTGTGTCATTTCTGTGTTTCAAGGGTCCTGCATATCTAGCACCCAAAGAATTCCCCTTGGAACGATCGGAAGCAAGGTCCTTAGAATTTACAGAACAGGTGACAGCATGGACACTGCCGTTGAATGAAATGAATATACCAACAGCAATGGCAATATCACAAGGTGAGTTTATTATTGATGGTTCATAAATATCTTACATGGGGTGTTTCTCTTCCATTACCCATTGTATATGGTATGGCTGTGGTTAAATTCATCCCAGTTTCTATGCAAAGGAATTTAATTTGGATGGGAATTCCCCCCTCCCCCCCCAAAAAAAAAAATGGGGGGGGGGGGTTTAGAATCAGATTGGAACCTCATTCCCTCCGATGGTTTTCAGTCGAGAAGGATTTCTGATATAAAAGAATTTTTACTTCATGTAGTGGTGGTTTAAAGCCACTTAATTGGGGAGATGCTATAGCCAAGTTCTGTGACCAAATACTACAATCTTGGATGCACAATGAAGTGTGCAGGAATTTCTCCCATTGTACTTTCTATTTCATGGGATTCTGAAAAAGTGATTCCCAGAATCCCACCCTTACTAGTAGCAGCAGGGAGTTGTTAGAGAACGAGAAACAGTGATTTTTAGTCTCTTTGAGACGATGTTCGTTTCTGACTGCAATCTTGCTTTTTTCCGCCAAATTCTTATTTCAATGCTTCGATCAAAAAGGATTAGTGATGCATTATCGAAATTCCAGTGAAGAGACAGATTCCTCACACCCTTCTCATTAATATTTCGTTGCCAGCCATCATGAAAAATTATGAAATTTGTGGCATTCGATGCTATCCCAGACATGACGCATTAATTCATTTGAAGACGGCAACAATTTTTCTACAAATTACTTTAAAAAATTTGTTTCTTTATGATGACAAAATTGTTTGAATCTGAAGAGAATGTATAGACTTGAACAATGCTTCCATTGAGTGAAGAGCGGGGAGCAATTGAAGCATGTAGTTTATATGTTTGTTCCCAGTCGTTCCATAGAAATTTATTCATACAGGCTTCCAAATGAAAGGATACACAGTCAATGCCTTTGTTTAGGGAATACTTGGAAGAGAATGGAAAGGACCATCATTAAAAGGACTTAGTCACAAAGGATTTGACAATAGAAACAGAGGGACCTGTCAATCAAATACTGGCACCTTAAAAGATGTAATCTGTTTCAAGTACATATTGTCTGAAAAAATTTGTTCGTTGTATCTCCTTCTCTAGCAACTCCCTGGTAGCAGGAATATACTGGCACAACCATCAATTTCAATCAGGCAGATGATAATTTCATTACACATTTGGGCTGACAAACAGTGGTCTACCTAAAGAAACGCCTGCTTGGAGAATTTTTCCATCCAGTGGGTTCTTTTGTTGACGTGCTTTTCATTTTATTCATGTACAGTTATTGATTACTTTATCTTCAAGTAGATTGTTTCTTTGAGGTTAGGAGAAGGTAAGGTAAATCTGTTACATCATTTGTTGTGGAAGTTGTACATGAAAGCTTTAGGTGGCGTACTTATGTCATGTTTGAGGACAAATGGCAAAACTTACTGGGTAAGGTGCGTGACATTGGTACATGTAATGTGTGCTTGACATATGGCAGCCTTGCCTATCCACAGGCAAGAAGGCTTGGGTGTTGTAACCAAATAAGCTGTCTGCATTTGTGTATCTGTAAGTATAAATGCTACGTGCCAATACTTCAAATGAGGGCACTCTTTTTGTCCAGTATTCTGTTTTGTGCATAAAGGTTATGTACACCTGCTCTGAGCTTTATGCTTTGAAATTTAAGGCAAGTTTCACCTTTTAATACTATGTCATTTTAGTGGTCTAGCTAAATAAGTGGTATATTTTCTAATCTGTAGTCATTGTATCTGTGCAAGTTCGTCTTAAAAGTGACAATAGTTCACTTGGTCCCCATCATTTTTGTCATGCACATTTTGTGGTAGCTACAAATAGGCAGGTAACTGCAAATGATGATCCCATATTCTATTCCACAATCCTTTGTAATTGCTATTTGGAAGTCAGTCTGTATGGGGAAGTGCACTTATCAATTGTAAGTGGCATCATCTGAACTCCAGGCAGTGGTGGGTCAAATCTGCTTCATGTTTGTCTGAGTCTCAAAGTAACATGGGGTGGGGACAAGGGAACGGGTTTGTGATACCATTTAATTTAGCAGTCTTTAACAACTATGGTTAAAACACAACCTTTCCACAATGAATGATCAATATATCTGATATTTTATCGGGCACAAAATGAATAATGAGAGGAAATTTTGACCATATGTGAATCTACCAAAATCTAATGGTTAGTTACTTTGGAACATGCATTTTCTGTTTCTAACACAGATATGAATGACAGTACCATCCATATAGCAGGGGGAAATCCAATGTGTTTGTACAGCATGAAGGTCATGGGCAATACTATACAGTTTTTGGACCTCTATGACCTGTACCCTGGCATGGGGACAAAACAAGTCAAATTAGCAGCTCTTGGTGGACAGCTAGCTGGCAAAGTAGTCCTATATGAGGAGAGGGTAAGTCTAAAATTGTCAATTTAATTTTTTGTGGGGGAAATTGTGTACAAATGCAATCAACCAACTAGTCAACCTTTGTACTTGCTGGACAAATTAAGTTTTTGGTCACATTTGAAGGTCCAGAAGAATAACAGGTAGTCAACAGCTATTTTAGTTCTGTCTCCATTCTACCTATGAAAAGTTTTTATGGGATATTTTAACCCCTCAAATATTCCTGTCCTGTAGCTGTTCCACAGCAGTAATCAATATTTTTCTCCCCCAGTTGAATTTCTTGTACATGACTGTGGGACATGGGTGCTGTTTACTTTCTCTTTAGAAACTGAAAGAAGCTTTTATTTATCTAATCTTCCAACAGTTCCTTTTAGAGTGAAATTCAGTGCCTCTACATGTTTCCTTTGCCTCTGGGAAAGAGCTACTAAAAACTCTAACAATGTACTGATCACACTGGAGGTTGTTCTTGCTTTGTGCTAGCGCCATGTGACCGCACATGATGTTGAGTTGGATGTGGGCCAATTAAAGGACACAGAAGGGAGGGGGGGGGACTGAACTCTTAGTATTGAGTGTTGTCATTTTAAAAATAATTTTTTGACCATTCTAGGACACAGAAAAAAGTGATGTTTGATAGATTGTGCATTATTAGACCATAACCTCTTTTAGATAGCCTGGGAGTGCCAACAGACAAGTCCAGCTGACCCTAGGATAGACTAGAGGAGCACATGAGTTTAAATGGAAATCAGTTCAAATTACCTCAATGATATGTTTTGGGTGATCACATTTTCAACCATGCAAGCTAATGTTTGTCGGTTCCTGGGTAAAATCTGGCAGGCAGGAATGCATGTCATACATTTTCCAGAAGGTTGCCATGCTGCAGAGAACTACTTCAGTGACATTCTTTCAATGGTTTGAAAACTGTATTGCATTATTTTGTGAAAGACAAATGTTTTTAAAAAAGAATAGTAGTGTCTTTCAACTTATATTATTCAAAACATTCATTTAACATAAATCTCTTTTTGTTTATATATCATTTACATCACTTTGGGTATTCAATCCTAACCATCCATTACTTAGAGCATTTCAATTTTTTACACATTCAGAGTAATGCCATACTTCTATTGGATCCTGCATCAGGGGCCGTCACCAGGTTGCTCCCAAATACTGCACTAGAGAATGCCACTGTACGCATCATTCGCCAGTTTGGTCCCTCGGAAGATGGCATTTACAAAATGTGTGGAGAACTAAGTCATAAGAACCAACTAATATTCTATCAGGATCAAGGGTATGTCAAACTGGGTCTCCAGTTCCTTGGAAATTTCAGTTAATATTGTTAGTCTGTGTCATTATATTGATGTCATCATTAGCTAAAGTTGTAAAAATGGGTGTGCATTCTGGAGGCTGAGGCAGTTTACAGAATGCAAACAATGCAGTGACTGGTGTTAGTTGATGACTCATTGACAATAACAAATATTACAGATTAATCATTCTCTTGTGTACACTCCTATTACCTGTTTTACCCATATCTCCCTAGCTGCATGTAGATGGAGCAGATCGCAGATTGCATGTTTCCTTTATGGAAGTTGCCATTTTACATTTGAGCATAACCAGCCCTGTCTGGTTACTTTACATGTTGTAAAGCCCCTTTGGCCTGGGGGTTTCAGAATATGGCCACAGTATTTCCCACCTGTGTTAAGAGGCGACTAAGGGGAAACCAAACTTGCGCCACTTGAACCATAGCCTATTTGAAAATAAATTTAACTTTGAACCTTTTATCGAGTTGACTGACACAATATAACACATTCATGTTGGTGAGTCTTTAAATCTCAGCTCACTCTCACTTCATGTTGTAAAAAAGTGCCAACTCCTTTAAATTGTTTATTTCCAGATCTTTCATTTGCTGGGTAGGTCAAGGATTAAATGGCATTTTTTTCAAATGCAGAGAGTATGAAAATCAGTTGCGAAAACATAAAAATTTTTGTGTTTAGAGGACTGTGAAATTATTTTGAGCGCATAAATGCATGTGCTCAGCTGGGAAGGGGTTGAAATATGCAGGGACTTTGGAATTTAATTGACCCTTCAAAAGTACACAAAACAGTTAAACAGGTTTGTTCTCCATTGGTTTGTTAATGAATGAAGGCTGCCAAACAAAATTATTGTTAATCAGGAAGCCCAGCTTTATGTTAAAGTCACTGTGTCAAAACTGTAGCTTGTAGTTCCCCCTCCCCCTGCTCCACAACAGATAACAATAACAGGTTGTAGCTGGTCTGATGTAATTTGTATCCAACAAATCTGCAGCTGTTGCAGCTGAGGAGTTAAGGGATTGGCTATTTTCAAATGATGCCTTTAAAATTGATGCTTTTTACAAATGGTGGAACCATGATGCAGTAGCATGGAGATTCTTGTAATGCCTCTCTCTCTCTGAATGGTCACGTACGGGTATAGCTAGAGAAATTTGATTTCATCTTTGGTTTGCAAAAATCCCTCTGTCCCCACCCTTGAAGTTTAATTATACTTTAATATCAACATTTACAACACCTGGGACTCTCTCTTTGAGGTAAAAAATTCAACAGATTGTGTACTTTTATCCATCCCATGCTTTTGGTATCTTGCCAACCCCCTGGTACTTGATAGCCTACAGAATGACACATAAATACAAGTTTATTTATTTTAAAATAGTTCAGACCTTCACTGTTGTTGATGTTGCTTTTTTCTCTGCCCTGATAAATCATTCAACAAATCATTCCATGCATAGCCGTGCAAAATAAAGCTGCTGTTACACTGCAATGAATTAGAATTCATTTTCCACATCCAATCGTTTTGAGTTTTAACTAAATTCTCTTTCTCTGGTCAGGGAGAACCCAAAATTTGCCAACCAGTGTAGATATATAATTTGTTACATAGAAGTACAAAAAATTAAATTTATTTGAATTATTTCATTACATCACATAAATAAAAGGCTTTCATCTGACTACACATGTCTGGTAAAAGCTTCACAAAGAAATCAGTTAACATTTCATGCAAGTCACACATTAGTTGGCAAATTTTTGTCTCTTTCCAACCAGAGATGGAGAAGATTTTAATACCCCCCCCCCCCCAAAAAAAAAAAAAAATTAATAAATAAAAACATGAAATTGGAATCTAATCAGAAATAGTTGTAATGTCTCCAAGGCATATGGATCATTTTTACTCAGAAATAAGAAATTTTATGAACTAATTAATTTAAGTTGAAATGAGTAAAACTTACATTTATTTTTTCACCATAACCAGGAGTAAGGTGGATCACATAGACATCGTGAATGGTAATGTTACTAGTGTGGACCTCCCTGTCAAGATAGACCATCTCAATGTTTTGTCAGAAGACTCTTGGCTGGTTACTGAAGCAGAAACACAAAAGTAAGTTATTACAAACGCTACAAGGTTTGTTTTAATGAGTTTGCTGGTGTTTAACACATTAACTTCCTGCTTTAATCTAGCAGGGGACACAACCGTTTTACAGTTGTGGGACCATGCCTGTAGCCATGATTGTTGTTTGGAGGAGGGGGAACCAGATATAGCAATTGCCATTTCTGGGGGTTGAGAGGTAGGCCAATAGGGAAGAGGTAAATTGAAGATTTAAACATGGATCCCTACTGTGATATTTTGGGGGCATGTTCCCACCCCACAATTCTTGGGGTTGAGAGGTAGGCCTATAGGGGAAAGGTAAATTGAAGAATCAAAAAAGGATTCCTACTATGATATTTTGGGGGGCATGTGCCCCCCTCCCCCTTCATTTCGCCACTGTATTGTTCTCCCTGTTCCTTTGCTTGTGAAACACTCTACCATTAGACAAATCACTCATTTTCAAATATTACAGGGAATGCACCATTGCATAACCACTGGTGACAAGCATACTTGTTGAAGACCTTCAACTGTATGAAAGCCTTTCTTCCTATAAAATTAGTTTAGCTAACATTGAGTGGAAATTTCGTGATACTTCAGCAACCACTGATGGACTGATGGTGGGAAGCCTGGTAAGGTTGTGAACTCTTGATATTTGAGGAAATGAGAAAGAGTTGAAGTACTGTCAATACTAGTTAAAGCCTTTGAAGACATGAGGAAGATGGCTGCTTCAAAACTCTTTTAACCACATACCGGGCCTTGAGTTTTAGATTTGCAGGTGTGATTCAAATCACATTTCTCAGGAGATTAAGGAGTGAGGTAGGTGTGCTATTTCATTAAAACTTTAACAGATTTACATGAGCTCCCATTTTTAATCTAAGTGTGCCAAGTCACACTCCTTACGGTGATTTGAGGTGAGTGACGGTGTGCTATTGCACTTGCAAGCCTCAGACTTCAAGGCCTGCACATACCCGGTAAATCAGGCATTTGGACGAACACCCTAGATTAGTATCAATTACCAAATTCAGCTGGAAGTCACTGAAGCATAAACAAAGATAAGGAAATCAATTTGTCTGTTAGCAAAAGCAAACAATCTTCTTGTCCCATTTTGGGAGAAAGCAGAAGGTTACAGGAGACAACTGTTTGGATTGTGGTTTATGGAATGGATTTATCACGGTTTGTGAACTTCAAAGGACTTGTCCATCTTATGAGAAGCATGCATGATTGCTGAATTTATTTTAGGTGTTCATTGGAGGATTTACTTTAATTGTCTATGCTTGAAATAAATTATTGTTGAAGTGAAATAAGGAGGAGTCAGGAACCACTCAACTTCTGACTAGCTACACGTGACCCTGGGTCCTCATTGACTTGAAATTATTGTAAAGGAAGGAGAATATTCTAGCTGCCAGATTCTTCAGACCTAACTTTGTCATGAGGTCAATGTGAAAGTTTATATACAACATAACCTTTGATAAAATATACTGAAACTATTTAGTAGTCAATAATTTGATGATCCTTATCTCAAGTGACCCTTGTTCCCTCCAAAAATTAAACTGTAGTATGGTCAATCTTGGATGATGTGTCATGCCAAAACAGCCAAGCTGAATCCCTTAAACAAAGTTGTAGCCCTGTATTGCCACTATGTCACTATACACTTGATATCTGTAATAAATATGTTTCTTGGTTTGGTTATTTCTTACTGCATTTTGATTAATCTGAAATGGTCTCTCTACATTATACCAAACAACCAGGAATGTTTGGAAACTTTTGGACTAAAATGATCAGTGTTCAGTCCACATCCATTTGATCAGCTTAAAGGGAAAAATACATTCACTGCAACGTGAATTGGTGTAGTAGACTATGCTATTTTACGAGTGGCTCTTGAGAATCATGTGACAATATTTTTTGCCCTAAATTAAGAAACGTACAAGGAGTAACTGCTTGGTTCACCTGGAATATGAAGTATTTAAGTCCTGAATTATCATAAAAATACTTGGACCATGTGTTTGGTCTAACAGTAGAGCAACCATCTTTTACACAAAAGGCCCGGATTCGATTCCCAGGTCGAGTCATACCAAAGACCCTTAAAATGGAACCTACTGTCATTGTGTGTGATGCTCCTCATAAGCAATGGAGTAGGGAAAATGAGCCAGTGAGCCACAACTGGAAAAAAGGCTATGGCCGGCTCGACTTGAACCAATAGGTTGGAAACTGGGCCGTAAAACTCTATCTAGCAAATCTAACAAATAACATGAAAGGTACTAACTTGGAAGAGAAGCTGTCGTTTCAAAATAAGTTTGGGATAGCCACTATTCACTTTAAAGGAAAGAGGTAAACAGTATTCTCTTAATGGGTTATGATTCATTAACGAAGAGTTGTCATTCTCTCTTTGTTTCAGGCGTTATCTGTTAACAAAGCCTGATTCTTCATCTCCTGTCTGTCAGCTGCATGCATTGTTTGAAGTACAGCCTGGACAACAAGGTGGGCATTGTTTAGATCTAAAGCAATTTTACCTGATTAGCCTCTTTATTGAACTTTTAAGCCAGAGATGTTGATTACATGCTGGAGTACATTTAGGTTGATCATATCTTTGAGCTAACAATTAATTGAGGTTCAATTCCAGTCTGATTTTTAAGAGTGTGTATTAAATCTTCTGAATCTCTGGTTGGAAAGAATCCAAAATTTCTTAGCTTGTGTAATATGTTTAATTTCTGTCGCAGGACAAAAAAAAATCAAATTTATACTAATTATTTTGTAACATCACACCTACAGACAGCTTTTATGGGATTAGACATGTCTGATAAAATCTGTTTGTCAGTTTGACATGTTTCATTTAGCTGAAAATAATCACATATTCACACTATTTGGCAAAGTTTTGGCTTCTTCTGTTCAGAATATATTAAAAGTTTTTCTGTTTGCCCACTCTTTTTTTTTTTTCATTTTTCTATGAAACCAGGGTAGAGGTAAATTGGGTGTAAGGGTCTTAATGATTTCATAAATTCCATTAAATCTGATAGTGATACTCTTTCATGAAATCTCTCAGTTTGAAGTTTTTTACCTTCTCAACGGATCATTGCAAGTTGACATCTTTCTAACAACGTAAGGAGTCTTCAGATACTGCGAATACAATATTTCCCTTTGACATTGTACAAGTAGCTAAATACACAGTACAAGTCATGGCAAGGCCCTTACAGAAACACACACTTCTAAAATCCTGATATGCTTTACGTTTTAATACCTCAGAGGAGAGTCCACTTTCCTTTTTGTGATGTCACATACCTAAGTTCTAATGATAAATGTTACTTGAGCTTTTCAATGTAATTCTAATGGATTTAACATAAGAACAGCAGGTTTGCTTTATTACACCTCTCTACCTACCACATGCTAAAACTGGCTCTAAGTTACAACTTTTAGGTTAATTAAAGGAAATATTACATACATCTTACTTCAAAAATTCATTTTTTTTTTAAATTACTATTTAATGACAAAAAACAACAGCTAGTTAAACATATGGGTGGTATGGCAGCTTTCTTTTCCAGAAATGAGTTTTCCCACAGATGGAAATTCAGTTATTTGTTGCTACTAAAAAATAATTTGTTTACTTAAAGTTTTTATTAAATTTCTAATGATTGTATTTTAATAACTTTTCCTGTGTGTAATTAGTTTAGGAGATGAAGCTATTTCTGAGGGTTATTGTTGAGAGCAAATGGTTTGGTAATGACAAGAGATATTTTCCTTTAATTATGCTATCTTGGAGCATTTTAAATACAGTATTTCCCTTCAACCTTCTGTTAGGGCATTGACTTGGCCCATATGCCCTATTTCATTGCCCTTGATTTATATAGTCAGTGGCATTGTGCTTGATGTACATGGTTCAGAGGTAGAAGTCCTGTGCACACATTTCTAAAATATCTAGCTGACATGTGGCATTATGGCACTTTGGATGCTAGTTTTCACTTCCTCATCTTGTTAATAAACTACAATTTCCCCATTTCCTATCTACTCTGCTTTTAAGCACACTAAATTGTTTGATTTCAGCATACCCACAACCTTTTGTTGGTGACTGGAACAATGGCATTAAGCCCAGGGCAAAATAAACTCTGTCTGACATTTTTAAATGCATAAAGTGAAAGAATAAAGCTTATATGGCCTGAGAAAACCATTGATCTAGAACCTGTGAGCATCTAGGAAATTGGTAGTAGATTGATATTGGCCAAAATGGGTATTTATATCATTGATTCTTGTAAAAGCCTACATGCACATCCGTCTCACACTTATTTTGATTATGCAATGTCTTTCTTATCTTTTCTCAGAACCAGCTGCTTCAGGCTTCCTTGACCCTCTTTCTCAACAGACTCCTTCTGTATTCACACAAGACAGTCTCACTAAACCTAACCTAAGTGAAGTTCTTGGCCAAACTATCGATTCACCTAATAGGATATTTACAGAAAATAATACTTATGGGAATCTTGCTGTTGGTTTGCCAGATTTGAGGGTATGTGTTGATTTTTGATGTTTGAAGTATCAAGTCTTCCTTCCGAGGTTGGCTATTTATTACTGTATTATGAATCCCAACTATGTTATACTATTTCATACTTGAAATAGTATTTTATCAATACCACTCATAACTGGTATTACCAATAGAAATATATTCAGTTTTCTACCACCTCTGCAGACTGGTTATTTATAATCCTGCATTTTGATTGGTTAAACACTGACCAGTAATTCTCAACCCTACTGGCAGTTATAATGATATGCAGGAACCACTAGCAACCACAGGCATTTTTGCCATCCATGCATATTCTTAAGGCTCACCCACTTGTGCACTTTTATGTGAGCAAATGTGCGCATTTTTGATCGGTTCTATTCATGGAAGTTGATTTGTTATAGATGCATGGATGTCTACATGCATTATGTACAATATACTGATACTGTAGGAACTTTCCAAATAAATCCAGATTTGTTCTTAGCTTAGATATTCTGCCCCTCTTAAATGAACCTATAGCATATGTG
The DNA here is from genome assembly GCA_037179385.1 of Holothuria scabra. Taxonomy (NCBI): domain Eukaryota; kingdom Metazoa; phylum Echinodermata; class Holothuroidea; order Aspidochirotida; family Holothuriidae; genus Holothuria; species Holothuria scabra. The sequence goes on along the minus strand of CM074190.1, from coordinate 26,748,733 downwards.
TCATGTATGCTGAAAAACTCTTATGTTTGATATCACTATGAAGTTTTTAGACAGCATCTACTGTAAAGACAATTGAAGGTATATCCCTGTCAGGCACATAGCCAGGATTGTGTCATGGGGTGGGTTTGGTGTCATGGGGGGGTTTGGGGAATGTCATCAGGGTAAGTCTAAAGATGTAGAAAAAAAACTTTTTTATGTGTTTTTTCCTTTGCAAGGTTGGATCATGGGGGGGGTTCTGACCCCCCCTTCCCCCTTTAGCTGGGCCACTGATCCCTGTAGATCTGGTGATAATTTCCTTGTAATATGTGGCCCTTGTGAGCCAGGGGATGAAGGATAGGTCCACAGTATTCCCAGCATGTCAAAAGAGGCAACTTAAGGGAAGGACTTGCATTGCATTTGAACTGTATTTGAAAGCAAACTTGAACTTGAAACCATATTTGAAACTATATTTAAGCTTTACCATTTTACCTTGTTGACACTATGTAGCTTATCCGTGTTGGTGTGTCGTTAAATCTCATCTAACTAGCCAAATCCTTTACACATGGTATTGTTATTTTGAATTTTAAATCTCATCTAAACTAGCTATGCTTGTAATATGTGCTACTAGTTGTTTCAAACAGTCTTTGTAGTTGAGATACCATATTTTAGTGGGATTCAAAAGGTTTGTAAAAGTGATATAGCTAAATGTCTTGTTGTTTTCATTTGTTGTCAAGTGCAGTGTAGTACTCCCTAATCTTTTTCTACATTCACAATGTCTCTTTTAAAAGAACAGTCCTGAAAAAAATTATGTTTTATATGTTAAAGAATGGAACACATTCTACTCATACTGGTGAAATTTTCATTCATTTCCCATGTTCTGTTCTTGAAATATTGTCAGTTGAAGTTAACACATTTTCTATAGAAAGTGAACTTGAAGCAAACAGGTGTGTTGTCAAAGATTCACAATGTTAGCCAAAGTTTTGTTTTCTTTACTTTGCATCTCATTACTTTGACCTTGCATTTGTTAAGGATGCTGTCTTGCCCCGGGCCATGTAAAATTTCTTAAGTTCCATTGGTGAGGATGCACTTATAGTATCAATATATGGGAGTTAAGTTGCTTAAAATTGGTGGTAAATTTTAAAGAAACAACAAAACATTGGCCAACAAAGTCAATGTATGGCATCACGCTTTCTTGCTTCAAGTTCATTCTATGAAGAATATATTTCAACTTCAGTTGCTAATATCTCGAGAATAGAAAATGGGAAATGAATGAAAACTTCACCAGAATGCTTAGCATATGTTCCTCTTTAACATGTCAAAAATAAATTTGGTTCTGGACTATTCTTTTAATTCATCCCATGAATCACTCTTAAATATTTACATTTAGACTGTTACTATCTTGTTCTCTTTTTGTTCAACAGTCATCTATTGACATCTATAGCATCCCCAGAGAAGAAGAACCCAGGACCCCACATCAGGGCCCCAAATCAAACTTTGACCCCCTCGAGAACTATCGGAATGAAACGTGGAGACCAAGTCGAACTGTTACCAGTATACCCCCTGTAATTCTGCCTAGCAATGCTCAGGTAGTTAAAGTTGTACCTGGTGGTAATGTTCCCAAAGATATGCTCAATAAAGGTAAGATGAATATACCCCAAATTTTGTCAATTTTTGTGCTTTTTAGGAGCTATGATTCAAGCAAATGTTGCTAAACTAATGCTCTCTTAACTTTTTATCTATCCAAATTAGGCTTCCATGCTTGAAATAAGTTTATTTCAATCATGTAATCTTTAAAATTTAAAATGTCAGGAATGATGAAACTAAAGCATGCAATTTCATGCTTTTGATTGTTGTATTTGTCTAGTAAGTGCTGACTTAATGCTTTACAATGGTATGATTTGCTTCGATAATGAAAGTTTTAGTTGTTACGTCTTAGATATGGTAAAAGTAGAATTTACATATCATGCAGACTTTGTTTTTGAATATTTACAAAATAGCTTCTTCACATGATTTCCCTCTGGACCAGTCACCTTGAATACACTTTAGAATGTCTCTTATAAAATCATCTTCAAAATGTGTTTACCATAAGTTTATGTGGAAAAAGTCTTGTACAGTGGATTTTAATCCAAATGTTCGTAAAATGTTGTGTTTTGATTTCATGCTAAATTTTGGAAAAATTATTCATGTATATTTTTTTGTTCATTTTTGGAAAAATTTTTTCATGTATTTTTTTTTTGTTCATTAACAGAGCAAATACATAAAAAGGACAGTCTGTATCTTGAGGTTAGTGATCTAGCTGCACACAAAGTCAAGTACATACCAGTGCCAAGGTGAGTGTCAGGTGCATACTCCTCAAAACATATGTACCATAGAAATTGTTATGAAAGTCACAATGTTACTGTATCACAGTGTCCCTGCTTACATCCATTGAAAACAGAACCTACTGCCATTGTGTGTGATGCTCAGCATAAGCAATGAAGTAGGGAAAACAAACCAGTGAGCCACAACTGAAAAAAAAGGATGGGACCAGTACAACTTCAACCATTTAGTTAGGAAATGAGCCTTAAAACATCATCCGACTAACTTGCTAACCCAAAATGACCCTAAAGCGAGCATATGTGACATCATAATCTCACAAGGATACATATTCATTACTCCAAACTATCCAATTCTTTCAACCTACTTCTAGCTCCTTCCACAGATTTCTAAAACTCATCCTTGTTCAGAAGCAATTCTAGTTTATCTATTCAGGGCATACCCTGGAAGCATACAGGACCTTAATATGTAAATTAGAACACTCCCAGTGCATATTGTGTAATAAGAGCTACTGTACATGTCAAATTGGGCTTTTAGAAGTATTTATTTCTGTAAGGGGCCCTGTCAAAGCATGACATTTTTTTAATTTGATGTGGATCAAAGAATTGTACCAAGTGAGAATTCCTGTAGACCAATTGTAAAATTGAAGTTTGGGGTGATGAATGAATGTCATAATATTACTGTTACTTTTGGTGAGATGGTGGTTAAAGGTCATCTTAATTTATCAATGTAACTGTGTGTCATCACTCACTATCGTGGAGTCGTCAATACATTTGTTCACTATGGCATTCTGTTTGGGGTGATGAATCAATGACTACTTAAAAAAGTTTTTTTTTGTTTTTGTAACCTGCTTTTCAGCTTTCTCTTGTTATAGTTAGTAGTAGTAAGTAATTGTACATTAGAGATTTTGACTGGATATTATCATATTATTTTTTTCTATAGTGCACAAATCAACAACTATGGTCAAAACTGGTTAACTGCCCAACATACTTCTGTTCAGCTAGGGAAAACCCCCAGGGATTCAGTTGTTACAGTAGATGCAGGCGGAAGTGTTAGGGTATGGGAGACTGGACGCACACAGCTCTTAGATTCGTTACAAGAATGGCACAGTATGATTGGAGAAGATGGACGACCAGTTCAGGTAAGTGTTTCTTAGATGTAAAAATTAAAAACACATTTATTGATCACTTTAAGGGGACCAGCATTCTCCCCACTCTGTGAAGTCTGCTCAGTGGTCACTTAAAGGGGAAGGAGCATGATGGGGTTTTCCCCTCAGTTGATTAAGTCTGTTTCAGTGCCTGTTCCCCCTTAGCTTATTGTTATCCAAAATAAAAGAATTATGTTGCTCACTCACTATAGACTAAATCTTTCCTCCTCTCCATGTCTGCAACACTTTTGTTGTTACCAACATGGTTATAATGAACTTGCTAATACAAATGGGATCATGTTTTGTAAGGTTTCCTTTTACAGATTAAAATAACTCCAAGACATTACATAACTTGATAGCAATTAAGATTGGTTAGTGTGTTACTGAAGTGTCAAATATTGGTAAGTCTTGAAAGTAATATTACAATATTTTAATCTCAAAAAAATGATGATATTTGAATCCACTAAAGCCGGCCATGTTTCTCTGCTTTCATATCTGTTAATCCCATGTTGTACTATTGTGATATCTAACAGACGAAGGTAACAGTCATGTAGAATCTATTTGTCAATTTCTCTAAACAGAGACAGTTCCCTTCGTAGGAGAGCAAAAGAACCATTGACTTCTAGTTCATCGAAAGTTCTCATTTTAAGTAATGTTTTATGAAGAGTAGTCCTAATATTGTGCTACTGTATGCAAGGAGGGATATACCAACCATAGAAGAAGGTGGCACTTAAGATAATTCCAAAATCTCTCAGATTGAATTACACCAAAGACTTCAAAAAAGAAATGGAATCCATCTGCCATTGTTTGTGATACTCGGAGAAAACAATGGAGTAAAGGATCCAATTCGGAGACCCACAACCGCCAAAAAAGGCCATTGGTCCCACTAGATTAACCAGAAGGTTGGAAGCTGAAGAATAGACTCAAACAAATGAAAGCAAATCATAGAATTCATTGATGATTTAAATGGAGTTACGGATAATTTTTTAACTTTTTTCCCTTCACAACAGCTTACAATTGAAAAAGACAGTGATTCCATGGATTTCCCAGAGCCTAAGATGGGAAAAATTGACCCAACCAACCAGCCGCATGTAGGTGGGGGTATGTGGGCTGGGGGCACAGGTGAGACAGGTTTGGAAAATTTGTAAAACAGGATGAACATATACATTAATAGTTCAAGGTGTATATGAGTATTTTTCTGCTTTCATCATTTTTTTTATCATGGAGATGACACTCGTAAAGCACTACCAAAGTCCTAACTACACAAAAAAATTTATCAAAGATGTAAGAGTTCAGAAGATTTTCTGATTTCACGAAATAGTTAGTTTTGAGCAAAATTCTTGGTATAACTATTTTGCTACACAAAAAAGTTTGCCATGCAAGGAATGTTGGAATGGCCACTATCTGGACCATTTTTGAGTTATTTGTAATCATTTCACATAAATTTAGTTTTTAAGGTAGGTACATACTTGAAAAATGGAAAACAAAAGCAACACTTTGGACCGAAGCATTCTGATGGGTAGTTTTCTGAAAGTGGAACCCCCCTCTTAGACCCCACCCCTTGGCAGACAATCCTGGATAACAAAGTTTCAGTAAATTCACCTCTTTTTTTTCTTTTTATTTCTGATTTAGCAGTTTATTTTGTCACTCTTTCAGTAATCTGCCATAATTTTTCAGCTACTGAAGTATTTGAGGTTTAAATGTTAACATGATTCAACTGTATTTGTGTACAACTCATATCCCCTATTTTGTTTCCTTTTGTAATTTTAATGTTTATAGAATCTTGGAATACTACACATTTGTAGCTAAGCATTATAAAGAAGAGTGCAAACAATAGCCAATAACTCTATAAAAAAATAAATCACAATCACCTTTTTTGGACTAAGTTGTAATGAATTGGTTTCACAAAACATTTCATGTATCAGCTTAATGTCTTATCTATACTTACACTGGTTTAATGAAGTGGTCAAGAAGAGACATTCATAGCAATTATATCAGTTCCCAAACGGGAAACACTACAATACCAGTAGGGAAGCCTCTGTAGTTATCCACTGATGACAGTCTGTGTGATGTAATATACAACCAACTGCATGATCAAGTGGTTAGGGCATCTGACTTTGAATCGGGAAATCTAGAGTTTGACTGCTGGCCTGGTCATACTGAAGACTTGGTGCTCAGCATAAGCAGTGGAGTACGGAAAACAAACAAGTGAGCCATGTGGATAAAAAGCCAGTTGCGGGTCCAACTTGAACTAATTTGTTAGAAACTGAGGTGTTCAACTCCATGTAACTAACTCCAAAGGGGAAGCGCTATAATACTAGGTGTGTAGCTCCTGTAGATACTTCTAATGACAGCTTGTATGACATAACTTAGGGTAACTCATTAAAAGAGTAGATATGCTTTGATTATACATGCCTGATATGGCAATGGCCACCCATTGACCTAGGGACAGACAATGCAGCTTTGCAGGCTAGAAGATTGCAGTACTGTGGCTAAATTTAGGAAAACATTCAAATTACAATTTCATTTTATGTTTTGCAGGTGGTAGAGGAACAGCGGGCCTTGGAGGTATGGGTGGACCTTACCGGTTGGACGCTGGTCATGATGTGACCCAGGTCAGCCAGGTACAGAAAGACAGTGTCCCTGAGGAGGTGAGTTTCTTTCTACAAGATTTTTGGAAGATGTAATTGTGAGGATTTCTTGGTAGTTTATCAGTTATGGAATTTTGTGAGAATGCTGCATAGTGACACCCTTACCCTACAAATTAACTTTCAAATCTAACCTGACCTGTGATATACCAATTATTTTGGCCATATGGTTTTCTTACAATGACTTCTTTCTAGGGTGGCCATTCCCTGATGACAGAAAATTAGGAAACATTCCTTACCTTGGCATACTACCTAAGTGGATTGTCACCTTCAAAGAGTTACTGAGGGTATTAGTGTACCTTAGATTAAATTTTATTTACTCCTGAAGTTATTAAAAGCTTCCAAACTTGAACATGGAAACAAGTAGGGATGGTTTCATAAGTGACAATCTTAGAAATGGTTGAGGAAGTCCAAATGGTGAAATGAATATTTGTCATACTCATTTTTGTCCTGCAGGTTCTACGTGCAGCAAGGGAGGTAGCTAAGAAAGCCTTTCAAGATAGGTGAGTTTTTGGAGATGAGTGTTATATTTTTACAAGACACAGCTGTATGTAATCCAGATTTCCAGTACATTTATGGCATCAAGTGACTAGAACTGTAAGAGAACCCTGTAATGCTTATAGATGACAACTTGACTGGTGGCTATAAATAAACTTTGGTTTGTTTTGAAGGCCATTTCAGAAGCGAATATCAAAGATTGCTGTTGGATGGAAAACAAACCTTACCTTGGCACGGTTGGGGAGAGGGTTGTTAAGCATTATGCCCACAAAATGCTATCACCTTTGTCCACTATTCACGATTGTGCATCAGTTAAAGAAATTATATAGTTTTTGAACTCAGATGTAGCAAAGTTGCTGTGATCTCAAATTTGGAATCTTGTTGATTCTTAAGATCATCTCAGTTTGAAAAAGCTTTAGATTGATTTTAGATGAATAACTTTTAATAGTGTGACCCAACTGAGGATTTACTCCTGCCTCTAAATGTTTTAAACTTCATTCAATTGAGCATACTATTGGTCAGTGATAAATAAAATATTTAGGAATGTTATTTTCCACAAGTATTCTTTGATTATACGTAAATAAGGGCTCATCTAGAACATGGGTTCCCAAGTTTTTGTTTTCCTTTTTTTTGGCCTTTTGCCAAATTGTTTTTTCTAAGAGAAAACACCTCATACTGGTACAAATAATAAGAGTGTAATTAATTGAATGGTTTTCTTAAAACAAATTCATGGTTTCATTAAATCAGACATGCATGAAACCATTGTAATGCAGGTCATAGCAGCAAATAGAATCAAGGTCATCAGTTGAAAGCATAAGGTCTTTATAGTAAAAGCATTCTCTGATTTAAGTTTGAATAATATTATGATTTTTGTAGACTTAAAGAAATCCAGATGTCCGAGTTTGATGGAGAAGCATACAAGAAGATATCAGAGAGGGTTAGAAGACAAGTCAAAATGTTGAGAGTCACACTAGACTCCTTGCAGGTAATAATTAAATACTGTTACTGTTAAATTTGTGTTTTTTTCACATCTTAAAAGGAAACATTTGTAGCTTTCAGTGAGGAAGTAATATCTTCACTGAAGTAGTTATAAAATTATTGAAACTTTTTTTTTTTTTTATTTTCTTTTTTTGTATTTCACTTTCACACGGATATCAATTGATGTGATGTTGTTCATCTACAAACATTGATTACTGTATTTTTAAATTTTAAGAATAAAGTTGTAAATTCATGAACATCTGATTTTAAGATTGGTGGTCACATACCATGCATGATTCTGTACCATTATCATGGATTATATCAAACTAACATATTACAGCAAGGCAGGGATCATTTTGTATGGTATGTACAAGCTATGCTGCTCAGTTACTGCAGCATTAGGACTCATCCAGCTTTTGAGTCAAGTTTTGACCAAATTTTATTGAGATAGATGTAAAGTGTCATACAAAACAGATACTGAATGTTTTTCATTGGTATGAATTGTCTTATGAATTGAAAGAGTTAATGTTCTCTTCATTTATGGTTAGTCTCGTTGATTAGAGCATACAATCTTTCAACTTATGAAATTATTCATACTATTGCACTCGTAATATTCATATTCAGTACATGAATAATCATCAGATGAGGTAGGTCATAAGGCCAAAAAATTGGGTAGATCAAAGTGCCAGATTGTCAAAACTTAACCTGTATGTTTTTTTGTATATATATTTCCACATTATGTACAGTCTTATGATACAATAAGGACATTTATTTTGTGAGAGAGGTCTGAGAAAAGCTCAAAAGCTTGTACAAGCAGACCCTAAAAGGTACCATAGGGGTACAAAAGAAAAGAGACAGACAGAAGGGTTACTTAGAAAGAATAGGAAGAAGATGGAGATGATAAAGAAGAAGAAGGAAAAAAATAGAGGAGTATTTAGCACAACACTACAAGGCATATAACACTGTCACATTAATTTCATCAAAAACTGTGTTATGCAGATAGTCCTTAAGCACTTCACAAAGTCATGGGTTGATGAGGAAAGTTTTAATGTGGGTGGGAGACCATTCCGAAGAGTAGCACCAGTGAATAAAAGAAACTTACTGTAACTTAAGGTTTTTGCTTTAGGAAAATAAATAAAAGTATGGATTAGAAAATATAACTTTGCTTTATTAACATGAATAAAAGCATTCCCTTAAATTGAATTTCCAATTCTAAACCTATTTTGCTTCTAATGAGGGATGTAGTCAGGAAAATTTGAGTGTCAGGTAATTGTCTGGGAAAAGTACCTCACCCCACCGCATGCAATCTGCCCCATTTTTCAGCCATTAATTTTCCTTTTTAACTTCATATTACTTTACATTGTGAATTTGGGGCTAATTTTAGGTCTCATTAGGCAGATTTGTGGTGGGTGGGGAGAGGTGTATTTTCCCGGAGTACTGTGTGGTAATTTGGAGTACTGGGCGTCACTGCCCAGCACCACCCACTGTAGCTACATCCCTGCTACAAATGCTACAGACAATCAACATCCTCTCATGCATATGCACCTGTCACCTGTTTGGGTATTTTTCTTCCAATAGGCCAAGGGCAAGGAGAGACAGTGGTTGAAGAACCAATCAGCAGGTGACCTTGATGATCTGAAATTGATTGAAGGTTTGACGGGAGAAAAATCAATCTATAAAAGGAGAGGAGAGAAAGAACCTGAAGTAAGATTTAAGATGATTTTCAAGTTGATAAATTTGGGGCACTGTTACACCACTCGGACCAATCATGGATGTTTCAGATTTATTACCATTTCTTTGCTAAGGTAGTGTAGACTTTTCTCCTGGACTTTCGAAATTGAAAATATAAACATTCTTTATATATTAGAGAGTAAACTCCTGACTAAGTGATTAAATAGGCCTTAGTATGTCACATGGCATTATTTTGGAGAAGTGCACGAAAGAATGTGGCATGCGTGTCATAGGCTGCCACGCACATGTTGTAGACATATCCACATATTTGATTGGTTGATAAATCAGGTGTCATGTGCTCAAAGTCTGTTGTAGAGAGAGAAGCATTCTGACCTTAAGTGAACTTGAAGCAAGCAGGAAATACATCTTCTCACACATAAAATGCAGGAATTAAACATATTTTAAAGCATTATGTTATAATGAAACTCATTAGCTGGCTACCTTTATGTTTTACATAGTCAGGTTGTCACAGAAAGAAATTCATTGTATTGTTGTTCATGAATAAATGCTCACTCTAACTTTGAAATTAGATGTGATGCCACTTCATCATTCTTGAAAATGGATAATTTTGAGGGGAATAAAGCCACTGACTAGATTTATCAGTCAAACTTGACTAGTTTAGCATCCTGTTTTCCTTATGTGCTATTTTGATGAAAAATAAATTGTGTAATATTTTCTTGTAAAACATTTTTCTTTTTGGTTTTTTGCCATTAATGTTACTGTATTATGTCTTCCTTTGTTTCTTGGCTAATTTCTCAAAAAAAGCAGTCATTCTATCACAACAGTAGTTTTTGATATACTATAAACATGTACCATTATAGTATAATGTGTGCATAAATTGTAGCTGGCATCAGAGGGTGTCAAAAAAATTAACCAGAAAATTCCATTTTAATTATTCAGTGTACTTGATTATAGTCATGTTTGATGCAGTCATTTCAATGTGTAAGTTCAGCTAGGTTCTACCCGGTTTATTTTAATGAAATCTTCCCTATGATTTTCATTTTTTTTGGTATTTGCTAGATGGGTAGTCCTCAAGAGAAACCCAAGAGATTGCGATTAGTTGTTGATGTCAGTGGTAGCATGTACAGATTCAATGGCTACGATGGTCGACTTGACCGCACCTTGGAAGCCATTTTGATGGTCATGGAGTCATTTGAAGGTTATGAGAAAAAGTTTGTGGTAAGTTTGCATAAAGCTTTTTGTTTACCTCAGGTTTCAGACTTTTCACTGTTTTTCTACTTCCAGTTTCTTGTTTCAACGAGACTTGGAACATAAGCCCTCCTGCTGTTATATTTGTGAGCAAGTGTGTGCATGAGATTCCAGGCTTGTAAACATGACACCTTTATTTAAGAATGGTGGATGTTTGTTAGCAGTACGTGAAATCATCGTATTTAATACAACAACTGTGATACAGGGGGGGGGGAGGGAAGACAAAATTTTGGAAATTCAATACTCGGAAAGTTCTGTGCACTTTCTGCCACAATTTAAAAAAAATGCCATGGCCAAGCTTAAAACCAATTGATTTGAAACTGAGCTGTAAAACTTCATGGAACTAACTAATTTATTTACCTTAAACAACTGACTAGACAATTCCTTTCCCGACTAATTCCATCTGGTTAATTCTCCCTGGGCAACTTGCTGGACACTTCCCCAGGACTAGTCCCACCCAGAATAATATCAAATATCTTGATGGGGGCATCATGTCTCATGGTGACTATTATGGGTGGAAATGACCTATGAGAAATTGGAAGGCTTGGAAATTATCTGCAATGAAATTCATCCAGAGGTTGCTCAGTCACAGTTTAAAAAAAACTGATAAATGCAAAAAGTTATTTAGGACATTGGTAATTGCTACTTCTGATGAGCTAGTAGTCTTGCACACAATGCGAAACTTCATCAAGCATATCAATGCTGGCATGTAATTTATAGTCATGATAAAATTATTCCTATGAAAAGCAGTATTCCTTGGATTGGTTCATTTTTCAAAGCTTCTTCTTGTGGCTTGTTTCTATTTTAAACATTTTTGTGCTTGTACCAAAAACAATAAAACAATACCAGCTGGTATTGTTTTATTGTTTTTGGTACAAGCACGAAAATGTTTAAAATAGAAACAAAAATCTGAGAAAAGGAAGGAAAGGCCTTTTCAAGTAAAAGTTACAGTATACCTCAAATCTAGAATTATAAAAATTATTATTTTAAAGGTTGCAAATTGAATCTTATTCATCCAACTTCCATTGTCATAGCTCATTTCATTGGCGAGATATTAAATTTTGAAATTTACTCACCTAAAGCAAAATAGATCATTGTGCAATGATTTGTTCCTTTTTTCATGCTTTGTAGTAAATAGTTTTGAAATTTTAGACTTGAGGTATGCTTTAAGAAAGGAAAGGCTGGGAAACATTAAATTTCATTTGAGAAGTGAAAATTTTATATCATGCAAATGTCTTTTGGACTTTATTTTTCTTTGCCGATGAAATCTGTTGATGAAACAATGGATATGCCATTGCATACAAACTTATTGCGAGGGTTTGCTTCCCTTAGTCTTTGGTATGACATGACCAGGTTTAAAACTCCAGACCTGTATGAGAACTCTATACTCATATCAAAAGACATGATTACTTTGTTTAGTCATAGCAAAGGTGAAACCTGATTATGCTAAATAGTTTAACTTTCCTTGATGTGTTATTTTTCATTGTTACTACGTATTCTCGTTGCCTACTCTTGGCCTGACCTGCCAATAGCAACTTAGGGGAGAAGAAGGATCAGGCCACCTTCTTGATTCATTGGGGGAGGGGGGAAGGGGGGAGGGCCCCCTTTTGGACCAGTACAGCTTTTCATGTGTCATGCATGGGTGACTTTCAACAATAAAGGAGTTCATGAGTCAAGGTTAGATCCATTTCTGCTAGGAAGTTTAGCTGCACATAGCCAAGAGGAGCTGTTGTGGATGGAGTTTCTCTAAATTCTGGGTAATGGGCAATTTGCCAAATGTGAATGGTAAATTAAAAAGGTAAAATTTGGAAGAGGATGTACTGTTAAAGTTTTTCATGTGTGATGTTTACCTTCCACTTTTCTCAAGTAAAAAGAACATTATGTCAACTTTTTTTCTACTTTAGGAAGTTAAATGTTATGTTTTATATTCCATGTGTACATTTGTTTAGTATATATCCTGTTTTTCTTTCCTCTTTCCAGTATGAGATTGTGGGTCATTCTGGTGAGGACTATGAGTCAGAGTTTGTTAAAGCTGACAAGCCCCCATCAAATAACAAACAAAGACTGGATACTTTAAAGGTGAGCTTTCAGGGAAAGGTGTCATTTCTTGAGTTCAAAATGATGAATCATGTACTTTAATAACGAGTGAACAAAAATTGTAATGGACAGAATAGCCCAAGTTAAATGTGGAATTCAAATTACATAATATTTGAATTGTGTTGGAAGAAAAAGTTTTAAATGTAGTAGGTATATGTTATTCCCTCACACTAACGTGTGGATGCATTGTAATTTATTACTTTAATATCTACCACAGGATGAAAACACTGAATAAAAGAAGATGAAAAAAATATAATGTGGAGGGCTTAGACTACCTGCACATAACTTAGCAAGACACCACTTGACTCTACTGCCATGTTTCTAGTGACTGTAAAGTGTGCATGGTTTTGAACTGCGATTCTCATTTCAAGACCATATTTGTGTTATATGACCATTATGCACGGAAAATGAATAGGTTTTTTTTCCCCAACTGTAGTTGGAGTGGGATAATTGGAGCAATTTGACCAATCAATTTAATCAGTGATTGTGTAAAGTGTATAAAGAGGAGTGTCATTTACCATTGTGCAACCCTTTTGAAATGGGTTTACCACTCATGCATTGTTCAATGATCAATCATGAGAACGTGCCAACTTCAAGAAACAAGTAGTTTACACCTGTTTTGTTGAGTTGGATCATGCAAACTTGTGTAGTGTGCAGCTTGCTTAATAGCTGAACCATATTAGCTGAATTATAATACTTTATTTGTAATATTTGTGATATTATTAGTTTTGAATGGCAATTGTTTTTTTTACAATAAGGGACCATGCCTGTGGGAGAAGCCTATAGATAGGTCTTACAATTTAAAACTTAAAGTATGATGCCAGCACTTAAAATTGAAACTGGCTTCTTTTGAAAGGCTAGTTCATATGTAAAAATGGTAGCTTGCTCTTGGATGAAAAACTCGACTCACTTTGTCCTAGTCATGCAGGAATCAAATCCTGAACCTTCCTGTTGCTAGGCGGTTATTATTTCAAATGAAAGCACTTCTATCATTTTAATCAGGACAAACTTTTCTTCCCACAATTCATCTTCACTCGCAGACAATGCAAGCCCATGCTCAATTCTGTATGAGTGGTGATATGACACTAGAGGCCACAAAGCATGCCATCACTGACATAACAAAGGAGGAAGCTGACGAATACTTTGTTATTGTTCTCAGTGATGCTAACCTAGATCGGTATGGAATCAGACCCACACAATTTTCACGTGAACTAACAGCAGACGAGGAAGTTAACGCCTACGCTATTTTCATTGGTTCCTTGGGAGATCAGGCCGAGAGGTTTGTACATTATCTTTGCCTTAAAGGAGCAGAGTTTGTTTTAACAAGTTTTCCATGTTTTAAGTTTTGCACCACAGTCATATATAGAGTTAAAATTTAAAAAAAAAATGATTGGTCATCATGATCTGACGTTGTGATTGGCCACCATATGCATGACACTGTCTAGTCTTGCATCTGTGTGGAATTTTGTTACACAAACAAAATTACAAAGTTCTCATTCAACAGTATTACACAGAATTAATGTTTCTTCTCACTTGAAATACCTCTTGAATGTCTGTTGATTCTGGTGAATAATCTGGTAAAAAAGGGAAAACAAAGTGCTAGGACTAAAGGGTAATATTGGCTGTCAAATTCTGATGGCCTCTTTAATGAATATTAATAGTTCTCTGTTCGTAAGACCTGGAAGGAAGTTTATGTGAATAATATGTACTTAAATTTATCGGTGAAAAATAGCATAAATGAAGTTTTATTTGGGTGTAAGCTTGGCCTAGAGATTATAGTTCTGTTAGAACAGCATGTCGAACTTTCAAGAATAACTGTGAAAATTTTATTTATCTTTTGCTTCTTTTTCTTTTTTTTTTTTTTTACAGATTGGTGAAAAATCTGCCAGCAGGTCGAGCTTTTGTTTGTTTGGACAACAGGAATATACCACAGATCATGCAACAAATTTTCACCTCTACAATGCTGTCCACCAAATAAATAAATAAATCACTTGTCTCTCCTCAGGCTTCATCATTTAAAACAGTAAAACTCCTTCTCTTTGTTTCTGTGTATCCAAATTGGCCATGAAAAATTTTAACATACATTGTTTAACATGAAAAGAGAGTTGCCATGAATATTAAAGTTTATCTCTTTAAGAACAGGAAAAATTTGGAATGATTCATTTTATGTGAAACATTTCCTCTCACCCTTGTACCTTATTGAGGATGTTATGTATTCAGTCTAGGCATTATGTCTTAAAATGTGTCATGAAGAAAATTAAAACCTTGGAAAAAACCAGCACCATTTAAGATGAGAAGTACCAGTTTGTTATAGCATTGAACCAATATTGCAAGTAGCCAATTTTTCAGATGCTAATATTCCAGTTTTTAAAATCGGCAATACAGGTGTGAATCAAAGCATTTTGTGTACTAGCCAAAGGCTACAGGGCACCACAGCTTCATCTTTAACCGTGTGTGAGTACAACACTATACTTGTCCCTAATTGTGAGTTTGATTTCATACTCACTGCAAGAGTGGTATATAGGTGATGTAATTAAGGTATTTGCTACTGATAGATGTTGCCAGTTTTACTAATCCATAATTTGTGTCAGAATTGTGCCTTCAGCAGATGATTCATAAAAAATAGTTTTATCAATATCTAGGAATGGAAATTTACATGATTACAAAAGAGCGCTTAAATTTCTGAGGTCACGCAAGAATACAAAATACGTGTAAGTTGTTGACACAGTATTCAGAAAAGTACCAAATTCACCTCAGTGTTCCATAATAGACCTTGTGCATATGATGTCACAAAGCGGAAAGTACGCCCTGCTTTGGGGGCAAAACAAACCAACACTGAAAAATTCACACAGCTGATTTGTCAATCAGTCAAATGTGCATATTGTCTGCTACACATGCAGGGTGAATTCTTATGCTTGCGGCCATGTGTTCCATTGTTTTGCCTCCAAGGATGACGTCAGTGTGTCATAAATGCATAAGGTTTATATCTAACCCAACACCTCAATGTTCTGAAATTATTGCATGCATACATACATGGCTATGAGTGCTAGATCTATCATTTTGCTTTCATGTGACAGAAATCTTATAGCCCTAACCTAATCCTAACTTCCTGACTCTTTCTCCTAACTTGTCTGGAGAGCTCTGGACATAGATACGTTGGAACAAAGAAACATAACAGAATTCAACTTTGTGTATGTACATGACATGTATTCAACATTACCTACTCTTACCCAATCTTTCAATAGCAACTCGGGTAAAAGGATCAGGCCACCTTATTGATTTGTCAGTGCATGGCCCTTCCTATTGGCCCTAGACAGCTTTTCAGTCTGTCATGCATGGGTAACTTTCAACAGTACAAAATTTCAGGACTGAAGATGAGGTTCATATCAGCTGGGAGTCAGTGTTGTAACAAGTCACAACTCGAGTCACTTCCTCTCAGAATGATAGTTACTCGTTAGAATTCAGGAGTAATTGATAGTGACTCGATAGGATACAGGAGTACTTTTCCCCATTGAAATAGTACAGTGACTCGAGTCAATGACTCGACTCAAGTCACTTAAAAGTTTGAAAACCTGTGACTCGAGTCACTAATCTAGTGACTTGATTACAACACTGCTGGGAGTTGAGCTGCACAGATCAGTTGAGGTTGGACCTTTTTTTAAATGGGCATTTCCTATTATGTAAAACAAAAATTTTATGTACTAATTTTATTTTGCTGGATTACTTTAAATTATCTCCTTTTAACAAATTTTACCTCTAAGTACTCTGGGCAGTAAAATTCTCTTAGCCACCATCAGGTTGAATTTAAATTTCTTATTGTTGATGTCTCGTTATAGAGATTGAGGTGTGGCAGTATTTTAACTGATCAGAAGAGATTGTGCTACTCATGAAATATTTTTTAAGTCTTGCAGTGCAAGAATTTCTCAGTTCCTGTAAGCACAGATGTAAAGCTTTGAAATGTTTAGAGTATTAGACCAAGATTGAGAAAACCTGGGGATGAGGTGGGGGAATAGTGACTTGCCCTCCCCCTTCCTATTCTTTAAAATTGCTCAACTTCTGAACATGATACCGCTTGTAAGCAATGTTTGCACATGGTAAAGAGTGAGGATGATCCATGAATGGCTCCATAGAGCTTTTTCCAAATAGCATTTGCAAAGGATTATGGGATAGATTTTTGGTACAAGGTTTTGTCAATGTCATTTTACTGTGACCAAATATGGCGCAGGCCAAAACCCTATCCCACAAGTCTTTGTAATTGCTATTTGGTAAAGGGTCTATAGGTGGCACTTACAGGAAAATTGAAAAAAGGGTATATCAGTCCTAAAACATTGGTTGAGACTCTATTTGTGGCTTTATTATGTGTCTTAACAGTGAAAGTAAAGTGAAAGGAGATAATTGGGCCAGCTCTGCGGCCTATACTGACCAACAAAATATGCATTTATTAATGTTTACGGTGTTGATGCCACAGAATGTTACGTAACACTAAACCAATGGGGGCCAGTGTGGGCCTGAGTTAGGGTTTTTGTTAGGGTTGAGGTCATTGTTAGGGGTTTAGGTTAGAGTTAGGGTTAATTTATTGCTCCTAACATTCTGTGACACCTTCACACTCTAAACATTGTCATTCAGTGCGTGATTCCATACATATGAGTGAAAAAAAACACCAATATTTTTACTAATTGGTGAAAAATAAGGAAATAAGTGAGAAACTTTGTATTTCAAAAAAATATTTACTTTTATGTCATACATTGTTGAATTATGGAAATATTGTTGTTACAAATGCATCATATTGCATCATATTGTGAAGAAATGTGCCGGAAAGATAACATAATTATAAAATATACGTCCTATGCTCTGAATTTCGTTAGGTGTTGTTTCTCTGTTCACTATGTGCTTAAATCGGTTTGTTTCAGTAATATTCCACATTTGAAAGAACTGTTAAAGGGAGTCCACTTCCCCTTCTTTTTCTAGACCTTGAGAAAGTACTGGGAAATAGTCAGGGGGGGGGGGGGCAATACACCAAAATTGCCTGCAGGTGCCCTTTTAGGTTTTCCCTACTTGCTCTAACATGCCTGCTGTGGGCCATTAACTCCTAAAACCTTTTCCTGACCTAAATCTCAAGCTCTGCCACTGGAAAAAGTCTAGAAGTATTGAGCCATATTACATGTAGAAACTTACAACCAAAACATTCTTGCCTTGGAATCAGGTCCTCTTGCCTGCAAGAGGGACCCCCTCAAGAGGACCCTCTGGATCCCAGGCCCCTTTCTCCCTGACTCTCTATTGTGATTTTCTCTTCTGTTGCCTACGAATAGTAGCTCCCTCCATCCAGGGAGGTATTTGTTCTGAAACTCACGCTGAGGAGGAGAGTCCGAGGCATTTAGACACAATTCATAAAGTTTCATGAATCCATTCAAGCAGGTTCTGTGAATCCTGAAATTGTAGACGAATCCGAATGGTCAAGTGATTGTATGATTTAGACGAGCATAACTGGGTTTCATCAGCTTTATAATTTTTCAAATTCTTTGCTTCACTCTATCATGGATGGTTGTACACTTAAACACTCCTTCATTCCGTAAATTTCACTGAATATGAGGGTTTATATAGAAAACAAAATTAAGACGACTGTACCCCACTAATGGCCGCAATCACTTGCTGCCGTGGTTTGTCTATTCTAAAATGTATTCTGGATTGAAAGAGTTTGTAACATTTTATGGGATTTTATGTTTGATAGACAGCCATAAATGGCATTTCCTGGTCTTATAACTATAATCTAAGTGGTCGTTATTTTAAGCTTTCGTTTTTAAGGGAGCATATCCCCATTAATTTCCCCATTGACTTACACACTAAATCCAAAAAGTAAACGGGCCTCTAAAAGCTTGTCGAAGTTTTCGCCAGGGTCAAGCTACCCCTCATATGAAAGCTGACAAGTTGGCCATTCATGGCACTTTCAATTTACCATATCATGACCGTGAAGATTTTTTGCTATTTCACCTCAAAGTTCAAACCACCTTTTCCGAGCCTTGTTTTTCACTAAAATCTCGGTATGCCTCCGCCAGCTTCTAAGGCCCATAATTTCCACAAAATTGCTTTAATTGAGCCAATTTTTTCACAAATGGTACTTCATTTAATATACTTTCCAAAAAAAATTACAGAAAACCCCAGCTCATTCCATAACATATCAAAAAAGTGCTCCTTTTAGGGACTCTATCTGAGGGCGAACAAATGGACGCATTAATACACCTTGTAATTGGGATATGCTCCCTTAATAAGACGTCCAACCTAGCGGAACTGAGGACATCAGAAGGATCAGATAATTACCATATACCATTTTTCGGGTGAAAGTGTGCACACCTGGTACACCACTAAATCCTCTCGTTTATC
This sequence comes from Holothuria scabra, assembly GCA_037179385.1. Taxonomy (NCBI): domain Eukaryota; kingdom Metazoa; phylum Echinodermata; class Holothuroidea; order Aspidochirotida; family Holothuriidae; genus Holothuria; species Holothuria scabra. Next base: position 26,729,752 of record CM074190.1, on the reverse strand, counting down.
CATGTAATGGAGCAACTGAAAACATTCCACAACTTTTCTTGTAACTTTCTTCGGAACATTTTATCATTTCGGAAAAACTATTGGTAAGACTGTTTAGTGAGGCTGGGGGAAATTGCTTTTTCATAAGCTGCGGGTCGAATTTGTCACAAACTAATTTTTGTAACTTTCGATATCATTTTCAAAATTTCAAGGAAGCTTTGCAATGTATTTTTTGGACTGTTTTGCCCTGCAAATTTTATATTGTAATCCTCCCAAATTCACATTTTTGCAAAATGGGAGTGAACCATTCGTCCCCTTGGGCCCCCTCCCTTCTGGAGTTACGCCCTTGCTTGAACTGATATATCTCCAGCATTTGCAATTTTCATCGATGCACTATTGGGTGGTACATTGCCAATAAACAGAAACATAAAGTTCCGGGAACGAATTATTCTCACGTTTATATTTCTCTTGAGTTTCCATTTCCACCTTCTATTATCAGGAAATATTCGTATTCAACTTGCGGCTGCCAGAAATATATCCCGGTAGGCCTAAAAATTGTCTAATCGAGAGTTCCTCGGGCATGAAACATTCAAGTCTAAAAGGTGTCAATTTGGGACATGCAGTAGTAATTCACTTGAAGTGCTATTGCTGCAATTTAGAAGAGTGCCTCATGGAAACAGTGTCACTGGTGGGTTAGATTAGATGCATGGAGTTTTACGGCCCAGTTTGGTTTAAGATTGGTTTAAGTCGAGCCGGCCACGGCCTTTTTTCCAATTGTGGCTCACTGGCTTGTTTTCCTTACTCCTTTATACTGAGCACCAAGCCCAACGGAAGTTGGTTCCGTTTTGAAAACCTTTGGTGTAACCCGGCCAGGACTCGAACTCCCGACCTCCCGACTGCAAGTCTGATGCTCTAATCACCGGACCATGCAATCGGTTACTGCATGGTAGGAGACGCCGCGGGAACCGCCGGTCACGTTCTCCCCGGGCTCATAGCCATGTGGGGGAACGTGCCTTTTCCCCTTCTCTCAAATTGAAAGATCTTGGACTTAGGAATGAAACTAACTATTACCTTAATAAACCATCCCAACTAAATCTGTCAGACTAATCCCGTCACGGTTGAAAATCTTGCACGATTTTGCATCTAGACGAAAGAAGCAGTTTCCTCAATGATGCGAATTCCCCTCCCGCAAGCACACGAATCTTCCTGATGCTCCCCGCACATTCATAGGTCGGGTCTGAAGGTCTGCTCCCAGTCAGCTCTTAAAGTTGCCAGTCCTGGTTCCCCAGCTTCTCCGGCTCATGCTTATTACCATAGGCGTAAGAAGCGGGGGGGGGGGGCGGGGCCAGTAAAAGATAAGGGGCGGAAGCATGTTTCCGCCCCCACTTGAGGGTTGGAGAGCCCCCTTTTTCATTTTTCCAATTCACCCCCCCCCCCCCCCCAAAAAAAAAATCCGGCGCCCTTCGCGCGCCGCAGAATGCAATGTGAAATGCATTAGTTCTCCCTCATAAATCAGTTTGGTAAACTTTTCCGAGCTTTGGAAATGATAAAATCGGATATTTACCATGACACCACACCATCAAGAGACACCGGCAGCTATATTGTTATTTTTGTAAACTGTCTTTCATAGAATTCTAAATTTTCTTCAATGAGAGCTCTTGATTTTGTAATATTTTGTCCAAAAAGAACAACAAAGTTTGGGAAAGTACAGATTCTTCAGCAATCCCCCAACTCTTTAAATTACCTACAGGAAACCCAGAATCCAAAGCTTTCTGCAAAACAAGCTCCATATCCTATATTTGTTTTCAGTTAAAAGGGCAAAAATTGCGGCGCACTTTGCCCGCCGCAGTACGTCCCCAGTACAGTGGTGTTCACACTTGACAGAACAATCGGAAAACTATGCTACTACTGACATGCCCGAGACATGACATTTCCAGCTTTTAATTTTTAAATGTTTTGTCTAAAAAAGGCAACAAAGATTCGTAAGGTTTTTGAGTGTCGCCGAAAAGCCTCAATCTGCACTCCTTAGATAACACTATAACAACGATCATTAGTCGATATGTTTTCTCATATATATGCTAAAGGGAAAGCAGACTCTTCGATAGTCGATCCCTCAAATATTCAAATTCCCGTAAACCCTGAATCCAGTTTATTTCCTGCAATACAATCTCCATATTTACAAATGTATAAAAAGACCCAAATTTTCGGCGTGCTCAGCAAATTACGTTCTTAGCACATTGAGTAGTGTTCAATTTCTTTTTTAAATAAAAATTGTTCTTGCTCGTAGAAAAGCAAAAACAGTTAGGTCAATGTGGTAGGGTGAGGTGCATGGTCCAAAATTGTTCCCCCCCCCCCCAAATCTCATATTGCTTCCTTCGCCACTGCTAATTACCTTGGACTGGAGGAGGGTATGAGCGGATAGGCAGAATATGTCAGTGAACAAAAATTGTGAAGATAGTTGGAGAAAATTAGCTATTTCCGACAAAAAAATAAAAGAAAAACATTTCTACTATAATTTCGTTAATAACTGCCATGCTTTTATGCCCTGACGACTCAGCAGCGTAACCCGGGGCGGTGGCGAGAACCCCGGTCAAACGCCTTCCAAGGCTTGGATCCTTTGCTTCATGATATTCAGTTATTGCTATTCGCGTCAGGATGTCCCCTACAGGGGTCTAGCAACTCGAAGCCCCTACAAAGGTTACACTTGACAGAGCGGACGGGACAGAGACGAGTTGCGACTCGCGAAGCGCATGGATATTTTGACTTTTTATCTCATATCTGGAAATAAAAAGTCTATTGGAGAAAAGATGTTGAAATTCTTCAAGGAAAATGTCAAATTGGTTTATTTGTCGAAAAAAATGAAAAAATGGAGGTTTTACTTAAAGGGCCAATCCTCTCACCCCAAACTACACTTCTAGTATAGGGTAACAGAAACTCTCAATTTGGCTCAGCTTTGTGATTGACTGCTAATTCAAACAATGCAGAAGACCCAGGCTTTTATTACACAGCATGAACTGTTCTGAGAGTGTTTTGATTATACACATTGAGCTTTTCAATACTCACCCTGAAGCAATAAACTGAGATTGTGTTTGGATGAGGGTGAATTTTAGACAATTTTGGCGGGAGGGGCTAAATTTAGAATGTTAGGAGAATTGGTACTGTTTGGGATGAGAAAACTGGGCCTTAAAAGAACCTGCTCGTACCATTAGCAAAATCGAGATTGTGAAAACGAATGACCTCTAGCTTTATGACTAAAGGTTCTCCCTCGGTTTTTTTTAAATGTTTGAAAACAAAAGGCTTGTATTGTACCTGTCAGTTTATCAGTCAAAAAAAAAAAAAAAATGGGCTTTTTAGGTAGGGAAAACGAATTGTTGAAGAATATGCCTTCAGAAGGGAAATTAATTGGAAATTTTGGCGAGTGAAGTTCGTTTTTACGTGTGTTACCTTTGTATGGTGCGAGGTATATGACGAAATTGGACCAATATCAGGAAATATCTGGAGCTCTATTTTAGAGGAAGAAGGTGATTACAAAATTCATGGTACCCTTTACTGCATGACCGTACGGGACGGGAAGAGGAGCGCGAGCCCCATTGGCCAAAATCTTGCTAAATCTGGCAGACTTCGGTACCTCAGTCCGGCGAGGATTAGCCTGGCCCTGTTTGGGGAGGCTGGAGTCGGCGGGGCAAAAAGTCACTGTCCCCGGAGGGAACAGTCCCGTACGCCCATGCGTCGTAACGGCTTTTCAAAGAAAGTGGGGATTTTGTTCAATGTGAAAGGTTGGAGAGCCTCGAACTGGAGACCATACCGCGTTCCACTAACTCAAATACAACAATCGCAATTGCTTTATACCCGTATAAGGAGTGTTGAGTTCTAGCTGATTGGCAGTTGGCACTAAATACCGGATTAATCAGATAACGTTGGGTAAGAACAACTCCTTTATTGTGAGCGTTTCTCTTGCTGATGTCGTAGGCCTACTCATGACTTATTACCCCCCATTTCAATTTACTTCCAGAATGGTTAGCTTGAAGGCAGCATACAAGGCAATATTTGGCATCAAGTGCTATATTCTGTTACCCCACCATGACTGTTCCTTGTTTTAAATAATTTACAAAGTATTGGTACATTTTATCTGGAAGAACTTTTTTCCTGATCAATTTGAAATTTGCTATGTTTTTTTCTTCCTTTTTTGAAGTTAAATTTTATTGGAAATGCAAGGATGAAAGCTCAAATAATGCCTGCAGGCTCCATTATACTTATTACCGGGCAGGCTAGGCTCGTAGTCAAACAAGCCCCAAAGAAGGCCAAAGCCTTTCCGGGGGGCAAAATGTTTTAAAGGGGCCAAATGTGTACACATGTATTAAGTCAATGCTAAACTTCAAAGTCTCGGGGGACAAAAAATTTAGGGGGAGCTTTGCCTCATATCCCTCTTGGCTACGTTCCTGCTAATCACAAAGCTGGACAACTCTATATCCGTTTGTCAGGAGGGGTCTCGATATTTCATGATTTTCTGTAGTCTCTGGGGCAAGATACCACTCACCACCCCCCTTCCCTCAAAAAAGCATATTTTTTACAAGACATCCACTGTCTCTCAATGAAAACTTCCTGCGGTTTGGCAAAAGTGGTGTTATAGAGTACCGACCGGTCAGTAGCATATAGCCAGGATTGCGTCTTGGGAGGGGGTTGGGGCACGACATGTGGGAAAAGTCTAGGGGAGAGAGAGAAAAAACGGCTATTTTTTGTGTTTTTTGTAATTATTTTTATTATTATTTTTTTCTTTCTGAGGGTTGGGTTATGGGGGTTTCCTGACCCCTCCCCCGTGGCTACGCCACTAGTATCAATGCCTTACATCCCCTTTCCTTTCAGCATTTTGTCAAATGCAATAAAAGTCAGCTTGACGAAAAAGGTGGAGACCTGTTCAATTGGCAGCATATTCAAAAAAAAAAAAAAAATTGGATGTAGGGCGTTCTTTTCAATGGGATTCCAGCATTAAGTTGAGGGCGCAACTTCGAATTTCGCTTGAACAAAACTTTGCACTTCAGCGCTGGGAGTTATTTCCGGCTAAGTAGGCTATGCAGTGGGTACGGTAAGTAAATAGTACAGTACACACTATATATGGACCTACGGCCGAATACTGCGAGACCTAACGTAAGATTTGTAACTTCAGTTGTAGTCAAAGGACGCCAGTATGTGTCAATTTGTGTTATTCTCTGAACAGAGTCATCCATTCTAAATTACGCAGGTAAGTTAGACCTCTACTCGTCAAGATGGATTCTTATAATTTGAATTGCAACAACTAGTAAGACCTACAAATTTGTGTATGGGTGGACCAGTAATCATTGCACTTTGCACTTAGCCTAGGCCTAGGCCTAACGTTAGGCTATGTAAATTGTGATTGTTAGGCTACACCTTTAACATAGCCTAGGCCTAAGTTAGGCTTAACCTTGTTACTGTTTGTTAGTGCAAATTTTCATGTAGGCCTAGGCGTAGTTGTGATATAACTAATGGGGCTAACGTGGGGCTGTTGTCCAATTGTGAAGGATGGGATACGTTGTACATAAAAAAGGCACGGTCTGGCATTGGGCCGGAACGAGGTTTTCCTTAGCTCTCGACTCTCGCCGACCACTCAGTCAAGATGGTAACAAATTAGGCCTAGGCCTAGGCCTAACGTTAGGCCTAAAGAAACTAACCAAAGCCTAATGTAGGAAGCCCAATGTTAGGCCTCAGCCTAGGCCCAGGCAGGGGTGGCGCCAGCGGGGGGCCATGGCCCCCCCCGTCGGGGAACACTGGCCCCCCCCCGTCGGGGAAGGTCGGCGGTTTCGTCGGGGAGGCCTAAAATAAGAAAAAAGGAAAAAAAGAAAAAAAAAACCTACCAGGACTGAAGTTACTGGATGGGTGACCATATTCTTTGTTTTGAAATGTTATTTTAATACATATCTGAATCGATTTTCAATCACTTCTTCTTTGCTAAGTTATACCTCATTCCAAGTACCTTTTCCTATCTCCTCCCCTGTCGGGGGAGGATGGCAATTTCCTTCGGGGAGGCCTAAAAATGAATGTGAAGGACTGAAGTTACAGGATGGATGACCATGAACTGTATTTTAATGCCTATCTGAATCTGTTTTAATAACTTCTTACTAACTCTGCCATCCCTCATCCCATCTTCAATCCACAAGGTCATGCCCCCCTCGGGAAAGGCTGCCGGCCTTTCCCCTGTTGTTGAGAAAACCCAGTTTTGTCGGGGAGCCTTCATCTTCATGCACACGGTAAACTGATAAAAGATGCGGGCCTGATAAACTTTAGTCACCTGGAAGTTCTTCCTGATTTTGCTCACTAAAAGACCATATTCTTCAAGGAAACTCACAATTCCGAATTTTCTTGACAAAAACAGACGAAAGGTTGATCATGTGGATGCAGTGCCCAATGTTCTGCCATCTGGCCTGCCCCGACAGCCGAATTCTAGCAACGGTAATGAAAATGGACCAGCCCATTTTCAGTTACACTTACTGATAAACAGTAGGTTTGAGAATGTTTGTAACGTGACAGATTTTCAAATACGTTGGAACTTAAAACCATTTATAGTCTGAAATTCGGGCAGTCATGTAAAAAATTTCATTTATTTAGTGAACCTTACAATTATAGTAATTCCGTTGCTTAGTCCCCTACCCCCGAAAAGAGACAAGACCATTACATTTACTTAGGGCCTAACCGATGTGGTTTTTCACTGCCGATCCGATGTCCGATGTTTTTTCCCCAACATCGGCCGATATCCGATCCGATATTTTCGTCATCCCGTCGTATCTATGCGTTTAGGCCCACAATTTTTCCCTGTTTACTAGTAGGTCTAGATTTCCTTGTTGTAACTATAAGCAATGCCTCTTTATGTACATTGCCCGTGCATTTACTCCTATTTAAAGTCATCTTTAAAATGTCTAATAGTTTGCAAATTAGTATGAATTTAATCAAGACTATGAATGAACTGATCACCTGAAATTATATTTGAGTTTGAATGTTGGTTGTACTCTATTTAATTAAGTTGAAATTTTCACCGGTGCGAGGGCCGATCATGCTGATGTACAGTAGTGTTGCTTCTCAGATCAGTGTATGCTACAACGTACACTAACTTTAAAATCTGCATGCAAGCTACAGTAATTCATACCGTAGCAACGGGCACGCCAACACTGCAAGTCAGTTCTTTTTTATGTAGAAACTTGCAGACAAGATGTACTGCGTGCCGTATATTCTGCAAGAATCTGTAACAACTGTGTAAACCCTATCCTGCGTACTATAATACTAACAGCGATTTTCTAAAATACACAATATGGGACTAGTGTTCGACCGATCATCTGTTAAGTAATCGGCATCGGGCCGATTATTGCGTTATCAGTAAATAATCGGCATCGGTAAAATTCTGCCATTCAACCGATCACTACCACCGATTATTTGCAAACTGGAAAAGGGGGTTAAATATACTTGGACCTTGCACTTAATTTCGTTAAAATTCCCGTGAAAACTCAATCCTTCAACTTCCCGCCAAAACGGGATGCATTGATAATCACAAACCTATTTTACCCCTGCCATGCAGCCATGGGAATGATCGTTTGATGTTTTCCACTATAACCCGGTAGTATTACTTGGAATTCGATTTAGAAGTGCATTCAAGGTGTATTCCTTGCTGTCTCGCAGAAAGCACTGCGTAAGTTGCTGTACAAACTGTTCTGCACAAAACACATAGTACAGACTATCGAGCTGCAGTGTTTCGCCTTTTTTTCAAATCCCCAAGCTTTGCATACATATCTGTGCACGTTTTGTACACGTAGCACCTAGAATCTTGTGAAGTTCGGTGGTTATTACCTTCCATAAATTAAGTAATTCCCAGCATTCCTTCCGTAATGTTATTTACGGTAGGACTTAAGCAATGTTGTCATAGGACGTCATTGCAAACGAAAACAGTAATGCACATGGTCTTTTGCATCAAACTTCTTGGCCCACGCATGCACTAGACATGCGTGCGTGTCCGTTTTAACCGCCAAACAAGGCATCATATTTTGCTCTGTGACATCAAATGCAAAAGATCCATTGCAAAATTTAAATTGGCCCCTGCTTCGTGATTGGTTCGATTGCGTTGATTCTAGGCAGCCAATCACAACACGCGCCTTCGCCTATGTGATTTAGTGTGTGAAAATACTCGGTCTCAAGACAAATTTTCCCATTGAGTTTGTGTTACGACGATCGCGCTTGTAATGCCGGCTAGCGAAGCCGGGCGAGCCCCGTGCTAAATTCACCTGGAAACGGCATCACAAATCTCTACGTACGTGGATTTTTCTGGGATCGGACTTACGTGCATTTCAGTTGCAGATTCTTTTTAAACAAGACTGAAGTTTTGGACGAGAACTGCTTAAAATACGGGATATTTATATCGGAAAGGAACCATAAGATACGTTATACGGGTGCCCTGAACTGCTAAGATTATCATGATTGCTTTTAATACATGGGGTTCGTTAAAGCGGGAGAGTAGCTACAGTACATTAACGCAACTACAACCCAGTACAGTAACAGAACGCAATGTTCCAACATGATTGGGGGAAACAAGACAGAGCATCATGTTGGCCAGAAAACTAAATTATCAAAGGGCATATGTGACATCGACTGCAAACAATTGTACAGTATTAAGGGGTGATTTGTATCTCCACTTTTGAAGTGAAAATATTTTGCCTACAAAAATGATATCCCGTTCGTGAAACGAACAGAAATATTCCTAATATTTTCCATCCTGAACTGGTTATGGTAATACGATATGCACGAAGAAAGGGACACGTACAAAGTGACAAACATGTGACTTCCCTCTTTCTAATAATCGGTGATCGGTAATCGGCATCGGGCCGATTGTTAAATTAAATAATCGGTAATCGGGTATTACCGATTATAGCATAATCAGTCGAACACTATATGGGATGCTACCTCGAGTATACCGAAATGAAAACCAAACCTTGAAATAAAATCGAGCCTTGAATTGGCCGATATAATGGTTTATTGTGTCAATATTATGCAAACAAACACTTTTTAAGACACCAGGATTGTTGGTTTGTTTCTTCACCACGAAGCAAATTAACCTCGTGGTATGTATGAAATACTAGGATGTAACTACCAACACTAAAATTGTTTGGGAAAAATAACGATCTAAGCAAAATTTCATTATCCTGTGAGCCCCAAAATATCGCCGTTTACACACGTGTGATGGAGAGTTTCCTTTCGACAGGAGTTTGAAGGGTGTCACGACCTGAACGGCAGGGCGGTTATGAATGAACCTATGTAGTACTCCCAGGTACGCGACTTCCTAATAAGGCCACGATAGCGTGGGTGTTGGCACACGTGTACGCTAGATGCAAATTAAACACGAATGACGTCATTTTTGGGACGTGATAGAGAATACTGTAAACAAATGCTGGGATCGGTAGATATTTTTAACTTATGTTTTGAAAGAAGTAACACAAACAGCTTCGAGGTGGAGTTAGCAGGATTGCTTTTTGAGTCCAAAAACGTTCAAAAATTAAAGTATGAAAAAGGCAAAGGTGTAAAGAAGTATTGATTTTCTTAGAAGGGTTTTTTCTGTCATATTTCTAATGTCTGTCGGTTTGATTTGAACTTGTGAACGTAATCGATACCTCTCTGATACAGTTGTTAATTTCTCATGCATGTACAGTACCCAAAGGAGCATGAACAAATCGTTGCTATACGTCTACTTTACTCATCTTGGGGAGTATTGCTTGTCTTCCCCAAAAAACTCTTCACCAGAGAATCGGGAGGACTTAAGAAAAAGATGGATAATCACCGAACCTGAGGGCTGTTGCGATCGGGACCATTTTTTGAAACTTCTTTTTTAATACCATGTGCAAACACTAGGTCTTACCCATGCCAATATTGGATCATTCCATCATGAAAAAGGCGGAGCAAAGTTTGTAACAACAACGGAGTAACTCTTGAAAGAAATTTAATTATACAGTTCATGTATTGCAGGTTTGTTCTTTATTTGAGCATAAGGAATGTATGAAACTGCCATCAAACAACTATGGGACAAAACTGAAGGGAAAATGCAACTGAAATTTGTAAAATATTACATACGGCATAACAACTTTGCTGGCTTGTTATTACTAACTTTTACTTATCCTGTAGTGAGGATTCACAGAGTGTCATTATGTATCTGCAGTGAACTTGAGGTTACGTCCCTTGACTCTGCGCCAGAGAGGGGAAGGACTTTAAGAAAAAAGAAACTTCTTGCAGGTGAGGCGTAGGAAATGGCTTGTATACGGTGGCGCAAAACCATGCAGTGAAAAGTTTTTTTTACAAAGTTTTCAGGATACGGAATATCGGTAAACATCGGCAAGTGAACATAGCTGAATAATGCTGATCCGATATTTTACCGATGGTGGCGAATATCGGCCCGATCCGATGTCCGATCTGATTATCGGTTGAGCCCTACATTTACTTGTAGCAGTACCTTTTATCTGGTACTTCTCTGATCATTTAGCAATTTGGGCTTTTTCTATTGAAGTGAAACTTTCATTTCAAAGGAAAGTTCAAAACAACGACTGCTTCATTTCTAGTTACAAGTCTGGGAAATGCCATTCCAGTTACCTGAGGGGTTAGATTTTTCAACAATTTTCTGTACGCTTCCGCGCCAACTGATGGTGGCACTCCGCAAAGACAGTATTTTGGTCAAACAGATTACTTAACAGAACAAAGCATGCTTTTATATTATTCTTCGTTTTGGGGCAGTATTGTGAATTGAAAATTTTATTGCGAAAGAAAGCTCGAAAGCTGACTTCTTAAATTCTAGTTTCGAACACGGAAAATGCCATTTCCTGCTGTCTGGGGGTTCTCAATTTTTCAAAAATTTCTGTACGCTCGACTCAGATGGTCTTTCGGGGAGGATTACACTTTTCGGACAAAAAACAATTCTGCTCCCTCCCAAAATGAAACGCTCCAGTACGCCTATGACAATAAAATAAAGTATAAAAGTTTGAATACATGCGAAGCCAAACTTTTTCCTCGGGAGAATGTTCCAATATGGTCTGAGGGCCTGAATCTGCATGATGATATCCAGTAATCCCAACAAAACTACAGATCACCCCCTACTTGATTTTTTTTCTCATGAGAAGGTAAAATTCTTCCAGAAAACGCCCAAACTGTCATAAGCTTTACAATTTTTTCTCCAATATAAGCTTCATATTGTTAAAAGTGGCAAAATTTGCCAATTCCGATGGATACTCCGTACAATAAATAACCAAAGCCAACTCTGTTAATCACCTGGCATACTACCTAATTTTGCTCTTGAAAGGCATATAGGCTAACTTAAAAAAGCCAAATATTCATTATAACCTTACCAAAAAACCAAATTTTGTTCATTAAATTCCAAAATTTCTCCAATACAATAAGGTCTTAATTTTCAAATCTGCGTTCAAAATGGGAAACACTTTCGGGGCAAACTTGTAAGTCTCGTCTTGATTTAATGCGTAACCTCAAAAGAATTTCAGCTGTCGCCTATATAACGGGGTTTTTTTTGTCATATGAAGGACAGATTCTTCAATAGAGACCCAAAATTTTTCATGGTACTAACAAAAGCCAAATTTCTTTAAAAAAAAAAACTCCAGATTTTTAAGTATTTGTTAAAAAGAAAGCCCAAAATTTCGGCGCGCTACGACGTCGCCTCAAATTCTGCCAAGTCACTTCCCACCGGGACATAACATCACCTTTGTCATGGCCTTGAAATTTTGGCCCCCCTGTCTGGGAGCTTGGCCCCCGTCGGGCAAATCCTGGCGCCACCCCTGGGCCCAGGCCTATAGACCCTAGCCATGCCCATGCCATCTAACTTGAATACTAGTGCATTATGAGAAGGATTATTTAGGCCTAATACTGTTCCAATTTAGGCCTATTATTATGGGGTTCTACATGGGTAACAATTCCCTTCCTGAGTCGTATACATGGAATAATCTTCCGAGATTGCAGTTTTGAAGGGCCCTTTTTTCATTGGCATAGGCTGTTAGGTCTAACTTACAGACTAGGCTAGCTTAAGTTAGGTCTAATGTCAGGCCTGGACTAACCAATCATTATGCCTGTTTGCCCCCAACCAGTATGCTTCATTCGTTTCATCCCCAGTTACCAGTTCGGTACTAATTTAGAATCAGTGCTGGGAAGTGAGGTAAGTCTTCATAAAATTGTGATTTTGGCTGAATTTCACCCTAAACTTAACCCTAACCCTTAAAATAAGCAATGGTTTGGGAATCTAGGCTGTAGCCTAAATGGCTTTTCAAACCCAAATTTGGTTAATTCTAACCACAAACTTAACCCTAACCTTCATCAATAACCTTGACTTGTAGGCACTAATTCTAAATTAGAGCCACCAGTTCTCCCAAAAAAGGGAAGCCATTTTGCAACTAGGGCCTAAATTAAATACTCAGGCCTACCAGTTGCCAGGGTGCATCCCATGTAAAGCCCATGCCGAAGGTACACCAAGGTTTTCATGATCGTACGCTGGGGTACATGGTCACTGTACATTGTCAAAATGGTACACACACAGTAAGTAGCAATCGGTATGCCATTGTACAAACTTATGTATATGTACATAATGCATACACCATTCATTGGCAATACAAGTACTGTATAGCACAGTATACTGTACGTTATTGTATGAAGGGAATTAAGCGGTACGCCAGGAGTACATCTTGCCCGCCACTACACCGAGAGAAGATCTTTGTGTTGGAGTGCACGAAATGCAGACTGGACCAGTGGCAGAGGTGTGTCTTTGAAAAAACTGACCACAAATGCACTTGTGATAGTTTTCAGTCACAGTGTTTCACAATACTGTAAGAACATCATGTTAAATGCTTTTGTTGAAATTATGAAAACTAGCATAACTCTACATCTCGTATATAATCCCTAGCCTAGCAACAACCCAACAGGAGTCAAGTTGACCTTGTACTCTTTTGTATGTCCAGAATAAGTACAGGTTTAAAGCTTAACATCCAAATGTCAGCTCTTTCTTTTGTATAATTTTCCCTTGTATTGTTTTTAGTTCTTATAAGTGTAAGTTTAAAATTTCAAATTATATATTACAGAGCATTAAAAATCAATTCAAACTATCCAACTCCCATCATCCAAAGAACATTGCTGAATTAATCTGTAAAAAATGTTGAAGTTTATTTATGCAGTTGAAAATGGTTTATTGTGCAATAAGTTGTGATGTCATTATTCTGCTACTACTAAAAATAACAGTCTTTGTACTTCTTTATTTTTCTGAAAGTTACTGCACCTTGTACCAATATGTGATAGCAATCTTAGTTTAATGGGGTGATTTCAGTGATCAAAAGGTATTTGGGGGCTTCTGTGGTTTGGAGAAGGACCATTATAACATGGAATCAGCACTCTAGTCCCAAAATTATTTGTTGTCAGAAGAAAATTTGATCAGTCACAATGATCACTGATCATTCATAATTTCATAATTTTGAAAAGTCAGAGTAAGGAGTATGAACAGTGAGTTCAAAGCGAATGACCACACTCCTGTACTGACGTACTAAGGACAGCTAGGCCTTACTTTGGGCAGCCTAATTTGGTACTTTGCATAATTTAAGTTCAACTTCAGTCAGGGTGTTAATGGCCAAGACAATGTGGTGGGTCAGTACTGTTTATTCAGAGTGCCACCATCTGTTGGTATGAAGCATACAGTACCAAGAAAATCTTGACCAAAACCAACAAGGATATTGCAAACCTCTCTCTTCCCCCCCCCCCCCCCCACCAGGCATGTATGTCATGTAAAACACTTCCATCCTTGGAAACTGGGCTGGTCTAACTAATCTAACCAATCCATCCTTGGTCTTGCAAGTTTTTATGCCACCAACATCCAAAGAAGTTGTGTACAGAAAAAAGGAGAATCCATGGACACCATTATGGAAAATGTTTAGTGCCAGCATTCTTCAACTGGTTTACAGTATTAATACTTTTAGCTGCTTCATTTACATTTAGAGCTTGTACCTTGAAAATATGTTGACTTCTAGAGCGTGTGTTTTCATGGTGGCATTTGTGAATTAATGGGTGCATTTGCAACCTGTTTGGATGCACTATGCAGTACTAAATTACACCATATTTGTCTTGCATATGTCTTACCACGACTTACCGTTGATCAGGTTCTAGCACTTCCAAGGTTTACATACAGGTGCAATTACTTGCCACAGTCTGTGGCAGGGGAACTTCTTGCATACTTGCCAATGTGGCAGTTGAAGTGAATACCCAAGGACCCCTTCCCTGCTGTGACATAGAGAACTGCTTTGCATTGCAATTTGACATACCTAAGTTAAGAAGTGAAATGCAGTACTGACTATTCCCTAGGCCATGTAATGCTTTGCACCAATGACTAATTACTAAACACACATCACTGTGAGGTTATATAGGTTGAGGCATAGAACTCTAGCTTAATTACTACATCACTATATCAACAGAAGAAACAACCAGGTTCACACCACAAATTGCAGTCCAAGAAGGTCCAGTTGCAAAGGAATTCCAATTCAGCTTTATTGCAAAGTTTTTTCAGGCCCTGCTGAAGTTCTGCCTGTTCTAAAAGAGATAGCATGTAATAATTGTGGTGCTTATTTAACAAGCAAATATGCTGTTTCAACATTCTTGTTGCAAAGTAAATTTTAAATTTTCACCAGACTTTCTCAACTGGTGGTACACTTGGCACTTGTGGCATACAGCACCAGTTTGTGTGGTGCACATCAAGCCGGCTGGCTACATGAAAGAAATCTAAATTTAAAGTTCACTATGGAACAGCTTTTTGGAGGGACTACTAGGGAGCTACTGTGTTTTTTGGTTTCGATGATAAGAGAAACCAATGCAGTCATGATGGCGTGTGTATGTATGTGTGGATGTGTGTATGTGTGTGTGTATGTGTGTGTTTGTGACACTTTGCTTGTTAACACAATATCTCAAGATAGGAATGCGTGACAGTTTTCAAACTTGGTACATAGATGCGCCATATTGAGAGGAAGAACCCTATAGTTTTTGGTGGAGGTCAAAGGTCACCTGGGGTCATCAGGGGTCAAAGTCTGAAAACCTTATTAACACAATATCTCTAGATAGGAAGCATGGATAGATTTCATATTTGGTATGTGGATGCGTTATAGTCAGTAGATGGTGCCTTATGTTTTTGGGGTAGTTCAAAGGTCATCTGGGGTCACCAGGGGTCAACGCCTGAAAATCTCGTTAACACGATATCTCAAGGTAGAAAGCTTGAATAGATTTCATATTTAGTATGTGGATGTGTTATGGTCAGGAGATGGTCCCTATTGTTTTTGGCGGAGGTCAAAGGTCATCTGGGGTTACTAGGGGTCAAAGTCTGAAAATCTTGTCAACACAATATTTCAAGATAGGTAACTTGGATAGATGTCATATTTAGTATGTGGATGTGTTTTGGTCAGGAGTTGGTCCCTATTGTTTTTGGAGGAGGTCAAAGGTCATCTGGGGTCCCCAGGGGTCAAAGTATGAAAACCTTGTTAAGGCAATATCTCAAGGTAGGAAACATGGATGGATTGCATATTTGGGTATGTGGATGCACTATAGTCAGTAAATGTCCTTATTGTTTTTGGTGGAGGTCAAAGGTCATCTGGGGTTACCAGGGGTCAAAGTCTGAAAATCTTGTTAACACAATATTTCAAGATAGGTAACTTGGATAGATGTCATATTTAGTATATGTGGATGTGTTATGGTCAGGAGTTGGTCCCTATTGTTTTTGGAGGAGGCCAAAGGTCATCTGGGATCCCCAGGGGTAAAAGTATGAAAGCCTTGTTAGGGCAATATCTCAAGGTAGGAAACATGGATAGATTTCATATTTGGGTATGTGGATGCACTATAGCCAGTAAATGTCCCTATTGTTTTTGGTGAAGGTCAAAGGTCATCTGGGGTTACCAGGGGTCAAAGTCTGAAAATCTTGTTAACACAACATCTCAAGATAGGTAACTTGGATGGATTTCATATGTAGTATGTGGATGGGTTTTGGTCAGGAGGTGGTCCATATTGTTTTTGGTGGAGGTCAAAGGTCATCTGGGGTCACCAGGGGTCAAAGTATGGAAGCCTTCTTAACAGGATATCTCAAGGTAGGAAACTTGGATAGATTTCATATTTGGTATGTGGATGCATTATAGTCAGTAAATGATCCCTATTGCTTTTGGCAGAGGTCAAAGGTCATTTGGGGTCACCAGGGGCCAAAGTCTGAAAACCTTGTTTATGTGATATCTCAGGTTAAGTAGCTTTGATAGATATCATATTTGTTATGTGGATGGGTTATGGTCAGGAAGTGGTACGTAATGTTTTTGATGGAGTTCTAAGGTCATCTGGGGTCACTGCTGGTCCAAGTCTGAAAATCCTGCTTATGCAATATCTCAAGATATGAAACTTGGATAGTTTTTATATTTGGGTATGTGGATGCATTGTGGTTAGAAGATGGTCTCCATAGTTTTTGGCAGAGATGAAAGGTCATCTGGGTCTCCAGGGGTCAAAGGCTGGAAACCTTTTTAAATGTGATCTCTCAAGATAGCTGTTTGTCCATTTGTCTGTCTGTTGTTTGTCATTCTAGCTATGTATGGCTTTTATGGAGGTCAAAAGGTCATCTGGAATGACAAAATTATTTTTTGAACTTGCTAGTATAACATTTGAATGAGAAGATAATGGTGCATGATGGCACTCTTTGAAACGTAACATTTGTGTATCATCCAAACCTCAATGCATTTTTGCATTCTTGTTTAAACAAATAGAACCTGTCTGTATGGTCCAAGAACAAGTAATTTCCCTTCCCACCTTTTAGTTTACAAAACGTTTTCTGTTGAAAACGGATGGACAAACTTACAAGAGCAAAAACTAAAATGGAGGGCATTATTTAATCATGAACACAGCATCCCAGATGAAGTGAAGATTTATAAAATGGGTGGGGGGGGGTGGGGGGTGGGGGAGGAATGCCCTCTGTTCACAGAAAAGCAGTGAGACAAATAATCAGTAGGTTTGACAGGGCTGTAGCCACTGGTATGGGATGAGATGCGTGTTTGCCCATTATTGCCCAGCGAAAATGTCTTTGCACTGAGGCAGGCATACATTGTACTTCCTTAAGAGGATTTCCTGCCACCATTGAGTATGGACAAATATAGTTCTAGTTATCATTGGAAGGGCTAGAAGAGACTTGGTTGGAACCTTGATATCATTTGATGGGAAATATTGCATTTGTTTTATGGACAAATTATACTTTTTAAATCAATGTAAATAGACACAGAATGATTATTTAATTCCAAAGAAGGCGGTGAGGTAGCCTTCATTTCAAGAGATGAAATTCTCACAGAGAGAAATTCAGTTATTTGTCACTCAAGAACAATTTGTTCACCCAACTTTCCCAAAACTTCTGTTACTCTTCTAATGCCTAATGTTTTAAGGAGCTAATCCTCGTACTCCAAGCTACAATTTTTATTGTAGTCTACAGAAATTCTCAATTGGCATAGCTCATTGATTGACAGCAACTTTCAAGTTCAAAAAATGCAGAATACTGAAGCTCATATTGCACAGCATTTAACATGGTACTGAGATGGTTTGATCACACATTGGCATCTTGTATACTCACCCTGAAGCAATAAACTGGGATTGTGTCAGATGTGGATTAATTTTGGATAGTTGTGGGAGGGACCAATTTTTTGGGGTCAGGATAATTGGGACTGTTTGGGGTGAGAGGACAAGGCCTTTAAGGAGATGATAACATTGCTGGTGTTTATTTGTGAAAGTGACGGGTTGAATAATGGTTTAATCTTTGTTGTATTCCCTATGTTGAGCAATTTCAATGCATTCTTTTGTTTATAACCTGAAAAACAATCACATTCGAAGAAATTAAACTTTCCCCTAAAATAATTTTTGCTCTCTATTGATTTCTTATAGGCTTGCATCATCACTGCAACAGTTTAAATTAAAGATGATCACATTCATTTCAAACAATGAGGAATGATGGAGTATTGAAGGTGCCATTCAAGTCAACAGACTCATGAACAGTGTAATAAGAACTAGAAATTTTGTGATTTCTTAATGAGCTGTTACAACCAGCCATGGAGGGCTTCTTTCAAGGAATCAAGAAAGTACGGGCAAGGTTCAACTTTGAGGGTTCGGGCGAGGATGAATTGTCCTTCTCCAAGGGAGACATCATCACGGTTACGCAGATGGTAGATGGTGGTTGGTGGGAAGGAATAAAGGGAGAATCATTTGGTTGGTTTCCATCAAACTATGTCAAAGACACATCAGGTAAGGAAATGATTAGTTTTGATAAAAAGAGAAATCTGTATTTCTTTGCTTGCACAGATGAACATTAAAGTGATTATCATTGGTGGCAACAGGTCAACTAACAGGTGGAGACAAGGGGACATGCCCTCCACTTATAAAGTGGAGGGGGATTTCCCCTTTCTGTTCACCAGAACCCTAAGGAAAATGTTGGCATATATATTAGATTTCTACCAAAAATAAGTTCCAGTACTCACTGTCTGTTTCACCTGATGTTATCCATTTTTATCCTTTATTAGAATCAGTTAAGTGTGCTCTAAGTCATGAGGGTCTGGGAGTGACAAGGGCTGGAAAAATGTTTTATTCCCTAGGAAGGCGGTAAAATTATATCCTAGGGAAGTGGCAGAATTTCCCATAATTCTACCTATATTTTCATTTAGAAAACAGGGAAATTTCCTTCCAGTGCAAATATTTCCTGGGAAGGAGCTTCCCAACTTTTTTCACCTATAAGTGAGTGTAAATCTTCCCCTCCCCTCATACAAAAAAAATGTAACTTGCAACTTACATATTAACCAGGAGTTTTGTTTCATCTTTTATTGAGTGATCAGTTCAAATATATTCATAGCATTCCCTACCTAATGTAATAGGTTGCCTTTGAGCAAAGTAACTCTCACCAAAATCCCCATACATTGACTGGGATGCATTACTGTGAATGCACATGTACATAATGCACACAATGGGCATTACACTAGCATACAAGCAGTGTTGGACTCACTGTGTGCAGTTTATTGCCTGTTGGGGGTGGTGCATTCCTAAAGCTAATCCAATTACTACAACACCTCATGATGGTAAGCCTGTTGAAAATAAACTGTGCACAGAGGTAGTACTGTTATGAGTTGTGAGTACAGGACAGTGAGTGAAAAGCCAAGTTGCTCTGTGTGTACTTGAGCTGTGTAATTACAGCACTTGTAGCAGAGAAAAATGGAGAAAATTCCAAGGGACAAATGAGTTTGGCAAATTTAATTAGAAGTTTATGAGTTATAAATGTAAGGGCAGCCAGTCTTAAAGGGAAAATTTATGTAGTTTCCCTAAACGGATTGTTTGGACAAATCCAAGTTTATACTTAGTCACATGCTGGTTAGATTAACCTTAGCCATTACTGGGGACCCTAATGCCTTAACATCCTAACTGTTTTTGTTTGCATAAATGGCTGTTGTCAATTCAAAAACTCAAACATAAGCAGGCTTTGAATTTAGGTGCTACTATCATGGTGCAGGCAGGCAAAAGACAAGAGATTTTGGTAGTGATAACAGAAGGAAGGGATCAAATTGAGGGCCAAGGAAAATGTTTGGGGGGGGAGTTGTTGGGGTGAGCCAAAATTTTTGCTCCCAACAGGAACGCAAGCATGTAGTGCAGGTCTCGCAGGTGGGGTTCAGGGTGCTAAGTTTACTGGAAACTGAGAGATCTTGGCTTGGTCTCTGGGTAAAAAATTCAGTTTCAAGATGTGTATGTTTCATTAATTACTGTAAAGGTTTCAGAGCCTGCTGAGGAACCCTTACATGGGTTCCATTCATAGCACAGACCTCTAGCAGGGCTCCAGAGAAATTCTCCAGAAGCAATGAGGTTTTAGTATGTGGTTGAAAAGTCTCAAGATAGGCAGTTTGCTCAGGTCCAGGAGACCCAACCTGTGGGCTCACATGGGCAAAGTCCCAGCCTCTTCCCTATCATTCTTGCCCTTGAAAATCTGTTGGACAGAGCCCCAAGTCCTACGATAAGTACAGGATATATTTAGGTTTTAAGGGAAACTGGTCTGATTGAAAAGAGTAAAGACAAACCTACCGCACCCTGCCCCCTCCCCATGGTGTTCACTTTTGAAAGATAATTAATTGGTTTGAAACTGTTGTTAAAGGTAGACCTGAAGTAGAACACTGCATGTATCATGTCTACCAAATTTGTCACTGCTAGTGTGTGATACTATCTTGGAAATGAATATTTTTATGGTTTGTGGAATTAAATCTGTCCCCTATTGATAAATGTTATGTGCAATGTTTTGTCCAAATTTTGTCCAAATTGAAATCTTAAAATTATTTTAGATTGCTTGAAAAAAAAAAAACAGAGTGGCTTGCACACGAGGTAGGCAGTGTTAGGGTAATAGCGTAAGTTTGTGTTTTTAAATTCGACCTTGCTGAATCAACCTCTGTCTTTTAAAGGAGATGAAGCTTTTCTTACACAGAACCCCTTTTCAGTTTGAATTGCCCTATTTTAAGTAATATTAGTAAGATTAAAAGAAGATGAAATTCAAAAGCTGCTGTGAGTGTAATGATAGTTCCCCTGCTGAGGTGGTCAACTTAACCACAAATTCCTTCAATATTTTCCAGTAGGGTAAAAATGAAATGAATGCAAACAAAACATCTCCCTAAATTGGAAAGAAATATCCCTTGAAGTAACCAAATTTCTAGCTAAGGAGCATCTCATCTTTCTAATATTTGCACCCAATGGTTGTTGGTCAGTCTTGTTTATTGTTTCCACAGAACTGGATCTGGAATACATAACAAAGTTAAAGTCAATTTTGTGGGTGTGAAGGCAAACACAATTAGAGGAAACTGTACATGGACACCATGTATGCATGCATACATGCACACAATAACTGACCAGGAAGTTCTCTACATGTACCCTACACAAATACCACAACCCTTATATATAAATATGCTAAGGTCATTGGTGACACAAAAACCCAAGTCTGAGGTTGGAGTTTGTAATGGTCAGGACATAAATAGACTGGTGTGATTGTGAAGGCCACTCTCAGCCAAGTATAATACTTCAGTTACTGTGTGTCTGTAATGGGACTTCCATTGTATTACAGCGTATACATGCCATTCATGGTGGTCAGGGAAGCCAAGCTTGGTAGTGACTCATGCATTGTGGTCAGATAGTTTAATGACCCAAACTGCACAAATAGCATTTGGCACTGTTTACTAACAATCCTGTCAAGTCAATAATGTGTAACTATGTATGATCCAAGTATGCAGTATTCAGTTTATCTAGAGTCTGTTCTCTGTAATAAAGACTTCATTTAAAAGCATGGAATGTTTAGACCAGACTGCAGTCTTGTCCCTTCTACATCTAGTGGAAGGTACCTCTCTACAAGAAAGCACATTAAATGGTCTGTGACCGGTGTGAAAGGTAACATATTCCCTTTTCATTTGCAAAATGACTTTTTGTATAAGTGTGGAAGCCAGTGGTTAAAGGGGAAGTTTAAGCAAAAAGTTCCATTCAAATTGGACTTGTAATCCTATTTCTCGTAATATCAATGTCCTATAAACTCTGTCACAATATCTTTTTCCTAACTCAAGATACCTCACTTAAAATGGATTTACTTTTCAACACAGCGACAGAAATTTATGTAATGTGAAATTAAAGACTCATAGAATGTTGAATGTTTTCATTTAGATCTAGCATTACCCTCCAACATATACATGTAGGGTAGAGCTGGCAATTATACTTAACATTCCCTGCAGGGGAATCAAAATTAAAAACTGCATACCATGTCAAATTGTTGTTCCATGATGATGTCACAGATTATTCATAATGCCCTATAGGCCTATCTCAAGAGAAAATTTTGTAACTTTAAAAAAAAAATTAGAACCTCCCTTATGCTACTGAGATGCAGTTTTCACCCAGTGAAAGAGAAAATTTTTCTGCATATTTTGAAAGCAGTGTTGTGAAATCTACTTTCCCATTTCTTAACCTGTTTTACAAATGGACTATCCCATTCACTGCAGAATACTATCTGGCAATGTCTTGGTGGTGCTAACCCCTAGTTGAGATTCTCTCCACCCCCAAACATGTGGACTGTTTCATTGCCAGTGGAGTGAGCTATCAACATGCTTTGGGATTACTGCTGTTTTATTTTTTATTTTGTTTTTTTTTTGCCCTTTTGGGATGTACATTCTACAGCTCAGACAAGGGGTGGTGGACGTTGACCTTAAAATGTGACATACTGATGTACAGCAACACAGTTGTAAGACTGCAAGTAGAGGAAGAGAGGAAACTCAAGAAGAACATCATAACACTGCTTTTGTGTATACTTAGTACAGGTGTACACATTTAGCAGGTTTATCAATTTTCCCATCTGGGGGCACAGTCAAGGGACATGTTTCCTTTTATGTACTATCATCATTTGAGTTGAAGTGACACGACTTGTCATTGGTGCAGTTACATGAACTGCCAGTGAAAGTGAAGTGATTTAGCTTGGATACTCAGCCATCAAGTATACAAATTTTTTGTGGGGTAAGAACAGCTTCGTCACATGCTTGTACAGTAAGTGTTCGACAAAGTTAAGTAGCGTGTCAGTGGTATGACCCATTAGAACAACCTCACCCTGATAAGGCCACTTTTTACCCTACCTGGAGGATCATCAAGACTGTATCACATTAAACATGTACAGTTACTGCAAGTAGCACTAGGGAAGTTATAGATGTTTATCTGTGGATAACCAGGCAGCTCCATGGGATGCAGAAGAGCCATCTGAGCCTCGTAAGAAGGTACAGGGGTGGCAGTAAGCTAGTCATTCTCTAAAATTGTTTTTAAAAAATTTTGTAAGAGGTTTATGTCCTGCACTGTTCTGGTCAGGAAAAGCAATTTTGAGATGTTTCACACTTGGGATGTATGTGTTTTTCCTGGTGGGAATAGGGAGGGACTGGGGGATGTCTGGGGGGGGGGGTGTCTATTGTAAATACTTTCGATTTTTATAATCTATGGAAATCAATTGTAGTGTTCATCATGGACATTGTACTGTACATCTTGCAATTTTTCTGTCTTAGTTTCTTAACTGTAAACTGTCAACAGGGCATGTGAGGAGATGTCAGCAGATGAGGGCAGTAGAACACATTTTGAGTGCAATATATGGGTGGCAATCTGGGGGTCCCTGTCGTGGTCAGCTTTTCCTTAGCCATTCTGGGATAGTCATGATTCTAACAGAAACTTGCAGGTTTCATAACATAGCACATAGTACAAATCATTCTTCCACTTATCTTCTGTCCTGCCCTGGCCATGCCCCCTTCTGAATGAAGTGGGCAGTGGGCAGTGGTATTCTTAAGTTTCCCCAAAATACTGTGCCGTTTTGACATCTAGATCTTGATAAGTTGCATGCAGAGAAATTTAAGTTTTAAGTTTTTAGTCTGCATAGCTCATATAGCATCCATTGAAAGCTGTGTAAATATTGATACAAAGAGGGAAAGCTAGTTTGATAGATCTTATTGAAGATTGAAAATGATTCAATCTTAGTAGGAATAATGATCTATTAAAGTGTAAATTATACTCTCTACCATAATAGAAATACTGTTTACCTTATTTTTATTTTCGCTGCTGTTTAAGTCTTTTTACTAAGTGAATTCAGGGATTGTCATTCAATATCTGCAAATTTTCAGTTATTTCACTGGGAACTGCTCTAGGGGCAACAGGAATGGCGAAGAGGATGATATGTTCATCTCCATGCCCATG
The DNA here is from genome assembly GCA_037179385.1 of Holothuria scabra. NCBI lineage: Eukaryota > Metazoa > Echinodermata > Holothuroidea > Aspidochirotida > Holothuriidae > Holothuria > Holothuria scabra. The sequence goes on along the minus strand of CM074190.1, from coordinate 26,705,980 downwards.
GATGTTTGAACAAATGTTGCAAACCTGCGAAAAAATTCATTTTCTAGATTGGATTCATGAGGGAAACCTAGATAAAACTGATTGGAAACCCAGTTGTGATGGCAGAATGTTTACCTTCATTCCTTCTAGACTGTGTATTAGTCATACTGTGTACCGTCTGTCTGAGGTTTTCGTCATCTTGTCTACCCTGACCAATTAAATCACCTGGAACTGTCAGCTGACTGGATGTCACTCCTCAAGGATTGATTCAGATGATGCTTGCAACCGTGGGAAGTTGTGAGCAACAATCAGTCATGGACATAGATCTTTACAGCTCATAAAAAGGAGAAACTTCATATGGGTAGTTCTCTAACAGCTCACCATTTCAAGGAGCATTTATCACTTCGAGATGTGTGTACAGTGTGAACGGAATGTTTAAGAACCTATTCTAGCTTTATCTTGGAGGACATCACAAGATGTAGTTCTCGAGATAGGCACTGAATGAACACTTGTGCTGCATTTTTTTTATAGCATTTAGTGTCTCATTTGAGATATTCAAGATTACAATCCAGAGTATTTCCCAGGACTTGTGGTTCATACCGTGTTTGAAAATACAGTACATTGTTGTGGGTATGCGCTGCCTTCTCTTCCCATTTCAGTTTTAATTTATCTATGGATCAATGCTTCCAGCTTTTCTTTCCATGAAATATTCTTAATTGTGTGCTTGGTATGGAAAATATTTACTTATCATCATGGAAGACAAAGACCATCACTATGATGAATGGGTAAATTGATAAAATCCATCAGGTCTAACGGTTTCAGACTTGGCCCTTCGTTTGTGTGCACATTTGTGCAAAATATGTTCATTTTGCAATTTGCATTGACGATAGTAAATCTCTTCTTTTAAGATAACTGCCATGTGTGATTGTGAGATATTCAAATTTAATTATCCCCACCCTGCAGACTGGATTTATCTATGATCAGCAATGAAATGGAAGTATTGTGAACACTTGAATTCTTGGATGTTGTTGTTTCATATTCCATCATGTCAGTTGACTTTCAAATTTAACATAGTTGCTCAAATGTTGTCAAATTTCTTCTGACTTAGCATCAAAAGCATCTCTTATGCTTTTGGCCCCCCCCCCCCCACCAAAAAATCAGAGCCTTGGAGGAGAATATCCAAGTTGTGTTATAAATACTGTGTACTATTCATCTGGAGATTATTATGCCCATTCCTTTTTACAGAGCACCTGTACAGTTTTTAGCATTGCTTTCACCATTGTTTCTAAAGCCAAGAGCCCTGGCCAACATGCAGCAGTTGTGGCTGAAAGCTTTCTGGGTTACAGTTCAGTGGTCATCCCAGTTTTAATGCAAATGTATTGTTCATTGTCAAAGGCGAGAAGAATCTAAAAACCACACAGTAGTGTACTCCTAGCTGTGTGAACATGTGTTGTTTTATGGAATCTGGCAGTACCTGTAAAACCACTGAACATGTATGCCTATTAGTGAGAATGTGGGACAGATGTTGAATTTTGGAATATTGGTCACACAGCAAGCAGCCACAGCAAATAGTTCATACTTCCTGTGGAGAGGAGATACATGTTCAAAGGAAGTAATGGGAAGACAAATACTTTGACCTGAAAACAAATGTTTGAACAAATCTTTGGTTCGAAATTCTAAAAAAAATTTTGCCCTGGAACTACAATTCTTTTGGTCGCTGACTTCAAGATATGCTTCACAAGGAGTTGTATTCTGCATTGTGTTGTCTTTGGTGTATCAGAATTGTTTTTGTGGTGAAATTACAAAAGATTTCTCAATCTTCAGTGGGTACCGATGACATCTTCAGCTAGTGTGCAGAATAATGTTTGTATACGAGTAGGAGTAAAAAAAAAACAAATAGTAGGATACACTGGCATGTTAAATGCTATCTAGAAGCCACAACAGTTGAGATAGTTCCCATTGGTCACAATAGTAACGTTGAGATAGTTCTCATTGGTCCTATTTTGGTTGTGGGAAAAGAAAAAAAGGTGGTCTTTTCATTTTGCATTTGATTCATTTTGCATTTGATGAACTGGAATGAAGTCGTAAAGCAGCATTAACCCTCTTTTGGATTCAGTTCATAGTGCCGATATGCTAAAGAAGTGCGATGAGTGGTTGTACAAAAAGGACTAGCCTCTAGTGCTGTCACAGTACAGCTTATACTGTATTTTACTCAGTGATGGCAAGTGTGTAAGTTTGGAAAATGTGGACCTTTTGCTTGACCTTTGCTCCAGTTGTGGCTCTTAGGTGATATTGTGAGGATTTAATGACTTCCTGTAACTTCCAATGAATACTGCAGCTGTTGAACCTTACAAGACCTCTTAGGAGTGAAAAATACTGAAATTCAAAAAAGTTTGCTTCATGTTTCATTTCAAATTAAAACTTGAAAAAAGAGATTTGATGGCAGAAAGTGCAATTACCTTGGATTGAAAATGTTGGTTTGAGTGTCATATACCCATGTGTACGTCCTGTTTGGCCCTTACAGTTGGTGATATTTTCTGGCATCGTGAGGGAAAAAACAAAATGGAAAAAAATTAACCAGTTTGGAAGAAAAGGACACAAATGTACTCTAAATATTTCACAAGTGCTTGAGATACCAAAAAAATTTTACGGAATTTGTCCAAGCATACAACGTCCCTGCCACTTTGCATATTGGCTTGCCATTAAACCCAGTTGCTGAACTGACAGTTGTTTACCAGTTGGACTGAAGCAGCCCTTATTAGAGCAGTTAATAAGCTGACTTTACTGTTTGTTGGTATGTCACCAATAAGATGAAGAATTAATAACATCTTGAGTTACATTTTGATGCCACTATTAATGATTATCAAGATGTCTGGGATAAGGTGCTGTTTTCATCCTAGTACAGTCAGTCCATTGCATAGCCCCCTAAAGGTGTCCGGTTTTGTGTATTTTCCAGCACATCCAAAAGGCAAGTAAAATGTGAATCCAACTTTTCACAAGATACTTTCTTTTAATTGTTTTGCACTGTGGGACTTTTGGGATCCCGGAGGGAATACTGTACCTTTGTAGTCAATGCAGCGTTCACCTGGCAAAACAAGTGGTGGTATGGAATGCCAAAAGGGTCACAGTATTGCAACAATTTTTCAGATGATATGAGCGCTGTAAGTGCTGATCTGTTTGATATTCTATGTTTAATAATGTTGCTGTCGTAATATCTTAGGTGTTATGGTATTATACATCTCACTACTTCTGAGCATACAGTACAGCTGTTGAAAGGGATGGATGGCATTTTTGATGACCCTTTTACTTAATAGCTTACACCCATTTACCAAAAGGTCTGTTTAGGTGCTAACCAGATAGTTCTTTATTTTTACTTTATAGCCAAAAGCTGAACCCTCTTGAGCTTACCATTTTAGCAATTTTTCTGCTTTCGTGGTCACAGAAAGCACTTTACGTAAAAAATGGTCACTGGTGCTGACCATAAAGATTTTTTTCTGAAGTTTCTTCTTCAGAAAAAATGAATTGGGTTTGATCAACTATATGTAAAGACGCACTGAGTATATATAGGAATTTAAGCTTGATGGTTCTAAAATATTTTATGGCACTTATTCAAACTTGTCTTTTGGCTAGAAGGCAAAAAACAGGAGAAGCTTGGTGGTGTAAGTTATAAAAAGGATTTCCCTAAAGGCTGATACTGTACTTTTGGTTTGTGACAAATTCTGAGATCTTGAAGTACAAGCTAAATCAGAGATCAATGTAATGCTTGCTTGTCAAACATGGAAAAAAATGAGAAATGCTCCAAAAGTATTAGGGCTGTCAATTTGCAATTAGTGAACTAAAAGTTTAATTGCATCTTTTTGCGATTACTTGGAGATTAATCGCATTTGTGTATTCGTAACCAACCTGTGTAGTATTACGTGTAGATGTGGGTAGTAGACCGTAGTATCTGTAGTATAGTAATTCGCAATCGCCCGCCAATACTTAGTTAGTGTTAATACAACGCACAGGTCCGCCCAGAAGCAGACTCCATTTTAACTTTTTTACCCCCTTTATCTTTACTAACAAAACATTTCGTGAGAAGTAATTTTTATAGAATTGTTTCCATTGGAGGTTGATGTAGATTGTTACACCACACCAGTAGCTAGATGAAGTTTAAGTATTTCAAAGCAATGATCGTTCACAAAGTACAGGCTAGGCCACAATACATTATCCACGGCGAAGGTAGCTGACTAGCCCCCCTATGCAGACAGCTGCAGGACCGACTACGATATATTTAATTTTGACACATGCCCAATCTACCCATTTGTTTCATTTCTAATTTCCCCCCATAATAGTGTGATTGAAAGCCACAACAAAAACTAGGCCTAGGGCCTTGCCACCTAAGTTTACAGTACAAAATGTAATGTTAGAGCTAACAATGATAGGCTACGATCAAATCTGGACGTAGTTTTCACCTGTCATTTCTTGTTTAAGTTAATAACCGCCTGTACTGTGTAAATAGACGTACGTACGTTCGCAGCACATAAACGGGGCGATTAATCGCACGTAACATTTTACTAAGCGATTACTTGGCTGGCGGTTAATCGCCAATTAATCGCTAATCGCTGACAGCCCTAATATACTGTAGTTCTGTAAAATATCACTGAATCACAGATAGATCCTTTTTTACTAACATCCAACATTTACACGAATAGTTTGTTTAGCTTTTGCAATACTATGGACAGTTGTGAAATGCCATATTGCTGCAGTATAAATTTGTTTTTGTGTACCTTGGTAAACATTCAACACCCCTTGGAAATGCAATGTGTGGGAAAAGTAAACTTGATTAGTTCTAAGCATATAATGGTTGTGTCATTGAACTCTGATTTACAGCTTCCTGTACAGTAAATGCTGCAATAATATCGAACAAAAAAGAAAAAAGAAAAAAAAAAGATGTTTTATCTATTACCTAGCTTTTAAAGTTGGTCAACAATACCTTTTCTAAAAGATAATTGGTTTTGTGATATGGTTGCATTGTAAAGGTGCAAAATTGTTTTTTTTTTGTTCCTTGATCCTCTGAATTGCATGAGTAATAATTTGAGAATGGAAAAGCAGTAAAAACTTGCTGTGTAGTGCTGTACTCACACAAGGATATAGTGAACTTTGGATCGTGCTAAGTAAACTAGAATGTTTGACACCACCTCTTCTTCTGAGTGACAATTGATTTCCTGAAAGAGGAGCCCTGACATAAAGATTACATTTCCAGAGTAGATCCTGATTCTTAATATGCATGTACCGTTGAATGTGTGCATTGCAATGAGAATATGTACTGCTCTGTAGTACTGTATCCTGTATAGTGTACTGTAGACTGAAGTAAAATGTATACAAACCCTTGTGACCAGGAAGTGTTTAGTGCTTGTTGTGGGTAGGGAATTCCTGTTTATTCTCTATCACAATGTAGTGTAGATTTAGGTAATTGACTGATGCCTTGCTATTTGAGGACTTGGGTGACTGATTATTCATGGAAAGTTGCCAGGTACAAGATATTATGTGGAAAGTTGCCAGGAGGTGCAGACTCCATGATCCCATTTATTGAATTTTTGTTGATTCATAACTGTGATTTGATAATGTAGCTTTTTCATTTGTTGATGTTCATTTGTTATTTCTCAGAAAGAGGGGGTACTTTTTGCAAAGTGGCATCATATAAGATAGGTCATATAAAAAAATCTGGTATTAATCAGTTATTACCTTTTTGTACATAAAAAGAGAAACAAAATAACTTTTTGTGTAACGATTTAGATGGTAAACCAAGCTAATAGTTAGCTTTGTTATGTGCTAGTGGCCTCCAACACCCTCATTATAAAGTTATAAGCCCCAAGTTGTGAACTCAATATTATTCCCCTTTTAAAATGTTGCATTACAAATTACGATATACATGAAGTTGTAACCTACAGTGTAACTTTCTCTATCTATTGCAGTCAGCACATACTTGGTGAAATAGCTACCTCCCAAGATCCAAATGTGTTGAATTGTAGTATTGTTGTTATTGTCCTGCATGTTAACATCTGCTTGGTAACCAACTTCATTTGTGCTGTTTTGTTTTAAGCATAATTGTTTCATTTTCTGAGTTTTAAAACCCATAAAAGTCAGAATGTTACATTTTCTCACATTTAGTATTAAAACTGTTACTAAAAATGATCAGCAAAATTATGAAGCAACAGCTTGGCCAAAATAATATCAATTCTTGCACATATCTAAGTGATTTCTGCATGCAGTTTAAAGGCCTAATTCTCACAACCAAAACAGTACCAATTCTCCTAACCTTCTTACTTAAGTCCCTCCTCCAATTGTGTGAAATTCATCCTCATCCAGACACAATCTTAGTTTATTGCTTCTGGGTGAGTACAAAAAAGCTCAATGTGTATAATCAAAACACTCTCAGGACAGTTCATGCTGTGTAATATAATATTTGGTACTCTGTATTGTTTGAATTAGCTGTCAATCAAGGAGCTGAGCTGATTGCGAATTTTGGTAAACCCCTACAAGAATTGTAGTTTGAGGTGAGGGGATTGGCCCATTTTAAAGAAGAAAAGAGGATTTTCGTCCCCTAGACCTTTCCCATTGATGTAAGCAATTGTGCACTCATTGTGCACTGTGGATTATTTGCAGTATGTATTTTCCATTCTCAGTGGCAACGTTGGCAAGTATACAACTAGCTGACTTCATTTTATTAAGTCAAGCCACCTGCAAATAGTCAGTTAATAATTCTTAAATGTGTTGTCAATTATTTAAGTGATTTGACAGTTTTGAAAGCCTGTTGAATACCGCAGCATTGCTTTGACACCTTGTTTGCATTAGAAGTGACATGATCAAGATCATTCAGTACTTTCATCCTCAACAGTTATATGGGTCAGTGACCCTATCAACCTCTGTATATGACTGGGTAAAACTCATTTGTATTCAGTTGGTGCTGTCCTTACTTGGAGGTCATAAGCTAGAAGCTTGAAGTGTACCTCAAAACTAGGATTTTAAAAATTGCACATATTTTAGAGGTTGCAAAATAGATGTTATCCATCTATCTCCCATTGTAGCTTGTTCCATTGTTTACATATTAAATGTTGAAATTTATTAACCTAAACAATATAGTCAACTGAAAAATAATTTGTGACTTTCGTGTTGTGCAACTCACATTATCTACTTTGTTCCCCTTCGAAATTAAAATGGTTTTTATGACCTTGAATGCTTCCTGTTTGTTTGCATAGCATGTTGTAAATAAGAAAAAGAGCGATATGACACACCAGTACAAGGTGCAGTTACTTTCAGAAAAACAAAGAAATACAAAGACATGAGCAGTACAACAGTGACATCACAAATTATTGTGCAATGTTCCATTTCAGATCGAGAGAAGTAACTTAAACATTTTTTTATCTCATCTCAGGAATGTCATATAAAGATGGCGGTTGGATTGTTTGAATTCATTTCTCACACTCTGCCATGCTCTACAACATATTTTTTGAAATTTTAGGCTTGAGGTACTCTCAAAATGCTCATTTCATTTTCTGCAGAATTTAAGCTGTCATGCTCTGCATTTATTAGGACACTAATAGAGCGGATTCCTTGTTTGCAATCTGGAAGTAATCATAGAGCCACCTCTGTACCAGTTAGTTTTAATTAGTCTCATTCTGTGCTTGATGGGATGGTTCACAGGTATTAGAATAGATGAGGTTAATAGGGTTCAAAGTTTTCCTAAGCACAGAAAAAGTTTTAGGGAATTTAATGTTAGTTTTTTTTCCCATCATTTTCAGGGCCAGGAAGTCCTTCCAAATCAGCTAAAAAAGATAAAGAAAATTTGGATGGGAATTTAGAAAAGAATGAATACCAAGATGAGGTGAGTGCCTTAGTTTTCTTAAATATATTAGCCATGAGGATTTACACCTGGCTGGTGACATCAGGCTGCCCATGGCACAATGGCAGATCTGGATGGGTGGGCCCTCTGTTGCCCCTCAAGCTTGTTTAAATGCTTCAAATTCAAGATGTGTCATATCAGGCTGCCCATGGCACAATGGCAGATCCGGATGTGTGGGCCCTCTGTTGCCCCTCAAGCATGTTTCAGAGCTTCAAATTCAAAATGTGTCATATACCTGGCTGGTGACATCAGGCTGCCCACGGTGCAGGGGCAGATCTAGAGGTGGGCCCTCTATTGGCCCTCAAGCATGTTAATATATACTTCAAAATGTGTAAAATATGGAGCTGTGGCATCAGGCTGCCCTTGTCTCAATATTGGTTGTCTGTGGGGGCTAGGCAGAAAAGCATCTCCACTTTTGGGTGTCAAGTGTGTTTAATTAGGGCTGTGATCATGTAATATTAAAATAACTAAAGATGTAATTGCAAAGTTTGCAATCATTTGGCAATAAAGTGCATTTTGCATGTCTGTAGAGTAGGATGAAGAGTTGCTTGTCTAAAGTACCAGCCCAATGAATGTGTCATGCCATGAAATGGGGCTTATGGCTTACAGCGCCATTGTAAATTCTGTTCTTTAGCACTAGTAAGTGTAGAGAAAACCATTGCAGTTAGTTAGATAGTTAGATGAAATTTAACAACACACCAACACCAGTGTCTTATATAGTGTCACTTAACTCAATATAAATTTCAAAGATTAAATTTACTTTTCAAGTATGGTTCAAGTTCAAGTTTGGTGGTTTCCCTTTAGTTGCTTCTTAGGAAAGGCGGGATACTGTAGGCATATCGGACAACCCCCCATCCCACGGGGCGAGAAAACCATAGCAAACACTAAGCTGTAGCTGTGTATCGACAATTTGTATAATAAGTATAATTCAATTTTAGCTGTATAATAGATATCCATTTTTGAACAATATATATATATATAGAACACACTATATTATAGAAAATATCGATATCTACTACAAACTGTGATTCAGTTGTTCCACTAAAATATTGATAAAATGGAAATTGTTCACAAATATTGATATTCTGCAGCAGTGATTCATGACTGATATCCTGGTATGCACATTCACTGATACTCAATGCATGGATACTGTCATGTTTCAATGAAGCTTAGGCCTAACCCAAATCTTATGGCAAAAATATGTATAATATGTACATTATACATATTTTGTCACAGATGTATCAATACTTTGTTTTGTCGATATCGCTACTGCTTAGCAAACATGGCGGACTGAGCTTGAAAATACTGTAGAAATAGTGGCAGGGTTGAGGGAAGACACCACCAGTTGCGATTAATTGCAAGTAGCATTTTACAAAACGTATAAGTTGCACTTGCCATCATTTAATGATTCATTGCAACAAGGTAACAGCCCTAGTCTAATTCTACCTCTCACAAAATGTTTTGAATATAGCCCTTTGGCTTCCTATGGTTGCAGTTAATCAAATCTTGATTTGCTTCTATTGAAACTTTTCTGGATATGTCCCTGGCATGGTGGGTTGCACCCTTGCTTCCTAACTTGCACCAAAGTTTTCCCTGCTGCACAAGTGTGCTTGTAAAGTAAAAAGACCTCTCTCTTCTGCTTGCTTGTAAGTTTGCCTTTGGTAGAAAATGGTTTAACTTCGTTGTTGATAAGTGTTGAAACAAACATAAATGCATAGGAATTTCTTCTGTTACGACCAAAAATACGTTTGGTACAAAATATTTAAGTTCCAAAGTCGTTTAGTTGGAAGTAACATTTGTAAGTCTGCATTATGTCAATGTGTATAAAGACTATCCAAGACCCAGTTTGAAAAGGTGTGCTGTGCTTAGCTTAGTTGTGTTTATGGTATTATTACTACATGACATCCATCCATTGGACAAGATAGCTAATATACTGGATGCAGTGTAAGTTTTTCTGGGCAGCTAGCAAGGCTGACTTTAATGCAAATAAGATGACATAACAAATGACAAGTATAGAAGCTCATTTATATCCAGACACCAAGAAAGTAGGGGGATTAAATTGTTCTGCAGTACATTGCACAACACTTTGCCACTCTTCTCCTCACTCACTCCACGAAACCAACTTCAGGATAACATGGATGCTCTTACCAAATGAGATGGAGGCATATGCAACACAAAATATTGTAGTTCTGTGTCATGTAAATGACTGCCAGGACCCCTTGGTTCCATGAGAAGTCATGTAAATGGCAGGGCTGTAGTCAAGTCCAACAAGCTCAAGTCCAAGTCCCGAGTCCAATTCCAAAAGATTAAGTCCGAGTCCAAGTCCAAAGGGCTCGAGTCCAAATCCAGAGATCCAGTCCAAGTCCGAGTCCAAAAAAAGTGTACTTAAGTCCGGACTTGAGGTCGAGTCCGGACTCAAGTCCTCCAGCCCTGGCAAATGGCTACTATAGGTGTGAAATGGTGGACATTTAACAAAAAACTCAGTGAGTAACAGATGTGTGCCTCCAAAATATTGAAGAAATTGTAGCATTCTCATTACACCAATATGTACCCTTTGCTACATCCAAATTGCCTTCAACTAGCATGCAGTGCATTATCCAGAGTAGTTGTAGCGTCATGTTCTCATGTCATCCCCATCAACTAGGAGTTAATCTCTATTTCTCTACTGCTACAAAACTACCCACACAGAAGTTTTTAGGGCCTAAGAATATGTTCAGCTCCAAGTTTTTCCTCCTGCGTTTATATGCTGAGTGGTTTTACCCATCTTGTCATAGTCTTCCTTGTTTGTATCTGTTTTATTTTAGGGCATAGTCATTTATCTAACTGGCAGTTATTGCAAAGGCACTCATTTATTTCCCAACTTCCCATACTGCCCAGTTAGATGAATGACTCTCTTCTTACAGTACCTATTTCCTCCCCCCCTGTGAGGATCATTTTCAGTGTTTTTACCAGGGACTTATGTTTGGAAGATTTATAGCATGCATGTAATGAAAATGTTTGTTGGTTTGCTTAAAAACTTTTACCCATAAATCATGTGACCTCTCAACAGGTATTGAAAAATATCATGGAAACAGAAAAAGAGTACTGTGCTGAAATGAAGACGTTAATACAAGATTATCTGAAACCTTTACAGACAGCTGGAGTGTAAGTCAACTGTGTTGGCCACATTGTATTGTTTAATCTACTTTGTCCCTCTACTTATCACCTTACGGTGTAATCCTCACCTGCCGGTATTAATTTATGTCCTGGCCAAGTCTTCATCTTACAGAAGGAGAGGCCTGTGGCTGGCAGCGAGTGTGGCCTCTCTGTCTGCTGCATTTTGGTGGGGTATTAGGTGGGAATGAGAATGATACACTTTTGATGAGTAGGTTCGGCAAGCTTTGGGTATGACACCTGTTTGGCAATAAAGATATTTTAGAATTCTTAACTTCTTATAAACGCCTACATTCTAGATGAGTGTTGAGGTCACGGAAGATGGAGATTGGGAAGATGTGGTTTGGGATAAGAAATGGTTTCTCATCTTTCGCTCAGTCTTGATTTCGTAGCTTCCATGTGGCAAGAATTCTCTCAGAGATTCTATAACATAAAATGTTTCCATCTTATTTTTTTTTCTTGTTCCCATTTAGTTTGCCAGCTGGCGATGAAACAACTCTTCTTTGCAATCTTGTCGAACTTCTAGCATTTCAGGAAAGTTTTTGTAAAACCTTAGGGGAAGTTTCCAATTTAGCTGGGAGGCAGCGGAAAGTTGGAGCTTCTTATATGAAGGCATCTTCCCAGTATAAAGAATTTTATTCAGTGTATTGTTCCAACCACCCAAAGACTGCTGCGGTACTCACAAAACACTTGTAAGTATGCTAGGGTACTGAAGAGTTCTCTTAGGTCTGATTGATTTTTTATTTTGGTCAATGGCATTTTAATAGTGCAAAACACAACATACACCAACACACTATCTCACAATCCTTGGTAATAGGTATTAAGAAAAGGTCAATTAGATGACAGGAGTGTTTTGTGAAAGGCAACAATGCTTGTAAATATGCTGTTCAAAGAAAACATGTTAGTTTGCTGCAATACTTGCAAAGTACTTGTGAGTATGTTGTTCATACTAACAATATTGCATAATTGCTTGTCCATGTGAGAATGGGTTTCTTTAATCATACGTATCCTCACATATTGAATATTAGGAGTTGAAGCTAAAATGTGAAATTTTTGGACTTACCCTCACTACAACCAAATCTACATCGTCCCTCACTTACCTCCTATTTACCTATGTAATCCCCACTTACCGCAATTACTGGGGATTACATAGGTAAATAGGAGGTAAGTATAGGGGCTCGTAGATTCCCAATCCAGGGAGTGTTGGGAACACAACCAAAGACAGTGCATGTATGCATGACAATGTACTCACTCTTCAAGTCTGTTTCTAAGTATGCTTCTGTATTCATAAAATACTTGTTAATGTCCTGCAATATGATACTTGTAAGTACATTCAAGTATGTGTGCTGAAGTATACTAGCAATATGAGTTAAGTAATCTGTATTATGTTGACAAGTAAATGTAATTACTCTCCATTTCCCAGCATAAATTTGTCTTGTGATTTTCAACAATATAGATAAATGTGAGTATTTTGAAGTATTGTGAATACACTTCACAATCCATAGACAGTGTAAAGCTATGCAGTACTCACAGGCGTGGTTGACTGAACCTTTGGTGAGGAGGGATTGGAAGAGAGAGGAGGGGATGAGAGGAATGGTGATATTTTTTAGCTGAACAGAGTTGCAACTTATTCTCAATCCAGCCTATTCTTCCTACCTGAAACAGGGAGTTATGGCATTAAATTGTTATTGTCAAAGGTAACATTGTAGAAACACTTCTTCAAGACCAATCACTTAAGTAGCTGAATGATGAAGAAACCTTGATTTCGTGACAGCCTGACAGGACTTAAAATAACCGACAGCCATGGCTATTGGTTCTTCACTCTTGGACGTGACGCCCCTCAGAAATGGCCTTTGTTATGACATAGACCTACTTCCAAATTGCATGTTTTGGCTGTGACCTTTTTCAAGCTTTTTCAAAGCTCTGATGTGTACATACAGTGTGGGTATGATTTGTCTTTATCTTTCCGACAAAACTTGAAACCCTTCTGAAAATTCATTGAAGTCGCTTAAGTCAAACTCCCTCATCATGTTTTTTTTAATATAGAAACACTCATCGCTTGCTTTTCTTTCTTTCCTTCCTCAGAGAAGAACTTTCAAGATACATGGAAAGCAAAGGTTCTAGTATTATGACTCTTACAACAGGCCTGTATAAGCCATTTAGACAGACAGAAAAGTATCCAAATGATCTCATGGAATTAGAAAGGCATACTCCTGTAAGTAAACACTTTTAAAACATTGTGCTTGCTTATGCTTTGTACATAAAAACCAGTCCTAGGTTTCAAAAATGGTGTCCAAAATCATGGCAGTGTCAGTGTGTAAAACTCCATTTCTTTCTAGTGCATTGACCCTTTTCCAAGCAGCTAAATTACAAAGGAGACTGTGCATTTGGTCTAAGGGTAAGAGCATCCTCCTTGAGCGCAGAAGGCCTAGGGATCTATTCCCAGGTGGAGTCATACCAGAGACTCTTAAAGCTCGTGTTTGATGCTCCCCATAAGCAGTAGAGTAGGGAAAACAAGCCAGTGAGCCACAACTGGAAAAAGGGCTGTGGCAAGCTCGACTTGAACCAATAGGTTGGAAACTGGGTCGTATAAATAACTAAATTATAAAGGATTGTGGGACACAATGTTGTTGGTATGCATTATTTTATGCTACAGTAGAATGTAATTGACAAAAATGATGCATACCAGTACCCTGTTCCACAATCCTTTGTAATTGCTATTAGGAAAAAGGTCTATGTATGGTAATCATAATTCTTACATTTAACCCTCTGTTGAACATTGTGGTCGATTTCTACCTTAGGCGGAAAGCAGAAGACCTACACTTCCTCACAGTGTCACACAGAGCTCATAGCAGCTAGTTGCTACTGAATCCTGACCATAACAGGGAAAGAGGCCATTCTTTACTTTCCTTTCACATGGTCAAGTGTCTATGAGTGCCAATTTGAGGCGTGTTATTTTGTTGGACCCTTGCAACATGCAAAAATCCCCCGAATAAGGGGGGGCGCTGGGTTAGGGTAGGGAGTTAAGACTGATGCATACTTAGAATACATGCTGTTATGAACTGTACTCGCTGTTGAGAACTGTATGTAGTCTCATCTGTTGTCCTTTCTGGCCAATCAGTCACATGTCACATTCATAACTCAGAATGGGACTGAATTTCAACTTTTATTGCTATGTGGAGCTATGTACTTAATAATGAGACAGCCTTTGTAGATGGAAACAGCTGTTCATTGGTCAAAAATCAACAGTGTCATTTTAAAATTCATTGTGTATGATGAAGTACATTGTGTGTTTAATGACGAGGTGAGAATTTATGAAAAACTAATACTTAATGTTGTATATTGACACCTGAAGGGTACTTCAGCTTTTTAAAGTCCAACCAAAAACAAATTTCCTGAGTTGATGAGCTGTTAGCTTGATTCCACAATTCTCTCTTTGGACAAATATTTTGAATGCCAGTTATTTATTGTATCACACATTAACCTGTTGTGCAAACCTAACCTTCACATACCTTTATCGAAGTCCTAGCAAGTCTCAAACCCACAGTGGGATAGGTCTGCTTTTAATTGAGGGCAGCCTTCTACGTCCTCTTTGAATTTGCAAGTCAAACATACCAGAACCTTGATCACCCCATGACAAAATGTCTGCTAAGTGACTCTAGTAGGTTAGATGCAGAAAGAACTGTACATGATGGAGTGACACTTGAGGACCAATTCCAAACAAGTGAAAACATAAACTTCAAAATAAAAACAAGATTAAGTAGGCCAATAGGCTTTTCTCACCTTCACAATTGTTCTGAAATATGTTGCTGCTGGTCCTCTCTGTGTTCGATTCTCAGTGTCCTTGGCTGTATCTCACTCCTGTTGGTGGGCAGAAGCAGCTGCTTTTAGGAACAGGGTCTGTAAGAGCATCAAATTGAGAATTCCGGATGGAGGGTTTGAAAGGGTCTATTGAACCTTATTGATAGAGTATGAACCTTGTCTCTGAATTGGAGGCCTTCTGTCAAAAATCCCTTTCAATAAATCAATGTGGGGCTGGAGTGAAGTTATGAGTTGTCTCAAAAGCCATGGAATAGAAGAAATTGCCAATCTGTAGTTCCTAGTGATGAAAACCCTTTTTCCCCTGTTAAAGAGGAAGATGAGTAAGGAGCAAACTTGATCTACTGATCCCTCCATGGCACTGTATGGTCAAGTGGTAAGAGCCTCGAACTTGCAACTGGGAGGTACGGATTTTGAGTCCAGCAGGCTTGGTCATACTGAAGACTTAAAAGATGGAATAATGTACTGCCATTATGCTTGGTGCTCTGCATAAGCAATGGAGTAGGGAAAACAAGACAGTGAGCCACAACTGGACAAAAAACTGTGGCTATTCCAATTTAAACCAGTTGGTTAATTGGTTAGAAACTCAGCCATAAAACCTCATCTAAACAACAAGCTCCATAGCACTGTAAGAGTTAGACACTTTTCCAGTCTGGAGCTGATGGACTAAATAGTGGATCCCCTTGTTGCCCTTGTTGTTTTTTAGAATGATAGGAAACCAGGTTTGCTTGGAAGACCAAGATCAGCCAGCTTCACTTGAGTGTTTTGCGCCATGCTTCTAGGTGGAAAAGTATAAAGAGGAGAGATTCTTCTACTTGAAGGAGAGGGTGTCAACTTTTCTTGCCTATGTGGTAAAATTGGGAGCAAAATGAAGGAAGCTTGGTATTCTGTCACAACAAAGCCCAAGTATGTGGAGGGGAGGGGGGCTGAACAGGTCAAATTTCAGGTTAGCCCTGGGTTGTGATAACTAGGCATTTGTCTGGAGATTACATCTTTTATGCCAGGTGACTGGCTCTCAGGTTAATTTCATTCTCCTGACTTAAAAGTAGTTGATCTCAGATGTTCTGGCAGAATTGAATGGACTCAGATCCCCCTTGGTGATTTATGTTGGACAGGTGTGTAGTGTTTTGTCCAATAGGACTGCTGCATTAAGCCCTTCAAAACCATGGGTTCATGCCCTGGTAGATAGTCTTGCTGATTGCTGACAAATCTTACAGGTTGATATATTGACCTTTTTTGGAATCTGACCACTGACCATACCATTGTATAGTGCCAAGTTGTGCCATCTGAGTAGGGAAGCATTGGTCGTGAGCACCAAAGATGATAAGGGCCTTGATTGACTCTTGCTTAAATCCTTCATATGGTTTTGTCTATTCTCCTATGTGTTGGCTTTTATTCCCATTTGCTTGACATACCATGACAAATTTCTGTCAAGCTGGGTCATGTTACTTTCTCATATGAACAAGGAGCACAGTGATTACATGAGTAAACATTAGGCTAGAATCATATGAAGGACACTAGAAAAACAACTGTAAACAAAACTAGCGACCACTGAATACAAACTATAGTGCAAAAAAGGGGTAGGGGAGAAAGCAGAAAGTGTTTTTCACTTAGTAGGTAGTTCCTGTATTGTGTGGGGTTCTTTGGAGGTTGCAGAATGTCATTTGTGAAAGTTAATATCTTTTATTGACTTCTCTCATTAAAATTTGCAGTTAATCTTTTGAAAGGGACTTTGAAGACATAATTTGCACACACTTACTAAAATACTGTTTTTGGCTGGTGCTTCCTAGCCCATCAGTGACTTGCAAGTGAACTGCTTTGTTTGGTTTATTTCCAAAAGCTGGTAATATATCTCTCAAGTGTAACAAGCTTAGTATCTGAGTTCACAGTCAGGTAGCTTTCTAGGCCTAGAATATATAGCAGGGGATCAAAGGAGAAGTGGACCTCGTGCAAAGGGCCATTTTAGCGGACATCACATCACCGAAATGAATTTTAATGTACTCTTCTCTTTCTTTTGCAGTTTACGTACAGATTCATAATTTTTTTCTCTGTTTTTTGCAGGTGGAGCATCCAGATAGAATAAATATCACAACAGCTATATCTGTTTACAAGGATATTTGTGTAAGTACCATGACACTTTCTTAGTTAAGTACCATGAGAATGTGAGAGCTAGGTGTTGATGGAACTTGTGAGACAAGGATCAGTGGTTTGTTTCTGTCTTAGTTCATTAGGCAGGATACTGCACTGCTGCTGTGTCACTAAATGCCTGACTTTCACCAGACCACAGTACCACCAATTTACAAATATAACTCCCTTTTGCTTGCATAATGAGCATACCTTGTAAACCAGCCGCAAATTGAAGGACACTTAAATTGTTTCTTTCCATGTAGGTGTTAACCCCTACTATTCTAAAGTCTTCCATTCTTGTACTGTCGTCTGCTGTATACTTGAAACATCATGTGCTACAAAACTACATGTGAACTTAATTTATGTGAACATAACTCAAGTTAGTGCAAAGGGGTGCATAGATGTCCCAAAAAATCCAGGTTTTTCCTTTTGGTTCTGCCAAATGCATTTTAAGTGGGGACTTTCAAGTAAAGTGTCCTTTCCCTTCAAAAATAAAAGGGTGTTCAGTCCATTTGAAAGAGAATGGCATCATTGAGTTATGACCAGGTTTGATCCAGGAAAGTGCTTGGTCAAGTGGTTGGAGCATCCTTCTTGCAAGCGAGGTCAGGAGTTAGACTTCTGGCTGGGTCATACAAAAAACTTTAAAAGATGGAACCTACTACCAATGCCCTTAGTGTTCAACGTAAACAGTGGAAGAGGGAAAACTAGCCAGTGAATCACAACTATAAAGAGACGGTTGCCAGTTTGACTTTAACCAGTTAGTTAGAAACTGAGCGGTAAAACTCCATCTTACTAACTTACTTGTATCAATGAGATATGACAAATCACCTGTCCGACGGTCATGAAGAATCTATCAGGCAAGTGCACACAGTTTAACAATGTAGGTGGCTGGGCAAGAACCCCTTCAAAATGTTTGTCACAAACAACGCTACATACAACAAAGTCTGAATTTTAAGATTGAAATTGAACATTTTGTGTCTGTGGGGCAGAAACATTTCAGAGTAGCCTATCCCAGTGGGGAAGTACTGGAAAAGTGATTTGTGTAAACCTGATGAAAGCATACTGTCAGAGTGGAACAATGTGTACAAAAATGTGTCATGCCATCTCTGCACAATGGAAGCATGCATTGTTAGCAGCAAAAGTAATAATATTAATAATTAGATGAGATTTAAAGACACCCCAGAACAAATGTGTTATACTGTGTCAACTAGATAGAAAAGTAAACATTAAATATGGTTTCAAATACTTTTCAAGTTCTGTTTCAAAAATAGTTTAAACTTAGTGTCAGCCCTTCCCTTATTTGCCATTTATGACAGGCAGGATATACTGTGGGCATATTGTACAACTCCAGCCCACAGGGGGAGTTATCAGGAAAAGGATTTTATTGATACCTGTGAAAAAATTTTATGAATGTAGAAGAGAGGACGGACAGTTTCTGTTTTTGAATATCCTTGATCAGGAGTAGTATTATGAGACATAACATCACACTTTATAAATTGTCAAAGTAGAAAAAGACCAGTTGTAAACTGTTCACAGAAAACTCAAATGTTTTAGATTACCTTAACTCATTTACATGTTGACCAAGTAGTGTGTTCAGTACTAGAAAGCAAATACATTCAAGTGAGTATCATTACAAAAAACCTAGAAGTTGCTTGTTTAATCTTCCCTTACACCCTTCTGTACTTTCATTTCATTTGTACTGGCCAGTGCTATCTCTACATGGAAAGGAGGATTGGCAGTGGAGCCTGACATTTTTACATTTTGGAGGGATTTCCCCTACTGATGTGTCTTTTGAAGTTGAACAGATACAAAGTTTGAGAGCATAAGTCCCTACACGCCTCTCCCAAAAGTACAGTCATGCAATGCTGTAAAAAATTTCATCCTCAAGGATTAGCTGTGTCTGCCATCCTATATCATGTGATCAGAGCTTCTCCAATTTCCTTTCTGATTGGTCACAGTGGATGATCAAAGTCTTATGTAGCAGCATCACGGTATACAAATACTGTATAACCCTCCTCTCCAAACTTCTAGTTGTATTAATTGTGGTAAATTTGATATCCTCTAACCTCCAAAACTGTCGCAATACGGGTTTCAAGAGTTGTTATGATGGCCTCTACTTGCCCCCCCCCCTCCCCCCAAAAATAATTTATTCAATTTCACTAGACAATAGCTTCCTAATGGGCTTCACTCTCTGGCCCAACTGTCCTCTGGACCCCATTGAGGACCCTAAACTGGTCCTCAAAAAGACTGTCATACAGGAAAGACCTTGAAAACTGTGCTTATTTTTTACAAAAAAGCACTTTCAGTACTAGGTTATTTTACAGGGAACAGAATGCCTACCTTTATTGCCACACTAGCATTATACAACAGTATGTCAAAATGTTAAATGTAGCACATATCTCAGACGTTTTGTCCAGGAATTGTAAAAGTACTTTACCATTCAACTATGTAGATTTTTAAACATCCTGTAAATTAGGACATGTTACAGTAACTACATACTTATGTTTATACTCTTATGTCAGCAATCTCATTGCAAGATTTCATTTTGAAAAAAGGAAAAGTGAAAGAACAAACTTTGACAGCTGTACTTATGGATGATGGATAGATGGGTGACATTGTTTATGTAACATTGATTGGAAGGTCAGTACATAGATACATACATACACTATCAAGTTTCCAATCATCTGTGTGATGTGACTTTCCTGTTGCCATACATCTGTTTTCTGATAATGTTTAATTTTGATTGTAACAGTTCAGTTACACAACTAAGTGCCACAGTTGTACGTAAGAGTTTTCCCCTTACATCTGGGTCCCCTCCCCCCAGCTGGGAGGGGGATTGTATAGTTTGCCCACAGTTTTCCTGCTTGTTGTAAGAGTTGGCCAAAGGCAGGGACTTTCATCGTATTTTAACTGTATCTTACACCGAACTTGGACTTAAACTGAATTCAAACTCAGATTTAAAATTTACCTTTCCATATAGTTGACACTGTCTAACATATTCATGTCAGCATGTCATTAACAAACTACAATCTGGGTTGATGTATGTGATTGACAAATTACTTGCAGTCTTGTGCATGTTTGATTTATGAGTTTGTTTACTAACTGGTGCAGTCATATAATAGTGCCGGTATGTGTGGTTAATTAGTTGGGTGACTAACTTGTACATCCTGTGGTTGCATTGGTGTGTGAGGTGGATGAGGTATGTAACTATCTACTGTAGCATAGTCTAGTGGCCAAGAAAGTGAAACTGGGAAAGCATTTGGAAAGAAAAGAAAATTACTACACCTTCTCATAGGGCACTTTCTTCTGTGCTTGTCAAAATTAGGGTCACTGCTGCCCCTTGTATCTTCTAATGATGATTGGTACTGGTAGCTAAGTGTAATGAGGTGCCTTATTAAGGGCATAGTCTTGTGTTTGTCCTGGTATGTTTTTTTTTAGTTGTTTGCCTAAAAAGACGGATGAGGAAATACAATTTTGAAATACATTTGGAAGTACAATTTGGTTTTAATGACAGGTAGAGTCCAGCAAATGATCAGGACAGGTGCAAGCAATGACAGTGACTGTATTCTGCCCAGCTGCAATGAAATATCACAATATTAAAGAAAAAATATAACTTTTTTGTTTAAAATTGCAAATTTTACCTCTGAAAGAGTTTTTTCTTCAAAATAGTCTTTCTCATTCCCCTTTGATGGCAGAAGAATCAGGGTTTTTGCAAACACACTAATCTTGGAAGTACAGTGTCAGTTGTGATACACTCTCCTTCCCAGCATGCATTGTACACCGATGTCCCCCTACTTTTCATCACAGCCTGTCAGCCTTGTAACTCTAGTAATAAGTGTAATACAGATATACTCAGATGACTTGCACACATACGAGGTCCCATACATGTTTATGATGGTAGTGTAACAGGTTGCATAACTGAAAAACACTGCCTGTCTTTTCTGCTGATATGCCTCTGAGTGGCCATTTCCTTGTTGCAGCTGAATAAATGGATCCTGTTAACAATGTTACCCTCAGGAAATGGCAACAACTAGCATGAAATTAGCACATTTATTTTTGTACTGCCCACCTGGAAATGCCCTACGTGGGTAGGTACTGATTAAGAAAACCTTGTAGCTGGCTAAGTTCTAATACTTATTATTCCCCTAAAGAGGTAGAATTCTGAAGGACACCAAGGCATTAATAAAAACTGTGAGACAGCTTTGTAGAAGTGGAATTATGTACTGTCTTGATCTATTTGAACAAAACTAGAAAAGTGAAACCAAGTTTAACCTTTAACAAGTTGTAATTAGTCTTCCTTTTTACTTTATGATTGCAAGTTAGTGAAATGATCTGTGATTGGTCAATGTGTTAAAGGTTATTTTATAAAATTGTAGACCATGGCACTTTATAAAGCTTTGTGTTAACACTTTTTCACCCTTTTTCATATTAAAGGGAAACACTGCCTTTTTTCTAAAAAAAAAAAATCATATTTTAAAACCAATATCTTTAAGAGGCATACGCATAGGCAGTAGGGTAGTTCATTTGAGGAAACAAGACTTTCACGAAAAGAAATTCAGTTATTTGTTGCTTAAGACTAATTTCTTAGCTCTTGTTGCATGAAGTATTTTGGAGATGTAAAGCTATTGCTGGAATTCATTGTTGAGACTGACCAGTTTAATAATGGTAAAAGCAATTTTATTTGTTGGTATATTTTAAAGCCAATACTGTATTTCCCTTTTGATTATTAAAATGTTTGTGAAAAAAAAACCACTTAGTTTATTCTGCTGCCATCCAAATTGGTTGAGGTCAGACAATGTCTTTTGGAGCCTTTCAATGACAAATGCCAGAAGGTTGGATGTTTGGAAAATACCTAAAACTTTGGCCTAATTTATAAATTGGTAGTTTTCCTGCCAAACAGGAAGAGGTATGCTGATGCCTCCAGTGAAGTGATACCCAACGAGCCAGTCAGCTGGGGTTTATCGCTTGATTAGTGGTTATTTCTGATTAGGTTTGAAGACAGAACTTCCACCTTTAATTAAAACAAATAGCTGTGGTTTCCCTATGGGTAAAGTAAAGTAGTGAAAGGTGTCTATTTACAGCATTGTAGCTGTCAGACCGCATGTCATGAAGTACTATGAAGGGGTGTAATGTGCTCGAAGTATTGAACATTATCATACTTTTGAAATCATGGTTTAACAGACCTTATGCATTGATGTCATGTGACGTCAAATATTTCCAAATAATGATGCACAATGCATGTGCCACATGGATTTGACACTTAAGTAGTAGACTTACATACAAATTGTAAGGCAAATGTTAGTAAAACTTGATGGAGTGCACTACATAACCAAAGGTTTTCAAAGGCACTTTAAGATAAAAATAAAACCCACAAAGTAGTAAATACTTCTCGAACATGTAGGATTAAATGTTGCTTAAATAGTTATCCCTCTCCGTTCCCTTCTTCTTTTGATAATTTTTTACCCATGTTAAAATGATACAGGTACAAAGTGCAATCTAAGATAATTGACATCATTGCCACTATCAGTATCAAAGAACTTTCTAAGTTACATAACACAGGGGCCTGAAAAAGTCATGGAATGTTGTAAAAATGACAGAAGTCATGAGAGAGTCATGAACTTAAACTTAGTTACTTGTCACAATTATCATGCCATTTAAGTTTTATCAAATCTTATGCATAATTTGGTCATGTAATGGTCATAAATGTTAAGGTCTTGAAAGAGTCATGACACAAAAATCATGGAATTTTAAGGTGCATGAATACTGATTACATGACATCAGTTATTTCTTCACCACACTAAGAGAACACCAGTTTAGGAGATTCTTGCAAGGATTTAGCTTAATTCAACTTCTTGTTCAGTGATGACATCTTAGCTCAAATTTGAAATCTTTTCAAATTGAGAAGGTTGTTATGATTGTTGTTTTTAAAACTGTGGACTACTCTTGGAGATAAAATCTTCTTTCTTATAATCCTGCAAGGGATGAAAGCCTAGACCTTACAGTTTTCAAGTTTCTTTGCTTAAAATGCCCATTGCCTTTCTCAGCACAGTCTGTGTTGAAATTTTGAACTGCATACTCTGCATTGAAAGTGTAGAAGCTATTTTTAACATTGTTAAGCTCTTTATTATTTCCAGTTTATTAGTCTGTAAATGCCATCTCATTTCCACTTTCATAGAAAATCATTGATACTCTTGAATTACACGCTTGGTGAACTGTTAAACATGCCGAGTTCTCTCGATTGTTTTTACATACAACCCTCTGGCATGTCAAAACTAGTTTAGAATTAATGGTGTGAACATTTTCTTACACAAAGAACTAAACATAAAAAATAGAACAATTGGGAAATATATGTGCACTATTCATTATGGACATCTTCCCATTTGCCAGAAGCTTTCATGGCAAATTGTGAATCCAGTAGACTGTTTACTAATGCAATGCAATGCAGGTGAATAAACTATGGCTGGGAAGGCATCTATCCTGTAGGCATATGTAAACCAGTACAAGGTATACTTGACCTAGTGACCCAGCAGGAAGTGCTGAATTTCCCAATTCTCCCTATTTTTTTTGGACGGGGAAGGTTGGGGGGGGGGGGAGGGAGGGAGGGCGAGTTTGTGTCATGAAAACTTAAGTTAATTTTTTAAATTCTTGAGAAATTTTCAAGTTTGAAAGGAATTATCATAAAGAAAAAAAACCCTTTTTTTCTTCTTCTCTCCAGAAACATTGCCAATTTGTGAGGAAACAAAAAGAGATTGAGTTAGACATCTTGACAGGACCAATCCAGGGTTGGGAAGGAGAGGTAAAGTATGAATGTGATAAATGTTGATAACTTGATTTATCACTTCCTTTTGGAGGAGGGGAATGATGCACGTAAGATCTCATAGTCAAATAATCAGTCACATAGTTACATATTTACTTGTAGAGAGGAATGTGTTTGTAGCTTGTTAATGAAAAGGTCAAGAGACCAAAGACCAAGACCCCAAACTTATTTTGAAGCAGCAGCTAAATATCACCATTTTCCTCTTTAATATTTCTCTTCAAAGTATCTTACATCATATTTTATCTTCAATATTGCATATTCAATGTAAAGCAAACAGCTCCTTTTAGTAAATTTCACATTTGAAGAGAAAAATTGTTGTCACATGACTCTCAACAGTCAATCATGAAACAGGACAGTCTACTATACTAGTTCAAGTTGGTGTGACTGCTCTTGCCCTTTAAAAACAAAAAATACTCTCATTTGAAACTTTGAAACTGTAGGAGATAAAGTATCATAACTTGGTCCTAAATTGTTGAGTTGGTTTTCCAACCAGTGTCAAGTGATGTAGTAAGCCATAAACCTTATGCTTTTCCCACATTCATGGTCAATAGATAGTTCTCACTGACGTCCTAAATATGCGTAAGCAACCGCCATTTCTGAGGTCAAGCCTGTACATACTTACTGGGGTTGCCCTCAAACATGGCTGAAATACTCCACATGGAAAGTGCCTGTGCTTATGTGAGAACTGCAGGAATAGCACATTAGGACATTTGGTACTTCTGCAAGATATTAATGAAATTTTGTGTTTTCTCTTTTTCAGGCAATCAACACTCTTGGTGAGATTATCAAGATGATACAGGCATCTCATCAAGAGGCAGGGTCACGCAAGGAAATATTACTCTTACTCTTCCCAACACATTTAGTGGTACTTAACCCTACAAAATCAATGAGTGGTTATATCTATCAGGTTTGTCTACTGTGTTTTTAATTAAGATCTTTGTTCTAGCAGAAAAATAATATGCATGTAATGTCACAATGCAAAAGGAACCCTCCTTTTGAGGAATAGCAAACCAGCATCAACAGCTGAAAACTGATTGGTCAAATAATGGGATTAGTGTGCAAGTCTTCCACACACTTGGGATGAATTCTACTGTGTGCATGAAAATGGAACCTGTCATTGTGCTTGGTGCTCAGAATAAAACAATGGAGTAGGGAAAACATTCCAGTGAGCCAACTGGAAAAAATTCAGTTGCTGGCTCGACTTGAACCAATTGGTTGGAAACTGGGCTGTAATGCACTAACAATCTACTGTGTGCTGCCCACTGATCCAAATTTGTTCTGCACAAGTTTCACTGTTGTGACCATGAGTTTTATTGTTATTCCTCCACAATGATGTCAGCGTGTTGTCATTGTATAAGGCCTTTAAAGACTCATGCAAAATGAGCCAACAGGAAAAGAACATTAATTTTGAATTGTAATATCTTAAAGGATAGGAAGGAGGGAAGTTCCTGTAATAAATTGATATTTGCTTTGATTTGGGGCAAAAATTTAGGGGTATTCAACCATTCTATTTTCAACAGAACTGTTTCATTTGCTGAGTTTTTAAACTCTCAAATATCAGAGTTTTCTGATTTTCTGACTTTTATTATGAAAAAGTATATTTCTACTAAAAACGATCAAGAGAAATCACAAAGCAATAGCTTCTGAAAAATGGCATCACTCTATGCATATACATACATCTAAGTGATTTCCACACGTGTTAACGTTTTTAGAGGGATGGAGCAGTTGCGCCCCCCCCTCCCCCCATAGGTTGAGGCAGAACTCATGCTTCTGTCATCGAGTCTGAGTGAATGTAGTGGATCATTTGACACATGCTCTATTTCCTCAGTTGACCGTGTTGGCAAGTAGGCACATCACATCACAGGTTTGAAAACCATACTTGGAGTGAAAAAAAAAAGAATAACTCTTTTTAACAGGGTGGTGTGATACCCAAATAGCAAAATTCATCCAGCTGAGTAGTTGTGTCAATCAAGCTTTGATCCTTAATTTAACTTGTAACCCACAAAAGTGTAATGTACATTCAGGGTTTATACAAAAATTGAGACATGATTAATTATTTCTTTGAAGCTTAAGACGACCTTAATCATCAACAAATTCAAAAGCAAAACTAACTCTGAAAACTTACTAAGCTTGGAAAATATAATGTATCATGTTCCATCTTTTTCAGCACAAGTTTCCTATAGCCACAGTTCAAGCCAACTCTTTGCCAGACACTGAAACCCAGTTAGGAGCATTTGAACTCTCAGGACCAGGGATGGAGAAGACAGCCATCCTCTGCAGTTCCCTGATGGACAGGGAGGATATGGTGGATGCCATCCAAGAAGCAAAGGATGCTGCCAGTGGTGTCAAAACCTCAAAGATAAAGAAATCAGTCATACCCCCACCAATACCCATCCAGGTAACATATACCATTAATCCATTATTCAACCCCCTTCCTTGATTGCCTCATCTCCCCCTTCTTTCCTTCCCTCTTCCCTCATTTTCCCCCTCATCCTTTCCACTTTTCCTTTCCACTTTTCCTTTCCCCCTTTCTTAGCTTCCACACAAGGTGAGAAATGAACATCAAACATGGTATGTTTCAGTCCTAAAGTTAAGCCTGTCATTGGTTTAACCTTGCCACACCCTCCCATCTCATAAAATCAAATGGGGAACCTGAAGTTTTTTCCTGCCTTGGAGAATTTTTATGGTGTCAGTAGGTGAGATTTGGGCAGTATTTCTTACAATGGATGAGAATTTAAAAGTGAAACTTGATAAATAGTGTTTGAAACCATAAAATCACAGCTGTTTGCCTCAAGTTTACTTTTGGTTGAAAATGCCTCAACTTCCTTAGCTAATCATTAAAGAACAAAACATAGGAAGAGGAGAAAATTAAAGAGATCTGCTGAAAGCTACAATCCTGTACGAAATGTGTGGGACAGTCCCACTCCCCCATTCAGTGTTGAAATTCTTGAAACCTAATATGGTCCTACTTATTTGGAGAGGTGGCAAAGTGCCACCAGATTCATCACCAGAGGTGATTCCATGATAGATGGACCAATAGTAGTTTTTGGTGATGGAAGGAAGGCTAGTAGGTTTTGGGTAAATTTGGAGTATATTATGTGGAGGACAACATTGATTTTTTTTGGGGGGTGGAAGACTAGCAAATCTGTGCATACATGTTGCTACATTTGTGCAAAAGTGTCCCATCATTTTGTCAAGGATTGTATGTGAAATAATACAGCACACTGCAGGTTCAATGTATCCTTTTTGAAGTAAAAAAAGTGCACTAATCAGTTGCCTGTATTTGTCTGCGGGAGCTGTTTTGATGTGCAATTGCCTCCATTGATGGCGTTTTTCTGTAGTGTGACGTTACATTCATAATTCATATGTCATGGCTGTCTATCATATTAGACAAAGTTCCAATCTCTTACCACATTTCTGTCGTTTACAATGTAGCCAGCGTTCCATTAAATATATAAGTCCCAAAATCTTGGAATTTGCTCCCCTTAGATTCAAAGGACTCTTATTCTTGTGGTTCATTTCAATATAAACTTTTCCCACTGTTTTAAGTGTAACTAAGTTAACAGGTCTACAGGTCTAGGTCATTATCCTATTTATACCTGATGTTCTGTTTTGGAAAGGGCATTGTCATTGTAATGTCTAGAACAGGCCTCAGTTAAATTTTCTGAAGCACCACATTGTTAAATGTAACTGATATAATGCACCACTGATTGCCGTCCTGGGGGAGGGGTTTAAGGGGAGGGGTTTTTTCAGAAGGGGCTTACATGCAAAATGGTGCAAAGATTGTTCAATTTTTCTTGGCCAAAATTTTTGACAAACTTAACAATTTTTGTTGATTCACTGGTAACAGTGAATCAGCACTGACTGATGAAGGTAAACATTGATGGTGATTTTACTTTCTTGTGAGAACAAATGAGACATTACTATATATCCTCGACTGTATGTGAAGTCAGTCTGTGGGAAGAACTAGATTTATTTACAGTACCTATTTTTGAGCCAGAACAATTCTTGTCAGCAAAGTTATGAAAAAAGTTTTTCAGTATCCTCCCAGTAATTATTTGCGCCACTCCAAACCATGTTGTCACGCGCCCTTTTGAGGAAGCCTGGTCTAGAAGGTCTCATATAGAAGCTCCCATTAGCTTCTTTGGGCACCCCAAAACCATATGTGGTAGTCTTTAGGTTCATGTATTCTTATACCTTATTTCAGCACATTTTATTCTCATGTAAAGACCGATACGGAACTCTTCTAGTGGATGAAAATTAACATGTAAAATTGTTCTGCATATGTAAACTGATGCTTCAATTGTTATGGTTAAAATAAAGATCATGTAAACAAAAATAGAACAAAAGGTCTGATTTGAAGGTAGAATAAAATCCAGTGTAAACAACAGGGGTATATAATACTGTACAATGCAACATTTGTAAGGGTACGTCTGAACTTGATTGAATCCTTTTCAAGTTACACAACTCCAAAAGGTGACATGTATATCTGGTTGCTAGCCTAAATTATCTCTAAGCCTGGGTTAGATTCCCAGGTCAAGTCATACCATAGACTCTTAAAAAGGAACCTACTGCTGTTTTGCGTGATGCTCAGCATAAGCAGTCGAGTAGGGAAAACAAGCCAGTGAGTCGCAGCTGGAAAAAAAGGCTGTGGCCGGCTTGACTTGAACCTATATTGGTTGGAAACTGGGCCTTAAAACTCTATCTAACTAACTCTAAGCTGTGATGAGAGGCTAAACAACAATGGGGCATGCATTAGTTGAGGATAATGCACAATCTATGGTGAATGCAGTTGATGCAGGAGGGTGCAGCCTAAGTGCATCCATTGAAAACAGAAGTTCATTATCCTGTGGTTATTCCATAGGTCCAGAGTTGTGTATCCATGTTAATTCATATACAACAAGAAGATACAAAACCAAATGTTTTGGAATTCCAACTTATAATTAAAAAGACTAAATTGGAGAGCGTGCCATTTGTAAGTAACTACATTGATTAAAACAACCTAAACCCAAGTAGAATGGAGATGAGTGTGTTAATACATTAAGATGTGCTTATCACAGTATGACCTGTGCTCACCTGATGGTAATATATCATATCAATAGAAGGTTTGGATGATCACTAAGTATCAACAAACAGAATATATCACAGAAGATGACTTTTGCTTCTCTTATACAGGCCACTAAAAGAGAGACCAGTCCAAGTGCTTTATCTCCTCGCCTCGTGCCATCAGACAAAGGGAAGAGTGCAACCCTGCCGTCACCAGTAACCCCCAAACCCCCAGTGACACCTAAATCTCAATCTCTCACCCCACCAACCAGCCCAGCGACAGTCACTAGCATTGGCTTTAGACCATCAGCGCCTATCAATCCAAATTCAGTGTGGTCTTTCAAAGCCGGAGATAATAAGAATGCACAGGGAGGCAAGAAGAAATTTATTGCATCTACAAAAAAGAAAGGTATTGCCGTCAAACTTTTATTTCCAAAAATTGAATGAACTTGCATGTGTGAGCAATACATTACTTAAGTTCTGGAGGGAGGGGGGGGGTATTTGGGGCATTCTCAGAGATGGTTAGGGGGAGGAGATAAGGTCCAAGGAACAATGGAAAGGGGAACTCAGTGTTGTGCTTGGGAATAACTTCTGGGGTAAGTTGAGTAGCAGGCAAGATATTCTGCCAAGAATAACCCCCCCCCCCCCTTCTGCTTTGGCACTTCTGTATGTGGCTGGAGTCAAAATAATTGTTAAATATATGCTGCACCAAATGCTACTGTATATGACTAGATTGAAGACACTAGTAACAAATGATGCCTACTCAGTGAATAAACCATTGGGAGAAGAAAGCCATTTTATCAAATTTTTGCAGTTTTTGTAGTATTTTACTTTGAGTGGAGAGTGGTAAAGAGTTTGGAAAGTAAACTAAGTAGTTAGATGAGATTTAAAAACACGCCATCACAAAATGTGTTATATAGTGTAAACAAGGTAACATGATTAAGCTTAAATATGGTTTCAAGTTTTGAGATCGGTTTTTAAATTGGTTTAAATGTGGTGTAAGTAAGTTCTTCCCTTTCATTGCTTTGTACAACAGGTGGGAAATAAGAAAGACACATTACAGCTTTGATACTGTAGTTGTATTCCAGTATTTAAATACCGAGTGTCAGGAATTGAACAGCCTTTAAAATAACAATACCATGTGTAAAGGATTTGGTTGGTTGGTTAGATGAGATTTAACGATACATCAACACGAATGTGTTATATCGTGTCAGTCAGGTTGACAAAAAGTAAAGTTGAAATTAATTTCCAAGTATGGTTCAAGTTAAAGTTTGGTTTCCCTCTAGTCCCCTCTTACGACAGGCGGGAAATACAATGGGCATATTCTACAACCCCCAGCCCACAGGGGGACCCATGTGTAAAGGAATGTTATGGTAAACTTTTGCTTTGGTCATTGAAACATGAACAATTTGGAATTTGTAACCCTTGTACCATTACTAATGAATAGCTTCCTTCAATTATTCGACAATATTTTTGTCACAAAGAACCGTCATTATGCAGTGGATGTAGTGAATGAAGTCAGGTTTTGTCAGAAGTGGCTCTGACTTTCTCAAGACTAATTAGTAAAGGAAAGAAGGGCAGAGAAGTTTTAAAACAGGGTTCTTGAAGTCATGGTAAGCCTGGAAAAGTCCTGCAAAGTTGCAAAATTATTTTGAAGGCATGGAAGTCTTGAAATTCATGGTAATTGTGTGAAGTCATGGAAAAGTTATGGGAATTTCCACAAAGTGACATTGTTCTGTTTCACTTGTAACAGCAGAGTGTGGTGTCTCACTTTTATTATTAAAATTTATTATTGCCTTTAACTCATATTTTGGTTTAAGTTTATGTCTAATGCCAAAAGAAAGATCATGGAAAATTCTTTATTTGGTCCTTGAAAATGGAACCTACTGCCAATTTGCTTGGTGCTCAGCATAAGCAATGGAGTAGGGAAAACAAGCCAGTGAGCCACAACTGGAAAAAAGGCAGTGGCTGGCTCGACTTGAACCAATAGGTTAGAAACCGAGTGATTAAACCTCATGTAACTAACATCGGAAAAGTTCTGAAAATTTACTCCCTAAAGAGTGCAAGGACCCTGTCTATAGCTAATCTGCAACCATGATTGGTGAAAGCTTTTGAAAACAATAACTTCAAAAAAGTCTCTGGTAAAATAAAGGTGTAAAACATTTTTCTTATGTTTTCAAATGAGATGGTTGATATTTTCTCCACCTCTAGACAAACCAAGGCAGCAAGATGTAAGTCCCCTCCTGAGACCGGAAAGACAAGAGGAGGACAACCAGATACTACGTGTCATTGAAGCATACTGCTTTAGTAGCAACAAGAGGAATACGATAGTGCAAAGCTCAAGTAAGTCAGAGAAAAAAAAAACTTCACCTTTCATATGCTTTTGCAAATATTTGGTAACACAAGTTTTTGAAAGAAAACTTGCTTTAGTTTTGTACTTTTAGTAAGCAAGCCTCCTGACTATTTTTAGTTTAAAAGCAATGTTCTTTTTTGTGTTCATTGTAGCTTTTGTTTGTACTTTGAAAGATGCACATATCTGTCAATGTGTGTTGTTGTACTGTACATAGGTTTGTTTCACAGGATTTTGTGGGGTGTGGCAGTAAACTGATTGAACCTAAATGTTAGTATGGTCAACAAAATTGAATTAAATATCCTTTATTGTAACATGGATGTATGAGAATATTGGTATTCCTTGGCTACTGTTTACTCGCTTGTAAACTGGAAACTAGGATAGAAACTAGTTTGAAAACTGGGGCGTAAAACTCCCGTCTAACTAACTAACTAACTACAGGCTTGTAAACATGTCATTGAACTGTCTCAGAATTATGATTAAAAGTGAGTGTCTGCGAAAAGAAGTTTTTCCGTTTGAATTTCACATGAAGTATAAATATTTTCCTAAGAAAAAAAATTTTGTTGGAATTAACTAAAATCTTGTGTTGGCCATTAGTGCACATCAAATGTTGTACATTGGTGTTAGCCGCAGGTTAGTTTTATGTGATTGTTTCTTCCTCCAAACACAACCAAAATAATGTACCATTTTTTCAAAAAAAACATTAAACAAGAGGGGTAAATGCCCAAAAAAGATCCTCTCCCCCCAAATTAAAAAAAAAAATGTATATGTCAACAGAAGAATGTGGAAAGAAAAAGAACAAATTAACTGGGTTCAAAGTGAGTAATAAAAGTTCAAGCTATTCTTCGCTATACTGCCACATTCATTCCCTTTGTTAGGGGATTGGTATTTTGTACTTGTAGGGGTTGCTGATGACAGTGCATGTGCGTTTGTCTTCATTGTGTGATACATTGCTGATGTCCTGGCTTGTGTCTGTCTGTTTATTGTGGATCTGTTGTGTTTTTCTGTAAATTATCTGGCCAGCTGATCATTAATACATAGCTTAGCTCTTTTTGTCTAGTTCAAAAACGTTTGGTTGAATGTGTGCAAGTTGTGCCCTGGTGCCAGTATCATGATGATCTGTTAATGGTTGGGGTAATTATGATGGAATAAAATTAGGCAGGTTAAATAGAGGTAACAATTACTCCCTATCATTCCTTGTAACTGTCGTGATGTCCAAATAATCAGTGTCTCTTTACAAGTTGTCTTGTACTGTGTGAAGGTTTCTGTTGTTTAAAAGTGGGAACATATATCAAGTTGCTTTCTGTCAGTTCTGTGGAGATATTGGAGAGAGTCTGCAGTTGTGGTCACTGGTGCTTTAGACTGCATACCGCCTCTGCAGCTGCAGCCCCCTTAGACTGCCTCCCCTCAGAGGCTGCCGGCGATAATCAAAAATTCCTTTCAATGAGCCCAAAACTTGATGGCCTTAATATTCAAGAGCACACTGGTCTATTCCTGAGGTAGGCAGTGCTCAATGACTCTGAATCTTTGCAGTGCTACGTTAACAACGAAGTCCTTTAAACCAAACAAAAACATATGCTTACTACATCCGTTGCAGCTTCTAATTCAGTCTTGATCATGGGCGGCCTCTTGCAAAGAATGGCAGCTTTTCATCAAAGAGTTGGTTAAAAAGCTGACAAAAAAAAGAAAGAGATGATATGTACATTATGTACTTATGTAGGTAGGAAAGTGTCAAATATTAGACATACCAATATTAGGTCTGGAGAATTTCTAATGAAAAGTTAAAGCAGAGACAAAGGATCTGCATTTAAATCTGTCACACATCTGTGACAGAGCATGTAGAAGTAAATTACTAGCCATTTGCATATCATGTGGCCGTCCAATTGAGCCATCCCCTTGTTGAAGTTCAGTGGCATTTTACACATTTCAAGTTGTTAACAGTAGCCTGGTATTTATTTTGAGCTTCATAATAGCTCAAAAAGGATCAATGAACACACACAATAATTAACATCAGTGCACATTGTTCACGTTGACAGCCTTTTAGGATCCTTTGCTGCTCTTTGGACAAAATTTTGTCCGTATATTTTGTAAATACAAGTGGAAAGAAAGAGCCCTCTTTTTGTTTAAGTTCCTTTTGCTGTGATCTTTTTAATTACAATGGTGGCATTTAGGATTATTGGATTCCTTCCATATTACGGAAGGACAGAGGACGGAAGAACAGAGTTTTTGTGAAAGATCTTACGGTCCCCATGTCCTGCAGAAAGTGACGGGGCTTTGTTAAGTGTGACAAAAACCAGAAAGAAGGGGAAAATTTTTGAAAATTGACAAGTCCTTCTTACATCCATTGAATTTTGTCTCAGTTATGTAACTCTATGATTATTGACATGTTTGAAGTGCAAGAATCTTATTCTAATGTGCCGGAGTAGAATTTTTTGGTATAATTAGTCCATGAAAATGTCAGGGATAAACATTATTTTATCTGATGATGGATGGAAAAACTTTCAAATAGCTTACTACAATGGATTGTGGGATAGATTGTTGGTGTGAGTATCATTTTTGCCATAGTTAAATGTCCCAAAACCCTATTCCACAATTCTTTGTAACTGCTATTTGGAAAAGGGTCTGTTTTAATCAACATGGCACATAATGTAGAGAGTTCTCAACCACCTCACAATTACAAAGAAGAGGTCATGGGCTGTATCTAATCATGAAGCAACTTTCATTTTCAATAGCGCTAATCATGTCTGCTGCCCTCAACCATATGCACATCTCTTCATTGCCTTTTAGTCTCATCTATAGCGTAGAGGCTATCTCTGTTCTAATATTTATCTGCAAAAACTCACACATCTACCTGAATCATCTCACAAGCATCCTGGAAAATTTTTACCCTTTTGTTTATCCGACCCAAAGGAGGCATTATAACAGAAACAAAACAAATGAGAAGATGATTTTCAAATTTAAGTGACATTTGCTGATATCAGTACTATGTGAAGGGGGTTATATAATGCCCCACCTGTTGTTGTTCCAGATTATTTTTGGTTACTCTCCTGCTACAAGGTTCCAATAAAAAAACATATTTCTTTCAAGTAGATCTCTGCTTGTGACAGAAATTTTTCTCCTTGCTAATATTTGACATGAGTGAAGGGGGTTAAATGTTAAGTTTTCAAAGGAGTGTTGCATCTTAAGTGGGGAATAGTTGTTAGTTAATGTAGTCACAGGTTGGGGAATAATATTTAATTTTAAGTTTCTGTATTACTGGGTTAAAGCAAAATTCCTGCCATCTCCTTTTGTAACATCAGGTGGTAAACATGAAAACAGCATCAAACTGAAATGGCCAAACTTTGTAAAAGCTCAAAGGAAGGTCTTTCCTTCAGGCTTAAACATTTGCTACCCATGCAGAATGTCTCCTAAAATCATTTCAGAGACAAGCCTATAGCCAGACCTTTGTCAGTTCCTTAGTGAAGGTGGCAAGATGCCCTCAAGGGGTGAAGGCAGAAAATTTTACAGGGGTGGGTGTGTCTAAATGGCAATGGCAACTGAAAGTTTTCTAAAGGGTAGAAAAAAACTACAATGGGAGATGGGTGGTAAGGGTTGCATTTAGAGTTGACAGAGTAAATGGCTCTCTGTGCAAAACTTGTAATACCTTATGGAACAGAATGAGGGGTATGGGTACAGAGTGGCTTTAAATGTTCTGTGATGTAGTTTTGCCTTTTACTAAATGCTAACTTCAACAGATCTGTCAAACTGTACAAGGTAAGTGACATGGTATCTTTGCTTTGTAAAATTTTGACAGTTTCTTAGTTTAAAAAAATATTACAATGGAATGGAGATTCAGTTGATTCTTGATTGTAGTCTTTGGGAGCTTAAAGACACACATTGTTGATTAGTTTCAAGACGTGTTTGCAGTTTCAAGTTTTCCCTAAGGTACTCCGTTTGAATTTCTTGGCAAAGTTTTCATTGCAATACCATGGCAGTCAAGTACCCAGTTTTTCTTTTGTAGAAAACTTTATGCGTCGGTGAGCTGTCTTTAAAAAGAAGAATCAAAACAGACTTTCGTTTGAAGGGTATTTCCTCTGTTGTAATGTGCATGTCTACTAATATTAGCACACAAGCAATAGCTTTGGTTATGGCCATTTGATGACTTCAAAGTCAGATGTGTGTGTAGTCAAGCAATGTTCAGCAGGGATGGAACATTATTTC
The DNA here is from genome assembly GCA_037179385.1 of Holothuria scabra. Classification (NCBI taxonomy): domain Eukaryota; kingdom Metazoa; phylum Echinodermata; class Holothuroidea; order Aspidochirotida; family Holothuriidae; genus Holothuria; species Holothuria scabra. The sequence goes on along the minus strand of CM074190.1, from coordinate 26,670,604 downwards.
CTAGGAAGGGGGGTAAATTATTTCCCAGGAAGAAAGTAAAATTTCCCACAAATTTCCCAATGGCTTTATATAAATAAAAGGAAAACTTCCCTCCAAATGTCAAAATTTCCTTTGGGATGTCTGATATTCCCCAGGATGGAGCCTCCCAGCTTCTCAACCTTTTCTGTCCATGATTGTTACAGATGTTCATTCTCTTCTGACATGAAGACTTTTTGGTGATATAAGGCCTTAATGTATATTCGTTGTAGAAACTGTAGTTTGAATCAATTGGCCTTCAGGAATTTGTGATGATTTTTGTAGTCCTGCTGATGATTCAAAGTTCTGCTTTATCATTTTGTATGTCTTACATATTGTCATTCATTGTTGGAATGACTCTAGACTGTCCCCTCTTTGTCTGGTAGTCCTTGGCCCTTTAATATCTAGTTTTCCTATGTAAGCACTCAAGAGAGTGTGACAACTCCTACAGTCCTTTTGGTGGTTTATCGTTCAGTTTCATGACTCTTAATGTGTACAAAGTGTCACGACTAATAGTTCTGTTTTTGTAAAACACTGTGTTCTTTGTTCAGGCTCTTTATAAATGTTTGTGATATTGTTATTAGTACCAGATAAATCTATCATGACAGATACTCTTGTAGTCCAGGCCTGTATTTACGGTGAAGATATATTAAAAGGTCAGTCACTCCCATGGATCACATCCTGTATTAGCTTTCAAAATCTACTCAAATGGTGAATCCATCCAAGTATGATGGATGGACCCTGTTAACTTGCAAGTAATTGTGAGGACTCAAACTCGGTTTCTTTTCCCTTGAATGATTGTAATTATCCCCTCTCAAGAAATGGTGTTAACTCTAATGATTGTCCAATTCAGTGAAATGAGAGCAGACTTCCCAGTAGGGAAAGTCAGAAAAGTCTGGAAAAAGTAGGGTATGTTATCTTGGTCATGAATTTTTTTGTACTTTAGAGTGTTTGGTTTGGAAAAGTTGTCATACAGTCTTGAAATTTGAAAGCTTACACTGTCACTAGAAAAGGCATGAAATTTGGGAAAGTTATTTCAACGCCAGTCATGGAACCCGTGTAACCATTTGATAATGTGATAAATCTGTGGTTAAGCTTTTAGAGTCTTCCGTATGCTTCATGATGTCATTTGTTAATAAAATGGCTGTAAATAACATTTTGTGAAATGTGATACCACTGTACATTTCCAAGGACTATTTCCTTTTCAATGACTATGCAATGCAGATCTTCTGAATACCTTGTTATTCTTTTAGGCTGGTCTACATATTCTTGTCACTGTATGTTGTTCTCAGTCTTTTGTCTTAAATTGTCCAGTTATTTGTCTGAGACAATTGTCTGTGACAAAGGGGACGTTGGCAGTGAAAGAGAAAGGAACCAGACCACAGTAACCTATCTCTTTGAGAGACTTTTTTGCTAATAAATAATGCTTTAATTTCAAAAAATTAACTTTGTTCAACAAAGGTGGTTTCTTTTGAAAGCAAAATAAGCTCTTTGTGCTGGCAGCAATACTAACATCATCTAAAAAATAATGGTACATGCAGCTGTTAAGTTCATCAGAGTGTAGGTTACATAGCAAAGTATCTTCCAATTTTGTTTAATAATTAAGTTTTCCTTCTTGTCCAGGCCTTTTCAATATGAAAAGTAAAGGTATTTGCTTTTGTATATTTCACAGCCAGGTATTCTTTAAAATTCTGTTTTAAGTTTCTTTGTTTTGTCTGGCTTACTACATCAGTTTAGTGTTGACTCTAGGTCTCAGAATTTGGAGAAAGTTTAATGTGGGGGTGGGGGGAGGGAGAAATGGGGGGGGGGGAGGAAGGAGGGAAGAAGATTTCCTTTTAGGAAATTCTTTCATCCTGTATCAATACTTGAAGGATTGCCTAGAAAAAGTGTGAGATTGTGCTTCCTGTCAACCTTATGCATATGATGTCACAGAGCAGAAAGTATGCCCTCTGTTTGGAGCAAAACTAACACAGACAAATTCACACAGCTGATTTGTCAATCAGTTAAATATGCACATAGTCTGCTACAGGTGCAGGGCAGGTTCGCATGCATGTGGCCACATGTTCCATTGTTCTGCCCAAAGGATGATGTCAGTGTGTCATCAATGCATAAGGTCTATTGCAATCACTGGCATCATGGTTTTTAGGGTACAACTTTCTGCCTCTATTAAAGTTCCATGCATTGAATATGGTGGAGCCCAACCATCCTCTATTTTTTAGTGAGTTTTACTGAAGTATGGGGACCATGAATTACGTGACACAGTTTGGTGTTTTCATATTTTGCTTACAGATTAAATTTTTCAGTTCTGGGAGTATCATTAAACACTTATCATTTTGTTTTATGGTGTTGGAGCATGTGATCATTATTGGGTCAACAGTTTGGTGGTGTATTCCGTATTCACCTTCTAACATTCCAAATTTAATTTCAAATCGCAAAACTGACATGGTGGAAAATGCGCTTATAATAGAATTAAAATGCAAAGTGTATGATTGAGAGGGAAATTGGAATGGTTGAAAGCCACAGGATCAGGTTTAATGGAAAAGAATATCACCATAGGAACAATTGGAACAAATTATGAAAGTATTAGAGGAGTAGGGGAAAACCAGGGCTGTAAAAAAAGTTATTTCCCCAGGAAGAAGTTAAAATTCCCAAAATTTCTTCTTAGGCCCCATTTACCAAAAAGGGAAATTTCCCTCCAAATACTCAAATTTCCTGGGAAGGGGACCTCCTAGCTCCCCAACATTCTGCAATCATGAGGGAAAACACTAATGAGGTCTAATGTAACATACTTCTCTTCATTGAAATGTTATTTAAAGAATAGTTTGCTTTCTGTCCATACCATTTTGTGAGGGTTTCAAATTAGTTAAAAACCATCTTTTACTTAGTCATTGAGTCGTTTGCAAGTGTAAAGAGATCTCATTTAATCAGTGAACGCTTTAGTTGTCCTAATTCCCAATTTATGGTTCCGAGTATGTGGGGAATATTGTTTACTTAACCTGTTGTAAAGAATGATGTATTGTGGGCAGTAATAGATAGTACTTTGGGCAGTAATTGATAAAAAGTATGTAGAATCCGGTAGGTCCCCATGTACACCTGGCTTGATAGATATAGTCAGCCCAAGGGTCCCCATTGACTGTGGGCGTGTGCTGGCAGTTACCCCCTGGTTCCCCTGAATTACCTAAATCAATAGAGGCTGTTGAGATATTTAAAGCATATTAGGAAGGCACACTGGGCAGCAAACAGTCTGGAATTACAGGAGTCCTCCTGATGATATGTGTATAAGAGACTTGGCCTCTATGTAGTAATATTCCCTGGAGTGTCACTGTCGTCATCAACTGTTGCTGTACTTACAAACAATGTTACAACCATATAATATTATTGTAATATCTTCTAATGTAGATCTACAGCAGACTGCAAAGTAGACATGCTATCATCTTATATTAGGGAGAGGAAGGGGATAATTTTTCCAGTACAGCCGGGGACTGTATAAACATGGGTCTGCAAAACCAGTGCTCTTTAAAAGCTCTTAGATCATTCAAGGTGAACCTTTTTTGATAACCAGTAATCCCACTTTTCCCTTTTTTTTTGGTATTTTCAACTCTTAGCATTTGAGTAGTTTGTTCCCTAGGTTTTTCAATTTGTCCCACGACATGGGCCCATGGGATTTAAAGCTAATCTTGCATTTGACTTCCTGGGATATCTTGATTATAGTTGATTTAGTGGGACAGGGCAGCAGGTGTGACAGTGTTTTTGATTGTCTCTGATTACTGCGCCACTGCTTGTCAATAATGTGTTTGGTGCTCATTGTTTCATGGTAGCGCATGTTACTCCATTAATTTCTTTTCTGTTGTTATTTTTGTTTTTTCTTTCGCTCCTTCCTCTGGTGCAGCTAATGCCTCAGACCCTGGGCCTCATGTATTTCTGGCCGAAGATGAGAAGATTATTGTGGAAGAAAAACAAGGAGACCAAACAGTTGTTGAAGAGAAGTGAGTTTCATCTTTTCAGCACGGTTGATTCTTTTCATTTTGACTGTAGGGCACCCTCTATCTAACCAAATTAAAACGCTGGCTGGTTGCTTGGTAACAAAACCTTTTAGAAATCTTGACGGCTTAAAACAAAAGCTCTCCATCTTTAAAGCCATAGCTCCAATGTTCTATCATTTTCCACAATTTTTTTATCGGTGTAAATCATGTAAATTGCATGCTTTCCTGTCAGTTATTCTTCTTTTCCTTCTTTTGCTGTGCTCTTTTTCACTTTGCTGGTGGCTTTGTGATTGTCGACTCATTGAACAAATAACACCCATTTATTTTCTGAAATGGCAGGAGAACATTTCCTTGCTTTCATGTAATGTCTGGTCTTTTGTTTTATTAAAGAGTGCTTCAAATGGTTGACTGAAACATGTCTTGTCTTATAAACCTGAGGGCCTGTTATCTCACAGCCCGAGTTTTTTAAAATCCCTTAAATGTTAATGAATTTGCACAATTAGCTTGCAAACATTTATCAATCTTAGCAGAACGGGGAAATCTTGCACATGAAGGCTGTGTCAGGAAAGTCTTTTGGCCGTTTCTGTAAAGAATATGTGACATGCCCAGAAACAGATTTTTTTTGAGATGGTTTTGTGATCAGACACTTCGAAATTGCTTGATGGTCACCGTTCTTAGATGAGTGTGTGTATGTTGGTTTGGTCCTGTATGTTTGTTTCTGTGTTTGTGTATACACCACAGTATTTTCATCATAGGGAGAAAGAGGGGGGTTTGATCTTTTGACTGTGGGACAATATGCTAGTTTAGTAATATCTTGTGCCTTTTGTTCCATCTTTATTGTATCTAGCATATTAATGAGAGGGTGTACTTCTAGCTTTAAGTGTTCCGAGTTAAATATTTGGCATGAGATTTATGGTAAGAAAGGTCTGTCTGTAGTGTAAATAGGTAAGTAGATCCTACTTGGCAACCATTCTAGAATGGAACTGTTCCATTTTCTGACCTTTGAAACCCACGAAAAACAGAACATTGGGATTTTCTTTGACTTATGGTATTAAAAATAAACTTATGCTAAAAATGACCTGCAAAACCATCAAGCGATAGCTAGGCAAACACCTTTAGTGATGCCTACATGTATTGTGAACTTCAGTCAGATTGTAACCTACAAGTGGGTCAAGGCATTATAAATTTGTTAATGCCTCATGCATGTGTCATTATGTTTCCATCGAGCACAGCATGGAAAAAAAAGTTGTATGGAAAAAAAGAAAGGGAAAACTGCTCCGTTGTATTTTCTTTCCCATAGTGTGGGAGGGGGATTTTGAGAACAGGTGGGGGTATCCTGCAGTTCCGCACCTTATCGCGAACACTGGTTTATATACCACTGTGTACAGTTACTGGAAGACGAGTCTAGTATGCAGCTGCATACAGGCGCAGATCCAAACATTCCAAAAAAGGGGGAGGGGGAGGGGGCTGGACCTAAGCGAAAACGGGTGTGATGGAGTTGCACTGCTAATTTCTCGTATGTTTAATATTGTTGATGTGGTGAAAAAGGTGGGGTTGAGACCGTAAAAGCCCCCCATGGATCAGCACCTGGCATAGGATATAAATTTGATTAATTTAGTGAATTTGCTTGCATAATGTTATGTTGTTTGTTGGAGTGCTTTCAGTATGTGCATTGATATGTTGAGGTTTGGCTGGAACCTAGAAGTTAAATTGTGACAATAACATTTTGTAATTGGGATCACATTAACAGTCTTCATAAATATATGCTGGACATAACATTAGGCCAAAAAGGATCATTAGAGCTATTTAAATGGTCTTTACTGTCAGTATACCCAGATAGATGTTAGTGGAAATCCTATTTTTGTTAGAGTGTCCATTTTTGATAGCTTTGTGTCTGTTCTAGATAGATGGTTACAATGATTAAAATTCTGTTTTTTGGTTTGGCAAGATGGGAAGCACAAGTTTTTGTTCACATTACAGTTCTGTTGCACCTCCAAAGCATTACATTATGCTCTCAAGCACAATACCATTTACAGTTTATGTCCAATGAAAATTTACTTTGAAACTGTGTAACACTGTATCAGTTTCCACTAAGGAGGCTGTGCAATTTATCCATATACATTCCCTTTCTATTTTAATGTAGGATTGTTTAAGCTTGTTGCTGTTATTCTTCCTTGTACCCTTCCTAAACTTCATGCCATCTTTACTGATTGTATGCACCTTACTTCATACAATGCAATTGTCTCTGTTTAGACAAATCCAAGCAGCTACTTAAGTCAGCCAGTAGCAGGGTTCATCAGCCTAAAGTTGTCATAATTTTATTATCTATATGCATTTCTAAACCGTCTTATTTAGTGAAACTGAGGGAATCGAAAGGTATGTTAGCATATAATCATGCATGGTATAGGTAAGTAAAGAATTTGCAAAATGAAAGCTGATGAACCCGAGTTATGTCTGACTTAATCAGACCATCACTTTGGACTTTTCAGATTCAGACTTTGGCCTGAGTAGCATGAAATAGGAACTCGACATACTGTAACCCCATATTCCAAATCTGACTTCCTTTATGTTATTATCAAGCTACACTAAATATTTCACCCACCCTTTCAAACAAGTTACACTTGCTCCAAACTGCTCAACGTCGAAGGGAAATACTGAGCTTGTTTTGCAGGAAATTTTTGACCAATATTAAAAAATACAGAGTTACCAATTATTTAAAATTAGGTACTTTTAGATTTCGTTCCAAGAAATAAGGTACAAGAAGGAAATACACTATGCTTATGTAAGTTTGTAGTGTTGGGTTTGTCCAAACAGTGTTGTAATCTATTTAGATATATAATCCCTTTACACATTTCCTCTAAGATTTTCTCTTTCTCACATTGTAGATCATATCCCCTGTGAAGTGTTCATCGTGTTGTTTAAAGTTGGGGGCTCCTTGCCGGGAAATTTGGGTATTTGAAAAGAAAATTTGGGCATCTGGAGGTGATTTGAATAAAATGTTCCCTTCATTGTAGACGAACACTTTTTCCAGCCTTGTTCACTGTGGCATCTCATGTTATGCAGTGAAAGTGAACCATAAACAATTTTACTGGATTTATCCTGTAGTAAGGGAAACGCACAGATGACACTTGAAATACCACTACAGGTGTGTGTTTGTTACACATTTGCAAAAACACTGTCGTAGACACATGTTGCAATATTACAGGTGAAAATCCCATCTACCTAACTATAAACTACAGGCATATATTCATAATGCTGCTAATACCCAGACATTTCCTTTTTGTTGAATGTGCCTGTACATTTTAAGAGGAGAATCTCATTTTCATGTATGTGTTGTGGTGTGAATGTAATGGTGTGTGTGTGTGAATGTGTGCATTTGTAGTTCGTAGCTGGAGTGCATGTGTGAATATGAATTGCAAAGGGGCAGAAGCAACTTGGTAGCTGACTCTACTACCTTGTGTGCTTTCTCCTGATTAAACCTTGTTGGAGCAACTTGTAAGCTTAAGATGGCGAAACCACTTTAAAATGATCTGGGGGAGGCTGGGGGTAAGAAAGACGGTTCAGAGCTGGCAAGCATAGGTTTAAGGGTTTAAAATTGATAATCTGGTTCTTTTAACTGGCCCTGGAAATGGTCCACTTTCCCTCAGTTCAGTGATAGCTGAGAATCTTCAACCTCCCCATCAGCCTTACCAAAGACTGGGGCTACCCTCATGTTCATCAGATCTGGACATGAGTTATGTCCAGAAATGTTTAGCACAACACTTCCTTGCTCCCCTTTAAATCTCCTTTTTAACAGAGAAGTTGAGTTTGCCGGGTGCCAATCCACAGTTTATCTGATATTGGGTCTTCAAAGAACCCTAGTGGCTTATTTTGAAAATCCAAAATTTTGTGACTTTCGTCTAGTTTGATATTGTTGCACAGTTTAGTACTAGTTTGGTAGGAAATGTTTCTGTACCTCTGATTTCTGTCAATCTTCTACATTTCACTACACAAGGAAAACTTGAAAGTTCCAAAGGTAGCTGTTGCAACTATCTCAGCAGTTGGTGTTGCAAATATTTAGTTGTTGTAGTTTAAGGTAATAGTGTTCAATTCAACTATCTCACTACTTCTCCATTAATATTACAGTATGTCATAATTATTTTACTAAATTCATTGAAATATCATCTAATGTGACTATCTTGCAACTATTTTACTAGATGTGTTGCAACTATTCCAACAGGCTAATTATATGCCTCCTGGTGTGATTTTTTGTGGTAAGAATATTATTCTGTAAAAAGAGACATTGGACATTCATGAAATTGGGGCAATTTTACTTATTGGAATACTTCACTGTCATGCGTGCACCCATCATATATGTAATTAGGGATAACATCCAAATATACAAGGCTAGTAAATGCAATTCATCTGGTACTTGAAGACGTCTTCAGGTACCTGCATCAGGTACCATCAGGTACTATCAGAACTTGGATACTTTGTATCATACTATAAACTATAAAGTCAGGTTGGATTGTTTTACTCTTTTGACTGGATGTAAATTTGATAAAAGTAATGAAAAAAACAAACATTTTTGTGCCAAAGTAGCCTTATATCAAACTGGTTGCCGTAAGGGTCTTTGTTGTTGCTCAAACATTTGTGTTGTGTTTTAGAATCCCAGCTTTTACATTGTTGTGAAGTGAACAGATACCGTTTTATGTTGCAATGCTTTTCCCATCTTTTGAAGTGAATGATGCACCTCGAAAAAAATACCTCCATCTTTTCTCCCACATTGCTGTAGGAATATTCCATCATCACCACTGCTGAAAACTTTATTTGGTTCCTGGCTAAATGGGTACACCAAGATCACAAGGACTTCTGGCAATGAGACATTGCATGGTTCAGATACCATTGTGCATTCTGGTAGGCACCCATTGCATGGCACCCTGCAAGTTCTCATGTCTCCCTGAAACATTGGTTGGGATTTTATTACCAGGGTTGTATAGTTCAGACCTATAGCATTTCATTTTGTTTGGCACCCCTTGCATGGCACCCTGCAAGTTTTCATGGCTCCCTGAAATATTGGTTGGATGTATAGGGGTGTATAGTTCAGACCTATAGCATTTCATCCTGGTAGGCACCCGTTGCATGGCACCCTGCAAGTTTTCTCATGGCTCCCTGAAACATTGGTTGGATGTTATTATCAGGAGTGTATAGTTCAGACCTAAAACATTTCATTCTGGTAGCCACCCCTTGCATGGAGCCCTGCAAGTTCTCTTGATACCCTATGGGATGGGAGGGGGGTTTGGGTTGTGACCAGTGCTTCATAGTTCAGATTACATTTCATTCTTTTAGGCAAACATTGCACAACACGATGGAAGTATTCATGATACCCTATGTCTCAGGAGGGGACATGGTATGACCAGTGCGTCATGGTTCAGATAGCTTTCTATTCTTTTAGACAAACATTGCATGGCACCCTGCAAGTTCTCATGGTACCTACAAGATCAGTAGCTTTTATTCCAGAGGTATATAGTTCAGATATTCAGATAGCATTCCATTTCACTTGGCACCCATTGCGTTGCACATTGTTACCAGGGGTTAATGGGTCAAATACCATTGCATGACGTCCTACCATGGCATGCGCTATCATTTAGAATGGCTGTTAATCCAGAGATGGGAAGTTCAGCTAGCAGCATTTCTTCAGGTAGGAACTAGGGATGCACCAGAACCAAAATTTTGGATCCGGCCGGAACCGGATTTTGCCGGAACCAACTTGAAATCCGGCCGGATTTTTTCCGGCCGGAACCGGATTTTTGCAATGCAGATGAATAATGTGAAATTCAGAAAAGCAGAGAAACCCTGGGATAGGAGTTTTCTGCTATGTGATGTAATGTTTGTGAAGGGCTAATGGGAAATGTCTATAAATTTGTCTTCAAGTGTTGTGCAAATGTATTTAACTTATTTTTTAACCAAAAATTGCCATATAATAGAAAAAAAGGCATGAAAAACTGTTCATGCAGAAGTACAGCAAAACTGTTGCAAAGCAGGGCAAGTAAGAGCTCTTTGCATTTTCCCTCCTTAGGTGAGTATTTGTAGAGAAAACTCCTGAGGGAATCTTGAAAGTTGTTTTGCATATATCAGTTTGTTCTTTTTGAACTAGAGTACATCACCACTTGTTCAAAAAATTGTGCAAATTATGTTGTAAATTATGCAGTAACACTTGGCAAAGAGAGTCCTTGGATAGTGATTACTGAATGGAAAGCTCATTTGTACTGTAAAAAGACAAGGGTTAAGGTTTTTAACAATGCACAGCACCATTGTTTTATACACCATTTCTAGTATTTAAACATGCCATGATATAAAAAAAACTGAAGCACATTTATCATTAATATTTTTTTTGGCAGAGATACTGTATGTCACACATTCTGACATTACGTATTATACTGTATGTTTGATAACATATTTAGTGGTCCACCGATTATGCTATAATCGGTAATACCCAATTACCGACTAATTAATTAAACAATCGGCCCGATGCCAATTACCGATTATTAGAAAGAGGGAAATCACATGTTTGTCTCTACAGTACGTGTCCCTTGCTTCGTGCACATCGTGTATATCATAACCAGTTTAGGATAGAAAATATTGGGAATAGTTCCGTTCATTTCACAAACGGAATATCATTTTTGTAGGGGTAATATTTACAATTCAAAAGTGAAGATACAAATCCACTGTTAATACAATAGAATTGTTTGCAGTTGATGTCATATGCCCTTTGATAATTTAGTTCTAAGGCCAACATCATGCTCTGTCTAGTTTTCATCCCCAATCATGTCGGAACATTTCTATTCTTTTACTGTACTGGATTGTAGTTGCTTTAATGTACTGTAGCAACAACTCTCGAGCTCCCGTCTTAACCGATTCCATGTAGAGCAATCATAATAATCTTAGCAGTTCTGGGCAGCAAAACGATTGCACCCGATTAATGTGTCTTACGGTTCCTTTCAGATATAAATATCCCTGTATATTTTTAGCAGTTCTCTTCCAAAACTTATGTCTTGTTTAAAAAGAATCTGCAAATGAAATGCAAGAAAGTCAGATCCCCACATAATCCACATGGGCAGATATTTGTGGTGCCGTTTCTATGTGAATTTAGCATGGAACTCGCCCGGCTTTGCTAGCTGGCTATATAAGCCAGTCTGTTCTATGCATATTGTGCAGAACAGTTTGTACAGTAACTTATGCAGCGCTTTCTGAGAGACAGCAAGGAATACACCTTGAATGCAATTCTAAATCTAATTTCAGGTAAAACAAAGGGGTTATAGCAGAAAATATCAAACAATTATTCCCATGGCAGGGGTTAAATTTATACGTTTGTGATTATCAATGCATCTCATTTTGGCGGGAAGTTAATGGATTGAGTATTTACAGGGATTTTAACGAAACTAAGAGCCCTTTTGCAAGTATATTTAGCCCCTTTTTTCCAGTTTGCGAATAATCGGTGGCAATGATCGGTTGAATGGCACAAATTTACCAATGCCGATCATTTACCAATGACGGAATAATTGGCTAGATGTCAATTACTAAACAGATGATCGGTCGAACACTAATCATATTGTGTATACTTACTGTAAGTGTGTGTGATGAATTATTAGGGACAGAAAACATTAATGTTGACCCCATAGGCAACTTTAATTTGTAATGAGTAATGTCTTCTGAAATTCAAGATGAAACACATTTCCTGCTTGTACTACACAACTTTAATGGGCAAGTAAGTGTTAAAAAGTAAAGAAAAGAAGTGAAGTGTTCAAGTGTATATTTTATAGACAACCCAATGGAATTAAACTGATACACTGCCTTGAATGATGTGACTCAGGTACAACTGTAATATGGATTATCCATTTTGTACAGTACTACTGTGCACTGCAGTAAACTTATTTAAATTGCATGAAAGGTCTTTTCATCCATTCAGTTTATTTCACACAGCTGGAGAAATTTGAAGTCATATTTGTTACATGTACATGTAAATCAGTTACTTATAACTTTGTTGCCTGTTTGGTTCAGTCATTTTTAAGGGCTAAATAAAGGTGTTCAAATGTTATATACTGTAACATGCACTGATAAGCTATAATTTATGAAAAAATCCGGCCGGAACCGGAACCGGATATTTTTTCACTATCCGGCCGGATAATCCGGCCGGACCGGATACCCGGTGCATCCCTAGTAGGAACCCAGTGCATGTTACCCAAACTTTAAAAATGGAACCTACTGGAATTGCGCTTGGTGCTCAGCATAAGCAGTGAAGTAGGGAAAACACAGCCACTGAGCCACAACTGGAAAAAAGGCTGTGGCTGCCTTGACTTGAACCAATTGGTTGGAAACTGGGCTGTAAACTCCTGACAGTGGTTTGAGGGGAGTGATGGAGTGCCATCTCTCTCATACATCTCAAAATTCAAGGCCCGAACACTGTAATATGAATGAGATTCTCTAATTTTTTTCTAATTAGCAGAATTTTTAAAACATTCCGAAATTTAGCACCCGTCCTCAGACATGGGTAAAATTCTCTCTTTCTCTGAGCTTGCCTGATGAATTAGTAGATGAATATTATTTGCAGTTATGGATAAAGTCAGTTACCCCTTAAGAAAAAGAACTAAAGCAATGAAAGGGAGAAATGCAAAATTAAAAACAAATTTTTGGTTTCCATGGCTGAGGCAGGAAATGGTGTTTTTCCCTCTCATAAGGACAATCCAGAAATATTTTTAATAATATGACTTTGCTTCAGGTTTTCCTTATAATGGATTAGAATGTAGAAATCACATTTTGTTTCCCTTTATTTTAGTTTGTCAATGTTGATCTGATGGCCTAAAAAGGATGCATAATTTTTGTGGTATGGGGCCATGAAAACCTTGAAAGTGCTTTAATTTAAATGTTTTTTTTTTCAAGGCCTTGAAAGTGCTTGAATTTTGTTCTTTTTGCATGAATAATTGAGGAATATGAACAATTAGCTTCTTTTACAAAAGGCAGGCAGGCCTTGAATTAAAAGACGGCCATGGTGGCCATTGCCTTGTCTTGAATTGCAAAAGTTCTACCTTGAAAAGGCCTTGCAATGTGCTTGATTTTGAAAAAGTGTGTGAACCGTGCTCTCATAAAGACAATCCAAAATACTTTGGATCACATCAGGTTTTCCTTAAAATGGATTAGAACGTGGAAATCACGTCCTCTTTCCCTTTTGTTTTAGTTTGTCAAAGAACCTCTATAATTTTTGTTGTTTTAGTTCTTGGAAAGCACATTTATTTTTAAGATTTGTCTTTCCATCATGTGTTAAGTTTCAGAGCACTGGACTCTCAGTACTGTTGGATCTCTGGAGCAGATCTTAGCATTTTCCCCTCCCCAAACCAAAATTAATTTCTTCCCTCAAAATTGGCATTCACAATTGGAGAAAGTGGCCTTTTAATATGATTTGCAGAGCTTCTGGCCCTTGGGTGGAGGCTTCTGTATCTTTTTTGTTTCTGTTGCATTTATACATTCATTTTGGAGAACTTTTTTATTTTATCAGTCCTTCTATATGAACAATGTCATCCACTGACCAAGCCTTTTTTTTGTACTTTCACTTTAAAAATGTGTTTACTATATGTGATTCTGTTCTTTTGAGAAAAACCATCACCTTAATATTGACAGGTGTTTAGGATCTAGGTGCATCCATTTGCATGGCGCAAGACTTCGCATGCACTTGATATACAGAATCTCACTTAAATAGATCTCTCCCTGTAATTTTTGTGTAAAGTGTAACATTTGTCAGACTAATATAAGTGTGTTTTGTGATGTCTGTCATACTCCAAATCCAAGTAGCTTGTTTTCAACCTCCTGTCATAACTGAGGTTTATATTCTTAATTCTTTAGTCTACTGCAGAGGTATACTCCTGTTCTGTGTGATAGATGTTTTTCCAACATTGCTTTAGTTCAAGTGAGAGGATGCTCGCTGTCTTATTTGCTCACATTGCAAAGGATGAATGACATCCTTGATCATTATTCTTAGGATGACACGTGCCGTTTCACCTCCAGTGATCTAACAATCCACCCCTCTTATCAGAGATGGGTGTAGGAGGGTGAACTCTCTTGGTGGGTGGGTGCAAAGGGGGGTGAACTCTCTCTGGGGTGGGGAGACGGGTCCAAATGGGTAAACTCAGGGGTGGTTGATTGGATGTTAAGGGGTAAACTCTCTGAGGTGGGTGGATGGGTGCAGAGGGGTGAACTCTCAGGGCAGGTGGATACAGAGGGGTAAACCCTCTGGGGTGAGTGGATGGGTGGAGGAGGGTGGGATCTCTTGGTTCCAGGAGCTTTCTGTGAGTGGGTGGATGTTTGTGGGAGGGGAGGAGGAATGTGTGACACTTGCATTCTAACATGCAGTGTTTGTTTCATTTTTTCACTAATTTGTGTATTTTCCTCCATTTTTTTTTTTCAGGAGTTTGATTGACACTGTATATGCCCTGAGAGACCAAGTCAATAGTCTTATGGATGAAACTAAAACACTCAAGAGTGATCTGGCTCAGGAGAGGAAAGCCCGCCGCAAGCTGGAGTCGTCAGTGAGGAAGTCCATGAAAAGTATGGACTTTAAAGCACACATACAGGACTTATGACAACAGCTACCTCCTGTTTCAAAATAATTGTAAACATTGTACAAATAGCATATGGTTATGTTCATTTTTTTTTTCTCAGCAATGTGAAGTCCACCAGTGAGTGGGGAAGTTTTTTTTTTTCTTACATTTTGCAAAATCATTATGACCAGTAGCTATGGTGTCTTTATGACCAAATTGTGGAAATATTACTTGTGCACAAATTTGTTTAATTGTAACCATGACAACAGGGATGCAAAAGATTATCTTGTAGTGAAAGTTTGTGGAATATAGGCATCATCCCAGTACCTACTATTTAGGTGTGACGAAGATGTCCTTTGAATTTCCTGAGGAAGAACATATTTTGATATCTCTACAGGAAAATGCTGAATTTGAGTCTAAAATTTGATGATACGATACACAGTTGCAAAGGTTCTCACAAGGCCTGCTGTGTAGAATTTCCATTGTCATTTCATTGGATCTTTTAAAGATAGTTGGAGAGATGAAACTTAGCTGATCATGGGGAAATTTTGTGCATATTGTGTTCTCTAAAACAGTATAAATAACACTGCATTTATATAAGTTTTAGCAGTTCTCAGTGGTAGGTTTGAAGAAATATTCTGAATCCATCCATTAGACAAAGAATGCTTGAAAAAAGTTGGGAATGGTTGTTGGTTGAAAAACAAGTCGGTCAGGTAAGGATCTTCAGGTTGGCTTAGTATATGGCAGGAGGTGTTACCTTGGAGATACATTACACATAGGCCGCTACAGGTGAAGATCCAGGATTTTTGCAAAGAGGGGGTGCACGCTCCACGCAAGTGCAGAAGGCAATAAGTCATGGCGGAAGTTTGATTTCTAGATGCGCTGAGATGCCATTTCCCAACATCTGGGAAGCATATTTTCTATATCAGATAGGAGGCAAAAAAAAGGTTGTTCAAAAAATGCTAGGTCATCACAAAAGGTGAGATCTCCACCTGGATCTGCAGCTGCACTGATTGTTTACAGGTCTCATAAAAATTTGAAAAAAGAGGCCCCAAGTTGTAACAAGTCACCCAGGGAAATAGTCTATTGTTACTTTGAGAAAAGGGATGGTGATACAAAAATTCCTTTGAAAATTGACTTGCTACAGCTTTCTCATTTAAGTGTCCCTTGAGTAGACTCATGATGGTGTGGTTAACGGTTAATTTTTACATTGGTGAAAAAATGGTATGGAAATTAATGTATTAGGAGGAAAATTGTGCACAGGGGGAAAACTGTTTCACCTTAACATTTTGCAGTTTTCTCTGGAATATGTTAACTTTACCCCCATAGCATACAGGGGTAAACCAATTATATAACGCTAATTTGCTCCTTGAGGCCAAACGGGATTATATCCTTCAGGTGAAAATAAAATGATGCAATATTAAGCATAAATTTCACCCCAAACGTCTTATTTCAACCCAAAGTGTTATTTCTATCAACTGTATCTGTTAACGAATAAGGGTCTGTAGCTTTGTGAACATTATAAAATTTGAAAGGAAGCTACTTTATGCTTACATATTCCTTTGTGGAAAGTGTAAGGAAAGGCCTAGGTAAAAGGGTATTTTTACCCCTATGGGTGACCTTAATATGGGTGAACTTCTCCCTTCTTCAACAATGGAACAAGCTGGGGCAATGGGAGTTGGATGAATAAGATTTGCAATGATTAATATATCTATTTTCCATTTGTAGACCTTCAGGTGCTCTTTATTGGAATTAAAACAGTCAGTAAGCAGATATAGCAATATAGAAACAAGCATCCTTAGTTTTAATTAGTGCCTTTCCCATGTTTTCACCACTGGCCAAGTGCAAAATGCAGTTGTGCAAGATGAACCCACTGACCATTGCATGTGTCCAAATGTCACGTCCAAGCAACCTAATTTGTCATAGGTGGGTTATATTTTACAATAAATGGTGGTCAATTATGTGACCAACTAAATGCTCAGTAATGACAACATGACAAGCTAAATGCTCAATAATTTAAAACAGATGTATTATTGACTGAAAACCATGTTTATCCACCAAAGGACCCTTAAAAGATGATGTTTCAACAAAAAGACAAAATTTCCTTTTGTAAAACCATGTTTTCGATGGGGGATTTATCACCAACAAACTTGGTTTGCTTTGCAAAACACAGTTTTTGAACACACATTTGGACAAGCTAAATTGCTCAAATTCGGAAACTGACAATGATTTTGTCTGGTTAAATGGGTCAACAGGTCAATAATCCAAGTATGTTTGCTGG
Source organism: Holothuria scabra (assembly GCA_037179385.1). NCBI lineage: Eukaryota > Metazoa > Echinodermata > Holothuroidea > Aspidochirotida > Holothuriidae > Holothuria > Holothuria scabra. The sequence continues at coordinate 26,653,754 of CM074190.1, read as the reverse complement.
TTTATGACCGATGGTCACGTGTATCTGTTGGTAAATCTTGGTTTATCATCATGGATTTTTCATGATTTTACTCTCTTGGTTGGAAATCTTTTGGCAAAATTTGAGTGAAAAACATGGTTTTACAATCTGCAATCCAGGTTTTTGAACATTTAGCTTGCTGTATGTGTCACTTTCATAAAAAGCATTGACCGACCTCCCGCAGGGTCAAAAGTACAAACTGGAAAATGATTATGATCAGGGAGTTCCCCTGGAAGGTGTAAATTTATCAGAATAAATATGTACACTCAAGCACTGAGTATCTGTCTCTTTCTGTGACCTGTTCTCCTCCTGGTAAAATTTAACTTGACCTTGAACTTCAACCTGAAGGTGACCATGGTGAACTTGAACCTGACCTTGAACTTGATTTTGAACCTGAACTTGTATATGTAGGAGTTTCTTTTTCTGCTGAACTTGAATCTGACCTTGAACTTGATTTTGAACCTGAACTTGTATATGTAGGAGTTTCTTTTTCTGGTGAACTTGGACTAGTTTCTTTTTCTAGTGAACTTGAGCCTGAACTTGTATATGTAGGAGTTTTTTTTTTCTGGTGAACTTGGACTTGAACCTGAACTTGATTTTGAGCCTGAACTTGTATGTGTAGGAGTTTCTTTTTCTAGTGAACTTGGACTTGATTTTGAACCTGAACTTGTAGGAGTTTCTTTTTCTGCTGAACTTGAACCTGAACTTGAACTTGGACTGGAACCTGAACTTGATTTTGAACCTGAACTTGTATATGTAGAGTTTCTGAACTTGTGAACTTGAACAGTTGGCCATAATATTCCTTATGAAGTAATAGTTTATCCAATTTTTCCCACCACTTTTTCACAAATTTAGCTTGGCTTACTATGTGTTTCCCATTGAACATATGACAGTCAAACAATGTGTCAATGGCTATTCTCAAGCTCCAGAATGGACATGATAAACAATGAGCAAACTTCGCCAGAATATTTCCTTCTAGGGTTCTAACCCTAACTGTGGTTATGCCATGCTCTTAATAATGTGCATCTGAAAACTTTCTTAGTTGAAATTGATCCAGGACTAACTAATAATGTCAGTCCCCTTTTTGATACATGGCTGTAGGTCCCCCAAACCTTCTTGCATTTAGAAGGTCTGTATTATCCACTCTAAAGTGGGGGTATCATCACTGCCAAGTGACTCATTGTTGCCCACTTCTGCATCTACCACATTCAATAACGGTTTCCGCAAACTCTCTGGTTACATAATGGTGCCACATATGGGAACCTTTTGAAGTGGTATCGGTAAGGGGTGACCATGGTCAACCACCTCCCTGCATTCAAATCATAGGTGTGTTCTAAAGTGAGCTTAAGGGCAGTAGAGAGTACCACTAACATCTTAAAACCCTAAGAAAAGCAAGCTTTTGCCCCCTGAACACCCACTCACCTGTAACTTTTACCAAGGGTACCATCAATTTGGACATGGGTGGAGACTTATCAACAGCACTTTAAAAATTTGCCTCACCATGCTACTTACCTTTGACAACTTGCAGACTCATCCACCAGAGTGTCAGATAGTGACAAATCACCTTCATCAGATAAAATGCATCAAGGCAAGTTCCCCCAACCCCCTGGCTGTGCTAAGATTTTAAAAGTGTGCAATTGGTTTCATTGAGGAAGGCCTTGGTGGGGGTCTAGGGGGATTCTGATTGGTTGAGCAAATGCTCTCATGTCAACAGGTGCTGGCTCTGTTAGCTACAGCTTTTGCCATATGGCAAGGAGCTGCATCGGGGGGGGGGCACCATCCACCTACATTCGCTAGAAAATGTGAGAAGAGAAGGAAAAGAAGAAAAACACTCAACTCATGCTATCAAACTACCCTGGCACCGCCCCCTGCATATGGTAAATACTTTGTGCTGGTCGACAAGGAGGTACCCCAGCCCCTAACCAGGGCAGCAGCACTCACCAACAATGGGCAGCATGGTTTCCCGAGTGGCCCCTACACTATATGCAGGGTACATGTACCAAACCCAAACCAAACCACCCTAACCAACATAGTACACGTCTTTCCTAGGTGTGGTCTGTCAAAAGAATCTTCCCCATGGCTTTACAGCAGCCTTTTATACTGGGGCATGTTAAGGAGCAAAGCGGAGAGATGACTCTATTCCCGAAATAATATCATCAATCTCATCAACTGTTTGCCTCACATCCCTTTCCTGCAAAATGTATTATTTCCCCAGAGTGAAGCTCCGACTGTGATTACCGACTGAAGGTTGAACGAAACGGAAGAAAAGGAAATAAAAAACAAAAACTAATAAGGAGAACTGATACATTGTAAATATTGCCAGAGAGAGGTAAAAAGAGAAGTAATGAAGGAGAAAGGAACAACTAAAAACGTTAGGCTGTGTATGTAAAATAGGAAGCCCGTGGAAAGAAAACAACCAATGGCGCTGCCGCAGAATGGGGGGGGGGGGTTTAATGGACATAGCAAAGACCGCAATTTCTGCCGTGATCTTCCCCCCATCTACACCCACCCACTCACTCCCAGTCTGCCATCTGGAAAATGTTTTTGTTCAATACCCCCAATTTTTAATACTTTCGGGCCTTAAAACCCCAAATCGAGACGGCGAGAAGTGTGGCTAGGCGCCTGTCAAGAAGACATCCATCCCATAAAGAAGTTCTAGTTCTTTATTCTAAGTCATGGTATGGCATGGTATCAACCGTGTCTTCACCCCCACTGGGTTTTTTGTGTTTAATCTTACGCTTCAAAATCCTATTGAGATGTCGTCGTCTCCATTGTCTCAATGTAATTATGGTCAATCGAGGCGAATTTAGGGCGCGGTGCGCTAATATGCAATTTAGATGTGAATATATCTACCCCACTCCTACCCGAAGCTATCTCATCCATTTATACCCCTGCAAAAGAAGAGATTAAATCATTTTAACCGTTGGTATCTTTTGGGGAGCAATAAATATTCACAATACTAAAAGTTTGATCCCATATTCCAGAAGAGCCTGCATTTCTCCCATCAAAGTTGAATTTAACCCCTCCCAAACCAAAACAAAGCTCTTCCTTTTATCCCTGTGCTTATTCTGATGAGCCATAACCTAGCCATATTCTGATGAGCCATAACCGAATCCGTTTTACACATTCTTTTTACATCTAATTTGAACGTAACGTTCCCATCTGGAATGGCCAGCACATTTCAGCCAAGCGAATATCAATTATTGTGATCATGTTTCATCACTTATTCGCTGGGCTTATTAGAATGTTTTACGATCAAAGTCTGCTCAAAATTAATATCCCTTCATTAAAATCTATTTAAATCAAAAACTAATTCCGATTTGATATCCCAAATGACATTTAAATTGAATTCTTTTGAATCACAATTTTTAGTCTTGTTTCTTCCGCGAAGTAACATCGGTGTGGAAATTAATGCAACGAAGCCAGACTCGATCAAGCCCCAGATCCAGCTAAATGGGCCCCTATCGAATTTTCAAGCCATGTTTTTGTTTCACTATCATTCTCAACAGCCAAATTTGAACATTAAATAAATATGCTATTCGGTAACCTAGGTATGATCCTAATCTTCCTATCTAGCAGCATGTGTCCATCTATCAAATCGAAATTAAACCCCACCCACCCCTTATCAAAATATGATTTCGAATATAACCCAAAGTCTTTTTGTATATCACCATGAAGATTGGGGGGGGGGGGGGACGAAAGAGGGCTTCGAAAAATGTTCACCCCTTGTGAGTTAATAATAATGCCTAATAATTTTCCATGTAAGGGAAATTAAAAAGATCTGTTCCCTAAACTACGAATTGAGCAATAAATGATCCTAAATCTATGACCTAACATTTTACATCACTTTTATAGCCTAGCCTATATGCCAAAGTCTTCCCATCTAGCATACATGGGCCTACACATATGGGTCTACCATTTTCTGTTTTTTTTTATTATCTTGCCTATGAGAAAGGTTAGCCTATGGTAACCATGTCAAGGTCTGAGTTAATGCCTCAGTATATAACCCTTCAACTAAACTAACTTGTTTTTAAAGGAAATATAAACCTTTTAATCTAGTTAATAGGTCTACGAATCTAGCCTAAGAGCTTACCACTTTATCATTCAGCTTGTGTGAAAGCTTCGTCTAGCTTACCAAGACCTGAGCAAAAGCCGTAGTGTATTATTCTATAACTAAATGGTTAATCTGTTAATAGAGGTGAAATAGAGACCTTTTAAAGGCATGTTCTGGAGACAAAATTCGTTAATTTCAAAATAAACAGAAAAATTTTCTCTTTCAAAAGGTGAAAATTGCATTTCAATAGCTTATAGCATTTGGAAGATACAAATTTTTAAAATACTGCAAATTTTTCTTGGGATTTGATGCATCATGGGAAATCTGTGATGTCATTGTGGCACATTAATTTGACGCTGCATTCAATTTATTTATAATTATGATGCCGCTGCAGACAATATCAAGGAACATTGTTGGTTGCGCTCTACATATGGTGAAGGGTAATGCTAGAACTACAGAAAAAGATATTCAAACATTCCAGCAGTATCAAATTTCAAGGACAAACAGGGTGTTAAATAATAAAGAAAAACAAAAGGAATTTGAAGCAATGTGCCCACATTACATAACTTTCTGTGGCTTTGTTGAAGAGCAGAGGTATTTTTTAACAGAAATAACCCATCTTTAAATAGAGATATCTTGAGTTAGGAAAATGGTATTGTGATAGGGTTTGAAGGACATGGTGTGGAATATTTTTGTTTTTCTTACAAGACAAAGGCAAAAAGCCACCAGACCATGCCTTTAATCTATTTATAATTTTTCTCATTACCTATATAGTGTAAACATTTTGAAACAGAGCCTCAGTATACGAAAGCCTAGCCTAGCACGACCTTTTTAAGGAGGCCCGAATGAACCTCCAATGCAGAAGAACTAGAAACCTTTTAATCTAGCCTACGAATCTAGCCTATAATTCCTAAATCTAAGTCTACAAATCGAACATAAATGAGCCTAAACCTATGGGAACACCTTTATAATCATCTAGCCTAACCTTGTCAAAGCCCGAGTTAATGCCTTAGGATGGCATCCTTCAACTAAATAACTTGTTTGTAGAGGAAATACAAACCTTTAATCTAGTTTATAGGCCTACGAATCTAGCCTAAGTGAGCCTAAATCTAAGGACTTACCATTTTGCACTATTTTTATCATCCAGCCTATGCGAAAGCTAATTCTAGCTATGCCAAGGCCTGAGTGAATGCCGTAGTATATAATCCTACAAATAAATAATAAATAGAGGTGAAATAGAGACCTTTTAATCTATCCTATTAAACTACAAATCTAGCTTATTATATAAGCCAATGAATGAAATATTTTTCTCATTAGCCAACCTGTAAAATGCAAACATTTTGTAATCGAGCCTCCGTATGTGAAAGCCTAGCATAGCACGGCCTTTCTAAGGTGGCTGCTTAAGTTAATTCCAATGCATAGGAAATAGAAATCTTTTACTCCAGCCTATGAAGTCTACGAATCTAGCCTAAAAGGCCTTAATCTAAATCTACGAATCGAGCACAAATGAGCCTAAACCTATGGGTGTACCTGTTTATTTTTTTATCATCTAGCCTATGAGAAACATAAACGTACGTGGGTAATTTGCTATGAGGGGATAAGAGCATTTTTTGCCCGAATAGCCCAACTGCTTTTGCCCGAAGGGCGAGTGCCCCCCCCCCCCCCGCTTCCCCACCTCGTTCGCCTTTGATGAAAAAGCTTACCCTACTGTAACCTTGTCAAGGTCTGAGTTAATGCCTTAGTATAGCATCCTTCAACTAAATAACTTGTTTGTAAAGGAAGTACAAACCTTTTAATCTAGTTTATAGGCCTACGAATCTAGCCTAAGTGAGCCTAAATCTAAGGACTTACCATTTTGCACTGAGTGGATGCCGTAGTATATAATCCTACAAATAAATAATAAATAGAGGTGAAATAGAGACCTTTTAATCTATCCTATCAAACTACAAATCTAGCTTATTATATAAGCCAATGAATGAAATATTTTTCTCATTAGCCAACCTGTTAAATGCAAACATTTTGTAATCGAGCCTCCGTATGTGAAAGCCTAGCCTAGCACGCTTAAGTCTAAGGTGGCCCAAGTTAATTCCAATGCACAGGAAATAGAAACCTTTTACTCTACCCTATTACGTCGGCCTTTTAGGATCTACGAATCGAGCACAAATGAGCCTAAGCCTATGGGTGTGCCTTTTTATTTTTTATCATCTAGCCTTTGAGAAACATAGGCGTATGGGGGTAATTTTCTATGAGGGGGCAAGAGCATTTTTTGCCCGAATAGCCCAACTGCTTTTGCCCGAAGGGCGAGTCCCCCCCCCCCCCCCGCTTCCCCACCTCGTTCGCCTTTGATGACAAAGCTTACCCTATTGTAACCTTGTCAAGGCCTGAGTTAATGCCTTAGTATACGATACTAATCCTTCAACTAAATGACTTGTTTGTTAAAGGAAATGCAAACCTTTCAATCTAGTTTAAAGGCCTACGAATAGCCTAATCTAGCCGAAAGTGAGCCTAAATCTAAGGACCTACCATTTTGCACTATTTTTTCTCATCCAGCCTATGCTTTATCTAGCTATGCCAAGGCCTGAGTAAATTAATAAAGGTGAAATAGACACCTATCATATTAGACTACGAATTAAGTCTATATAAGCATACGAATGAGGTGTTTTTCTCATTACCTATAAAATGCAAACATTTTGTAATCGAGCCTCAGTATGTGAAAGCCTAGCCTAGCACGGCCTTTCTAAGGCGGCCCAAGGTAATTCCAATGCACATGAAATAGGAACCTTTTAATCTGGCCTATTACGTCTACGAATGTAGCCTAAAAAGCCTAAATCTAAATTTACGAATCGAGCACAAATGAGCCTAACCTATGGGTCTACCTTTTCATTTTTTATCATCTAACCTATGAGAAAGCTTATCCTATGGTAACCTTTTCAAGGCCTGAGTTAATGCCTTAATGTGCGTTTACACTTGATTCGGATCTGATCGCCTGCGCGGCGTCTGATCCACTGCTCGAGAGCAAATTTGTAGTGTAAAAGGCAGATTTGATCCGGATCTGATCGCCCGATTTTGATCCTAGTAAGGGGGGGGGGGTCAGACCCCGCGCAGGCGATCAAATCTGTAGTTTAAATGCTCTCCGGATCAACGGTGAGGTAAGGTACAGTGTGCATGGTACATGTACAGGGTCTATTTTTTGTTTACACTTTGATGCGCACGTGCCTGTGCCTGTACTTCGTAATGCGACTTCCGCTTAAGCATAGATGAGGATCAGTGTACGAGACAAGTGTATATGCACCAGGATCAAGCCATACACGTAATTCGATACGCTGACAACATCTGGCGATCAGACCCGGATCAAGTGTAAAAGCACCCTTAGTACATAATCCTTCAACTTGTTTGTAAAGGAAATACAAACCTTAAAGTTAGAATCTAAATCTAAGGACCTACCATTTTGTAATATTTTCTTCTTTTTATCATCCAGCTTATGTGAAAGCATAGTCTAGCTATGCCAAGGCCTGAGTAAATTCCGTAGTATATAATCCTACAACTAAATTTGCTTTTTAAAGGTGAAATAGAGACCTTTAACCTCGTATATAAAACAACGAATTTAGCCTATATAAGCCTATGAATGAGGTATTTTTCTCATTACCAGTGGCGTAGCCACGGGGAGGGTTTTGGGGTTAGAACTCTCTAAAATCAATAGATTTGAAATTAGTCTAATAGAGTTAAAATAAATGTAAAAGAATGGAATTAGTGACCAATCGAACGACCTGGGGTTGGTGTGCGTCTGAATGAGAAATCTACTCTTAATGAATCTAAAAAGACCATGGCTAACATGGAAGATACTGTACGACCATTTATTAAATCTAGCCTCAGTGTAGACTTGGCCAAGTCTAGGCTTAGCAGCTAAGTGTTAGTCTAATCATGACTATTTATAAGTGAAACTATTTATAAACTTTTCTACAACACCTTTAATAAGCCTTTAACGGAGAACACGAAAACTAAAAACAACAAGGAACTTAACAGCAAAGCTTAAACACAAATTACGGCATTTAATAATCCTATCCTAGCATAGTCTAGCCTCACTGTTAATCTAATTTGTCAGTCATTTATAGGCTAAGTCTTAACTTTCTAAAAACACTTTCACTCTGCCTTTAACGAAGACCTGACAGACTTGCAATTGTTTAGTCTGCCAGGGTCTTGTTGCATGCCTAAAGCACGGAGCGATTATTTCTATAAACATAAATCTACTCAGAAAAGTTGCATGGGATCGGTGTTAATAAAACCAATGCCTGATTAGATGTACGCCCGAGTCTAGTCTAAGTTTTCCTTGTTCCTAAATTTACAGTATTTTATATCCTTCTGCAAACAAAAGAACAAGACTAAAATGTAATTTTCAATACTTAGTTGATCATCATAATTATTAGCATTTAATAATCTAACCTCTGCAAACTTACTATAAAATCCTGTGGGTCTGACCTGGTGATTAATAACTTTTGGCCGTCTTTACCTTTTTGTAGTCTTCCTTCTAACATCAAATTGGAAACTCACTATGAGTGAGAGGGTCAGTGCTAACCTAGCTTAAAATGTACGTATAATGGTATAGCATTTTTTATCGGCCTATACGCCTACGACCAAAAATTTTTAATAGCATGGCAAAAATAGAAAGGTATACTATCTTTTTCTATACTAACAAGCGCTAGACTCCTAACCTAATCATTAGTCTAAATTTTCTCACCCTATGAAAGATTTTCATCTGCATATTAGAAAACCTGAATACTTATTACTAGTAGTTAGTATGGCCTTGTTGCAAGTCTTTGCCGATATGCCCTTATCTAAGGACGTCTTTATGTACCTTCCTATTGACACCAAATTGGGAATTCACCCTAAGCGAACTAACGGTCAATATGTACGTCTTTAGCCATTTTATTTGGTCTAGCCTCAGTGTTAGCCTGATCGTAACGTTAAATCTAATCATTTGTCTACCTTTTCTCTTTCTACATCTAAAACGTTTTAACCTACCTGAGAACTTGCTTATCTAAGTTTGTTAATTGTTAATTGTTGCAAATGTATGCCTAATTCTACGCTATGCATACCTATTTGTAATCTTTCCATTAGCAACAACTGAACTTGGTGTTTAACCTACATATACGTGTAGGTTTAGGCGCGCAGCGAAGGGAAAGGGGTTGAAACGGGCCATAACCCAAGTTGTTTTAAAACTTAGACCGGTCCTCCTAAGTAATACACAAAAATCCCTCCCATGACTTAATCCTGACTACTCGCCTGTCTACCCTAGCCTACTTGCTAAAGTCTTCAGTAATTTTTGTATGTTTATTACAATAAACTTAGCCTATATGTAAATGTACCGAGGCCGGCCTGTAAAACATATTTCTACCTTAATTTCAGTAGACACAGATATTTAATCGTTATTGAAGATTAAAAGTGTTATTCTTATATCCCCGTATAAATCTCTTTTAGTCTTCACTATTGCATATCTAGGCACAGAGTAGTATAAAAAGAAAAGACGTTAAAAAGTAAAGAACCATCTCAACCATTCCGGCTTGAAATGAAATGTAATGAGACGTTATGGTTCTGCATGTAGGCTATGTAATCTATTTTGAATTCAATTCTTAACCCCTACTGATGGATGATACATGTAAAATTCTTTTCACTACTGCAAATGCAGATACGTATGAAACAGTAACATTTGGACCTAAATGTTTACTGTACGTAAACCGGAACCCTGCAAGCTCACCTCGACGCTCCTGAGTCCCTTCCAGACACAAAGCGACAGTTCCCCATTCTGCCATTGTCCCATCTATTGGCTATGTTAATACGAGGGAGATAACACGGAAGGACCGATTGATGGAGGAGAGAAAACAGGGGTGGATTCAACAAAATTGATGGAGGGGCCCTCTCCTCTAAGGTGTGGCAAAGGGGATACAATAATGGGTCAATTTTTCAACTTTTCAAATTTTTGAGGGGCCACTGTCAATTCCGCCGCTGCGCGCCAGTCAGGCTATCTTTCTCTTCGAAATATCGCATGTGGTCGAGCATCTAAATTTGACAAAATGTAAACATGTTGGAATCTCCGATGTGTATTCTGTCAACCTGGAGTGGAGTGAGGGCAGGGGTCATATGGGGTGGGAAAGTGAAACTGGATGGGTGGGGTAGGGGAGTAGCTTGGGAGGGTTTCTGTGGGAAATGGGTGTAGTTGGTTGGCAAATGGGGTGGGGTGGGGAAGGTGGCGTGGGAAAGGTTGGGTTGGGAGTGGGGTCAGGATCTGAGTTTGAGGTTTGGGTGAAGGGTTCAGCATGAGGGTCATATCTAGGAAGTTTCAATAGAGGGAGCAGGCATTTATTATTCACAGCCTGCTTCTGGAAGCCAAAGGACCATATTTGAAGCATTTTTAAACCCGTGCGTTTGACGGCCAACAGATCCCGCCTGATACCGCCACTTATTTAGTTTAAAAACTTTGTTCGAAAAGTAGCATGGACTTCCCTAACCCTAACCCTAAACCCCTAACCCTACATTTTCTTACGACAATATATCGTTCGGTTTCCTTAACTTCTCTTCTTTCAACTACTCTGATCCTCTTTTAGTTGTTTTTTTTTTTTTTTTTTTTTTGTTCAGTGCCTGTTATGTTTACGCCTTGATCAGTGCTATGTTGCAAGTATTCTATCGTTGTGCTTCTTATGTCAAACTGGTAAGAAGTCATTTATATTCATGGGCGTCCGCAGAAAAAAGTCGGGGGGGGGGGGCAAAATTTCTAGGGAGGGGCAAAACCTCCAAGTCACCATGAATTGAGACAAAGCATGCGAAAATTTTAGCCCAAAATGCCTCCCAGATCGCCGGAAATGGCATTTCTAAAGCCTATTTTTGGCATAGAAACTTGGAAAACACGTTATACGTTTTTTCAAATTTTTGATTTTCGGGGGGGGGGGGGCAAGTGCCCACTTGCCCATACCTCCGGACGCCCATGTTTATAGTGAAGGGTTGGTAGATGCACAAAGCAAAGTTTATCAAGTAAAACGAAAGATTTTTTTTTTCATTTCCTTATGATGATGTTGTCAAATATTTTTAATTTCTTTGAATGTCAACACTGGTCAGTTTATTTCGTTAATAAAAACTCCTACAATGTGCATGGTTATATGACGGATTAATCAGTGTGTATTAATTCAAAAGTAAGGAATATTATTTAACTAAATCGTGATGCTTTACGTATAGTTTTACTGGACAGTTGATACTAAAAAATCACACGTCCAACGAGTTTTCTGCAACCATCCGTGAAAGGTTATAAATTTGTTTATTCGAATTATTGATAATTGTGTGTCAAATACCAAAATGTGGCGTACTGTCACAGGGGTAGTGTGGTTTTTAGAAAGACAGAGAATGAAAGAGAAATAAACGTAGCCCCCCCCCCCAAAAAAAAAAAAAAAAAAAACATACAGGAAAAAAGTAACTATAAAAGGTTAAAAGCACGGACTTTACATTTTACGAGGATATTTTGGAGGTGAAAACTTGTGGTTCGAACATGTCGTTGTTTGGACTGCTTGTAAATGTAAATGTAAATTTTGTAAAGTATTTTCTTCCCAAAGACATGGATGTTCTGCATACTACCAATTTCTAAATTACACCGATATTCCACCAATGTGACTGTCCAGTGCAAACCAGACGTTTCAAAAAAGTTGGAACAGGATAGCAACTTAAGAGGGCGCCGTCCTTTCAACATACCGGCTCTTTACTGGAATCTCACATTCTACGTAAATAGCATGGGACTTTACTAATTTACTGAGAAGTCATCACTGGCAGGGCCGTCGAAAACAGGGATAGGGGATTTTCAAACCAATTGATCTCAGCTTTCCTTCAAGAGCTCCCAAGAATGGACACAAAAAGACACCCTGCAGTCGGCTCCTCCCACCCCGTGCACCCTCAAAAACGTGCACTGCGACGGCACAACGAGGCTCTAATATACTGTAAGTTTCTTATAGATAAAGAACAGCATTGCCTCTTACACACTTAAAAGGGACAGCGGATGTAAATTTCAGGGGGGATTATTGCAACAGCTAAATATGTTCAAGAAAACCGGCTCCAGTTTAAAGCGGACCAAAATTTACTCTGCAAAAAAAGTACCAGCTGCTAATTACCTCCTTTCCTCCACCCCCATCTCCGCGGTCCCTGTTTAAACACTGTCTGAGGGAAAAACCGTTGTGTACTGAATTGTAATATGCAAATCACCTTACGTTCACGCCATTTTATGACAAACAATGAATGCCAGTGAAACAATGAATGTTGATAAAAGGGCAGCCAGAGAGAAGTTGTGGGCGTGTTCAACACTATTAGAGGTTATGGTACAGAAAAAGTTACTATTTACTATTTTTATACTGTACTGTTCTTGGCTTCTGTACTTGTGTATACTGCACTGAAATGTACATGTCAACTCATGGTGACGGTACACGTACTGGAAAAGATGGGACTACTTTTCTGTACTCTGTACTGTACTATATCGGGCGCGTCCTTTTTTTCTCCCATGACGAATGCGGGAAAATCATGCCAAAGGTCAAGCAGCTTCTTGTGAAAACAGGTTACACCCCAAATTCCAAAATTGACAGCATTTCGATCCTTTTTTAACAAACAAAATTGCACCTGGTCTACGGAATCCTAACCGAAAAATTAACCCCTACCGCTTGTTTTGGAACAAAATTTGTACAATTGATTTTTTATTCGTCCTGGGGAAAAATACTAGGCGTCCCGGACTGCACTGTACTGGATTTCACTGAATAATGTATGTTATATTCATTATCAACATTCAAAAAATCAGCCAGACAGTGACGAATATCATGCAGAACATGAGATACCAGTGCTGCTACATTTTGCTTTTGCTCTTCAAATTTTGCGTTTTTATTTTCCGTAGAAGTCCTCAAGTTTCTATGCAAGTAGTGACAGCAAACGTTTGCTCCTATAAGGAATCACTCTTACAGAATTTAGTTACATGTCCTCAAAGAACGTTTCTTATTGGATAACAGTTTTGTTGTTTTTGTTATGCAGCCAAGTTGCACTGACGCGTCGATTGCCTTCACTTCTTTAGTGAGGGAGTGCTCAATTATATTCGCCATTGCTAGCTGAGACGTTTAATAGATTGGGACCAATTAACAAACATTAAATGGGGGTTCTAATTTAGAATAAATGCCCGGAAGTGACGTATGTTTATATGCTCGTTCACGTATGTTTTTCCTACAATCACCATAAATTTGGCCATCCCAACTCCGCCATGATTTTGAGTCACTTATTTTAGATTTTCCAAGCCAAACTTAAGATTGGTCAAAATTCACCAAATCTCAAATCAGAAACCATCACGTCATTTTTATTTTGTGCACTAATTCTAAACTAGAACCGTACATCCATTAGAGGACACAACGAAGCTCATTAATCGGTACTCAATCAATATTGTACCTGATATAGCCTACTTTTTCACAAAAGACGGTACTTACCCTCATCTCACATGAATTTCACTTTTGTTTGGAACAATACTTAAAGAGAAAATGCAGTCATTTGATAAAATTTGTCATACCTCTTTCATAGTTCGTGAATACCTTAATTGTTTTTGGAAATATCGGGTAAATGATTGTGTATTTCATAAGGAATAACCCCTTTGTTACCTTTTTGTTTGTAATAGTTCCTTTTAAAGACACCTTCAGAGGTATGAGGAGATTTGCATGATGAATATAACGTACTGCCCATTACCCCAAAGAAAGTCGAAAGCAAAATAAGAATTTTGCAAGATTTAATTCATTGTTGGAACGAACTTGATTCGACTACTTTTTCCCTTTAAATTTAAAATATTGCGAAGGTCCCACCTTCCCCACCGGTTAGGGGCCCTGAATTACTTACCCCGCCATCTTCTGCAAGGTGTTGTAGTACTTACGCAGCTGTAGTTCCCGTTGTTTCATGCAATGTGTGGATCAGAATCTAGGGCAGATGTATCGGTTTTTACCTTCTGCAATTTATGTAGTCCATTGAACTCCTATTGAAACCCATGTTACTCCAACAATAAAACGCTTTTAGTTTGATGAAACCTTATTACAGAGAGGTTCGGCCCTCCGTCCCGAGACTGGAGTGAGTACTCAGGTAAGAGTTCCTGCTAATCTGCTAGAGCGGTTATTAACACTTGTGTCAGGATTAACAAATTTAATCCCACAAATGTATAAATGCCTCTCCGTTTAATGAAATGTACACTTAAGGCTCTGATGACTTTTCGTAAACTCCTCAACAGGAAAAAGTCCCTGCTCTAATATGACTTTCTTAAATATCGATGTTCCAGCCCCAAAATGTGTTCCGAAAATGTAGTTTATCATTCTGTGATATTTTCTATAGATCATAAGCCAGTTCAAAACAGTGGTGTCAGCAAACATTGAATACCTCATAAACTCCACATAACATTTCCACTAGCTTTGAACATTTAGATAGTTTGAAAACATTACCTTTCTAAAGTTTCCAAAATGTTTTCCAGTTATGAAATTAGGCATATCCTTTTCTTCAGTTAATCGAATCTCTGGAGAACAGTCTAAGGTCCGAATAAGTTACATGTTATAACATCTCTTTACTCTATACAAGGCTGGTAACTCTCAAACCTGAAAGACGCAAAACAAAAACCACCCATAAAGAACCACACGCCTGACTTGCACAAGAACAAGAATTAAAGCTCTTGACTGCTGGGCATTGTTATGTGAGGATTAGCGTGTCTGTCTCTGTAATCCATATTGTTAGGCTAATACACATTCCGAAAAATGCAAATTTGAAGGTTCCTTAATTTAAATGTCAATGAAATTGCATTTGCCTGAACTGAAGGTACGGAGAGTGACCAATGGGGTTTGTCAAAGATTTTGAATAACAAAGTATTTAGTAAAATGGATTGTCTATTTAATAAAAGAATTATCCATTGTTGTTTGTAGGGTATATTTTCTGAACTAGATAAAATGGATGAATTTAAAGGAGGACATTAGTTCATGAAATCATAGCGACACAAGGCCCATGTCCAGACAAGTATTCCTGGGGGAATATTGTAAGGGGAGAGGACTTTACCAGGGAATAAAATGTACAAATGCCAAAAACCTGTAAAAATGTATAACGTATGAAATCAATAACAACTTTAAAATTTGGGAGGGAAAAAATCTCGGGGAGGGGGACACTTGATTCCAGGGTTAGATGACACGCCAAAAGCAGTTAACATAGGCTGGATAGGATTATCTGGTAATTACATTTTGAAAAATGCTTCATGGATTTTTAACGATTAATATGGGTTTTATTGAACGTAACTTCACAATTTTCTCTCTCTCAGCTTTCCCACATGAAAATAGTACGACCTCCTAGTAAATGTAGTTAACAGTGGTACAGCTATGGGAATGGTGGGACGGGCGAGTTGTTTTTCGTTTGATAGCCAGGGGTGTACCACCCATCAGTTTGCGTGAATCGCAACCCCTGTGACAACCGGAAATAATATTTACCAGGCTTTTAAGTAGAATTTAATCAGTCGCTATTTTGTAATTCTGTCTGTAAGATTTAGGCGGATAGAGCACCACCCGTGGCGACTAGGAAATTTGAAAAAAAAAAAATCGCAACCCCTCAGACAGGCGGACTGAATGCCGTTCTCCAAGCTTTCAGGCAGAACTTAAATAGTTTTTATTTTGAGCTTTCTTTATGCAATGAAATTTTTAAATGAATAAAAAATGAGGAAAACAAACATGATCAGAAATTTGCCAATAAAGTGCAGGGATAACCATATTTGGTGTTAAGAGGGAAATATGTGGAGGAATTTAAGAGGGAGAGGTGTCATATACACACTAATATGGCATAACAGGTAAGTCTTTTTAAGTTGGATTAGAGTCTTATTGTTTTACTGGGTAAAAAACAAAGTTTAGAATTTCTCGGATGGGTTCATTCACGCTTACGTCACTGGTTGGCTTAGAACATGCGCACGATTTTACTTCAAAAGATAGCATATGTGGCACCAGATTGCATGTAAGGACACCCAGCATCTAAAAATTTTAAAAGGGGAAGAGTTGTCTCTGCAAGGCCCCTCATTGATGCCATTTTTAATTCCTAAAAACAGGCAAATTTTGTCAAATTTTACTACAAAAGGTAGCCTCCGTATCTCCCTTGTGGCACCGATTACTAATTCAGCGGATCCTTAATTTAGCCAAGAGTCACAATAGAGAAGCATTAGCATGTTTTCAATTCCGTTGTGTAGTTTTCCCAAAAAGAATAAAGACTATTTAATATAATAGTGGTAGTACATTTTACGTGGAAATTTTCTGATCACTTAGCATGTTCCTGATTTTATTCTTATTGCAAAGAAAAACTAAACATTAAGACTGCATGTAAAGATTCTCTTTACAAAAATGGAACGCAATTTTCAGCCATCTGAGGGGTCGCGATCATTTTCAAATTTTTCTTTACGCTCCGGACCAAATAGTGGTGGCGCCTCACTTTGATAGTTTTTCGGGCAAAATTACATTTTTCGGGTCAAAAAAAGTAGTTTTTACTAACTCTCTAATCACTTTGCAGTTTGTAAACATATTTGAAGTGAGTATTTTATTGCAAACGACAAAAGAAGATAGCGACTAGTTAGATTCTTCATATAAGTCTGGAAAATGCTATTTTCGGCCATCTGAGGGGTCTGATTTTTCAAAATTTTCTCTACGCTCTGCGCCAACCAATAGTGGCGCTCCGCTTAGGCAGAACAACGTTTGCGGCCCAGAAAATAACCGCAAGCTAAAATGCTTCCATTCGCCTATACCGACCTATGCTCTTATTTTGACTCCTAGAAGTATGCAAACGTAATGACAAGTTCTACTTTGAAAGGTAGCGTAAATAGCATAAGATTGCATGCAAAGACACAAACGTTTCAGTTTTATCCTCATGAAGAACTACAATTCAATCTTTTACATTGTTCCTGTCGAAGTCGAAAATCTTGCAGGATTTTGCATCTAAGCTCCTTGGAAACGCCAAAAATTTTCAAAATGGGAGGGGGACTCCCCCTCTTTTTGGACCCCTCCTCCAGGCCGGCAATCACTCAACCTAATGCATGCCCCCCTCCGAGAAATCCTGCTCAAAAGGATCCCTTCCTTTCACCTATGTGGAACATTTCAGTTTGGTGATGGTATTTAATTCTGCCTGGAAGGTTTACGATAGTCCTCATCCGTATTCGAGTTCCGAATATCGACGGAACGGGAAGTACCCCTTCAATTCCGCGCAATACAACTGTTAAAAAATGTGTAACTTAACAGGACAAATTAAAAAAATACCAAAAAGAAAACGGAAAAACGTGCTGCCAATTTGTTAAAAAAATTGACAGCCTTTTTTCCATTAGCTTTTGCATTTTTTTACGTTTTGTTCTGAAGGCCTAATCGTATAACACGTCAGAGCCATTTTTAAAGTTTAGGCCCACTTGTATGTGACGGTTACAAACTTTCACTCGGCCCCGTGACAGTAGCTCTAATTTCGTGCTGCCAGGGGTATTAGACCCATCTTTTCTCGTGGTGTTACAACCATGTATCAGTTTTTTTTATTATTATCATAAGACCTATATGGAGAAAAGAGTGTCCATAAATGTATCACTTTTGGATGGTAAGGATAGGTTAGATGGAGTTTCACAGCCCAGTTTCCAACCAACTGGTTCAAGTCGAGCCGGTCACAGACTTTTCTCCCCTAATTCATGGTTAATGCTGAGCACAACGGGCACAACGGCGGTAGGTTCCGTTTTTGAAGTCACGGCCCGGCCAGGACTTGAACTCCCGACTGCAAGTCTGATGCTCTAACCACGCAGTCGGTCCGGGAGGGAAAGATCGTTTCACGTCACATTGAAGCTTGGAACTACATAATTGATTATGGCTCCTAGATATCCAAGTCAAGCAATGGAGTTCACCAGGGCTTCAAAACGGCGCGCTTCACCAGGCCCGTTGCCAGGGGCACCCATGCACCCCCATACTGTTTTTTTTCAAGATGTCGACGATTGATAAAGAGACCAACTAGATTTTCTGGTGTGACGTCTTCTTACGCTGACGTGCCACTTGCCATAAATCAATTACTTCTTAAACTTTGTAACACTACCCCACCCCCCCCCCCCATTAACCACCTTGAAATGCCTCTCTCCATAACTACACAAGGTAGTGCCACTGAGGGAGCGAAATAGCTTCTGGAGGGAGGGGCCAAAAATTTCAGGAGTGAGATATACTGAAATTCATTAAGGCAATGTCTGTAATTATTTTGGTCTTGTAGAGCACTAAATCTCAACCTGAGGTCCGCTGACCCCAAGGGGTTCGTGTAGCTTGTTTGGGGTCCGCGAAGGGCAACGGGTCCGTGGAAAAATAGGTGTCCTCAAAAAATTAGAGGTCCGAAAAAGCCAAAGAGCTTTGAAAATTCAAACCGTAGGCGTAATATAAAGTTATAAATCATACAGCAACCCGCATTCCCAAACTAGTAGGTTTCATGGTAAAATAAATTTTCCAAGTCAGCAGCAGGTAAAGTCCTCTTTGATTTAAAGCTAGCAATTTGTTACAATGGAGCAGATGAAAACATGTTGTGCTACTACGGACTAATCTTATTCGAGTTTTGAACCTCGTGGCTTTAAGACAAATTGTGATAGTTTATGTTTTAACGTTGACAGGTTGATCCTAACCGTATAGTCTAACACTGCTCTAACTACATTACGATAATGAAAGACAAGAATCGGACAGAGAGATCTTGCCATAGAAATAACTTATAGGACTGTTAATGTTATTGAGACTCGCAGTACCTGTACATACGTTTTTTCAGTTTCCACACCGACATAATATAAAAGCAAATTAAGACAATGTTTACCCATTTCTCATAATTATATTTTTGGAGTTTCATTCGATCGTTTTTTTAAATTCTGTGTAAGACAAGGACACATAAAAATCCATTTCTTCGCACCAAACATAATAACTTAAAGACAACAAATTTTATATCTGTATGTGTGGCGCATACCTTTACGAGGAGATTAAATTTTCACCAAGAGGCATGCACTGGTAATGAAAATTTGCAACAATTACTGTTTTTAATTTATATTCAATTTGTATTTCTTATAATTTGATTGAGATCATCTGTTTCCCATAATACGCAGAGGCGTATCTAAGGGGAGGGGGAGGGGAAAGTTGCCGCGGGCGCCACCCCTAGGGCGCCAAATCGAGATCAATTAAAAAAAATGTTGGGCTACCGCTCGTCCGGGAGCCTTCATCCAAACGATAAAAGAAGTTAGTTCAAAAAACCAGTAGCCTCCCCACCCTGACGACCTTCTTCCCAATTTTCCTCACAAAAATCTAAAAATGTTTCAATATAAGCTCCAGGTTTTCAAACATTCTGAAAAGAACGTAAAACAATTTTCACCGGACTACAAAATATAAAACCTCAACCAACTGCAGCCTTGATTTTGCCTATGTGAACTTGGATAGACTGGTGTTCCATAAACATATAAAGGCTTCACTTTTTAAGTTGTCTTCTACAGGAAGAAAACATTTTTTTTTCACATTTCCTGCCATAAATTTCAACAATGTATAAGCTCCAGATTTTCAAATATATGTTAAATTGTAAAAGACGGAAGCCAAACGTTTTTGGGAAATTTCCGAATATAATCCGAGCACCTGTAATCTGCACGATGATATTCAGTAACCCCAGTTAAGAGCGATTCCGCTCGGCGACCTATTTGAATTTTGTTGAAGGTGAGAATCGTGCATAAGAACCCCTCAAGTCATAAAATTACCATCTTTTCTTCAATACGGTGGAGATAATCCGTACAATAAAAAACCCAGACCAACTTAATTTTGCTCTTGAGAAGCAGATCAGTGAAACCCTAAATATCACCTTACCAACAGCCCAATATTTTTCATTGAAATATAAAATTTCTTTAATATAAGCTCTTAATTTTCAAATCTTTGTTCAAAAAAGGTGAAAGGCTTTCTGGCAAATTTCCAGTTTCTTCTGAAAGCCTTAGTATGTAGGCCTACATTAAAATACTTAAGCCCAAACGAATTCAGTAACCCATATAACTTTTTCGATTTTGCCTATATTGTACATAAGGCAGGTTCTTCAATCGTTTTAATGGTCCTTACAAACTTGAAAGCCAAATTTCTTCCAAAAATTCCCGGTTTTCTCTTCAAAAATTCCCTTATTTTTAACTATTCCTTTGTTAAAAACCAAAAAGTTTGCCACCCGCGCGCCTCAAATTTTACAAGTGACGTCCAAATGGGACCTAATCGCGCCTTTGTCGTGGCTTCGAATTTCTCACTCTGTTGCCGATGAGTTTTAGGCAAATCCTGGCGCCAAACCTGCCATGAGCATGGCGTAGAAATTGACAATCTACCCTTTCGAGATTTGTAAATATTTATAATTTTCAAATTTCGTTTCTTGCCCCGGGGACACAAACCCTAGCTCTGATAATGCGCAAGTCGAAACTCAATCAAGGGGTTTTCTTCTCCCCGACAGGAGTCCCTCAAAAAATATGGAACAGCCAAGAGGTCTGGGGATGGGAAAAGGTTGAGAACCTAGGTTGTAGAGTCGTGGTCGTTGATGGGGGATGGTGGAGTGATGCATTTCATCATAGTTTTGGAAATAGCGAATGCACCCATTGACTTGAAATTTTTAGAGTTTTGACAAAATTTGTAACTTTCCCCCAAAATGTTCCAGTGAATACTGACACCACTGCCATGGAGACCTACCTCCTTAGTTGCAGTCCTGTTCTGTCCCCTCCCTCCTCTTGAGCCCAATGGTTATATAAAAGTTTCCATAATTATTATGAAAAGAAATGGCAACTGTGAACAAATAGCTTGTGCTAGTTGAAGTATCAAGGAGAGCAGATTCACTGGACAGGGTGTGGTCTCAGAATGAGGGGGGGGGGAGATGAGTTCAACTGTATTATGACAATGGCACTTGAAAATTTCCTAGGAGGAGGGTAATTAATTTTGGAATTTCAACTCCTTTCCTTAACTATGGGCTTGACTTGTGATATCGACTCTTGAGAAAAGACATTTGTGATGTAATTATCAAGGTCCAACTGGCTGTGGGACAGTCAGGATGAAAGGTGGATCACTTTAACAGGGCCAAAACTTCATTTACAATATTACACCTATGGAATATTTTTGTATAAATGCTCTACCTCTAATAAATGCCATCTGCAACTTTTGAAATGCAAAATATCTTAAGCAGTGGTCATTTGACAAGGGACATGGTCAATGGATTTTCATTCTTTAATAACAACAAAGGGACTGTAACAACTATAAAAGCAAAACTACCAGGAGGGGGTTTAGATGAGTCTGGCAAGTTATCCATCACTTCCACATGGAAGAAATTTGTAGCTTGATTTGTGACACCGCTAGCACAGACTTCCGCAGTAATGTAATCTTAATTAAAATGTACTCTCATGTGAAGTCCCTCCCCCAACCCGCCTGGGTATTTATAGAAGAATACATGGTGAGCAATTTCTGGATTTGACCATGTGGCACATTATTCTCCTTTGGTACCAAAATGAAAAAGCTTCAGAAAAAAGAACACCACCAAGAAATAAGGAAACAACAAAAGAGGCCTTTTCATTTTCATGAATTTTTCATTAAATTGAATCCTCATAAAATCAAAAAATCCTCCTAGATCTGTTTTGGTAAAATATCCAATAATAAGGTTTAGAACCTTGAGAGACTTGACTGGAACATGACACAATACAAGCAACATTAAGCGCACACAGTGACTATACACTACCAAGCAAGCTATATACTTGAGCATGTTTTGAACATAGCTCGAGATGTTAAACATTCTGTGTACAATTGAATTTTTTTGTTTTCTTTGATATTTTTTTTTCCTTTTTATGCTTAGACATACATGACAGCTTGCAATTATGCATCTGGCAACATTTGGTACATTTTTTCAGCAAGCCTTTCCCTTCTTTCAAAGCAGGAGTAATTTTGGTGTTTTTCCGTTCTTGCCTACAGATAGAGGGCTCAAACCATTTGACCATGTATGTTCTTAAAACACTGGACAATCTCCATACACAGATTTTTTTTTAAAAAAATTTCATTTTGAAAGAAACATTGTACACATTTAAAAATTTCACAGTCTAAATTTTTCTTTTAAAATCTCTTACTTTGTTTTAATCCAAGGAGTTCCACCTTAGTACGTTCAAAATCTCATTATGGAAACTTAAAAATAATCCTTTGGATTCTAAAACTTATGTACACGATCAGTTTATGAAAATACAGGTTAAAAGTGATAAAATGAATTGTTCAAATGAATGTCAGTGAAATCAACTCAATATTCTTAAGTACATGATTTTGAATGGCACTGAATAAAATCACCTTCCCAACATGTGTTGAATCTTACAAACAACACACCTTCATCTCTCTAAAACAGCCCCCTCTATTTCTCTTGTGAATGGCTCCCTCTATCAGCAAAGTTACCACAACCATATACAAAAACATATTTTCATTTTCATCTAACCAACTTGGGATGATGCTATTACCCAACAAAAAATATGTGCTGTAAGACCAGTCATGAGTTTGCTTGTGGCACAAGGTGAGGTTGCTGTTACAAAATGAATGGTCTTTGTACAGGGTGACCCCCAATCTATGTAAATTAGATTACAAATCAGTAAGTACTTCCAAGACCTGTCACCTGCGGTATGCTAGAGAGTGCCCCAATTGCTAAGTTTGGCCTCAGCTGTGAGCTTTCCTTTTCTTTCTTCAGCGTATCATCATGCTTGGATTTTGCCAATGGAAGAAGTTCGCATTTTTTTAAATAGACATCTAAGCAGTCTTTGAGCAGTGGGTTCCAGCTACAATCCCAAACAGACCTCTGATTCTGAGTATCTACCAGCTTTTTGAAGATATATAGCAGCATTGTTTAATATTTTAGAGTCTTGGACTCGAAGCAGCTTTTTTACTGTCCTAGTGGGCCATCGGAGGCAGCCCTCTGATAGCTAGCATCATTTCCCCATCTTAGCTGCTACAGCATTCAGCCTACATACTCTAAATAATACCTAGTTGCATCCTCTGTGGTGTTATACTACAGCTCACAAAAATAAACAATACCAAGGCCCTCAGAATGTCTTTGGTCACAGAGTAAACGAGAGATCTCTCTCAAAAATGAAAAAAGAAGAGAAAAACACAAAATTCTTAATTAACGTATTAAAACTACACTAAAATATACATTAACCTCACCTCATGAACTCAACTCTGAATTCAATAAAATATGTAAGAAAAGTTTTATTACTGCTGCTTATCTCACACTTCGCAGTAATTCAACAAACTTTGCTCAGTGACGAGACTTTCTTAAAAAAGAAACAAACTATCCAAATTTCTGAGCTGTATATGACTGGAGCTCAAACATTGTAAGGATTACTGCTATTGGCTATATTAATGACCACTTGGAATACATATTCATTAGATGCGTAAGAATACTTATTCATCAACCAATGTTATGTTGCAATCGGTTCCACACATGAAGCGATCCTGGTGTAATTTGCATATGCTTTGTTGAAGTTCAAGTTCCATATTTTAGTAAGCAATTGAGACAAAGCATCATTGACGGATGCTTTCACAAAAATGAGAAGATTTCGTAATGCAGTTGAAACAGTGTCATTGCTATGTTTTTTTTTTTTTCTTTTTTAAAACTTATGCTTGTATTGAGAGCACTGACTTACAGGATAGGCTAGTGGAAGGGTATCATGACTGAGAAAATGAGATTGGCAGATAGATTGCCAGCACTGAGCATTAATACATCTATCATCAGTCCAAAGAATGTTAGATAGCAAACCCAAAGAGTCAATATCAATGAGTAATGTTTCTAGAAATCTGAAAATTTTGAAGGAAAACAAAAAAGTGAGAAATAAAAAAAAAAAAAAAAACAACGAAACTGAAGTTGTCTTTTTGAGTTATTACGGGCATCTAAGGTAAAAATTATTTTGCCCTGTCTAGAGTGCATTCCCTTTGCTTGCAACCTTATTTAATATGTACAATACTGTAACAGGTAACGTACTGATTATTTCAAACAATCTATATTAATCATATGACTTAGGGGGTGGGGAAGAAATATATCCCTACATAGTAATGACACAAGAACTATGAGGTATTTATATCATTCAAAAGAAGATATGTATCAAATGGTTTGTATCCTACACCAATGTGGTATTAGCATAGATTCATTGCTTGTCACTGAAAAGTTATTTTAAATTACTATCAAAGCAACACAATGTCTGACGCAATACAATAGAACATGGGTACTCAGACTTTCTGTAAATATGTTCTCATACTCACACTCTGGCATGGTTGTGTGTATTCATACTTGTGAGTACGGTCTTGTTCTCACAAAGTTGAAAAGTCAGGCACTGTGGTCAATTCAGTCTTGTGCTTGTACTCTCAAAGGATGTGATTTAATTCTCACACCAGATATATCAGGGGTACTCGTACCCATGACTCTGTACTCTCATTGCAAGTCTGGTACTCACACTCATGACACTGTACTAAAACTGCAAGTGGGGTACTCCCACTAATGACATAGTACTCAAACTGCAAGTCGGGTACTCCCACTAATAACATAGTACTCAAACTGCAGGTCTGGTACTCACACTCATGACATTGTACTCAAACTGCATGTCGGGTACTCCCACTAATGACATAGTACTCAAACTGCAAGTCTGGTACTCACACTCATGACATTGTACTCAAACTGAAAGTCTGATGATATCGTATTTAAACTACAGGGTTATGGGTTGTGAGAGGAACCCATAGAGGTTCCTCCTTAAATACCAAAACATAATGCTTAGTAAAAGAAGTAAAGTCTGACCACACATTATTTGATATTCCCCATGGGTTTAATTCCCAATGTTAAACTTTTTAGTCTGTTTATTACCTTCCAAAGTGAACAACACATCTTTTACCAACCCTTTTTAATTCCCACACCTCCGCACCTCCACACCTCCCACACCTCCCCCCCCCCCCCCCCCCTCCCTCCTTAAATCATTCCTCTTCAACCCCAAAAGCTTCAGAGTTCAACCATTGGCCAACTAGCTGCTTGTAAAAACTTTTAAGGTGCTAAAAAGTTCCACTTTGACATGACAAAAATATAGTCCCAGTTGCAGTACTTGAGCTTCTGTTTACATCACCAATAACAAAAATTTTGACAGTACATTTCCCATTACCAAATAGAACACTTAGTTGCTTTTTAATACAAGATCTTGGCACTATGAAT
This sequence comes from Holothuria scabra, assembly GCA_037179385.1. Classification (NCBI taxonomy): domain Eukaryota; kingdom Metazoa; phylum Echinodermata; class Holothuroidea; order Aspidochirotida; family Holothuriidae; genus Holothuria; species Holothuria scabra. The sequence continues at coordinate 26,628,436 of CM074190.1, read as the reverse complement.
TTTATGGCAAGCAGAATAATTTTACAAGCATTTGATATCCTTCTCAGCATTACAGAATTAACATATTATGCATGACATTTAAATCATGAAATGTAATAAAAGTATGGCTATCATCAATCAATAATTTTGTTTTCTCTCACCAGTCAGGTCATCTCTACCTATCCCATATTTTCATCACTTACCATGGCATTGTGACTCTAACAGCATGGTCAGATACAATCAGATGTAAAAGCACTACTAACTTGGTAGTGCATTATGCAAAGACCCCATTAGCATGGGAAAACTTACCCTCCTAAACTGAGTGAACCATTCCTTAAAAAAATAGAAATCTTTTGACCGACAATATAATCGTGAAGAGTTGTTTCTCCAGCTGGTTGGCATTTAAGCATTTCAGTGACTTTTTTTTTTGTTTTCAAAAGCAAATATAGTGAAGCAAGGTTTGCGTAGATTAAGGCAAATGCTGTGGAGTAGATGGGTGAACAGGCAACTTATCAATAATTATTGTTACCAATCCATCCAACAAAATAGAAAAATATGAGAAAGGAAATCATAATAAAAATTGAAAATTTCTTGTATGAGATGGAAGCAACGAAAAAGGAATTAAACTATTGATTTCAGTAAAGAGAACAATCTCTGTACTCGTATTCCTTTCCACTTTTTGGCTGAGAGGTATAAAAAAAAATCATATTTCAGTTACGAAGCACATTTCAGTTCGATCCCAAAAAGTATAATTTGGTAGATTGTTCCACTGCGTAGATGACAAATGTCTATCAAGAGGGCAGCATTACATTCTTATATAATAAAAAAAACATGAAAGAAGTAGGATTTTATGGGTGTTGCATATTCATAGGATGCTCCCTCTCTGGAGGAGTGACAACAAGATATGCAACACAGGTATAAACAACCATGAAAATACAAAGTTTCAAAACATTTGCCACTTTAAATTTGGCAAGGTTGTAGATTTTTTTCAGTTTTTTTTTTTTCTCTCCTCTCTCACTTTTTTTTCATAAGTACTGCACGTTCACACAACTTCAGCAGTAATTACACCTTGACACCATGGAAACAATCCAATTATTGATTCAAAATGTACAGAGTTATTAAAATCTTACATTGATTACATGGAATTTTTCTGTTTTCTTTTACAAGAAAATACTCCCTAGAGTAAAACCTTTTCAATTTTAGTTGATACTTCTGGGTAATTTTCTGTTCTACTGCAGCAATCTAAATTTAAAAAAAGGTGCATCAAAAAAGTCTTTTTGACCAGAAAATAAAAAACTCAAAAAAAAAAAATAACAAAAGTGGTGACAGTCAAATTAATTTTGGAAACTGTCAAGTTCAACTTCCAATGATAACCTTAATGCTCTTACGCAAGGGGATTATGCAAATTAGGTTCATAAATATGCAAGTGTCTGCAACTTCAGAATTATAAAATTGCAGTGACATTTCCGTTACTTTTTCATAACCTAAATTACAAAAAGTCCATGTTTAAAGTACTTTCCTGGGTGTAAAAATTTGGCTATAAAAATATGAGTTGTTTTCAAGCATTTGAAAAGGAGTTTAAGTCTTCCAAAATTTCCATTACTTTTTGTCATTGTTACAAAAGTTGTTTACTTTGTAGGGCCTGGAATGTGCAAATCCATAGTCACAAATCTTTTTTCCAGCCCCTACTGAAATCTAGTATTAAAATCTAGGTGATACGTACCCACCTTTGCACCAATTTGTGGTGTAAATGGATCAGATACAAAAAAGGGATGATAGAGAAAGAGAGAGAACATTCCAATGCATACCTTAATAGACAAACACTGAGATAAAGAGATATTAAACAAAGGAAAAGTTTGCAGAAATGAAGCTAATCACACAAGATAAGAGCATGAGAGATTCTTGCAAAGTGGTGGTACTTCCTGACAGAAGCATAGGACAAGCCCCACAATTCATTCTCCCTTCTTTTGATACACAAGCAGACACAATTCTTGAATTTAGCCATTCCCTCTGAGCATAGGCTGGTCTAATAATAGCTCAGAAGTACATCAAAGGCTATCAAAAAAAAATACTTTGGTTTCCAAATATCAGTTTGTCGATGATACTATGTATGTCCGCAAATTTGTTTTACTGATGTTAATTTTAATAACACCAATGGTGAGGTACAACCGTGGCACCATGATTTTTTGAAAGGAGAACGGAATTGCAGCTCTGACGACCTCTTTGCAAATCTTTTATCTTTGAAAGGCCAACCACACACACACACATAAAACATCTAGGGCATATGAGTGGCAGGGTTTAGCAAGCCAATTGATGAGAGGCTAAAAAGTAGCACTAGCGGCCGTGGCATTTGCAGAGGCAGTAGCAGGGAGGATGCCGTTCGTAGCAGTGATGGGGACGTGGTAGTATTTGCAGTTGGTTCGCATGCATTTCCCTTTGGCTGCATCTCGGCAAAGCGTGACTTTCCCCTCCACAATTTCAACTTTGTCTGTGTGATGAAGAAAAGAAAATAGTAGGTTGTTTCACTGTAGGAGAAAAAAAAAGTGCCATACCCAGATGAAATAAAATTGCTCATCAGAGGTGCAAGCTCATACTCCTGGAGGGCAGGGAATGCTTGCATATGCACAATCATTCGCAAAAAAAAAGAGTTAAAAAAAAAAATATGTGAGCAAAATTTACAATGAAGCAACATTGCATGCATGTTTCAACACGGTACTGAACTAACCTTTAAATACACAAGTATGTTGGTGGCATACAAAATGACCCAAAGAAATCACAGATGAGAGAGATGGGTACACTACACCATTTTATAAGTGATATATCTCTGATTTGAGAAATTCACGGTTGCAAGCCATCACCGTGGCCAGGAATAGTTGAAAGATACTTGTATACTTAAGAGCAGGCTGATGACAAGCATACATGGGTGCACCATGGGTGTATAAACCACCGCAGCAAGCTGCCCATGTGACCCCATGCATATTTACAGCAAAATCTTTATATCTTATAATTCCTTTGTTGCTATTTAAGCTTAGGAAAAAAAGGAAATTAAGGATGGATTCTGGCTGTCATCTCCAGGTGAAATCTTCTTGGAACCTGTAATGAAAACAGATGCTGCCGCAAAAGCAAGCCATTGAGAAAACTAGGTCATTTTGAGAAATGGTTGAAGACTACTATCAATGCATATTCAACACAATGCATATTCATAATGAACCAAGTCCAATAGGTACTGGACAGCTGCTAAAACTAAGGAAGAGAAAGCATTCCATACAAGGTTACTGTACTGCTGCTGGCTGGCTGGTTGCAAACCTGTAGTATGTATGACACAGTGCTTCAATGACGTGCACACTTTACACTGGTACCATTGCCGCTTGTTATGCTGCTTAGGGTCTAAACATGCAAAATACTGCTCAAATGAAGAAATTCTGCTTCAGAATTGACACAAAATGGACGGTACTCTCGTTTCAGAGTTTGTAAAAATTTTGCATTTGTGACAGATGTGATGAATGGCTGCTTTTAAGCTGGGATAAACTTTAGGAGGATTTTATCAACTACTACAGGGGGCATGGAGAGGGTTTCTGACCTAGGTAGAGGGCGGTTTGAAAATGGAGCTTTCACAGAAGTGAGGGCTAATACCATGCAGCAACAATATGACAGACGCTTGCAAGTGTGGGTGGTGTGCTTGCTATTACGTTCAGAAAAAAGCAAAAGGGTTAAAATGTGTCTAAAACATTTTGATTCGGCAGTTCGAGAAAACTATTTTCTTCTTCTTCTTATTGCAGACATGCATTTGGTGAATTTTCTTGTCAAAAACAGACAGGAGGAAAGCAGATATTCTTTTTTTTTTTCTTGTTTTTGCTTCTGGCACAGTTTCTCATGCAAATTTAAATGATTCTGTCAAAGGTCATGATAATGACAAAACATTTTCAATATGTACCAAGATTTCCTTTTATTCAGAACAGATCAAACCACCCAGGTAGGTGTAGCTGAAAAAAGTTGGGGGGGGGGGGGTGGAAGAAATCTCTAAACCACTTTGTATTTTAATGCTACTGGATCTCTGGGGGATAACTATTTGAAAAAGCTTTGAAGGCAAAAGATTCAATGAAGCTTGCTAGCACAAAATAAAAATTATGGACAACCAAGCAACTGACAGTCGCTCTGATTGGTTTCCAGTGTTTCTAGGACTGGCGTGTGTGTGCAGAGAAAACAAAATCTGACTGACCTTTCACCTCGACTTTCTCCATTAACCAATGAAGCCAGACTTCTACTACCTTTCATGTTCTAAACTTGATACAATGCCACCTTCTATTTTTAATAAACAAAATTATAAAAGTTGAAGTTTTTTTTTTTCTTCTTCAAAAGAAAGTTTGCAAATTTCAGCTCTACAAAATGACTCTTCCGGCCAAAATCATCTTTGGTAATTCAACACCTGCTGAATTTTATATGATGCGGTTTTCTTTTGCTTATAGCACTCAGCTGCTGCCATTGTGTGTCACCTTATTGTCAAAAATACAAAAAGAATTTCATGTTCCATTTGGCTGATGAGTAATGTCTCTTCGTGCACAACCACATAGCTTTGTTGGGATAGCTTAGGATCGCTTACTTGAATACTGAAGATGTATAAAACCTAGACCACACATCCCCTTTAAGAGTTACACTATTTAGCCTCAAAGCTGCCAACCTAACCCTCACCAGCTATCTTATAACACACACACACACACACCCACTCACCCTCATGCACACAACAACAACAACACAACAACAACAAATAGCTAATACCTTCACACACAAATTGAAATTTAAAGCTACTGCCCCCTTTAACACTTAAATCACCATAAACTTGATAAAACAAGTTATAGTGAAATCTACAAGTTACGCTATTACAGCTGCCTTTTTCAGCACTGGTTTATGCGACTACAGCTGCTGGACTATGTCCTATCATAAATATGGACAATATCCCCTAACTAACGATCAGAATATCTCCTCAGATTCTACCCACATTCCACTACTATCAGCTGCCAGTGACTGGCCAAAATTTATCATAGTACTTCAATTGATCTACAGTAGATTTACACCTACATAGCACCAGCTGCCAAAACTAATATTTCAGAAATTAGTACACTGGTCAGTAGCATATTTGCTGCCTGCCTAACACTTCACTAAAATAATGATTATAGTAGTAATAAAAGACCAATATCGCCATATTCATTACAAACAAAATAATACAAACAAAATATTACAATTTCAGTAGTTCTGATGAAAAAAAAATCTAAATAGAAATTGGTTATAAAGTAACAAATAGTCTAAAAGGCAAAATTGGAAGGATGGAATACGAAGACAGCCTGTTCAGAATAGTGAACAGACTAAAAAGTAACTATTTTGCACTAAATCAGGGTATATGAAGTCTTACATGTACAAATTTGTTTAAAATCAATTAGTCCCTATACAGTAGGCAAACTATACATAATAATGAAAAGGTAATAAAAAAAAGATATTCACTTGATAGTGACTTAAAAATTGAGACACTACGATAGGTTGCAATCATCTTCTGGCTGCTTGGTTCACATTACCATGACAATTAATGACAACATCAAAGCACACATCGCTATGACAACTACAAAAAACGAAGAATCACCCACCAAAGATCCCCAAACATGCATATCTATCAAAAAAATGACAAAAATATTGAAAAGTATCCCAACAAAACCATGTGGTGTGTTTTAACCAATCAGAAGGCTCCTGGGGATAGGGTCTACCAGCTATTTATGAATACTGGCAAACCTCTTGAAGTAAGTACACAATCACAAGAAACTAACAATTAAACCATGAAACCCTGTTTTACCCCAAGTGAAAAGGCTACAAAAATTTGAGATAAATAATTTTTTATTCTCATTTTTCCTTTTCTTTTCCTTCCCATAAAGGAGGCTTTGGCTTAATTTAATGTCCTGCTAAGGGATACATAACCCTCACTGGACAAAATTCTCTTCCTTGCAGCTTCGGTATCCGCTGCTTCAGCTGCCGATGGCGTCACACACATGAACGTTCAGGTCGTGCCTTTGCCACCTCCCACGTGCTTACTCAAGCCTTCTTCCTCAATGCCGCTTGTACTCAGCAACGCAGGAATACTATAGTGCCTCAAATGAACAAAGACACTTGACGACGGCCATTTCAGCCCATTTCCATATGTCTGTCCACACTACACTCAAAAACATGAAATTGCACTTGGAAAACAATGGAAGAACTTGTACAGTACATATTTTTAACTTTTTTTTTTAGTACGTTTTGGTTCGTTTTTCACATTTTTTTTTCAAGATACTGTACTGAAACATCACTCCAATTTCTGACACTATGAATATGACAAAAAGACACACTTCTAAACAATTTTTTTTTTTTAGTTGCACCACCAGGTAGGCACCCTCCATAATACTCCAATGTCAAAATGGTGCATTCTGATACCTCTGTATAAATGGAAACGACTACAGATCACGACTCATACAAAAGAATGCTACAGCAGTCGAGAGTACTGAGCACCATAGTAAAACAACTATCTGTACCATTTACATCATCATCGCTCTACATACAAAAGGACCATACAATGGATCCATTATGACAAAGGGCAGTAACTATATTGTATGCCCCCTTCAAAAATCAGAGGGTCAACGAAAGTCTTTGGAATGCAACGTGATGAATAATTATTAGCCTGGCCAGCCCCGACGGGCTCGGCCCTGCTTGGTCTTCTCTCATTGTCAAGCTGTCGTCACACCCGATGTCGGCATGGAGGGGATAGAGTTGACTACAGCGACAGGCGATGTGGGCGGATGATAGAACTTACAACGCGGTCTTGTGCAACGGTTTTGAACAGCATACCGACACACTGTGACTTTTCCGTCGGTTATTTCCACATAATCTGGAATTGATGAATGATTTGTGAATATTTGGGAAAGAAAGGATAAGAAATGACAAGAGGATGAAGAAGCCTTCCATGTTTGCATAGAATGACCATCATCAGTCCTGTCTGAAGTATAAATTACTCAAAAGATTTTGAATGTGGGGGGAAAAAAAGGGGACCAACTAAAGGTGCAACCTAACATAAAGGAGTACACAATATTTCATTAATACACTTGTTTGTTTTTTCTATTAACACACCCCTAATTGACTATTCCAATACCCCTTTCGAAAAGAAGATAGGCACCTCAAATCTTGCAAGTGGGATATTGCACAAATACAGAAACACCTACGCCCTGCAGCAGACCAATGTATACTGACCAACAAGTGAATCAGTTTTAAATAATTATGTTACAAAGTTTGATGCAGATAAGCAAAAGGAGACTTTTCTTCTCCCTTTTTTCACAATTTACAATTATCTGGCTACTTGGCATAAGAAATTATTTTGTTCCCTAAATGGACATTCCACAGCAATTTTTTCAGAACGAATTACAAAAATTGCATAAAATTTGATGTTTTAGAGGTAGGAATTCTCCTATTACATGTGTTCTCCTCCAGGACAATTCTAGAGAATACGTTACATACTGCCCACGAAACAGATTTAAAAAAGGGTGCACTCCAACAAAAGTACACTGCTCACCTGGCTGGATATTCACACAAAATTCAAAAATTAATGGGGCTCTATGAGTTGATAATGATTACTTAATAACAGTGTTAAAGGGTCACTACCACATGACAATGCTAATAGTAAGCATGGTAAGTCAAGTTTCATATCCAATAGTTATGTTAAAAAGTTCAAATTTTGATTTTTTTTTAGTCCTGAGTTGCAACGGTTCTGTGCATAACTTTCAAAAATTTCTGGTCACAAATTTTTGAAAACCAAATTGAGCTGTTGACCACTCACTCATAAAACAGTTATTTGTATGTAGGGTATGGGGAATGTCTAAGTTTGGCCATTTGACACTGTATGTGAAGAAAACTTGATAGGTTTTGTAAAGTTGTTGAATTTCATGAACCAACTCAATGAGCCACATTGAATCAAAAAGATAAGAGAGGATCTTCAAAAGATGTCAGTGTTTGTTTGATTGCTGCACCATCAACAGCATCGGAAACGTGTGGAATTTGTGCATGCACAGCAGCACACCACATAAAAATTTTGAGATAAAAACTAATTCACAATGATCACTATGTTTACAATGCAGGGATTTTAATGAATCAATCCCTATTAGCAACCTGTACCCCTTTCAAAACAAGTCCCCCTTTGACAAATCAAATTTTTTTTTTATTGAAAGGGTGAATTGTCTGAGGGGTAATGTTGTGAGGGGTAAATATTACCACGAAGATTGTTGGTGGGGGGAGGTAATTGCCCAGGGTGGGTGCTGTCACTGGGGATGGTTGGGGAAATGTCCCGGTTGGAAATTTGAAAGGAGTTTCCTAATACAGGTGTGATACACTGACATCAGTGAGAGACCTCCAACATGAAGCTAGAAGCAAATAGCAAGTTTTAGCCATCTCAAGCTGGCAACTAATAATCCAGAAACTATCAGAGAACTTCCTGTTCAGGTATCTTGTGATCAATAAATTTAAAGGCATTTGTCCACTTCAAAGACTATTTGCTCAACAGAGCAACAAGGTTGGTTTAAACTGGGTTCTGTCGCAATTACAGAGAAAAGTTTCTCCCGAGAAAATGCCCTTTTCTCGAGTAACGTTGGCTAAAACGTTCAATTCTAGCAGCATGAAAATGAGTTTGACAAAAATATCAAATGAACAGAAAATGTTTTACGATAACAATTTTTCCAGTTTAAAAAGCGAAACAAAATTCTTACCTTCGACTACATGTGCATACTTGCAATTTGGTCGTTTACAATTGCCAGATTTGAAATCCCTACAGACCGGAAGGGTTTCTGATGTGTTCTGATGGAAAGAAATCACAAGACATATTCATCAGTTCTAGATTTATTTCTTCAGCAGGCCTCCGAGGTTCACACTTTTGAAGAAATTTACCTTCCCCAGGTGAAAAAAAGTTTTTTTTTGTGCTTTTTGGGTGTCACTTCATGACTTATTTTATTTGCAGTCTGTGACAACCATAAGATCATGAAGGCAACAATTCCGAAACCTTTCAGGATTTTCTCTTTACTTTAATTTACAAATCCAGGCAATTATTTTGGGAGACTATACAAAACAACCATGAACAGAGGGAAAGGCTGAGTTTTCACTTGAAAGTTACCTTATGCATTGAGCAGTGTTGTAATCGAGTCACTAGATTAGTGACTCGAGTCACCAGTTTTCAAACTTTTAAGTGACTCGAGTCGAGTCATTGACTCGAGTCACTGTACATTTCCAAAGGGGAAATTACTCCTGAATTCTATCGAGTCACTATCATTTTGAGAGGAAGTGACTCGAGTCGTGACTTGTTCCAACATTGGCATTGAGAAAGATCAAGCTAATAATGTTCTATAAGTCCCAAAACAGAAGGAATAAGCAGTCCCTAACCATTCTGAAACATCACCTCTTAAGTTTAAATCTTACATGTCTTGTCTTCTCACACTTCCCTTATAAGTATCTTTCACGACAGCAGTGAACACAAACAAGGGAGTAATTCCTCATAAATTTTGTCAGAGACAAAAACATTGTGATACCACTTAATTTATGCTGCATTCTATAATCAAACCAGACACAGAGAAAAAATATGAGCCTACTGCCCTACAGAAAAATATTTTCCTTGTAAACACCGTGTTCACAATCTCAATCGAACATGTTAATAGCCATTCATTAATAGTTATACCGGGATATTAATATTCAAATTAGTGTGACTATATGGCTACTAAACTCTGCCTTAAAAAAGACAGACATCACATTTTCACAAAAATAACCCTTCTTCCAAATCCTTGCACACATAATTTTCTTTAACATAAGTCTGAGTAATAGGAACTCTGAGCGAGAATGCAAATTTTTGGCTGTTTTGAAAATTTGACATGATCTGACAAAAACACTTTGACATGGAATCTTCAATTTAAATCATGGGCTTCTGGAATTGGAAGGAACATAATTATTTAGAAATGAAATAATTTCACAAATGTAAACATCATGGCTTGTCTATGACATTAAAAAAAAAAAAATGCCATGATATTTTTAACAATGGCATTTACAACATTTCTTACCTGGTTCTGAAGAAAGTGTTGGGTCATAAACGGAATCGCGGGTGTAGGCATCATGGGAACTGTCAATATAAGAAAATACAAAAAAATAGTTTGGATTAAAAAAAAATATATCTGGCACTGGGTGATGTCTGCAGTCTGTCTGACATGCAAACCAATAGGGCACAATCAATCGTTACAATCTTGTTATGAAAGATGGACTGAGAGATTCCAGATCTCAGATGTCCCTGTCAGGAAACTTTTTGTAAATGATGGAAGATGTAAATCTTGAATTATAAAGCCTAAAGGTATGACAAGGAGTTATTCATTCTGCATCAATTCCACAAAGTTCAATTTGCACTAGATGATGTCATAGATATGAATTGTAATCAAACAGAATGGACCATCACAGACAAACTTTATTCGCCGATGTCATTCGTCGATGAGAATGAGGGGGTGATGCTGGAAATGAGTTCACAAACTTTAACCCCCCAAAAAGTAAAAACACTAAAATGGGTGGGACATATGGAAAGGCTGAGAGGATCCTGCCCAGGAAATTTTACTAGTTGGTTAGAAATTTGGGAGAGTTGAGCAAAATTAATGTTTTTTTTTTGGTAAATGGAGAGAGTGGCAGAGAATCTGACTCCCTTCATGATATTGAGCAGTTTTTCCAACACTGACCATCACCTCCTAATTTTCAAGGCTAAGACATTTTATTTTTTTTTAAATCTGATAAATGGCCCTATTGAAAATTCAATTCCACCTCTTAAAAAATAATTGTCCTTTAGTAAAGGGAAGGGGAAAACCCCTTCACAACAACTTCCAAAGCAAAAAACCACCACCATTAAATGCTGAAGCCATGAATTAATAAATCCCAACCATATTTGAAAATCCCATGAAATGATGGAGCCCCCCTTTAAATTTTTGGCCACGCCTCTGGATCCGGGTATAATGTTTAACCAAGGTGATGGAATCTTCTCTTTAAGGCTGCCATCTTGTTCATCAAAATGTGAATGATAAAACATAAATCACCCTATTTAAAGAAACATTAAAATACACCTGCTGAGAAATGTGGGAGGTAGGTAATAGCTAAAGCTATCAAATGCCAATCTTGTAAATGTCGCCGTCTCCCAAGGTGTTACATCATTCTCCTGGAATGCATGTGCAGACCCCACCTAGGATAGGATTGTTTCATGCCACCAAGTGAATTACATTGTGTAAACTGAATGAAAAGTCATGCAACTTTTACAAGGTTTAAAGGGTCAGTTTTCCCAAAACCATTTACCATAAACTAGTTTGAAAGATTTGAAATTTGTTCCACAGGTCAGCACCTTTTTTGCTGACTGCAGACACCATTGCAGGGGTATCTATGTATTACCACTCTCTGAAAAAAGGCAGCCACTTCCTCATGTAATCAAACTAGCAATGCAACCAGAAATATATCTTTGAAAGCCTTAATAGTTCCTTTGCATGTTGAACTTGAAAAGCCAAATCCCCACAAGTAGTAGCACAACTATACTTTGTTTTTCAAGGGCAAATTGTCTTGCTCCAATTTACTCACATCTTTCTAAGATTCAGCTTTTAGATTAAATAGGAATCCTGAAATCTCCACGTCATTTCTCTACTTTTGTAGACATTTACTGAAGTTCGGATACCCCCTCCCCCGCCACCCCACTATACTAATTTATTGTTCCACAACAACATTGCTCACTGTACAGCCAATATAATGTGCAATCTTAATTTCATTGATCTGCACATTATTGCATATACAAATAAGCCTTCAGGGCAACCTCAAGATAAGGGGGAGAGGGAGGGGGAAGGGGGAGGGGAAGCAATTCAAAGAGCACTGTCTACACAGAACACCACACTATCAATTATGAAGAGGTTTTTTCATTGTATGGAAATCTTAGGGACAGTTGACCCCATCTCCCAAAGGCTATGGTCTTGGAATGGCTCACACTCTACAATTGGGGGTTTTATTCGAAAATAAACGTAGGATGCCAAATCGAAAAATTTAGGAGCCCTCAGTGTGCCTGTGCTTTGGGAGTATGAAAGTTTGGTTTCTGAGACCTGCAAGCAAGGGGGAGGGTGGTAGGTGCTGATGGGCGATTAGTAAACATTACTGCTAGCGAGCACGAAGTTTATTTTGATGGCAGGTAAACAAAAAAACATGAAATCTCCAAAGCCCAGTCTGTTTTTCTTGAAACAGTAATTTATTTACTTCATACCAACCCACGGGGGGACATGTAAGATTTTCATTGGGGCAGTCCAAATTACCACCAGAAATATGTGAGGGGGAAAATGATTTTAATGCAACAAGAAGCACCCGCCCCCTCCTTACTGTCAGGAAAGACAAAGGTACTTCAGAAGAATGTAATATAGAACCTTCTAAGTAATTTTAGGGCAAAATAATTTAATACATGAAATAGCCCTTTCTCCAATCTTCAAAATTAAATCCCCATCCCTGGGTGGGAAGTCTGGATTTTACTCAATGTTCACACCTATAGTTCAAAGTTACTCCAATGGATTTTAATTTGTAAAATGGATAAAAATACGGATAAATGGATAAAACCAGATAGGTACATAAACAGAGTATGACTATGAATGTCAAGTACAATCCTGAGTTTCTGACCAAAGATTGGGGTTCAGACTGTTTAGTGATAGGGGACTTGGGTAACATGATGTTATGTCCAAACATCTAGAGCCAACTTGAGAGAATGAGAAAAAAATTGTAAAATTTGAGCCCTGTTGAACATAAACACAATAGTACCATACTTTTCAGACAATGAAGAAACTTACGAGGGGTAGGTAAGAACTGGGGCTGCGTCATTACAGTCATTGGCGTCATAGGATTGTAGAGAAAGTTGGGTGGGAACATGGCCGGAGGAGCCAACTGTGGCTGCGCAATCATACTAGCCTGCACCTTGGGTGGTCGTGGAATACACGTTGATAAAGAGGGGTGATTCTGCAGATATAAATCAGGAAATTGGATTAATAAAGCAATCACAAATTTACACAAGCAGGTTACTCATGATATAATATACCCTTCTGTATTAAATGGCATTGTTAGTCACACCAGAGATCCCGTACACATTCCCCAACACTTGCAAATGGCAGTGTCGGGAAATATGAGAAGCTTACCTTTTAGGAATGATACAAAGACTTCAAATCCAACTTTAAAACACCCGCAACCAAAAATGGTTGCACCTCCAATATCCTGTTCTTGATTTTAGACAGATTCACAATTGCCATCATGCAATATTTAGCATCATCCTTGTTTTCAGCTGTAGACACGCATCTTCTGACTCTGACCTCACTGACTGATAAGTACATGACCTTTACCCTTCAGTACTACACTGCCATGTACCTAGCTAAATGTATGCAATGCAATGTATAGGCATCAAGAATGGACCAATTACAAAAGAACACACAACATGCAAATAAATATGCCACACCCTTCAAATTTAAATATTCAGTCTGGCTAGAGTCATATCACAAGCACTATCTAGAAGTTAGTGTAGAACAGGGAGGGTCTTGAAGATGGGGGGGGGGGGCAAATATCACAAGTGTTTATAATTAGATGCTGAATAAACACACGATATCACTTCACAAGAAATAATATTTAAGGGCTGGGGCAAAATCACATGCAATTCTGATTCACTCTCCATATTTGTCACCAACACACATCAAGCTACAAAAAAGAGACTAAGTTATTTCAGTTTACATAATTAAGTTACATCTTGCATGTCAAACAGCTGAAGTTGATTTTCTGATCATTACATTGGAATTATGGACCTATTACCTCGAATGAAAGCAGATTTAAACGCAATGTATGCACTTTGCTGCAATAGTCTTGTTTAATAAAATCCTTTTCAAGAACTCACAAGTTCAATATTACACAGGAAACAAAGTCAACTTTCATAAAATGTAACTTTTGGAATGCCCTTCAATGCCACCCTTTTAAAACTGAGCTTACTCATCTCATTCAATTCTTTTATTTTCCATTTCTACCGACTTGATACACATAGACACATAAAATAAAGACATTTGACAATCAGGGAAAGCTTTCTTAGGGTATCCTATCAAACAGATTATACACCCAATAAATCTAGACCAGGTAGCAGGGTTGGCTTTGAATGTACATATTCCATACTGCTTTTATTTTAATCTATTCAGAATACATTAAGCATTCCATTGTTAATGCAGTTCTCACAAATAATAGATAGCAAATTGTTCTCACTTTGACGTAAAATTTAAAATAATTCTTCACCCTTGAATCCAACACTACGTTTTCCTTCAGTTCTGCCTGACGAAACACAAAATAATTTTACACAACTCAATAGTTTCTTTGTGAGACAACTACCCTATATAATAACATTATATGTCTTATAAGAGCTGGGATGTCCTACCCTATTTATGTGTAGATCTACGCATCGCTAAAATGGGACAACCTATAATTTGTAACCTTTTGGCAAGGAGAGGAACATTACTTCATTGCTAGGAAAGTAATTAAACACACTTGGATTTATTTTTTACCCTCTATTTTTTCGGGGGGGGGGGGGGGGGGGGGAAGGATGTGGACTGCTTTTATTGGAGGGATTATGTTACGCTTGGAAATTACTTTAAGGACATCCACCAAGAAGAATATAGCATTAACAAAGCCACTGACTGACAAGAAATGAAAGCTGGTATTAACGACAGACCTGCAAGTAGTTGCTGTATTCTGGGCTGGACTGCCACCTGGAGGAGTCATCCTTAAAATAATTCCACATCTACAAAATGGGGTGGAGGAAATATATAGCTTTCTTTAACTTGGTGTTGTGAACTCTTGCGAGATTTCGAAAATGGAAAAATTTAAGACGTTATCACAAATAGATTCTCTCTTGGTTTCTACAGATGATGTTTAAATGAAAATGAGCATTTAGGCCAGGACAGCGCCACCTCTTGGGAATAAATGGATGCCAGATATGATTTTGAAAGTAGTGGTATCATTTCCTATTTCTAAAAGATGAGGTTGGGACACATCAAAATCTATCTATATCATTAGAAAATGTTAATAAACAATTCAGTAACAGCTTGGGGGGGGGGGGGAGTGTCAATCTTTTAAATGTTGAATTCCTGGTGACAAAAAAGGTGTTCAAATGATACAATATGTTGTTAACTGGTGTGATTTTATTTCCTTTGCATGGAGGAAACATAAGATGTTAGGGAACTCTTTGTTTAGCAGAATATACTAACTTCATTCTTTTTGATATTTGTTGGCTAAACCCAACTGTGACACATATTAAAATATTTCACTGCCCATTAATTATCAATTCTTCTGCTTTTGCACAAACAAGAGTATTCCAAAGGAAGGAGGAAGAGGAGGAAATCTTTCTGATACATAAAATGCAAAACTAAATTTGTAACAAATTGTCAACGATGAGTTTCATTTTAACTAGAGGAGGGGAGGGGGGAGCTGTTACAAGGGTATACCATGAAAAGATGGCGGAAGGGGCAGTGATACCTTTGAAAGTTTTTAGGAATGAAAGAGGGATGGAATGATACAGATGATTAAGAAATTGTCAGCAAGGTTAATTCATTTCCTAGAAAAATCCTGCATCTTATATTATTGTCTTGTAAACTAAATATAAGCCGAACATAGAATACTCCAGAAAATTCCTATGAACCTAAATCAACATGTCTCATTCAACTTCTTAATACCAACATCACAGTCTTCTTCGTAAACAGGAGGTACACCTACTAGCACCCAATACAAAGTTGATGTTTGAATGCTACACATAAGCTAAGTTTGATGTACTTCCCCAAAAGCATTCTAAATTCTGATCCAGTGAAGTTGGCAAAAGCACTCCGAAAAGTTTCTGAGCTGTCAAATGAGTACCTTGGGATAATATCAGATGGTAGGGATCACTTCCTCACTAATGAAAAAGTTAATTTTGAAAGCTTTATACTACATAATCCAGAATTCCTATAAAAAAAACACACACACACATCACTGATGATGCTGTGTAATGGGTGAACATTGTAGCTTTATACAAAGAACAAGAATTGCTAGGAACATGAGGACATGGAATGTCAGTAGTATCTTCATATGCAAGTTATCCTTCAAGAACTATGACCTGAGTATCCAACTAAAACTAACATCTTGACATTACCCCTTCCTGAAATCCCTCTCTTCCTGTCATACCCCTCCTATAAGCCCTTCTCCATCATTCTATCCCTATCCCCCTCATAATACCCCTTGTAGCATCCATATACTCTCCTAATACCCCCATTACCCTTATCATCTATATAATCTATAGCTACCAACCCTACCACACCATATATACCCCCTTCCAACCCCCTCCCTTTACCTCGAGTTTACAGTGCTGTCATGACTACTGTGAACATGGTCTACTCAAGTGCCTTATTTATAATTATCAACGGGACAAGTGTGAAGAGGGGTGTGAAGGAGGTTAGGGGGTTATAGGTCTATAATTTTTGTCCAGTCACCAGACCAGATTTTGACACTTTTTATTCCCAAAAATCTAGTTTTACTTGCTGTCACTTTACACAAAATACTTGACAAGGCTGTTCATGTGTTTCTTCCAAAACGTAACTTTGACAGTAAATATATTATGAATCTGTGCTGGCATTTAAAGACTAATAACAAACATCCGTCCATTGTCTAGAATCCTGAATGAGTAAAGAAGAGAACACTCAATAACATATGATAAAATCTCTTGCAAAATGTTAGACATTATTTAAAAACTGAAAGAAATGTGAATGACGAGAATGTGGTAAATAAATTAATTTTTTTTTAAAAAAAAATTACGTATATACAATGTGATAGATAATGTATCGATAAAAGAAACTTTAAGTTTATCAAAAGTTTGCTACTTGGCACAAAAAGCAGACTAAATCTCGCTGACATGTATTTTGTATAAATTTTTTGGTGAATTTCTACCGTTTCCTTTGAACTTTCTATTATATAAAAAAGCACAAGTGCTGAAAAAGTAGAAGCCCAAATTATTTGCAGAAACGCAAAGCTGGGTGACAATATTGTAAAGGGAATGGATGCTATTTTCTAGTATTTTATTTTTCTGGGATTTTTCAACTGAAATTTCATGAGGATGTAATAAAAGCAGTAAACAGCAAATGGATCATTTTCAGGTGCTTCCCCCTCAGGGGCTAAGAGATGATTTTTACATGCATCGCATTTCTGTTGGAGTGTTCTTCTGAGAGAAAAAGACACATTTCAAATCAGAAAAAAAGCTTGAAATGACAAGGATATTACCCAGTTACAAAATCAGGAAAAAAAATGGAGCTTTTTGCGATTTTGCTGGTAATACTGAAACCAGGTTGGATGAGCTGAGTGGAGGGTTTTGCATGTTATCATAATTATAATGTCAAGTCATGGAACCAGGCAGACCCTACTGGAGGCAGGGCTAGTGGTGTCAGCAAAACTTGCATCTACTATCACAGCACATATTGAACTGCATAAAACACACACACACATGTAAACAAACAAACAGACAAACACACAAAAACTGAGATGCTGTTGCGATTAAAGCATCCATTTCCCTTTACTGACAATATTTCTTTCACCCAGCTACGATTTCTGAAAAGCAAGGATTACATGAATTAAGTAATGGCGGCACCATCTACCCCATAAAAAACAGTTATCACACAAATTTGATAAAAACATGCTATCTGAAGTGAAATTTTACAATGTACAACAAGCAGTTTATATTCTTCACAGCCAAGTGCCAACCCTCGATGAATATGCATTAAACAATTAACATAACAATCAAGCATTTAAACCAAGGGCCATCATACAGCTAAGGTCCTTGGTTATACTAAATTTGCAAAATCAGCAAAGTATTTGGTGCCTTCCCAACCAGACTGGGGTCAGTGTTTTGCATTGACTACTGTGCTTGGTATTGGTTAAAAGGTCACAAGGTCATTACAAATTGTTAGAAATTTTAAAAAAGCAAGTTTGAATGCCATTTTAACTACGAGATATTGACTTCTAATGAAGTGCATGCACAAAAGAGCTTCTCCAGACTGACCCTTGACCTGAAAACTAAAATTTTTGTGAGTACAAATTTAGAACGGTAGCATGCGTTATAAAGTTTTGTCTATGAATTATCATGCGTTCACACTAGTCGAGACCACAAAACCTGCACGACTGATTTTGCACAAAGAATGTTGAGCTAATGCAAAGGTTTTCAACATGACCCTTTTACCTGGTTGAGAGAGGGCGCCAGATAGTCAAAAATAATAAAGACAAAAAGTACCAGTAAAAGCTGGTCCTCCTCCTCTCTTGGGCGCTTGCGGTTTGTCGGAAGCTAATTAGTATGCACAGCGACATGATGGTATTTTGGCCAATATGGATAGCAGAGCAGACAGCCGTAGGCCATGTGTGGGAAGGGTATCGATACGGAAGTCATAAACAAAAACGGCAAGCACGGGACGTACAGCAGCATGGCATTGTTGTGGTGGGAGAAACAAAAGAAGCAAAGAGAGAAAGAGAGGGTGATGTCAGTGACTATTCAACACATGCAAACATTGTTTCAGCTATCTTCTGCATCAGTTCAAGGCCATTCGACAGCTACTTCTGCCATGGCCCTGTGCTGTCGCAGTCAGATGAATGGAAAGAGCGTCACATTAATAACATGATGTTAACCTAAGTGCTACCGGTGCTTTTTTTTTTCACATTGATAAATATATACATATAAAAATTAAAAAATTAAAAAAAAAAAAAAAAAATTGCCATTCTTCATTTGTATTTTTTTTTTTAAAATGTTGAAATGATTTTGACTTAAGGATTCATCATGGCCATGGGCTGATATTTCTGCAAATAGTAACAAGAGAAAGAAAGTGTGTGCTCTGTCAGTAATAAAAGAAAAGGGAGAGTGAAGGGGGGAGCTATGATCCCTGGTAATGTGATGGACAATATGCAACAACAGCCAACATGCCATAGTGTATACAGTAACAAGTCAGGCAGGCACCATGCCATGCGCAGATCACTACACACACTATCTGCGTAAATAATCCTTTATAAGTGTCCGACAATGTCCCTAATGCTCTGGCAACTTGTATCTCCATCTAGGGAAGATCTGTCGTACCTCCAAGAATTGTAAGCTAATGTTTGTACTTGGCACAAGGGTCAATTGCTAACTGTGCAGAAATACTGCCAGAAATAATGCCCTATATTCAGGTTAATGCCAACTACAACCTTTTGAGGGGAATTTGATGATAACTTGATGTTATGATCAAATGCATACCTCACTGAATGTATGCAATGTCTTGAATTTTGGTTAAGTGACCATATACATGTATGAAAAACACACTCTGTATGATAAGGTGTATGTCTAAGGTTGTGAATTAACCTGTATGAAAGTGTGAGGATATAATGACTAAATGTGTGGAGGAACACATAAAACAATTCTGTGAGGTAGTAACTGTATGCAAGTATGAGGAACACACTAATCTAAATGATATAATGCCTGTGAGGTAGCACTTACATGACAATGTGAGGAACAGTCTATTGAAGTGACCTTAATTATGTATCTGATGCAGAGTACTTGTATAAAAATGAACAACACACTATTGTGGCCAAAGGTCTGTGATGTAGCAGTTGTACACATGATTGACAGATTGCAGATCACATTACTCTGCAAAGTTACTGAACCCTTGTCCTAAAATGAGGATCAAACAGTATGAATGAATGTTTGTCTGCAGAGTTTATGCATGGGAAGGAAGATCCACCTCTTGCCTTTGATCTGATGTTTATTTTTGAATAATTTCAAAATTTGCTTGTCTGCTCAAGTGCTACTATGACATGTGGCAGTAAGAGCTACATGTAACTCTAATGGATCAATGATACCAACTCTGTAGCATCAGAGTAGATCTACCATTGGGGCTCTGGCACTCGGACCTAAGGAGCACCTCATTTGGAACATTGCCTGAAATGTCTGTATCAAGGAAAGTCCATGCAAATATTGCACATGAGAAAGCCCTTGTTCATGGATAAAAATTGGCATGATACAAACACAATCTACACCAAAATGAACTACAAGTGATCTTTTGTGGCCATTTTCTTGATAGGAAAATATGTGCAAAGACCTCTTGCACAGTCCATATCTATGAACCTCTGAATGGCCCATATCTATGGACCTCTGCATGAGGTCCTTTTCTGCAGTCAAAGCATTTAAGATCTAAGAACCCTCACCAACTCACCAAACTACTTTTTGTGATTAATTTCAGGAATTACAAAGCTAGCTTTTTTCTTTATAAGAGCAAAGAAAACAAAGTTTTTTTTCCTAATTTGACATCAATAAAGACAGCATGAAGTTATTGCAATTAAGAACTTTATCCCAAAAGGTGAGAAACTTTTGACCCCCATCCAAAGAAAACAAGCATAAATAAGGCATTCACTACAACGTTGGGCAAAAACACAATTTACACAGAATGTGTGAATTTACCATTCAGAATTGTTCTGTAAGGAAATTTTTTACACAAAGATAAATTTACCCTCTCTAGAACAAGATGTACATCTTTCATTTTAATTAAAAACACCATTTTGTTTAAGTTTTATGCGGCACTAAGTGACTCAACCTATCATAAACCATTTTCACTTGTGCCACACCAGTTCACCACAACTAGAACCACAATTTGCCACCAACATATAATGCAGGTATCTGTATGCCATATTGTATCATTTCAAATTTTAATGTATCCAAGCAATGCTTTAAACAGCTGTTAATTATGTACGGTCGCAACCAAAAAGCACTGTTTTGTGCTAGCTCTTTCACCATAGTGAACGTTTTGAATACTGACCATGGTGGTGCTTCATTCTGTTAATCATCATATCAAGCTACACTTTCATTTCTTCCTATGTCAAGCTATGATACTTTTAAATAAATACAAAGTATTTTATAGGGCTGTATTTCAACATTCTTGTGACAGCTTTTAAGGTTTGACATCTGTGACAAAGGCCACTACTTTGCTCTATCAAATGAGAAAGTTTTCAGAATAGTTTGTAGCTATATCCCTTCAATTTACTCATTTTACCAACAAAAAATTAATTGAATAAAATGAGTAGAATCAACGGAATTTCTTTTTAAATCGAAGCCACACCCTAAAATTGTTACTTCTAGATAAATAATAATACAATGATGTTATTTTTTTATAGAACCACAGCTGGGCAGCCTTATATTCTTAGAAAGAAGGCTCCTAAAATAGAATTTCACTGCTTCCAAGTCCTACATAACTTTTTTCACTCAAACTTCATAACTTTCAAATGATGCAACATTCATAATTCTTGAAATGTGTAATACTTTTTAAAGGACAAACATCTTGCCAGAATTTAAGATGGAATGGTATGACATAGTTGCAATATTTTCCTTTCAAATAAAAAGTTGATCCCACAGTTTCTTTATTCCCAGAGACTCAGCTGCTTGTGTATCCTATTGAAGATGTGAGCCCCACTAATATTACGAGTAGGCTATTGTCATAATAAAATATAATCCTTACTCAAACATACCGTACATTACCTTGGTATCAAACTATAGGTCATACAGACTGATGCAGATATGTTACTGTTATTGAGGAGAGCCTTGTATCATCTGAAATAACAGGACAGTGTCAACTCGAAAACTTCCCCCAGAGTTGACTTTGTTTGCTTAGCCCTCTTTGGAGAGGCTTCCCAAAGGAGATATGTAACTTAACAAGTGATGTTTTATGCAGCCTGCTATGTAGGCTACCCATGAATTTGCACATGACACAAATGTTACACCTGTCTTAAAATTGACCAACACATCAAGTATGTCTTTTTCCAGCTTCTTCCAAAAGCTAGTTTAAAAACCCAATTCTCTCACCCCAAATAGTAACAATTCTCCTAACCTTCTTACTTTTGTCTGAAATTCATCCTCACCCAGGCACAATCTCAGTTTACTACTCCAGGGTGAGTATAACAAGCTCAATGTGTATAATCAAAACACTCTCAGTACAGTTCATGTTGTATAATGTAAGCTTTGGTACTCTGCTTTGTTTGAATTAGCTGTCAATGAAATAGCTGAGCCAATTGAGAATTTTGGTAAACCCCTACAAGAATTGTAGTTTGGGGTGAGAGGATTGGACCTTTAAAGGTAGATACTCATCATCCCAGCAGTTCCAATTCTTCTAACCTACTTACTTATAACCCCTCTTCCAACTGTCTAAAACTCCTCCTAGTGCAGACATCAGTCATTGTTTATGCTTAAGGACATGTCCTGATGAGCACACAAAGAGCAGAGCCAATTGAAAATTTTGTCCACCCCCTGATCAAAATCTAGTTTGGGATGATGAGTGATTGTTTTTTAACTAGTTTGTGTAACACTTTACTCTAATTCGAAAAGAGAGAGAGAAATACACACAGTGGCACAACCAGAGAGGGGTAGGGGACAGGAGTCGAATGCTTTACTTTCCCCTCACCCTCGCTCATCCCCCACATGAAATTTGAAGGTAACAAAATTTATTGAGCAAAACGTGTTAAGGACAAAAACTTCACAAAATTCCCCTTGAAAGTATGAATTTGAGTCATATTAGAGAGTTCATAAGTGTCATTTTTGGAAATATGAGAGGCAATTTTCAGGCAGTTTTCTCTGAACACTAAACACCAACCAAAGGTGGCGCTGGACTTAGATGACGTCATTTCTGCTTGCACCCGCGCTCAATGCTTTGACTCCCCCTCAGCCCCCCTTCCCACTAAAAGAAAAAATCTGATAAAGTCACTAGAGATATATGTAGCTGAAAACCACACTCAAATCTAGATTGTTTCAGTA
Source organism: Holothuria scabra (assembly GCA_037179385.1). Taxonomy (NCBI): domain Eukaryota; kingdom Metazoa; phylum Echinodermata; class Holothuroidea; order Aspidochirotida; family Holothuriidae; genus Holothuria; species Holothuria scabra. The sequence goes on along the minus strand of CM074190.1, from coordinate 26,605,569 downwards.
AAGGGAAACATTCAATCAAACAAATTCTTTGTAAAACAAGAAATTATTTTATACTTCAAATTAGGAAAATTTTACGCGACTGAAACATAGAGGGCGGTTTTACCTTACGCTGGTATAAAGTTACTACCACTAACTTGTGAAAAAGCTATATACCTCACATCATGCTATCAAAGAGTCTCAAATTTAATATTTTAACACAAATTTGCCAAGGTTTTTCAATTGTTTAAAATATATCTTTGGGAAAAATAGAAAGTGCTCTTGGATGAAACACAAAGTTACAAACGACTCAACCATCGTTTTGCCTTAAACCATCACTATCCAAGGACCTCCCAAGTTCCGGAAAATTGCTAAACTTAACTACCACTACATTAGGGGATAAAGTTAATTCTCCTTTGTTAGGCTTAAAAGTGATGAGAGCATATACAAGATTCAGCTAATAGACTCCTAGCTAGGCTAAAAAAGATATTAAATTTGAGCATATACTTGAGTCAAGTAGTAATTAATGACTCCAAGCTTGGTTAAATTATAAAAGATGCTTACTTTATCCCTGCAAAAGTTACTAGGTTACCTAGTTATTTTGCTACTTTGTTATTGATAAAAAAACCCAGCTAATCCAAATTTGGTGGAACAGGAAACAAAAATCAATATGAGGGAGTGAGGCAGATGGGATAAAAGAGCTAGTGTGTTTATTAAAGCTTTCATGCAAAAGCCGATTCAAGGGATATGCCGCCAAAAGCAAAAGCACAAAGCTGGACAATGGCCATGTTTGATATATCACATACAGACTAAGCTAATGCTTAGTGAGCATTAAAATGAGAGTTTATGATGCTTCGCACATACAAATATAACTGCAAGACATTACATTTCTCTGCAAACCACTGGTTTCATAAGAGTAACCACACCCACCCACACCCTTTGACCACACCCACACCCTTTGACCACACTCGTATCATTCCCCCACCAACCACCCACAGTCCTCCCCTTATAATAACATAACCATCTGCTTGAAGAGAGATTACACCTAGCAACATTTGGGTTTTATACATCTCCACAAGACAACTGAACATTTTTTGGAAGTTACAAAAAGCAACAATGATCTACATAGGTCTTTGTCTTCCCATTGGAAGTCCAATCGGCCATACCAAATTTAGAAAACTGAGAATTCATTAACATTCAGTTATTATTTACATTTATGTGACACCCTTTTTAAAATTATTGTATCAAACTTTGAGTACAGATGACAAAAAAACAGCTTGAAGACAACTGCATAAATTATGGCAAATAGAATTTTTGTTGCAAGAAGTTGTAGTATTTGCCAGTAAAAGTTTACTAGATGTTGGGGGTACTCTGGGGTGACTCTCATCACAAGTTTTATCGAACCTAATTCCTTTCTGATATCTTCCTAGCTGTAATTTTGGAAACTAATCATAAATCCACCCTTTAAAACAAAATCTTGCCCCTCTAAATCTAAGTACAAAGCAACCAGAGAATCCATCCTGAGGAACTTTCCTGAATTTTCCCTCACCACGATTCTTTTCAGATAATTTAAGGTGCCCAAAAGGGCCTTCAAACATTATCTTCATGCCTGTGAAAATCCACCATTTATATAAAGTCTAAACTTCAGTATTTGCAGTTCTGTCCAAGTTATTAAAGGGAAACTGAACACAGGCACTGAAGGTAACACAGTCGTAAGAGATGACAGGTGCGTAGCTGAGCCCTTTGCCTTTTAAAACCGCATGCATCTTTGAAAAAGATAAAATCCAACAGCGAGAACAAACTGTTTCATAAATGTTTTTACACTTGACAAACAATGTAGAAATTTGACAATATACTTTACACTATGAGAAACTACTTGTGCAGAAAGCCAAATGGATTCCTGTCCAGTGTTTCTTTGGTAGAAGGTGGGAAACTAGCCTTGCATAGTTTATATACAAAAATTGAGAAAAAATAAGCATGAAAAAAACTACAAGCAAACGGACAAAATGACAAAAATTTAGTAACCAGGCAGGATAAATTCACAACAAATGATGATACGTACCACTGCAGCTATATTGGGCGGTGAGGGCTGCTGCTGCTGTTGCGCCGTTTTGATTTTCGCCTGAAGGTGTGCCGGAGGATGAAAATACTTGCATTTCTCGCGCGTGCATCTTCCCTTTACATAATCCATACAGACAGTCACAGTGTTATCAGTGCTATCAACGGATAAGTGCTCATCAGGATGGGCGAATTTACACTCGATTTCCCCACGGGAACAGTTGCCCCTTTGGAATTCCCTACAAACCTGTTTCAGGGAGATAAACGTGAAGAATGGGCACATCAGGGCAGTGACCATGTCACCTCTTTAAATTAAGCCAAAATCAACCAATCACTTCACAAAATTGTTTTTCCTTTTTTTTCTCTCTCGTTTTCCCCACTTTTGCTCCATAAATTTTTAGGGAAATGGGTACAAATGTTGACAAATTCAAGAAAACCGGATTCAATATAATGAAGAGCATTCAAAACGTAAGGAAAAGTAATTTTTCAAGCCAAACAAGGGAACATCAATCACGAAGTAACACTTTCAAACGTAAGTCATTTTGAGCAACAAAATTTGGAATAAGCACATCTTTGAAAGGTTTTCTTATTTTGAAAGATCCGAAATTTTTTTACAACAACTCCAGATCAAATTTGTGGATAAACAACAAATTTGTAAAAATTTGTGGGTAATCAATAAATCTGGAACAACTTTCAAAATTTTCAAAGCTTGTTTTTCATTGGCTTGGGCCCTTCCACCATTCACTGTGACTGTAGCTTGCTGTATGGAAATAAATGCATTCACCTTCCTGACTTCAACACCATGTTTTATTTTAATTTCACAAAATTTGGTCAAATTGACAAAATGTAGTCAAATCTGAAACTTTGCCATCCTCCTCTTAAGGCTTCACCCTACCTACCAATAATTCCTAAAATCTGAAACTTCCAATTTCTCACCTTCCATTGCCCTTTTTTCTAATAAATCTCCACGATTGTATTAATCTTTTGGTAGGGACATTGCTGTGCCCTTTGAAGCAGAGCAGATACCCACATATTTCTGAACCAGCATGTCAGTTTTCCAAATTCAAAATTTTTAGTAGCATAGTACAAAGAGCCATTGTCATTAAGCAAAGCTAGGCGGGAAAAGCAAAGGTCTACTGGCTCTGAAGCAAAAACCAATACTAAACAAGAATAAAATAGCAACTATCATATCTAAACTGACCAAAACATATGTATTCACTTCCTGTCACTATAGTGTAACTGGTTAAGCACCTCATTTCAAACACAATTTGGGTTCACATTCAAAAACCCTCTGTATTGCAAGTGTGAAATACACAACCTAAATGAAACTTTTTTTTTTTTTGTTTCTCTTTTTCAATCTTAAAACTCACTTCCAAAAATTTCCAAGTCTTTCTGAATAGAAATAAGGAGCATACTTCCTGTTTCTATATGTGCCAAATTCTAGGTTCAGACCAATCGGCCTACTTTCAAATGAATTTTTAATACAACTCAAATCTTTCCACACCATGTTCACATCCTGAGGATAATGATGTAGCCACACAGGGATATTCTCGATTCTTCAAGCAGAAATGGTCATATATGCAAACCTATTTACAGAATTTCAGGGTTAATTTTTTGAAAAATTTCCAATGTGAATTAAGTTGGTCATATATGAGTTAAATTAAAAGTGGGAACAAACTCCAGAAACAAAATTTAACACAATAGGAGATATGTACAATGGTCCTTTCTTCAAACATTTTTGTACATTTAATTTCTGTCAAGTTTCGTTTAGATTGGCTTTTGCTTCAGATTCCATTACTAGTTTTTTCCTTCTTTTTTTTTAATATTTTCATCTTTTGAAATTTTTATTTTGAAAATCAGCAAAGTAAAATGCTGTGAGAAATTCTGCATCTCAAACCAATTGAATATGACGACTTATTTTTTGTGTCAAAACAAAAATTGGAAAAGTCAGCAAAAATCTACAGCATATAAGCACACATTGCAAGCAAAGGGTATCGTCTGAAAAAGCACTGGGTTGAATGATTTGTGTGTACTGCCCTCGGTAAAAATTGTCAAGCTAAAAAAATGCAAAAAAATAAATAAATAAAAAAATGCCAGAAGCCGGCAAAACTAGGATAAAGTGAAGCGTGAGGAATTAGCTTGGATGAAGAAACAGATCTGTTTTGTTGCATAAAGTGGGAATGCATGCATTTTCCACACAGCCAGCCTGTATATCATGAGTGGGGCTACAGTGAATGGATAAATGTGTGAATGATCTCTAAACCAACAAACAGGAACCACAGGGGTCAAACAAATGATAGTTTAATTCATTGAAATTTGCCTCTTTTGACAGACGTAAAATAGCAAGTAAGCTAGCCAGCCTCTAAAACAAATTGAACATTTGGATTCTTGCCGGCTGGCTGGGAGGAATCCAAAGATTGCTTGCTATTTCACGACTGTTTCGAAGGCAGAGAGTAAAAGTAAAAACAAAACCACCTTTTTTATGATGAGAAGAAAAAGTAACAAATTGCTTATAATGTTCCACCAAATTGAGATGTTCTACCTACACCTCCAAGATATACTAGGATGCAAGCACTCGTTCTAGGTGTCCCCCACATTCCTTTCCCCCATCCAGGCACCTTGGGTAACAAACTAAAGCAAAGCCAAGGGGTGAATAATTTAACACAAATATGGTACAGTGTTTTTTCCCACTGAATGAAAAATAAAGCTCGTCTACAGTAGAGCTAAAAGTTGAGATACATTAGAGGAAACCCAACCAGCATATGATTTGCCCTACATCTTGGATAAATGATTTGGGACATTTCTCTCTCCCTTCAAATCCTTGCAACACAGGTATTAAGCATCGCATGACATGTCGCCCTCACCCCTTTCAAAAATTTTGACCAGCCAGTCACCTGACAATTTTCACAGTTTGAATTTTATTTCTAATGCCCAATTTACTTGGGAAGATTCAGTCTACCCCATCGGAGATACCCTCTAACATCATCACAAAGTTGATTCCCCATCCCCTGCTGCCCCAATACCTCCCTAACCTCTCCCCCGACCTTTCACACTCCTCCAAAGATGCAAAGATGTTGACAATGTATAAAAGGGGTGCACCTGGTGAATCAATGTGCAACAAACTTACAGAGGAGCGGCTATATGAGGAATAAATGGAATGGACTTACCACATAACACTGCCAGTAAAAAGGACCTATACATCCATTATTGCATAAGAGTTTGCCTCCCTCAGTAAGAGGCTAGAGCCACTTTCATCATACAATACAAAAATGATTTGCAGGTAAGTCATTTCAAGGGGATTTTTGGTCCACACTTTTTAAGGGGAGGGGGCAACATGTCATGTGCTGCTTCCGGATACAAGCACTTGCATAAAATTTGTCTACAAGAACATGAGAAACATCCCAATTCCTCCTTCCAAGTTTTGCAAGACTACAAACTGAGGGCAAGCAAGCTCGTTCTTTACCTTCTTCTGAGAGACAGGAGCGACGCCATAGGATGACATACCAGCCAAAGAACTGGTTTGAGTAGGTTTTACATACTGCATAAAGACAATTTATCTTGGGTAAGCTTCAGCAATAATTCTTTAAAAGTTAATCATTACTTGAATTAAAAATGTCATTTAGTCAGTTTTAGGTTTAAGTTAACAACTTTCTAACTTTAGTGATACTATTACTTGTCCTGAATTGTGAAAAACAATGCACTGGGTATGTTTTCATGTAGGTTAAATCAGGCCTCAAGTTTTAGATTTTCTTGGTGAGCTAAAAATCGCACTCCTCTGGAAATTAGGAGTGTGGTAGGTGTGCTGTATTATTAAACTTAACAGATTGATAGGAGCATCAAGCTTTATTCAGGTAATGTAATAAAATCACACTTCTCTTGGTCACTTGAGGAACATGATGGTGTGCACTGTGCAGTCACAATCTCATGCCTCAAAATTCAGGGCGTGTCAAATGTTATCTAAAGTTCTACATTTGAGCAAAGCAGGTTTTTTTTTTCTTCAACTGAATCAGTACCAAAGTTTGGCATTCTTTATCATGTGGTAAAATACAACCTAGTGATATTGCTAGCCTTTGTTTGTGAGAAACAGCTGTAAACAGACTATATAACACACATGCAAATTCTTAAAGGGCCAAACCTCTCACCTCAAACTACAATTTTGGTACAGGGGTACCAAAATTCTCAATTGGTTCAGCTCTTTGACTGACAGCTAATTCAAACAATGCAGAGTACCAAAGCTTATATTGCACAGCATGAATGGTACTGAGAGTGTTTTGATTATATAAATTGAGTTTTTCTTTACTCATCTTGATGCAATAAGCTGAGATTGTATCTGGATGAGCATGCATTTCAGACAATTGTGGGAGGGGCTTCGGTAAGAAGGTTAGGAGAATTGGTACTGTTTGGGGTGAGAGAACTGGGCCTTTAAGAACAATTTTTTCCCTCTCTTCCATTTTGAAGATTCCGTTTTTCAACTTAAATCCATGATTAATTAAACAAGATAAATTCTGCACCTAGGAATATTGTAAAACTTTATACAATGTTAATTCCTGTTTGTGAGTTTTAAAATTAAGCTAACCCATGACCAAATTTATTGCATCATTCATTATGTACACACCTCAAATTTTGTTCTATCACCCACTGTCTCCTCTCTCACCCTTCCCCTCCTCCCCCAACAGAAACTTTAGAACATCACCAGTCGAAAGATAACCTGTCTAAATAACAGACTCTCGCACTTCCCTTCCTGCTCAAAGATTCTATAAGCTTTAAACAGAACAGAACACGATATTATTTTTAAATCAAAAACTTCTTTCTGGAAGTCTTCTTCATTAAATTTGGTTTCTACTTTCAATATTAACTGTTTCTGTGCAACCCTTATGGTATCTTAGCCTTCTCTTTGTACTACTGACCTTCAGCAAATTTCTGCTTAAACATGAAGTTATTATTTGCATTTTAAAATCTCCAAAATATGAATATCTTGGGAAATGTAATTACACTATTAAAATGAGTATTGTGCTTATCCAGGCTGGAAAAATGCACTTCCAAGTAGATTCAAATTTACCGTTATTTTCCTCAGTAAGATTTCATGAACAAAACTAGTCGAAAATCCTCCCATCTCTCCAAATTTCCTTCCAAACATAATATAATTTGCCAGTTGAGAGTTTCCAGAATGCTGGTTTTTTCCTTTTCATGTGATGCTTTAATAGCAGAGAATAAATTGATACTTTTGGTAAAAGGATTTTTGAGTTTAGCCATCATTCAGAAGGGACAAGTGGGGACATGTCCAAGATTTCGTGAGGAAAATTGATCTCCATCCCTGGCAGGGTTCAGTGGGAAGGGCATGCATGAGTTAGTTAAATGAGGTTTTAAGGGCTCAGTTTCTAACCAATTGTTTTAACTTGAGCAGGCCAGAACCTTTTTTCCAGTTGTGGCTCACTGGCTTGTTCTCTCTACTCCATTACTAATGATATAAGCACAATGGCAGTTGGTTCCATTTTTAAGTCTCTGGTATGACCTATGGTACCACATGACACATGCTAATACAGTGGCAGGGTAATTCCTCACTCCCCCCCCCAACCCCCAGCCATATCCTTGGATAGGCATTCAGAAAGCTAACTGGGTAACTTAAAAAGATTATCAAATACAAGATTCTGAATTTTTAAAGGATGCCATGAGTGATTCATACCTCTTGCAAAGGGCAATGCCTTTCTTATTGGTATGGGGGCAGGGCTATCCTGAAAGCTGATTGGTGGGATTGAAAGATAGGCATAACATTTCTCTTTTTACAAACAATTCATTGGTTTCCAATGGGTTATATAGTCTCTTTTATTTCTAGTACAAACAATTGAAACATGAAGTTGCCAGCATCTTTAGATGTGATCAGTTTTTTATTGACAAAGAAAAAAAATCAGATTAAAAATATTAGTTGTTTATTAGGTTAGAGGTCACAACATGGTTTGGTTCCATCTTGTCTATGATATTCACCAGGATCTTCTAATTGTATGTTACTTCCTGTTATAAATTTGTCTATAACATGAATGTATATATTTTCAGCACCCACTGCTATCCCTCTTTTCTCTCTTCAGGTCAAAGATCAGAAAATGCCACAGACATCAGGGCTAATAAACAAACTCTTCCTATCATACATGCCACTCCATAAATTGTGAAATTTTACAACCCCAAATTCCATACAACCAAAGCTATAAACAAATACATCACAAGCAAGGAATTTTCAAGACCCTATCACTTCCCATGAGCATGCATGTGTTGTCACCAATCTTTGATTTTGACAGAGACATCCAACGCCCCCTGTCATTAGCTGCCATGATGAATGAGTCTTGTCTCCAGCCAACATGCAGCATTTTTCTGCAGATGTTTCCCCAGTTTATAAGCATTTAACAAAACCTGAGACAACATTAATTTCATCTGAACTTACAAAGTGAGTCTAGGGAAAACCAAGAGAGCTGTTCCTCTGAACATTATCACCTATAGTTTTAATGAGAGCCAAGTGGATCACCATAATAATTTAAATTTTGTTCCCTACTCTCATGATTGTTGGTCTACCTCTTCAAAGTTTGGTGGTTTCAAAAGAAATTCATTCAGGAGGGTTATTTAACACCCATGACATTGAAAGGACAGTTTTGATTCTCCCAACCTTCTACTTCTAGCCCCTCCCAAGGACCGTTTTAAACTCGACCTTTTCTCTAGACATGATATTAGTCTGCTGCTTCAGCCTATACCCTGGCGAGTATACAATTAAGGTCCTAATGTGTAATCAAAACACTCTCAGTACATGATGTGTAACATGAGCTATTCTGCATTTTTTTGATTTGATGTCAATCAATAAGAGATGTGACAATTGAGAATTTCTGCAGACTACTGGTAAAATTGCAGTGTGGGGTGACCAATGACTGAATACACAAGTTGTAATGTTGAGTTTTGAAAAGTTTTATTACTTATGAGAACCCTACATGAACTATCATATAATAATTTTCTGCTGCATTCTAATCATTTTGAATCTGTTTCCTGCTAATAAATCCACTCAGTCACACCAATGTTAGGCTTACACATTATTCCTAACACTCACTGCAATTAGTATGCGTATTAAGGTACTGATTATTCATAAGCAGTGCATAAAAGAATTTATCTTGTAAACTGGACGTTATTTGATGGATTTTGAAGGTTCAAGTCTACTTATCATGTTTTCAATTTATTTTCCATGGAAAAGCATTCTATGACTTACACATGTCATCAAAAGGATGTGAGTTTGATTCACTTTAAAGGTTTAGCATCAAGAGTGTCACTTTAAGGTTTACCTAAGGTGTAACATTAATGTATGCCATATAGTAAGCCTAATGTATTCATGTAATTTAGAGCTGCCAAAATGCCAGAATAAAAAGAGGGACACCTTGCATGTGCAAGCTAGCACAGACTGGGGTCGAGAGACATGTCTGAGGGGACCCTGATTGGGGTCCAGTGGGCAAAGCAATGGATTTTGAGTAGTAACAAGTATTATACAGTATGTCTGAGAGAATGCCTGCAAGAATTTTTAATTGAGCATCTCAACTGGTTGTACTCTTTCATAAGCACACATAATTTACATAACCAGCATTTTCTTCAACAGTCCCCATAAAATTCCACTATTTCAAGAAACAAATGAAAACATTGTACATGTATAACCATGACTCTAGCTTTACTAAAAGTCAGAACATGACGAAGCAAATTTTGATGTGAAAAAGAGGAATTGTGTTCCTCCTAAACCAGAACAGTTGGCAGCTCTGCATATATGAAAACTATTTAACAGTCTATTTAATAGTCTACTTTTTCTGTGGATTTTGTTTTTTTTTCCAAAAGGCACTCTGCAGGACTTTGGCAAAGAGTCTCCGAACTTGTCCGTACTTAGTGTGACCATACCATATTGCCAATTCTGTGTGTGATATGTACCTGCCATTACACTACGATAATGGATCTGTCATGATAACTTCATTTGCATATTAAAACCACCTTCTGTGTTTTTCAATGTAAGAAGCTAAACTGTATTATATTTACAGATTTCATTATCATGTCATGTGATCAGAACCAGTGTGTCACACAAAGAAATCACATTTTCTTCTTGTGTGAGACTGTCTTGACGTCGTATGAGATCAGCTCTACAATCATTTGTTCACATCACCGGTCTACCCTTAAAACCTCCCTCCCTACATATATCTTATACCCCATTCAATGCCTCTCGTCTCTTAAAGTGTTTTCTGCTTCCTGTATTAATCAGAAAGAGAATTCTTTTAGCTTTCTTCTTGTAAAAGCACCCACGCGTTATTTCTCTACAATTCCTCGTCACTTCTTCTTTCCATCCTGCTTTCAAATATTACCATACTGAGCAACATGGAGACATTTTTCCGTGATGTTCTCATTGTCATGTTGTGCATTAATTTGTAATGACACATGCATGTCCGTTCGTACGTAGGGACTCTCGCTCTTAACTTCCCTACCACGTCTGGCGGTAAATTCAACATAGTGAAATGATCCAGACGTCGTTAAAAAGAAAGAATTTTGGTGTTTGAGTGGCATTTCTGTGACATGGACAAGACTGTTAGAAAGATTCATGAGAGTGTGTCTGACTTTGACTGTAGAGCATCGTATCTCTTATTACAAAAGCCTGCTCAGTCTCTGCGAACTAATTCGCAGACAATTTGTCAAGAGCCACTGGCAGACGGTCATTATCATATTGCAGAGACAATTGTAGACATGGTGGCACTATGGAAAGCTTCACATATCATCCCCATTAAAAAGGCACAACACTCTTTCATTTTAACATCAAAACATAAGATTCAGAGCAACACAACTACAATACAATAATTTCAATGTATTTTGGTCATAAAAAACAGGTATTTAATTACACGTTAAAAATTTAAAATAATGCTGTTGGAAACATTTAGCTCTATGTGAAAATTATGAGGAATATATATCACTGATTCGGGAGGCCATGTGGGGAGTGCAAGTGGTATTTCATGTACCGTCTTGGAATGGAATAAGTGTGACTCTTAACACTTAATGATGCTTCAAAATATTATTGAGTGAAATAAAACGGCAAAACATGTATACATCTGAGTTTTTTCAACTTTAAATGCAGGAAAAATTGGACTAGGTTTGAAAGAAATGTTTGAAATAAAATGAACGACTACAAAGTGATTTATAATTATCAGGGGGTATACATACCTCTAACCGATCATTCTTCGTCGTTTTTAAAGGAACAAACTGCAGGGAAGGACCACCTGCTGTGCCTGGTATAATTGGCGTCTGCAGAGGTATCTCTGAGAAGCCAGGGTGAGCGGTGGAGTTTGCAGAGCCAGAGACTGCCGGTGAGGTGGCTACAGTTGGCAAGGCAGTTTGCACGGCTTGTGATAGATATGAACCAGGGTACATATGTTGGCTGAGGGTACTGTGTGGAACAGTGGGTGCCTGAAATCAGAAACAAGGGATCATGATTTTATTGTCAATTCAAATAAAACTTCCTTTTTGTTCTATGTCTGCATGGGAATGTTACCATGGGAACCCCACACAGGAAGAATTGCAAACAATTTTGTTGTCAAGTTGCAGGGTGTTCTTGAATAAGAACCTAACTTTTTTCTACAAAAGCAGTGTGTGTCTGCTTTGAACATTCTTTTCACATAACTCACACAATGACTACATGTCCTAAACTGATAAAAGTATGTTCCAAAATATATTTTATACAAAAGATCGAAGAGGAAATACAAAGTCCCCTATGGAATGTCACCAGTTAAAGCACCTCCTTGAAAGATGACTTAAAAGACAAAAGAAAATTAAAACTTTTCAACAAGAAAACTGACACCATCACCATTCCGTCGTGGTGCACACCTCACAGAGTCCATACTAAAGTTTTCCAATGGCCAAAATATGGGTGTCACCTATCTCTAATCCTGAATGGAATTACAAAGTGGCCATTTTGAAAAATTCCAACAAGGAATTCCCAAGGCCATTTAAATTTTGTTGCGTATGGGTAAGAATTTATCTGTGGTATGGTGGGGAGTTATCAGGGGTTGATCCAGGATTTCATATAAAGGGAGATTAACACTGTGAGGGCAAAGTTTGCAACCCTCATATGGTGAACACAACCCCCATAGGAGGTTCTAGGGCAAAACTTGAAATCAGGACACATAAATAGTGTTTCCTGGCATTTTAAAATTAATTTAAGCCCTGTACTTAAACACCATGGGACAGCTTGGATTTGTCTCAAAAAAAAAAAAAACTAGCACTTAAGGAGAGGGGAGGGGAAGAGGGCTAAAACTGGATCTACATAGCATATGCAATTTCCTCACTTACAATTTCCAAAAGGTAGATTGCTTGGACATCAGAATTAAAGAGGACCTTCTCATTAGTCAAACCCACTGGTACACCTGCCTGAAGGTCATACAAGGTTCTCCAACTTATCAGGTGCAATAAATATCTAGTGGAGTTGAAATGTTAAAGAACTGATCCCCTTACCCCAAAGAGTTGTAACCTACTTACTTTAGCCCCTCCCACAACTGTTTAAAATTCCTCCTCATCCAGACACAACCTTAGTTTATTGCTTCAGGGTGAGTATAAAAGACTGAATAGCATAGTCTAAAACACTCTCAGTAGAGTACAGGCTTTGTAAAATGAGCTATGGTACTTTGCATTGTTTGAACTTGCTGTCAGTCAAAGAGCTGAGCCAATTGGGAATTTCTGTTAACCCCTACCAAAATTGTAGCTTGGGGTGAGAGAATTTGCCTTTTAAGTCCTTTCCCTAATCAAGAACTCAATTAACTAGCTGGGAATCCTAAAAATCACAGCAATGACCACATAACAAACTGCAAGCAGCTGGAAATGAGATGAGGCCTTTCAACTGATTTTAATCACATACCTAGCTAGGGACCAGAGAAAGTACTCATTTCTAGCTGGAATTGATGTGAATCCTACTAATGAAGTCCTGTTTGCACATCAAGCTGGGGATAAGTTAGACGAGGGGGAATTGTTTGACTAATCATATCCCAGTCATGTGAAAGGAGTAACTTAACTGTCCCACCAATGTATAAATGCGGTTAATGATCATTGGAATCCCTTCCACTTACTAAAATACCTGACCATGAATCAAAGAGATCCCTTCTATAAATGGTCAAACAGGTTGACACCTGACTGGGGATAAGAGAAATCCAACCTTTTCATCAGTTTTGTGAAATTACCTATAAGCGAGTTTTTCTGCTAATCAGACTAAAAGGGGAAATGTAGTCATCCCAACTTGAAGAAGTGAAGGAGATTATCCTGATTCCTGATTGGCTCTTGAGAGTCATGTGATAACATTTTTCCCCTCAAATGTGGAATTGCTAGGAGTAACTGCTTGGTTAGCCTTAAATATGCAATCTGGAAGTCCCAAAATATTATGAAAGATATCTTTGAAGGGAAATAAGAAGTTTGAAGACAAATTAGTTAGAGGTGACTGCTCTTGTACTGAAATTCCCACTGATCATCACTGACTTTTATCACATTCGGCTATTGGTTACCATCCTTTTTTAAGCTACTCAGCATGAAGTATATTCCACTGGGATGCTTTCAATGCTAAGTGATCATGGCTAGGGGTTGGGGGGTGTAAAAAGCCCTAAGGAGGTTACTACTTCACTTCAAATGCCTACAAATCTCAACAATTAACAAATTTACAAGTTAAAATTCATTTCACTTGAAGGATCAGCTGAGATGGAAAACAACTGACAACTTGAAAAATTGTCTGCAGTCAATGCCACATCTTGGGATAGCTGGTTAATGGTCACACATAGCCTCTACCTTCCCAGCATTTTTTCTGCTTATGCACCATCTCCAGTTTGCACAGTTATTACCAATGCAGCCAATGTTGTACAGGAATAATACCCCCCAGCCGGCTGGTGCAATTATGCTCACCTATGCATTGACCTTGTGACCCAACAAGAAGAACCAAATTTTACAACATGTCTATTCATCACCTACCTACCTGAAAAACCACATGACTACATTTCTTCAAGTTTCACTGTTTTATATCTCAACACCATAAACTAATGAACTTTGAAGTCATGTTCTACTGTATTATGAGGCTCGGTAATCCAAAATGCTTGGCTTGGTTTGGTTGAAGGAAATTTTTAATTTTCATTTTTAATTCTCTCTTTTTATCTTAAAGTAGCTTTTATCTTAAATTCTTTCACTTATAATGAAAATTATGCTAAGCCCATGAAATCAACAAGTTCTATTTAAGGGTGAAATCAGTGAATATTTAAGTTCCCTGTCCCTGAGATGAAACTGGTACAACGTTTTGGATCATTTGAAGTCAATCCTTTGTTACTTTCAAAATAAAAAACATTTTCAGTATTCTATATGGGGAATATGGTCCCCATGGCCCCACCTCTGGCTATACCAGTTTGTTAGTTAGATTGAGTTTTGTGGCTCAGTCTCCAATTAACTGGTTCAAGTCAAGCCAGCCACAGCCCTTTTTTCCAGCTGTGACTATTACTGGCTTTGTTTTCCCTACTCCACTGCTTATGCTGAGCACCAAGCACAATGGCAGTAGGTTCCATTTTTAAAGACTTCAGTATGACCCGGCCAGGACTGGAACTCCCAACCTCCGACTGCAATTCATACAGTCCCTGTTGGCTACAACAGTATTCAAACCATAATTCTGTTGGATTCAATCATTAATATATCAGAATGGAAATCTATAATAAATATTTTTTCCAAATGTCTGCATTTTGTACATTTTTTCAATATTTGTAAGTAAAATATTAGTATTATTTCCTTCTCAAACTATTTTCAAGGAAGGAAGCTACAACCAGGAAACTAATAATGAATTGCTTATCTATTGATCACACTACATGTTCAATGTTGTGTCTTTTGGACAAAGTACTTTTTATTCTAACAAACAGAGCAGTTGTGACAAAAATAGCATAAGAAGTTCTTCTCTGAAGTAAAAGTCAATTTGTTGAAGACACTAAGTCCTATTAACCCATGACCTTGCTTAGGCATACCTAGGGTTGGGCAGTACTGTGAAAATATTGGTACCAGTATTGTAAGTCATACAGAACCGGTATTGAGACAATACCGGTTCTCAACTCTCAGGTAGGGAAGTCGGGTGGGAAGGAACCTAAGCCACAAATGGCCCCCATGTTATCCTGCTCATTAATACATCTGCCAGTGGTTGTTTGATTGGGTTAATAACCATGCATGCAGGAACCTCTGCTCTAAATGTTTGAGTAAATATTTCAATCATCCACACATCCTAACAGTTATTTTTGTCAGTGAATACAATGAGTGGTGGTAATTTATTTTAAGTACCGGTATTTTCTCAAGAACCGGTATTACTAACATGCCAAATATCTTCGGTATTTTCATTTCCTGTATCTCTAGTACCAGTATTGACATCAATACCAGTATACCCCCCAACACTAGACATACCTATATCTTTTCTTGCAAGGGTGCAATGGGTATGTGTGTGTGGGGGGCGGGGGTGGGGTGCATCAATATTATTCTTTGCAAAGGGACTCAGCATCTTTGCCCAAAATATTGAAATGTTTGCCCTTTTATAACAATCACAAAATATACAGGGGCAATGTAGACTGCCAACTAGAAACCAACCAAAGTTCTTTACTTATCCTCCACATAACTCATTTCTTAATTGTTATTTGCCCAGACAGGTATTTTGCTTCCAAATGAAAGACCTATGAAGAGTAGCATTAAGCTAGTAGTAGGGTATAAATTCAAATAATGGAAGTGAATTCATTCTCACTAACAATCACTGCCAAATAAACACCACTGCAATTGTTTAGTACTGTCCCTCTTCCAGAGAGTCTTTTTTTATGGGGTGTGTGTGTGTGAAGGGTGGGGGGGAGGTTGGGGATGGGGTAAGAAACATTAGAGCAGTAGTTTCAAATTGTCGCTAGCTGAACACTGCTTAATGTTTTTGACATGGGTGGATGTCAGGTGGATAAAAGTCCTCAGTATGAAAATACATTAGTTTGTTAGATAAGGTCTCACTCCTCAACTATAACCTTCTGTTTAATCTACAGGACTTCTCTAGTTGCAAGGTACTGGTTTGTTATCCCTTCTTCAATGTTTAATTGTCTATGCAAAGCATCACACACAATGGCAGTAGGTTCCATTTCTAAAGTCCAGTATGACTGGACAGAGGACACAAACTGCCCCTCTTATGAGAAGGGGCAGGAGGGAAGGGGGAGGGGGGGGAGAAAAGACGCTCTACCACTCAGACCAAACACACAACAATACATGTATGGGCTTTAATACTTACTCCCTATTCATTTAACCCTGAACTACCCACGTAACTGAAAAACAACACTGAGAAGGGGATCCTCATCAGTGAGATGGGGTATCCATAGTAAGGTCCCTCAATTAGAATATCCCCCACAGCAACTTTGATAGAACCCTAACAGTTTTCTATAGTTCAGTACAATTTTATCAAGGAGGTATGTGAAAGAGGGACAACATTCATACAAAATTCTTACTGATTTACATTGATTAAGATGATTTTATTCATTCAAGAAACAAAAGAAATATTGTAAGAAGAAAGATAGATGGTTTTTAAAATCAAACACAAAATGCTAATTCTGTTATGGTTATTTTACTTTTCTAACTTATGCATAGCAGGCTTCAGCTACTCATCAATATTTTTTTTTCACAGCAAGGAAGGACCATACAAACATATGCAAATAGCATCCAACATGATGGTTGTAGCTAAAAAGATCTGAGTGTGGGACAAAAATGGCATCAATGACTTTCTAAAAGAGCAGCACCACCATCAAATGGTGTGGAGAGTACACCAAAATTTTAGCTTGGAAAAGATGAGATGCACAGGTTCTGAGATTTGGTGGTTAATTTGTAGCTTAATTATTGATGGTAAAAGTGAGAATTTGTGAGGGTCAGAGGGGCTTTATTCTAGCCCAAGAATGGTTCGGCATAAACCAGTGTGGTTCACTACCGTCCCTCACCAACCCTTGTAGCTACAACCCTGTCCAACATAAGGCGCCTCATACCGGAGTAGTATCATGGTTAAAAACTCTAAAGCAGTGCTTGTAAGTTGAGCCAGCATTTTTTCAAGCAAAGGATTAATATGCAAAATACATCAAGCAAAAAATAACATTTTTTTTTCAAGAAAAGCATCACAAAGTGTCTGCAATTCTTCTAAACATTAGCACAACCATAAAATTACACATTTGAGAGAAAAAAAAGCATTAAACCTGCAAATATCTACATTAAATGCTTAAAAAAATAACTGTAGTATAAAATTAAAGTCTGGCTTGCTAATTCTTTCTGTTTGCATATTTTTGTTTTTTAGCAGTTTCAGAGGTTTTACTTAAAAATTCTGAAGGAAAGTTATAAAAAGAAGAGAGCAAATTTATTATCCTGTTAGTACGAAGGGAATTAGGCCGTTTCGTGAACTGCCCTCAGAAGAGCTAAGAAGAAGTAATTTTGGCCTCACCATGGATACAGCCGCGACTGGAATCACATATTGGTGACCATGATAAAAGGCGGCTTCAGCGCTGGCTTGACTTGTTGCGGCAGCTGCAGGTGTCTGTACAAATCAAAGACAATAATTCAGATCTGTTCAACAGCGAGAGTTTCAAGTCTGCTAAGGGGCGAGACATGGTATTGCAGAAGTAATATCGAACGACGAGAGAAAGAAAATTAGTGGCATTTTTTTTAACTGTTCTCCTCCCACTTGGGAGCAGGGTACATTAGAATGAGGTGAAAAACTGGATGAAAAAGAATAAAATCCTAAAAATGGCAGAGTTAAAAAGAAATTGCAATTTCGTGAAAATATTGGTCCATGGCTACTAGCTGGTACAGATACACTTGCTCTCTACATCAGCATTCTTGTAAATAAAAACAGTGGTTAAAGTATTAAACCCGACAAAATAGAAGCAAAGAGGGAAAACAACCCAATGTTTACTCAAAATTGGAATAACTTTCTTTTCGTACTATGGTGTAAATTAAAATGATTGTGCAATGATAGGTATTACATGGAATTTGTTTTTAAAGCAAACCATCTATGGACCCAAACTTTTGTGCAATAAAAATATTCACAGGGTGTTAAATATTTAAGATTGTGTCCATTATGACAGAGCTTATTCATGCAAACTGAAAGATCTTTCTTTCAATATACTTTCTTGCAATTATGAATGCCAAATCTTTCCTCCGTCTCTCTTAAAAGTGACTGGATTATTCATCTTGTCCAAACGTTTGTCATCTGTCATCCCTGTCACTGATTGGCTACAGATATTAAAACAGCTCTGTCAACAACACATTCAAAAACATCAAATGCTTCATTATTTTTTCATGCAAATAATACTTTGAGCAAGCATTTTTTATGCCAAGGTTTTAAATAAAGCGCATTCCAACAACTATAGGCTGTCTCTGACAACAAGGCAATATTGCAAACAAATGCGTCAACCCAAAGCAGTGTTACGCTTCACTTGTGTACCACCCCCTAAGGGGGAGACTATTTTTCCCCTGATAGAAACTTAAAAATGTATAGGATGAACCAATGAGCTTCATCCATAACCAGGTGTATGCACACAAAAACACATTTCCTAAAAGAGGCACATTGAGTTGATTCTTGTGAAATTCACCAAATTGTTCCGCTACATAATGATATGCAGTTTAATTAACATAAAGTGGCTAGCTAACCTTTATCTTTAAGCTTTCTTCCTGTTCTCTCATGAAATAGAAATTCATTGCATTTTGTAGGTCATGAATAAATTGCTCACAAAAACCGTAGAATTGTCAAATGACAAACCTTCATGATGTGCAATGCATAAAATTTGGGAGAAAGAAAGTTAATGCTGGAATGTTATCATTTTATTGTTGTTATTCAATAGTTTATTAAGCTCCAACCTGCCCCCCCCCCCCCCCCCCCGAAAAAAAAAAAAAGGAGCAAAGGCTTTTGGGATATTTGTTTCTAGAGTGGATGACCTGTCTTTTTTTTGCAGTATACCAACTATGCAATTAATTTTGCCGAATCATCAAAGAAGCTATGGAGTCTTCTATCCTCCCTCTCCCCACTCTGGTCCAAGAGTCTGGGAAAAGGTCACTTTTTCTTCATTTTGTTGATGCATGTTAAGTTCAATATTTTCCTGTACAATTTATATCTTGGTGGGGACTTGGTTTGGGAGCTAAAACATGGCTTGAGTTAGGCTGAGTAGATAGATCTCAACAAGTTTGCAGAAATGCAGCCAAAATTTCTTTTCCTAAAGGAAAATTGGTTTGATCAGTTGCACTATCACCTAAAGCAAATGTTTTGGTCATGTAAGAAAGAAGGGGGGGGGGGTTGTAAAGTTAGTATGACAATGATGAGAGTTGGTAGTCAGGTTATTAAAAGTCAAAAGTTTATTGAAAGAACAGGACAATATTGAAATGATCGATCAAAATTCTCTTTTCAATAATGATTTACATTCGATGCCATTAAATACACTAATAATTTCATATGGTATTCACCTCTAAATGAAAGCAGAAACTCAATTTTATAAACTCTTTATTGCTGAAATTAGGAATAACAGTGGTAAATTAACCCATGATCCCAAGTGAGGAAATTTGCCATCTACTTTTTTTGCTGGCATGTAGTTGTTTCAGTGGAATAATGAATACAGGTAGTCAATTAAAATTATGGATGGAAAATGAGAGGAGGAAGTACAAATAAGAAAAAGAGGGGCCTTAGAACTGTGAGAGTAAAAGAGGGGGGGAGGGGTCAAACGGGCAATGCAAAGGGGTCTACTCACCACGATTATTCCCTGAGAACTAAGTTGCTTTAAAAAATTAATTTTGCTCATGGTAGTATGGGGTATGGGTTTATGGTCTGAATGAGATGTGTCACCCCTATTTGCTGTTAACATTTCTAGCCATAAGCCCCACGATGAAAATGCTGTTACCCTTCCCAGCTACGGGTCCAAGAGTGGAAATACAGGAGATGAAAAGCAGAAGAGAGATAGATAGAGAGGTGAAAGCATGATATGGGAGGGGAAACACTTCATTGATGGGAACCATGAACGTTTGAAATAACTCTGCAATGTATTAACTAAATTAAAAAGAATTTAAAGATTTAATCAAAACAATAAAAATTTTTAAATGTGCAAAAAATGGCAAATTTTGTTGAAACTTGAAATTGCAGTTTTCCTCACATGTAGGTTAAAATTTGCTCCTCTCCTAATTTTTGTTTTTTGCTCAATCCCACAAAAAAAAAATTTAAAAAAAAAATAAAAAAGAGATAAAATAACACGTTGCAAACACTGCTTTTAACACAGACACCAAAGAGATAGGATGGTGGAGGAAGCCTATGAGTCATTAACTACACCTTCACGCAGGATGGCTAACCAATTCAACTATTTAGATCACATTTTGATCAAAGCAACATCATTCACAGACCACTGAGGGTGCAGGCTCTTTGTGATTGTTCATACATACCCCTGTTGGAAGAGTGGTCGGTACTGTAGGGAGTAATGTAGGCTGGATGGGTATGGGGGAAGCTTGCTGGGCAAGGATTTGGCTCTGGAGCTGATTCTGCAGCATTCTGCGAGCGGCGATGTTATTCTGGCCCTTAATTTCAAGCTGCGTCTTCAGGTGGGGTGGTGGGTGAAGATATCTACAATTTTCACGGGTGCACTGTCCCTGTAACGAGAAGGAAAAAAAATAAAAAAAAAACATTAACTTCTTGAAAGTCTAGTTCTTAACAGGTTCATAAAATTGTGAGATAGAGTATGGGGGTGAGGTGGCCAGAAGCAGAAGGGTGCTGACACAAAGTCAACAGATAACATCAAGTAAAACAAGATGGAATGAACTTCTCAGTGCTAAACTATGTGTCAGGACTGGCTAGCCAAATGATCACCGATGGTGGGTCACCTGCAAAGACCAACCCTCATGGACAAGTGTTAGAGGAATCATGCATTATTGTATCTTGGTACATTTCCTGAACATCACCTCTTTCAGTTATATTTAGAAAATATGATCAAAATAACGCACAATATTAACATCCCAGTATTGAGGCAATTCATTCAGTAGAATAACAGACAGGAAATAAATCAACTGCCCACCTTTCTATGCATCCGGCTGACAGCTTATTTGCATACTTGATGCACTGCCACAATTATAAACAGACTGCAGTACTACATTGCATGGCATGCATTAAAGGGTAATAAACATTTTCCCTGAAATATTTCAAAGCAGCTTATTCTATTGATCTAATTCCATTCACAAATGTCATTCATGATATTTTAAAAAAGTATCGAATATTATTCAAAGGAATTATTTTGCCTGCACATTGCTCATTCTATGACAATGAATCTGGTCGTATGATGTACAAAATTATAGCCACTCAAAAAAATAGATACCATGATAGGTACATTATTTCCATCTATAAGTACAATTTCACTTTAAACTGAACAACAGCATCACATGCAGGAGTGGAACCATTAAACTACAACATTTTGCTACAAGAAATCAAGAAATATCACACTGAACCATAGTTGTTTCAATGTTGCAAAACTTGTGCACACAATCACATGCAACACTCGCAATTATGTGCATTTGTTTCCATCGCTGAGTGCATACTTGACAGATGCTTTAATCATGGATTGGATACATCTAGCCGTCACTTCCTAGTACCGTGGCTAGACACTGACTTGACGTAAAAGGCAAACTTTTGCACCGGAAAATGCATAAATTTGTGGTTGGATAAATATCTTCACACAGCTAGTTATAACAGCTGCCATTCAGGAGGCAAGTTTTAGCAAAAATTACCCACTGCTTGGATTTCCAGCTTATTTTGCATAATAAGAAGTTTCCATGGAAAAACAGGACTAAGTGGGTATCACTGCTAACCTGCAAGGGTTGATTGTTAGAAAATGCATTAGTTTGCTGATTATAGTGAGACAACTTTTTGATTCATAAATGTTTTAATTGTTGAATTTGTCTCCTTTTCCGTGCAATGATGTCAAACTCATCTTTCTTTAAACTATTAAACTGTGTATGTACATGCTGTACACTGTATATGTTCATTGCTGGAATAAATAAATTGAATTGAACTGAAAATTGAATTATATGTAACCATAGCTTCAGCATTTGCATGGAGTATATGCATGTCTTCTCAGGCTGACTAATGGTCAATTAAAAATAACTCTTTTGCAACAGCTAAACATCATAATTTTCTTTCTATTTCTCTTCAAAGTATCTTTCATCATATTTTTAGACTTCATTATTGCATATTCTGGGTAAACCAAGCAGATAATTTCACATTTGAAGGGAAACATGTTGTCACTTGACTCTAAACAGGCAATCATGAAACAGGACTGTCTACTACACTGCTTCAAGTTGGGGTGACTGCTCTTGCCCTTAAAAGGGGCATGCTGAGTTGATTTCAATAACTCTACAAGGGTCTTGGAGAGTACTAAAAAACTACAATTCTGTGTATCAGTATAATTAATCAACATTCACATAATAATAATAATAACAACAACAACAACAACAACAACAACAACAACAACAATAATAATAATAATAATCATCTTATATAGCACTAAATCCAATTGCTTGAAAGCATAGTTCAAAGCGCTTTACAAAAACAACATACAAATTACACTAGTCGTAGGAGTGCAAAAACAGGTAAATTTTAAGTCTTTTCTTAAAAATTGCAAGACTGGTGCTCTGTTATACATTCAGTGGTAAACTGTTCCACAGCAGAGGTGCAGAAAATGCATAACTTCTTCCACCATGAAATTTCCGAAAAATTTTAGGACACACCAAGAGATTACAGTCCGCAGAGCGTAGTTGTCTATTAGGGACATATGGTGTAACAAGATTGGAAATGTAGGAAGGAGATCCATTTTTTATGGCACGAAATGTGAGGAGTAGAATTTTAAATCGTATGCAAGAAGAAACAGGTAGCCGGTGAAGTTCATGGTTACCTGTGATATTCAAAAGTTATGCAAAAAATTTACATTTTGAATTTGTTTGTATCATGGCTTACAAAGATTTTTTGTATAATTTGGAAAAGCTTCTGGTCAAACCTGAATTGAATCCTTATTTATTTTCTCACTATGTTTATTTTTATGCAGTAATTGGGAATTGTCTAAATTTGACCATCATCATTACCAAATGTAAAGAAAAATGTACAGCATTTGGAAAATTTGGGGGATTTTACGAACCAACTAATTGTACCAATTTAAACTGATGAATGGTCAGCAGAACGTCCTAATTTTGCCCTTATTTTGCTAAAGGCTGTCCATTTGTCTCCCCTTAATACAGCTTGACCAGTAGTCTACAGAAATAGCAAATGGGATACAATATGATTCTAAATCCTTATCGGTTAAAGGGCAGGAGCAGTCATCCCAAATTGAAATAGTGCAGTAGACTGTCCAGTTTCATGATTGGCTGTTTAGAGTCATGTGACAATGTTTTTTCTCTTCAAATGTGAAATTTACTGGAAATAACTGCTTGGTTTACCTTGAATATGCAATAGTTAAAATATAACATGTAATGAGAGATACTTTGAAGAGCAATAAGACAAAAATTGTGCTATTTAGCTTTTTCTTCAAAATAAGTTTGGGAGACTGCTCTTTACCTTTAATATTTAGTTTATAAGTCTGACCAAAACATCATGTAACATGGTCTTAATGACAAAGGTGAACAAACTCTGTTTATGTAAGATCTGTTTTTGTAAATTGCTCATCTGTCCAAAGCCATCATTTCAAAAAAAAAAAAAAAAAGACTGATAGGTGTAAACATGTAAGAAGGGCTCCCCATGCGACCTCAAACCAGACAATAAATGTCTCTCATGTATTGCCTTCCCCCCCCATGAGTGATGGAGTAGTCTAAGTATTTCGTGCCTGCCGTAAGAGGTGACTAAGGGGGAGGACTTGAACTGCATATGAACTTCAAAAATGTTTAACTTAACCTACCTACCTATATCTAGCTGACACAATAGATAAGATAAGAAAAGATATTCGTGTTGCCATGTCATTAAACCTGCATTTGAATAACCATGGTACTCTTACTAAAAGCCCCTCTTCAAATTTACAAAAAAAAAAAAGAAAAGGAAAAAAGGGAAGATACACCTTAATTTTTTCAAAGGCACCACCTAGACATATTTAGGGTATATATGCAGTCAACCCAACTTGAAAAAATGTATAGTACGTCACTGTCATGTTCCATGATTGGCTCTTGAGAGTCATGTGACAGCATTTTTTCTTCTAAAATAGGAAATTTACTAGATGTTGCTGGTTGGTTTTACCTTGAACATGCAATACTGAAGTCCTTTATATTATTAAATATAATAAAACCTGCTTTGAAGAAAAAAAAGAAAATTCTAAGATTTAGCTGTTGCTCCAAAATAAGTTTGGAGCGACTGCTCTTGTCCTTTAAAGTTGCTACTAAATGCGATAAGTTTAAAATGCTCATGGCAATATCCACACAATATTGTGTGTGAAGAATAAATACACTATGGACTGCACAAGTCTTTATTGACCAAACAGGAGTGAAGCTATATATAGTTGCTTAATAATGTCAGTTACCAATTATATTTAGAGATATGAGGATACTCCAAAATACCTCAGGTTAATAGCTATCAATTCTCAACTGACCAATCAATAATAACTTTATAGCTAGGTCATCCCATTCCTTTTGTCCCATTGTTTGGACACTTGTTAAACAAATAGGTTGGACATTTCTAAAGGAATACAGCCCACACAAGAATAACTCAAGCATAGCTGCAACATCTACAATCTAAACTTTGTCAAACTGTTTTAATTTGAAGGCAAAAATAATTCTACAAGATTGCAACCACATGTATACACTAAAAGCTCCATTGTATAGCTGTGAAATATACAATGGACCTTTTACAACTTTGAGTTGATGGTATAGACAACCTTGATGGCTAGAAATCCAAAATCACAACTACTTTACAGTAAACCATAGCTTCAAGTACAAACTAGTATTTCTGTGGTACATTCCAACCTGCCAATTGTTTTATTTGCACCCATTATCCAAACACAAGCTTCAAAAGCAAACATTGATTATCTTTTTCTATGATATCTGAATGATTCCCGCCTGCATTAGGCTAGCTGTTGGAGTCAGCCATATATACCAAGCTCACAGTCATTTCGAGCCTTTTTTTTCCTTTCATTCCATTGAGCAATTTTTGTTCTCGCCAACAATAAGCAAGGCCAAACTCAGGGTCGTCACGTACACTTAGCAGAGAAACAAAGAGGTGAACGCAAACAATTTCAATAAAACAAACACCTTTCCACAGCAGGGGAATGCAAGAGGGGAACCTGCCATGGACAAAACGGATCTTAAAAACCAACAGAGTATATACGGCCTTACTCATGCAGGGAGTTGCCAAGGTGTTGTCAGTCAATAAGGCATAACAATATTATACTTTCAACATATTTACGTCTCTACTTTTGTGTAGTAAAACACTGTGGAAGGTCATTGTCAAACTCAAATGATATGGATTTATAACTGGCCTGATACACCTGGCCAGGTGGGAGTTAATAGTTTCACTGTAGAATGCATAAGCCATGTATTATTCCCAAGAAAGGTGAAGAATGGGTCACACTTGGTTTTTTTTTTATCCATCGGGGGGGGGGGGGAGAGGGGAATATTTCAGCTGAGAATGATCTGACTCCCTCCCACAGTTCCCTTCACTTAAACTGTAAATAATTCAGAACTGTTTAGCAAAAATGGAAATTTAGGAAAACTTCAAAAAAATGAAGTACCATTCTGTGACTTCATATTTAGGAAAATAAAAATCTCATGTGATTTTGAGTAATGCACTAGGGTAGAAATAGTGGTTGGTGGAGGGTGGGTAAGGGTTCTCCTGCTTCTCAGTGTATGTATGTGGATGTTATGTGCACAACATGCACTTTTTTTTTTATCTTGGAGACTTCCTGCCCAAGTCTTTTACTAAATCTTGAGATGTCCTTTTCTCCCGTAAATGCTTGGTTGCATACATGACCATAGGAAAGTAGATATTTTAATTACAGCATTTGAGTCTTTTCTAGACTAAAAAGAAATAATCCTTCATTTGTATTTTATAAAACAATGATAATAAAGGTTTCACACAACTTGTATAAGTTAAGGTCAAAATATAAAATATGCAGTTATACTATGCAATTCTGATAAACTCAGAATTTAACTCACTTTATATTTTCTCGTTTTAAAATTACTGAAACTGCAGACACAAACCTAACTTTTCACACCTTCAGATTCAACAAGCTACATGCACTAGCCATTTATATTTCACATAGAACTACACGTCTTGAAGTGTGAATCTACAAATGTGCATGTGTATACAGAAGGATCTCCTTCATAAAACATTGAATCATTGCAACAGTAATCAGTGCAAAGTAATACCTTCTTAAAGGCAATAAAACCCTACTGTATGTAAAATATTTACAACTGTAGAAAACTAAGTGGATGCCAGTAGCATGACAGTGCCAGTCACATACTCTATACATAATGTGTATAGTATGGATATATGGTAGTACAGCTGCCGTCTTTTCAAGAAGTAAATTTTGCATGCATGGACAGAAATTCAGTAATTTGCTGTTCAACAAATTTGCTTACCTTGCAAACATTCAAATAAAAAAACTTCCGTCACTTTTTTAATGCACTTTTGTAATGCAAAATCTTTTAAGGAAATAAAATAGTATTTGTAGGGGATACAACAATTGAGACTGCATGGTTTGGAAATGACTAGGTACTATGTTCTTCTTCTGCCATGTTGATGAATTTTGAAGATAGTGTGACATATCAGCAACAGGCCATGGTGTCACTTGGAAGTTAGGGAGCAAACTTTCTTCATTAAAAATCCATTGGAATTGGTCAGTACCTTTTATGGTTCTCAAGATATACCTCTTCAAAGTTTGAATGTTTTTTGAAGCAACTGGTTGCTTGTGCAAAAATAATGGTGTCAAGTGTTGCACAGTGTTGACATTTCTTTTGTTAACCCTTTATTAGTTATCTCTTAATTACTCATCAGACAGTTTATGGTTTGGTAAGTGGAACTGATGATTTTCAAGGACACAATTTAAACTTCCAAAAATCCAGGACATACTAATGCTACAACTGTCCTTCAAATGATGATTGTAAAAACAAAGGATAACATTATCCATATATGGCATGTCCCTCCCATGACATCATGACATTTGCATATTGAGCTCATATTTACTGATCATCAAGTGCAATTCAGAAATTACCCTGTAAAATGGTCATTTTTTGAAAGATTTAGATGGCAATTGTAGTTATTTTCTTGGTTTTTAATGCTTTTTACATCGAATACCTAATTTTCATGTTACACAACCTAAAATGTAATTATTTTCCTTCAAGTGGCTGGAAAATGATCAGGAGTCGTTTTAACTCCTGGAAATGAACCCAATCACCATGGAAGCTACACAAATTACTGCAACATTAAAGGGAAACATTGCACTTGTTTTACAGAAAATATAAATACTTCTGAAACCAATATTTATGAGCACAGAATAATGGATTATTCAAGAGAAGACATTAATGTAGCCTTCTTATCACGAAACAGATTTCTCACACCTATGAAGAAATTTGATTATTTGTTACTCGAGAGTAAATTCGTTCACCAAACTTTCCAACATTCAAATGATGCAACTGATGCAAGTACCGAGGGGATTAGTCTGTTGCTGGAGTTTATACATGAGAGTAAATGGTTTTATTATAATTAAAACTGTTAGTCTTTGTATGCTATGTTGAACTATGCTAACTTGAATTAGAAATAGCAGAGAACTCTGTCTCATGAATGGCTCTTGTGAATCATGTGACAATATTTTTCCTCTTCAAAAAAAAAAAAAAAATGTACCAAAAGTAGTAAACTGTTTGGTTTGCCTTGAATGTGCAATATTCAAGTCTTGAAAAATCAAGAATCATACTTGGCAAAAGAAATATGAAGAGAATTGTTAGATTTTGCTGTAATTGTTTCAAAAATCAGTTTGGGAAGACTGCTTTTGCTTTTTTAGATAAAGTTGTCAGTTCCAATCTTGAAAAAATGGTGTAAGGAGATGTTATATAGCTGTTAATGGATAAAAAAGAAAAAGAACTTCAAATGGCAATAGCTGAGAAGAATTTACAATATTTCTTTTCTTTTGTAATTTTGAAAATGATACACTGATTTATGCAATTGCACTGGAATCTAGATTTTTTCATGATCATACCTGTTTAACTAGAAGAATGTGCCTCTACATCAAATGGTTACTGTTTTACATGTCTTGCATGTGTCCCACACAATAGTTCCCCCCCCCCCCCCCCCATGGAGGATTTGAAAAACCTTATGTGCTGTATGTACCTGGTTAATTCCTACTTTTCATTGTTCAGGATTCAAAAATTCATGACTGACTCCTGTTGGGCTACTAGCATGCACCAGGGAATTGAGTGTACAATGTACATTCTAATTTAAAATTTAATTAGGCTGTGTTGGGGCTCCAGAAAATCTTTTTGAGCTACCAAAGTTTGCTACCAGAGAGCCCAATGGGCTACATTTTTCAAAATCATTTTTGGAGCACTATGTGGATTGGGGGTCCTAGAATACGCCTACTGTATCCCTTGCCTGTTGTAAGAGGCGACTAAATGGGAGGATTTCAACCTATATTTGCATTTTCTTGAAACCAGACTTGAACTTAAAACCATATTTGAACTTCACCTTTTTATCAAGCAGATTCAAGCTGACACTTTTAAAATACATTCTGTTGGTGTGACATTAAACTCTGCTTGCCTAAATTTTAAACTAACCCACACAATTGGACAATTCAGTATGACAATGAAACACAATATGGTAAGCCAAAATAATAAAGCATTACAACTATTCAACTTTGGCAAACTGAATTGGTAGTCTGATAATAGTGATTAATCTTGACAGGAAAATTGCATAGGTATTATCATTTTTTTCATTACATTCTCTATAAATGTCACTGACTTAAAACTCCCTCATTTGTACCATGATGTCAAATGCTCCAGTTAAAAGTAAATTTTACTCTAAAATCATTGAAGAGCAGGTATGCCCTGGACTTGTTTCAAAATACCAAAAAGATTGTTGCAGCCAATGGCAGCTCATATATTTACGGTATCTTGGGTATGAAGCTTTAAGCTGTGAGAACATAAAACATTTTACTGGAAAGAAAATAGGTCAGTTTATTCAGAAGAGTCATAAATGTTTACTAGACTCAGGAATGCTACAGGGAAGAATGGTCCCCATTAAAGGGTACATTTAACAAGCTTTGATTTGATCCAGTAATTTAGAGAGGAAGCCAGTCAGTCTCTCTCCCCCTCATCTGTAACAGAACGTGAAAGATCTATCTGCATGCCAAGAGTGCTTGCACGCTTAGGTGAGAGAGTAAAATCCAACATACCTGACATGGTGTCACGAAAAATATTAGAGAAGAGACTAGCTCTGCTACCAACCCCCAAAAATGAAAGGCATTAACATATTTGCAGTAAAACAACTGATGTTATTTCTCGTTAATATTCACACAAATCTAATTACACCTTGGACTACAAAACAACTACAGC
The DNA here is from genome assembly GCA_037179385.1 of Holothuria scabra. NCBI lineage: Eukaryota > Metazoa > Echinodermata > Holothuroidea > Aspidochirotida > Holothuriidae > Holothuria > Holothuria scabra. The sequence goes on along the minus strand of CM074190.1, from coordinate 26,575,950 downwards.
CTTTCTGCTCCTAGCCACGTACAGGGCCACCCTGCTTTGTGGAAACTATCAGTTTTTGTCAAATGGTATTGAGGTAGTCCCTGCTGAAGGTTCACAAGCAGGTGTATTTCCTTCCGAGAGGTATGTATGGAACTCCGGTATTTTCCTGCTGCCTGCAGCAAAACCTGTCATTTCTCATTATGGAGCATACCATTAATGGGTGGGAGGGTACTTTTCCTTGATGGTGGCAGCTGTCTAGAGACTCCCGTTATAGGATGTCCATGACAAGATTCAGTCACTACCAAATCAAGTTGGTGTGAGTACACGCTGGGCTTGTCAGAGTTTCCTTGTGATAAACCTGGGATGCTTTTACAGTATACGTGACAATGATACCTTAAATGTATGCATGGAATAATAATAACCAGCGTAAGATGCCACCTCAAAAAAAAAATATAATTGTTGACTTAAAACCATACAAGATGTAATAGAAGCCTATTACAGGTCCACTGCACTTACAAAAATATGCTATAAATGTAAAAAATTAAAAGATGGTACAGGCACAGTTATCTAACTGGCAGTTATTTCCAAGTCGCTTTCACTTTTCCAGTGCCTAACTGCTCATACCGGCCAGTTAGATAAATGACTCTCCCCTAACTTCCATCAGAAGGAGGAGGGGGGTTGGTTGGGGGTACTATGTTTATTCTGGATAAAAAAGGTTTAATCATATATTTATGATCCAGTATTACCAATAAATGTGGCAGAAAATTACTTTCAAACAACACTACACCAATAAGTTCATGTGAATGTCGCAATAGGCCTATATTCGAAAATTGATAAGTGTGGGTGTCAATCAAGTTACTCCTAATCTACAACACTTCCACTTAAAATGATTGAAAATTTGCTGCTAGACAGGGGCAGTATTTAACTGACTTTACTCTGTGTCAGCTAAATAGTTTGAAAAATGCCATTAGCACTAATCCATGGTAATCATTGATATTTTCAAACTGTTAAAAACTTGACAAACACAATCTGGCAAAGATTTGTTTCGTCATGTAACAGGAAGTATAAATTTGTAGAAACGCATTTTACAGCTACTAATATTGACCCCTGAGTAATCCAAGACCACACAATGTTGGCAGTGTCGCTGGTTTGATGTCAAGCTACTGTTGTACTGTAGCTACATATACCAAACTACTTGACTTAGTTTTTCACAGTAACAGCGCTGGTTATTGGTTACTACTCCAAAGGATATATTGTCTTATGAGACAGGGCTATTTATGTCTGTCATAATGAAAGTATAGATAATCTCAACCAGCACGTTATCGTGGGCACCTTTACCTGCATAAAAATAAAGGTGAAATTGCCTTCAGATCTATGTGAATGGAAACTGTATTTTAAACACAGCATTCAAGATATGAAATAGTCACTCTGATTGACTAGTCACAAAAAGCAAGAAAAAAAAATTGGGATGTGGAGATGGCCATATACATGTAATTATTCCTTTCAGTAAAGAACTCTAAGAGTAAATACCATTAAAGCTTTTCACTGTTTTAGGAAATTGACCAAACTATGGAACTACTATAAACATGGACTCAAACTGATCTGTGGAACTTACGAAGGGCCACATTAAAAAAAAAAAGAGAGAGAGAGAAAAAAGTTGATTCTCATAAGTGGCATGGGTTATTTTTCATCTTAAACTTCTTCATTATAAATCAAAATGCTGGCACCAGCCAACCACACAGTCTGTGACTGCCGTCTTTGATTCAATATAGGTGCCAACATTCAGCACATTTTCAGGGAATTAGCAACATCTGCATAGAGAGCATTTAATTATTTATACAGCATGATCGCAAGTACTGAAAGGACGTTTTATTGAATGATTTGGTTGGAGTTATTAGGAGTAATATACTTGTGCCAAACCTGTCTGAAACAATTTCAGAGATCAAACTGTCTCAGGAAAAAATGTAAAGAATGCATATGGAACAATGGCATTCGCCCAGGATATTTTCATTTAAGTGAAAAATCCAACCTATGTCTAAAATCACATTGTTTTCATTTAAACTAGTTAAGATATGCATGTCTCACCAGCTGGGGCTCCCAACCTCATGCTGTAATATACTTCAAGTATTTTCTTACTTCCCCCTTAAGTTCTTCTAACAATGTAAAGCATATTAACTGAAGAGTTGTTCTGCATGAATTTATCAATTGGATAAATAAAGATACTGTCATACTGTCATGTCATAAAGTCATAAAACTGAGCCATACATAAATTTAGATAGAGGTATTGATAAATAATGAAACTAAGATGACCAACTTTGTTCTAGTGTAGGGATTCCTTTGAAAACTAGAGGTACACAAGGTGTTTTTAGGTTATTATTGATAATTTTTACAAGAAATGCATCATTTCTTTAGAATTAAGTGGTGGATGCACGTGATCCATAGAACCGATGGTGTCTTTCCAGGACATTGCACTGCCATCCTACACGTACTGCAGTCATTATGTCATTACAGTAGGGTAGGCAAAATTCAACTGCCCAGGGGCCCATTCCACAAAGAGTTACGCACAATCTTAAGTTTGATTCCCCATACTTAAGTCAACAGTAAATCAGACTTAAGATTGTGCGTAACTTTTTGTGGAACGGGCCCCAGGTCCCCATTTCATAAAGAAAATTTATCACTGCTTTTAAGTTTGGTCCCTCATTTAATATTCCTGTTGAAATCAAACACATGATTGAGCATGGTCCATGAAACAAGGCCCAGGTTATAAATGTATAGACAGCTACAACTAATTGCAGAGATGGCATGTGGAATCTGGGGAGCACAATATACACTATTCTCCTGGCCCAGTGGTACATATGGGCCATGTGTACTTTCAGGTGTGAGATTATGAAGAATGGTTAAATGAGATGCCTATCCGACCACTACACTTTTGGTAGCTTGCTCAGCATGACCTAAGTCCAATGTGTTACTATTGCTATGTTGGTTGTACTTCTGTTGGAAGTTCAGCGCCAACTGTGATGGGCTCATTCCCATGATGGCATTCAAATGTAAGAAACCAGCTTTAATACCTATGGTCCAATTACACACAAAGCAATGACATTCAACTACCATGAAAAAGGATGAGTGGTCAAGTTTACTGTATTTTTTACAAAAATTACCATTAACTTAAAGGCCTTTCAGTTGAATGTTAATTCCAACATTTCTTGAAGACCATAATTATGATCTATTACAAACAGCTATTACAAAAATGAATTACGTTCAATTTATGTTTACACTATTCATCCTTTTTAACTTTATTTTTCTCCTATTTTATTCCATTTTATTTCATAATTGATTTGATTATTTGAATAAATTTCATTTTAATTTACATCTTGTCTTTCATTTCATTTTCTAATATTCTTTTCTTTACTTTAATAACTTGTTGTATACTACCATAGTTACATTTTCACTTTCTGACATGGTAGCTCTATTCCTCAAATCACACATCACAAAATTTCTTGAAGTGCATAAATAAGTTGAAACGCCTCTTCATCCATGGGCATATACACACAAAGCCTGTTGACAAGAATCGTACAGACTATCATAACAGATATTTCAATGGATTCAGTCTATGCCTAGAGGTAATTACTAATCCTTTTTACAAGTGCCTGACCTAAGCCGCAAACAGTAGCCATGCTTGTACTGTGCCTTGTTGTCAAGTTCAAGGCTAAGTATTGTATACTCAGCTGACTGTGTAAGCAGCAGCCTCTGCATGTCAGGGCTAATTACTCAAGACTGAAAGCTAGACAGTGCTGGGGATAAAAAAATTCCATTTTACGGTGATTATTCATTCTGGCTTCCAGCTGTAAATGCAAACTTGTCAACCATCCACAGGTTCCTAGTCATCAAACCAGACTTGTGGATTGTCTTCAGTATTTTCTCAGATGTTGAGTTTCTCTTCTAGTCTCATGTGCATGCAAAAATGCCAGCTCAGTTAGAAAAATAAAATATTGTCCCCTGGCCAGTACTGAAAGTTAGAATCAATTTACTGGTTAGGGGAAGGGTTTAATTCAGACAGGGATTAGGAATCCCTGACTGACGTCCAAGGGATGACGACGTCCATGCCGTCTGGTACGAATAAGATGCATTTTCTTTCTGCTATGTTTCATTAAGTCTGTCACATCTAAACCTTAGTGGAAAATGGAACTGCACAGGATAGGCAGATTAAAAGCTTGTGTGACTTTCAACATTTTAAATTTAAAGGGCAGGAGCACTGTCTCCCTAACTCATATTGAAATGACAGCCCCCAAACTCATTTTGAAATGGCAGCTTAATCTCACAATTTGTTAAAACTTTTTCAGTTTTCTTATTATTTCTCTCCAAAGTATCCTTCACATATTTAGACATATATATTGCATATTAAAAGTAAACCAAGCAGTTATAATCTTGGTTAAATAGGCCAAACACACTTGAGGAAGAAAAAAAAAACTAATGCCCAATGCAGGGAGCGGGGGGGGGGGGGTGGTGGTGGTGTTTGGGGGAGCAATGCCCTTTTGACCAAAAAAACTACTGTATTAATATACCAAAAGTCAATGGGTGTATTTCCAAAATCTTAGGGGATGTGTTGGCCCCCTCTTTCCCCACAAGATTGTAACCTATGGGCATCAGCAAGGAAAATTAGCAAATCATTGCAATACTTTTACTTGCTGTTTCAGGCAAGTTGCCCCTGCAAAGGTTTTTGAAAACCTTCCGTATGCAAAATTTTAGTTCAAGCGAGGAGATATCCCTCCTGAATTTTACAAAGCATAAAAAAGATCCTGTCATATAACTTTAATTAAGGGGCCATAGCAGAACTAGCATTTTTTCTTTAACAGCTTATTGTGTGAACCTGGATGGGGAAGAATTAGTACTTGTAGTTTTGTTACAGCTAAGGGGCACATGAAAAATATTAATGACTAGAGTTTGTATGTATGCTTTAAATGCACCTTATTTAGGTTCCAGTTTATAAGTTTTCAAAGCTATGAAAAAAGCAACAGCAAGGCCCCAAGGGATGCCAAAATATGATACTGTACATCATTGATATCACATACAAGGGGCTAGAAGATATAGCCACTTTCAACCAAGGCTTAGATGCTGCAGTTTTTTTCCCATAATATTCTTGCATTCTAACAGTTTTCTTGCACTGGAACATCAGTTTATAAAATAATGTGCTTTTTGTGTTGCGATACTTGCATTAACTGTTACCTATAAAACAGTGAACTTTTAACGGGGTCTGGTGGGAATTCTGGCCTTGCTTCAAGTTTCCTTCATTTTTTTAATAAATCTGGCAAGGACAGCACTTTAATGCCACATTATATTTGTAACAGCATGCATTATGCTGAAGAAAACCATTTGATTCATCTATCCATAGAGTTGCCTTTTTCTTTCTAAAATATATAAATCTCTTATCAGTAAACCATTAAATTCTGAAGATAATTGAGCCTCTTGAGCCTCAAAACCACAGCCTTACAGAAGAAATAGCACTCACATCTTAAAGTCACTTCAGGTTCATATATGAAATAATGTAATACACAGGCCAATGAAAACTGAATATGGAATTTTTGTGAAGTTCTTCCTCATAATGGAGACACCCCTATGCATAGGCTACTGCCATCACCATGTGTACACCAAACACGACTTCTCAACTCCCAAGCCTCCTATCGATTTAGAAGCTGTCATAAATCACTCAAATTTGGTTGAAACAACAGCTGGCCAAGACATTACAAAGAAAGTTGAAAAACAACTTTACACATGGAAGAAAGAATGTACTGCCGCTCAGCATTAATTTGTGCACTAATTCTATTCAATGTATCCGGGAAGCCTCTTTGAGTGGGCGTATCTCCCTTGACCTTCGGCAAACCTCCCCCATCTTAAGTACCATAATAGTTTTTCAAGGAACACCTGAGGTAGGAATGGAACAAGCTGGAGACCCAGAGCACGTTTTCAAGAAAACCACTAGCTGCATATGGAATTCAATACTACAATGCTTGTGTATGGAATGGAATTAAATGATTTGGCAAGAATATATGACCTGTAACCATGGCAACCGATCAGACAAACTTCATACCACCTGTTTGGTTGGATATTAAGCAGTGTCAAATTGTCAATAAATACAACTGTTTACCTAACACTTTTCAAACTCTACATACTCATGACTGTGGATTTCTCCACTTGCCTAAACTTCATACATCCATCTGGATATATTTGTCTAGACTTGCATCATAAATTATACAACTTTTAAAATGGCATCTAAAATGGTAAGAATTCATTTTTTGATGCAAAACTTTCCTTTTGAAAAACCATTCATATTGATGCAAAATGACAGATAATGAAAATATAAGGTAGAATTGTAAAAAAAAGTTATTTGTTGTTCAAGAATACTTCCCTAGCCCAAATATTTCAGAATTCCCATCATGCAACTGAAAATACTTTGAATGCAATGCTATTTGAAGAGATAAGGGGGTTGTTGGAGATCACGAGAAAAATTGCAGTCATTCCAGTTTGGATAAGTGAAGTAGACTATGTCATTTCGTGAATGGTTCCTAAGAATCATGTGACAATATTTTCTTCTAAATGAATAGGGAAATTTACCATAATAAATTTCTTGGTTTACTTTGAATACATAATGTTATGTTTTAAAATACCATGAAAGGGAAATGTTAGAACTTTGTAAGATTTAAGTCTTGTTTCAAAATAAGTTTGTGGGGTGACTGCTTATGGACATTACTTCCTTCCATTGGTTATCTGAATTAGTTATACTGATAAAACTGTTTAATTTTTCCATGTCTGTACATTTAAATGCAATATTTCCGTTTAATGTATAGATAGCAATATTGGATAGCTAGATCATCAGTTAATTTGTTAGTTAGATGAGTTAAGTCGGACTGGCGATGGCCTTTTTTTCAGTTGTGGCTCACTGCAGCTCAAAGTTTTCCTTACTTCATTGCTCATGCTTGGGCACCAAACAATGCCAGCAGGTTCCATTTCCAAGTCTTGTGTATGACCCCGTCAGGAGTGTAACTTCATACCTCCTGGCTGCAAGTTCGATGCTCTAACAACTTTTCTATGCAGATCACCAGTGTTCAATACTTCAATTAGCCACAAAATTCCTTGGCTTTAATATCCAACCATACAGCTTTGAACTCAGTATGGAATATATTTGTTAAACTGATGAGGGTATTTGCAAGATTAAAATGCTGTTTCCACTTAATTTGGGTGTTTTAAAAATGTTCCCCATCAATGTAAATATGTCTTATTGAAAAATTAAACTTCACAAGGAATGGCACAGGTCCCTAGAGCTACTAAGCTGGTTACATGTAATCTCATGAAGCTAATTCACATAGCCTATGGTATATTGATACTCTATGACTAACCAGACACTGGATTTTGGTATGTAATGTATGTTCTATAGGCATAATCTGTCCTCACAAATCCAAAATCTGTTCAATTACAACCTGACATTTACTGCCACACACAAACTCAAAAGAAGGCAGATTTCCATGAAAACTAAAAACTATATATGTAGTGCTACATTAAATACAAACGATGTTAATTATTGCATATTATGATGGTACCATGGCCTTGAAACAATAGCAAACTATGGCAGCCAGAGGTCCCATATACCCAAACACCCATCTTCCTTCCTTATGAAAAGTTATGTTAACATATGACACAAGAAACACCATACATGTGCACTACATCCAAATGACATTTTTACACAGGAATCATGGCATAAATTGCACTGTAATACATTATACATGTCATTGGCTTCAACACAGGAAACAGATTTCCTTACAGATCTGAAGATGGCAAAGAGCGTTCAACCCACACATTATAAGGACAATTCATCCGCAAATAAATGGCTGCCTATGGTAAACTACTATCTCATGCACATACTCACATAAACTTGACACTTTCTGAGAATACAAAGTGCTATATTAGCTGAGAGGTCATTTTGGTCCTGGTTCAGCGCCAACACAATTTTCGCTCCCCTGCGTTACAAATATAAACTTGAATGTTATAGGATTATGCTTGCTGTGTATTGCTTCCGCAGATGAACTACTGAGCCAAGGGGAAATGGTTGTGAATGTAAGTGTGTCAATCTTTACCACAGCAGGAAATGGCATAGATAGCATCACTACAAGAAATACACCACTGAATGATGACACTGAGTTAACTCCCAGGCTATAAGATGTAGGGTAGGTATGATAAACCTTGAATGACTAATAATAACGCCGAGATTCATCCCTGCAGGGGCCATTTATTTTCACTTTTACTGTTTCTTAGAAGAGCTTTGTGTTGGGGAAATTTTATAAAGACCTGGGGTAGGGTTAGGAAGGAGACCATATTGGCATTGGAGCATGGAGTACTACCTTGTCCAAGGTAGTACTTCCATGATTGGATTAGCAGTCCCCTAAATTTCATAATTTAGTGAGACAACTTTGGTCACATGACTCTCAAGAGAACATCATGAAACAACATCAGGCACTCAGACTGCTACACTTGAATCCGAATTGGGTAAGTGTATTTCCCCTTTAAGAGAAAGCATGCAAGATGAGATCATGGCCTACATACATAATTTATGATAACGAACTTATTCGTTCATAGTTTCTAGGTAAGAGGCTTTATTATACCAAAATAATACTGTATGAACCAACTTTGCCAAAAAACATTTGTTCAAGCATAACAATTTAATTTGTTCCTGATAAACCAATGAGCCGATTTTTGTTGACGTGTCTGAATCGAAACAAATGCTGTCAATTGCGTGGGCAGGGTTTAGCACAGCATACAAGCACACCCAATCTTCTCCCATTCAAATGTTACACGAGTTCCCATGCTTGACTGGGTATCTTCAAGTTCAATTTGCTTATTAACCAGTATGCTATGAACACATTAAGCAATCAGCAACAACTCACAAATTGCAGGTCAAAGTCTATTCTTTTAGGTCATAGGTATGCAGACACTGCAATGATTGGCCAAATTGACTCATGTAGATTTACAAACATAAGAATATGCTCTTATGTAATGTAGATAAGAGTCTCAGAATACTAACATAGTACTATTGGAAATGAATTTGGTAATATGTGGAAGCTCCTTCACTGAAGCTGCATGCATTCATCCACTCTGCCCCCTTCCTCATTGCATTTTCATTTGGGGAAAAGTATAATTTGTGATCATTCCCTGATTGACTTCAAGTTCAAAAGCTGTAGAGGGAGAATTGTGATTTAAAAATTTGGGCCTTGTTTTCCTTTCTTGCCAGGACTTAGCTGCAGGCCAACTAAGCAATGAACTAGGTTTTTGTCAGCACAAGAAGGGGAAAAAGATGGAATTAAGGGATCAGACATTAGTTGGAAACATTCTGGAATGAAATTTGTCCTACAGACAAACTATATAACAGAGAAATTATGCGAATAAAAAGTCACAGAAAGATAATATACCACAGCTGTTGAGATTGGTCCACATGTAATACATGCTGGATCAAAAAGGGACTAAATATCCTGTTTCTTCCTTTTTTGGTTAAATGTTTCCTTGTGTAATGTAATCCACAAAACTCACCTGGTTTACAACTACTAAATATATATACCCCATCCCATTTCTTAAGTCCCTCCACTTTAACTTAACCCTAAGTCTTTATATCTGCCTCAATATACCTAATGTCTAACCCCCTAAAATCTTCCACCCCCTTTTTTTAACTTAGGTTCTTTTTTATGGCAATGGGATCCTTTGCAGCAAGTAGTCAGGTACGTATAGGAAGCAATCAGTATTTTGAGTTTTAATGACTGTTAGTTTTTAAACATTGCCTGAATGGATTTTCAGCTGTCAGTGTTCAGAACCATTTTTGCTATGTAACTAGCTAAAGGAAGTATTAAGTCCTCTATAGGTTTTAACTTTCGCTAAAAATGTGAATATGGCACAACTTCCTTATGGTAATGACAAAATTAAAAGAAGATTTTCCACAATAAAATAACATAATGAAAAAAGGGCTGTATCTCATGCTGCTTTCATTTCATTCACATAACTTCCTGTCAAGACAATTCCTTTGAAAACAAGGCTCACTTGATCTGCTATAGGTTATATGTCAATGTAAAACCCATTATCAGTTGTTATTTATTCGTAAAGAAATACTTCACTCAAAAGTGTTTCCTTGTTGCCGTACAATCGTACCACTCATATAACAACGTTGATGCTGACCAGAGAGAAGACAGGAAGTACTACTTACATTATTGCAAAACAGTACAACTTTCATTTTTAGGGCGGCATTTCATCGTCCCACTGAGATTCGAGAATGAGAGTAGTGTGATGTGTTACCCCCGCTTTGATTTTCAAATGCTACACTTTTAAGTCTGTGGTAATAACAATGAATAGTTGGCCTCAGAGTTCTTGCAATGACTCCACTTTTGCCCTCTTCAAATCCAGACTCATTGGAAAATTCAGTTTTATGCACAAAATACTTTTCCTCAAATATTTTTTTGAAGTTTTTATTTTTTGTCTTTTGAATATAGAGCTTCTAAGACCAAGCAACATGTATACCAAATCCAGTGCAAATTTAAATACCACCATGAAATAGATACTAGATGTATAGCCTACTCTTTCCAAATGTACCATATTGTTCCACAGTATCTTCAAATAAAGCCCCCTCCCTCTCTCTCCTGCCTATTCCCATATATGGTTTCCATCTAGGAGGGTAAAAGGGGATTTTTCCTCCCCTTTCCTGATGTAGGAGGAACCCTACCCTTCCCTCCTTTTCATTTCCATAGAAATACAAATTGACAGTATCTTAGTTTCTTATACCAGCAATATTCCAACTTCCATTAATAAATAGCCTTTAAAAGCCTTCAGACTGTACCTTATAGGGGCCTAGAGGCACAGTTTTGTTCCAATGAACCCACCTGTAACTTTGGCCAAGGTCAGCATCAGTATAGCTTTTGGGTTTGGCAGAAATGATTCCTCCTCCTTAGGATTTCTGGCAGAATCTCTGCCTCATCTAGGCGGCTGCTACTCTAATGTAACAGCTCCCTCTTTCTTCTATACATTACAGCAACCCCCTATCGGCTTATTCCAAACACGTATCCCATGTCATATCACCCCATTTTTATCAGGTACAGATATTCTTGTATTAATATACCATCATCAATCTTCCCATTCTGCAAATGTTCCTATGTATGAATTAATTCATACATTACTATCGCTACCTGCCATCTGTCAACTATGACCTTTATCATCAGCATAGACCATTTGAATAAACTTATGCCAATATGAACAAACAACTACTCCTAATATAAACACTACACAACATCAAACCACACATTTTCTTCAAAAAACAATATGACAGAAATCAGCCTCAATTATAATGGGTTATTATTTTTAAGTACTATGACTCATACAATACAGTATATTGGTTAATTGATTTATTTCTCTTTTGACATGTGGGTTTTATTTTTTTTTAAACCTGGTGAAAAAAAAAATCCTTATCATCAATGATTTTTAACCGAGGAGGACAGGAATGGTTGCCATAACTCATTTAAAAAATTGGTAATCTTGACTTTTTAAAGGCAAAATTACATCCTATATCCCCTTTATGTGATAATTTGCTATAATAGGACTATACCAAGTGTGAACATATTTTAACACCCTAGACATGATTTCACTTCAGCTCATCATTCATACTATGAAGGTGAAAGTGATATGTATCTGTCAGTGAGAATTAACCATTGATGCAATTTATGACAACGCCTTAAACAAATATCTTCTAGCATACAAACAATTTTTTTTTTTTCACAGTCCCTGATACATGTAAAGCTGCAATGTTTCAATTACCCATGTACCAACCATTGGCATTAACTTTGATTAATTTGTTTGCAGGTGCTTCCATTTGAGCATGCCCTTTAGATTTTGTCACTAGCCATGTTCTCTTCCCCCCCCCCCATTCAGAAATAACTACAATTTTTCCAAATTTGACCTAGCCAGAATATTTGACTGAGGTGGCCTACTACAATGCCTGATTATTGGCCTGAAGAGAGGTCTCAGGAAGTTCCCCCTTCTCTTTAAAAGTTTTTGAATATCAAGGTACCCTCAGATGCAATCTGGTACAACATTTAGCTTCATTTGAAGTCAATTTTTTGAGTCCATTACATATGAATTTTCCAGATATCAGTTGGGGGCTATGCTATTTTACCAGACCATTTTCAAAGATGGAAGGGTTCCTCAAATAAGTAGAGTCCAACAAGCCTATGGCCATAAACCACAGATCTTGGTACCAGGGCCCACCGAACTGTAAAATTTGAATCACAGTTTTAATTTTGACTGTCTACAATAAGCCAATGGGCTGTATGAACCAATGAAATAGAACTGAGCTGTTGTTCAGTTACAGTTGGGGTAAGCAGACAGTAACTTTACATCAACTTCTGTCTGACAGGCATACATTTCTTCTGTTGTAACCTTTTCTTTTCAACTTCCTATGAACAAAACAAAGACTGTAACATTTTTCTTTCTTCTCTTTCCTTTCATCAACTTTCCCCTACCTTTAAACAATATCCCCTATAAATGCAACAAACATAGTTCAAGAAACTAACAACTGTGTGGACATATATTGTACTTCCTTTAGGGAAATTCAAATTTCTTCTATAAAGTAATTCATCACAAAATCCCCCCAAAAATTTCTTTTTTTTTCTTTTTGTCGAACAGTTCCTGCAAAAGGCATCAAGCGGCTCCTCATGTTCCCACATGGTTCTGTTTTGTTTGTAGATTATAACCCACTGTCCTGGCCGAATGTTCAGCATTAATACATTCACCACACCTCTGTATTTGACATAAATCACCTTGGTTTCTGTAATAACATGAAGCCACCACAAATAAACAGAACAGAAGCCTTGCTTTAAAAGAGGTTTAATCCTTTCCATAACCATGCAACTTGCAACAGATGGTACTTAATTTTTGGGTGACATTCCTCTCCAGCCTCATCTTTGAACCCTGTATCAGAAATAAGAGCGTTAAGTTTATAGACAAAGAAAACCCCACCTGTCTGACAAAAATGAGCCCAATTCCACCTCTTTGCGGTTACAGAATGGGCTACAAGGTGGATATGGTAAAATAATTGCCACAAAAACCAGATTTTAAACCCCACACTGAACATGCTCCTTTATCATTCTCCTAACATTTTTGGATTTGCACCATAATTTTTATAAAAGCATCCTTTACATAAATTTTAGGGTTCTTAGTTACACATTTAAAATGAAAATATTTCATGGGTTTTCCACGACTTATAAAGGACCAATCCTCTCACGCCAACCTACAATTCTGGTAGAGGATTACCAAAATTCGCAATTGGCTCAGCTCTTTGATAGACAGCTAATTCAAACAATGCAGAATACCAAAGCTTATATAACACAGCATAAACTGTACTAAGAGTGATCTGATTATACACAATTAATTTTTTTATTCACACCCTGAGGCATTAAACTGAGATTGTGTATAGATGAGGAAGAATTTCAGATAATTGTGGGAGGGGCTTAAGTAAGAAGGATAGGGCAATTGGTATTGTTTGGGTTGAGAGAATCGGGCCTTTTTAAATTAAGGACCTTCACTGGTATTTCCAAATATTCCATATTTCCTTTCAATTTTCCCACAAAACAATGCCTTTAAACATTGAGCAAATTAGAACAAAAGATCCATCTTCAAAAATTCTCTGAATTTTCCTGGACCCTTTGAAAATTGTTCATTTTTATTGAATTAAGTAACAGTTCTAGAAATTCAAAATTTTAGTTTTCTCTGAGTTTTCAGGATTTCCAGGACCTCAGCAAACCCTACCTTTGGCAAAGTGACTATGGCAAAATGTACTAACCATGAACAACCAATCCAATCAATAGGATGTAGTACTTTTTTAAACATGGTCGATTAAAATAAAACATGCGACTTTCTTGGCAACAGGGTGATGGTTTTTCTTTTCAATGCATGTTCATATACCCCAAATGTACAAATCCATCCTCATTTGACTGATTACACCCTTACTCGCCAAATCTGGTCAAGTGCCTAAAAAAGCGAAACATTAAAATGGCTATTTGCTTGCAGCGTATTATTGTCTACAGCCTACCTATAGCACCAGGTATCTAAATGAACCTACTAAACATGTGCTCTTCATCACCGACAGACAATCTACCTGGCCACCAAAATGGATCACAAAGCTGTATGTACATAACATGCTCTGTATGTTTCACAGACATGTCATCTACCTGGCCATTCATTGGTAATGAGATTAGCTCTTCATGCAAGAGATTCCCGCGCAGACAACCGAAAGTTCAGCTTCCGCACCTTGATCAATTTTTAATTCTGACTTTGTCTGAACCAAATAGACAACCTACGACAAAAGCAAGCTATCTTCCTTCGCAGCCAGCTTTCATATAGCCCGACCAATTCACTTTGGTAGTGACAAGAAATTACCAATTATCCCAAGCAGTAACAAGTCTGCAGAGTTTAGGTGTCTGAAGCGCTACATGGAAATTTCATATTATATCTGTCTATCAATTGTCAAGGGTAAAGCTGTTACTTGCTTTTTCTCTCCTTTTTTTTTCTTTCATTACCCAGTTTGCATTTCTGAAGATTTATCTGGCAGGAAAGACACACAAAATGATTTTAAATATACTTGAGTATTCAAAGAGTACAGCACAAATCAGATCTATTGCTAAGTAGTTAAATCATAAATATTCATGTGCATATTACAGGACTATAACATGTACACGCCCACAGGAATAATTGTGGAAGAAAATTATTTGCTATCACTAAATTCGAAATTTTAGGGGACAGAGTCTGGTTGCCTCTATTTTGAAGAAATCACACATATTGTAAATCATACACTATTTTCCTGAATAAAAATGAGACTCTCATACACTATGAACAGCAATCTGGTGGGGTATCACTTCAATTAATTTAAGTTTTAACAATTCAGACAAATAGTGAATTAATTCTTAAGGGCCAATAGGCACATTTCCTCTTCAAATAAAAAAAAAATGGCATTTAGTGCCCTTCAAATTTTACATGGTCTATATTCCACATTATGTAACAAAGCAAATGGCACAAATTTAAAAATACAAAGGATCATATTCCAACTTTTAATTTTAAAAATTAATGTAAGTATCATAAAAATAACCAATTATGCCTCTAGCTGCAAATTGCTTACATGTACTTTTTTTCCTACACAAGAAGGAAATGCCAGGTGATAAAAATTACAATGATTATCTTACAAGTTGCTTTTAACAATTTCTTCTAGTACGTATCGTGTACACATAACCAGTTAAGACTCTTATCAACTCTTTGATATCTGCAGATCAATCATGAACTTCTCTGTAGCTGCAACCACCATAGTTAACCCACCTCCTACAAATGGTTCCATAAAGACTGAACGAACACTAGCTTAGGTCATTGAATCATCATGCTAGCATCTTCCCTATTGTCATTCAAAGTCAATGCTTTTCTGTTCCTTGCCATACAAGAATGAACCCTACACTTAATCCTATCTGACAATGAAATCATAAGTGTAAATATAAGCCAACATTAAATATAGCTGCTTGCTGGCTAATCAAACTAACATAGGTGGACTTTGATCAAGTTTAAACAAGAATAAAGTTCATGATCGCAGACTCTGTACTACTAAGTACACGGTATCAGTTAGCTGCTGGTGCATCCCTATTGGATGAAGCAATGACACCATCATACTTGTCCACACAAAAAGAAACAGACTGACTGTACACAGTACAGCATTAATTGTAAAAGCCAAGCAACCTCTATATGCATACAAGTATGGACAATGAATATACCCTGAGGCTATTATACTGTAATGCTATTGAATATGATGCAATTGTTTCCTTCATTTTTGCTCTTTTCTTATTACTTTGTTGAAATTTCAAGTAAGAATTTTACAGAAACAGTCTTTCTGTTTCATATGATCACACTGTAACATGTGAAACAAGTTACAGTTTAACAGGAATAGTGTACAACTACGCTAACAGCAGTGATTCATTTGCAGCAAACACTGCATGCCTGGCAAGCCATACCATGCTACGATAACAACTGTAGGGTTGAATGGTTGCCATTCTAAGATTTTGCAGACTGTCAGCAGGAGTTTTAAATCAATGCTGCGCTGCACAAAATGGTGGAATTATTTGGGGGTTTTGATCAGATGTCTTGTATATCCACCAAACTTTGAAAAATATACCTAAGAATGCTGTGACCTTTTTATTTTTCTCCAAGTGACAGTGATCATGACTCCTCCCACCACCATTTCTTCCACCACTAATTAGATGGAGTTTTACAGCTCCATTCTTAACCAATTGGTTAGTCATACCTGCCTTGTCCTTTTACCCAATTGTGACTCTCACTGGCTTGTTTCCCCTACTCCACCGCTTACGCTGAGCACCAAGCGCAATGCTCCATTTAAGAGGGATATTTATTTATTGCATTGACAGAGGGCCACTATTTGTGATAAATGATGACTTGTAGCTAGTTTGTTATGATGTCAAAAAAAATATGTATTGGCTGTGATGTTGTTTGACTTGTTTCCAATCCATCTCAATCATTTCTTTGATACCATCAGTGCTGTTAAAGATGACCTGTCGTCTTGTGAAAATGTAATAAAAATTATGCTGGATGACCTCACAAAATACTCGTCTTTACTTCGACTGCAAACTGATTCAATGTACGGTTGATAATGTGAGCGTTTTTTTAACACTTTCAATGAAGTGACATCATCGACAGTGTATTGAATCAGGTTGCAATCAAAGTTAAGACAAGGGTTGTCTGTGACGTCATCCAAATCCAGCATAGATTTTATTGCATTTTCAAGAGACAACAGTTCATCTTTAAGTTTCAGCTTAATTCCTGTCTGTAAAGGTTTGGCAGAGTTACACAAAACTTTCTACAACAATTCCAACAATGAAAAACTAGTCCAAGAAAACAAAGATATATATTACACATTTGTCCTGATTGTGGCACTGATGATAGGACGTAACAGACTTGCTTCAAGTCATCCCTGTCATTTACAATGAACAACCATACCTCTAGAATGGAACATAATACCATATGACTCTTTTTCCTTCCGCTTGTTTACAATCCATTGCTTCATCATATGTACCTACTACAATAGCAGAATTGATTTTCCCTTTAAAACTAGTATATCATTTCTATATTGTAAAGTTGTTAAAAAGAGGAAACCCCAAAAAATGTTCAAAATTCATGGAAATTTAGTTGGCATTGACATTACTCTATGATGGCTCTCAAGAGAGTCTCTTGGCCTTTTAGAGTTTTTGACTGGAAATGGAGACAGTATAAATATGCTGCAAAACCTACACAAAATCATGAATATTTTGGGAAATAACAGCATATATTATGATTCTTAGGGATTTGATCCATCTTGAACTTAGTCTAATTTGTTTGATAGCCAGCATTTGGAGTTGACTACTACAGGATTTTAAAGAGAAAATTATCCTGTCCATAATGTAAATGCCAGAACACTTCTTGGCAATAGCAGGTTAGGAAAATGTCATGTATCTAAGGATTTGGTCTCCAACTGAAGAAAATCTTGACTTTGACCTATCTCCATAGTAACAAGTGTTTTTACAAACTCGTTCTCCATTAGAATAGGCAATCTACTCATGGCCAGTTCCTGCCATAGTGGTTTATAGTGAAGGGAATACCCCTTTTGTACAATTACTTTATCACCAGCATTGAAACCCAAATGGTACTGATAAAAAGGTTATCTTTGGAGTAGGGTGTACTAAACACCTAAGTCCTAATACAAACAATAACTGATAGTAGCAATATCCAATATATCAATCCTGATAATTGAATGATAGTGATCTGAAATTGATATTTTAGAAATATGCTGATGTGTAACTGTACAAAGCTCTTCCAGACTTGACGTGAGGGTGAAAAACAAGATGGCAGAATACATGAGATTGTCATGTGTCTTTTAAAGTTTCTAATGAATGTTACAAATCAGCATGTAACAAGGGTGCATGAGTATAGATGCCTGTAACGTCACATGTAACATTTCTGTCTGAAGTGTCAGGAAAGACATTTGCAACAAAATCACAGGGATATACATTTACAGTTAGATGCTAATAAGCATAGGGTTACTGCTTATAACTTTTTAATGGAAGTCTGCAATAAGCTTTATTAAAATAAAGTGAGCTGAGGAACCCAGCATATTCTTGTCTTTTGAAGTACATGTAACACAAAAGAACCAAAATTACATCACTGTTTATTATGTAAAACTCCACAAACATTAGGCTGCAGATTGTTTACGCTTAAAAAAATTGCTGGGTATGACATTACATTGTGGGTCTTGCATTACCAACTCCATAACTTCTCCAAATAGTATATAAACACTTTCAATATTGTGAAAGCATTGCTTTGTAAAATATATCTTAATTCCCTTATTAATTCAAACACAGCATAACGGGATGGGATGTTTAATATTTCAAAGGAAACATGAAAAGTTGACCCTGACTAAACCAATGCCCAATAATAATGCAGGCCAAACTATGAACAAGGAGATTGCTATGGAAAAGTCCTTAACATAGCTCAATCATGTAGTGACAACATATCAATTAAGTATTACAAGTAAATGTTCTTTGGCTACCACACAAAAACTGCTGACTCACCCTTCCTCTGGACCCCAATCACCTTTTAAAAAACCTCTCCCTACTAAATATCAGGGAATAAGGGCCACAATGGACTTAAGAAGGGATTAGAATAAAAAGAGGACCATATTTTTTTGGTCGAGTGGAGAAAATTTCATCTTTGGCAGACCAACAGTAATATCAGGTGGTTCACTAGCAAAACATATTATATTAAACAACAGGTCTTAATAAATTGATAATAAGTGGATGCATCCTGAACTATATGTTCATAAAAATATGCAAAACCCTTGGTTGCCGCTTACACCAGACCAGTAGTCACAGGAGGAATGGAGAGGGAGATAGCTTTAAGTGGGTGTCAAAATAATTTTTCAGGGGGGTAGGGGAATATTTTTTCAGGGGGTAGGGAAGGCAAAATACACTTCAATGGATTACTCAAGTCAATCTTAGTTTTTAATTTTCCAGGGTCAAAACTCTTCCAAGGATCACACCTATCTCCTTCCCCCTTTACTTAAATATGATAAAAACCTAGCCATCCTCTTCCTCATGTGACCTTCATCCCAACAAGAAATTAAAAATGATCTTGGTAAACAATATTCAAAAGCCTTGATATGAAATGTGTTGCACATTATGTCCATATCATTTCACTGGCACTAAAAATTCTGCTGGGAATAAAATCAAGTGGTAAACATTTATGGCAATTTTTTTGAAACATGATCAAACTCCATCTTCAAAAGAGCAAATGAACCTTTACATTAAAGCAGATGTGCTCCACATATGAACCATATCCCATGCTGTGTAAGGGACCTTGATACAATCAACAACTTAGGTGTCAGTAAAGACGGTTAACAGATGCAAGGGTAATAGGATATTAACAGTGGCATTTGCTTCTAAAAATTCAAAATGTTAAAGTTCACTTCTGTGTCCTGGATAAAATTTTCACCTTCTGACCTACATTTACACCAACTATTATTAGGTTTTAGTACAGTTGTATAATTTTTTTAAGGCAGAGGGGAGGGATGGGAGAAGGGTATGTACCCAAAAAAGGTAATGAGATGTAGAAAAATCTGACCCTGGTTGCTGGGAGTGTGAAACATTTGGGGGAGGGGTTCATCATGCCCCCTTTCCCTTTGAGCCCCTCAGTCATTTGTCACTCCTTTTAAGTATTTCGTAGCTTGCTATTGCTGCATAAGTGCATGAATGGTACATATGGTGAAGAAGATGCAGACATAGAGGTCATTAGATCTGCATCCCCTGAGGTATCTTAAGGTATAGTTCCCTTCATATTATGTGCATCATTTTACAATAATCCTTGTCACTTGGACTTGGTGAACTGAAACGGTCTTCCCAAAATATTAAACCTAAGAGACCTTTGGAAAAGGCTGGAAATTGCTCACTTCCTAAGCCATAGAGTAATATTTCCCACAATTGTTACTCCTTTCCTTGTACGAAGTAAGCCAAATTTCTATCCACCTGCTCATATTTCCTTTCCAACCCTTCATTTCCCAGCAAAGAGCTTCTGGCATCCCTGACTTTTTCCAGCCTTGCCTTTGGACTTAAAGTAGCTGAGCATTACTTAATAATGACCATACTGTCCCTGTACTTAAAATACAATAAATGATTGATGGTATTACAAACATGTTGCAGGTATTTTACAAGCTAATGCTTAATTATCCTCCCACTCTCTAAAATATTACCATTTTTTTTTTTTTTTAAATTCTCCAATTAGACTATTATGGTTGCCAGGGAGCTACTGTCCATAGGTAAGGGTACACACAAAAACAGGAAGTTCAGCTTAGGGATGTATTGCATTAAGAGAGAGTTTGGCAATAATTCTTGATTGCTGCAATCACTATCATTTCAAAGGGTCTATTGAAGTATTGATCTTAATCCTTCCATCTATCTCACATATTTATTGAAAAATGGTAGTTGAAACTTCAGTCATAAGAAACATTTAAATAATTTGAAAGATGTCAAATTCTCTTTTTAGTTGCTAGACGAAAAATTAACAACAATAAAATGCAGAAACAATTTATCTTTTCTTCTGGAATTTTACATTTTAAGGTAACTTGGCAAAATTGGATCATTTAACGTAAATCTACATTCTCATATTAAACTGTCATTTGCATGCATGGTAGATTATGAATCATTACTTAAGTAACATTTTATAAATTAACATTAGTTTATTTTTTCCATGTTTCTTCAATAATTTTGTCTTTTCTTTATTAAACATAAATTGCACTTAAAAATAATATTCTACAACATGCAAGAGTATATACTCAAGGTCTCTCATGTAAGTAAATAAAACATACAGAAGCACGTAAACAAGTGAATATGAACTATATGCAGGCATGCACTGTCATAAGGGTGCCATAACACTTAAAGTTCTCTACAAGCCACCACACCAAATAAGTTCTGACCATTCATTAGTGCATTAAGTTACAATCATGCAAATTAAACTGTTTCATCTATTTAAACACCTGTTGAATCTCAAAGGAGACAATGTATATAACAACTTCACGAGATGGAGTGATTCATCATTGACATTCACTCAGCCATTATTGGTGTGAAATATTTTATATGTATACCATCGACAGATGACGTCCAGCTAAAGGGAATTTTTCAGTTGCCATTACTGGTAGTGGCAATGAGGGAAAATTCCCTGCCAGATTCAAGAAGTATTTCAAATGAACATACAGAGTACCCACTAGATTTACATTTTCATATCTTTTCCCCTTTCTCCAATATTTCCATACTTTTAACAAGGGGCATTTTCTAGAAGCTGGTATTCACTCAACTATTCTTTTCTGTCTCCCCACCATGAATCCAACTCTTCCTCCCACAGTTCAAACTCAGCCTTTGCCATTACCTAAAGGACTTAGCTATTAAGTAATGACAAGTTTTCTTTAGTCTTTTTGGTTAAGAGGGTAGAAGAGACATTATTCACCTGACAAACAGATAAGTTGAGACACTATAACTACTGTTCAATTTTCTACACAGACAGCAAAATAAAAAAAATAAAAAAAAAATCCCTGTTTTAAGTATGTCAAGCATTTGTTAAACTTGTTAAAATCAAAGTACTATACTACTCTAATGGGAACCATGTTAATCATGGAAGTCTTATTAGCACCTCACAGCCAAACAGAAAACAAAAATAAAGGTCTGAATATTAAAACTATACACTGTCTTGGCTCTAGCTAGATGAGATATTTGCAAATTATTTCCCTGATAAGTAAGTCATTTTATTAATACAATTCATACACAAAGGACTTTATTCATTCACATGGTGGGTGTCACAAAATGCTGGATAAAACACAAAACAATGGATATCACCACAGGTTGTATATTCTCATGCCTATTCACAAGTGGTACTACTGAAAATTCAACAAAAACCATAAACTTGTAATAAATATATTTACCAAGAAAAATAAAACATAAAACAAGACATTTGATACAACAAATATATAACTTATTACAAAATATTCCCCATGCAAAAATTTCATGCAGCCTGTAGTGGCAAGATTAGCTTGGGTGAAGTTAGTACAAAGTGAAGGAGCAGTGTTAAGAGCGCATGCAGAATTATGTGCATTGCAAGGGTTATTGGGGGAGCCGTTCAACCTTGTCAGCCATGTTTA
The DNA here is from genome assembly GCA_037179385.1 of Holothuria scabra. Taxonomy (NCBI): domain Eukaryota; kingdom Metazoa; phylum Echinodermata; class Holothuroidea; order Aspidochirotida; family Holothuriidae; genus Holothuria; species Holothuria scabra. The sequence continues at coordinate 26,553,689 of CM074190.1, read as the reverse complement.
CCTAGGCACATTCTCTCGTGGACTTACCTTCATTGAGTCATAGCACGCTATCACTCGGCCATTTTCCACTACAACCGAATTGGACGGGTGAGCATATTTACATTCCTGTTCAGTTCTGGAGCATGTTCCGCGCTGAAATTCACGGCAAGCTTCCAGCGTCAGCCATTCTTTATCTCGAACAGCCATTGTTCAAAAATTGTGGAGATAAGATTTTTATGGTTATCTCCCTGGTTTTCTTAGCAGCAAAATTTGTGACACGGGGCTCAGTAACTCTTCTCAAGAGAGAATCAAGGTAGCGATTCAAAATCTCTCATGGGTAAAAGCGTAATAGAAGCTTATGAGCTGCAGGCAGAAAGAATCTTACATGAGCTAAAAACAGAAGAAATACCACGGTAGCAGCAGCGAAAGATGTACGAGAAGTTTGGAGAAGTCAATAAACTGTCGGGAGTGAAAGATATGGGCATAAACAAGGTGTATGAATCTCCCACTTTGGAAAATATCTTGGTGTTTTTTAAAGCTCAGCTGCTTTTTATCCTCAGACGGTATCCAGGTAAAGAGCCATTGTTAACAAGGTGACACAGTCTGGTAGCCAGCGGTGCGGCTGGATGGTTTGGAAAGCAGAGGGTATAAAGCTTTAATGCTACCGGCAGCAGAGATTCCGTGGTGAAAAAGGAAAAATGTGCAAATCATCCTAAATAAGGGCCAGCACAGAAGAAATTTAATTTGAATAATTTCTTTTCTTTCTATCTAGCAAGTGTGGCGGTGAACTGGTGGCGTAAACTATCTGAGCAGGCATGTATCCTACAGAAGAAACAAAAGCCAAAGAAAGAAAAATATGAAGTAAATCTCGAAAGTAAAAAAAGGAAAGAATTTTAACACACACACACAGACGGCACCGTGTCATGACTCACACACTGTAAAGAAGACTAGTATTTGTGATCAGAGCGGCATTGGCAGGGTACACAAAAACGCATGAAGCGTGGGAAGCAAAAAGCCTCAAGGTTATATTAGATTCAAATTGTATCTCATTTTTCCACTTTTGGTTCCTATTTTGTACCACAGCATTCATCTGTTCCTTTTATTTTAAAACGTAACTGTGAATAGCATCCAACACTCCTTCAATCCATTGTTACTGACTACAACAGAACAAAAAGACAACAATTGCTTCAAGGTTTATTTAGCTGTAGAACTACAGCGTTTTTCTTTTATGTCGGTGGTGCAGAATTCGAATCTTCTAAAATAATTGTGGTTCACTGTCCTTGACTGTTGCAGGACTTCTTAGAATAGCAAAGAAAAATGACTGGTTTAATAATAATTACATCAAAAAGCACAAACCAAGATCAAAACCACACAATGCCTTCTCATTAAACCAATAGTGTTGTAGGTTTAAAACATGAAAATCAAATAGGACTGAGGAGGCCGGATTAAACCACATGCAAGGGTGGGAGTGAAAATGTACAAAAATCAGTCCCAGTTGAAATTGTCCAATTGTAAAATATGGGTTGACTATTTAAAAGCTGAATAAAAACACCACCCACATATCACTAAACGTTTAGGCCTACAGCTTGTATATTGTTAAATATGCATAATCACAAAAGGCTTTTAAAATAAAGGAAAAATTCAAAAAAAGGAACAGGAGAAATACAGTTCTACAAAACTCATATCATCGGTCTGAATAAGTGGAGATGGATGGGCATTAGAGAACAATTCAAATGAACAGGCAAAGACCAAAAAACAATAAAAAGATCATTCACTAATTCCAACCTTCAAACACTGTAGGCAACCATACGACCAAAAGAAGGCTGACAGAAATCATCTGCCAATGTTACTGTTTTCGTACATATTACAACAAGGCAATTTCAGATGCAGGTCTCTCGAAAAACAGTTATACATTCATTGTCACAGAGAATTTTGTCCACCTTTTGAACTACCTACCAAAACAACTGACACGTACTAGACTTCAGAGAATAATTTTATCTGGCACTGCATAGCATTTTGCTACACAAAATGGACAAATTAAAATGTAAAGCATATGGATTTTTAATGATTTTTGATAGAGGAGTACAGAAACAGCAAAAGTGCTACGTAAATTTTGAACAAAAAATTATTTCCTGGACTATAGTTTTCACAACAGAAGACACTCCAAAGAAAGCTACGCCATCCATATCAGGAGATACTACAAAAACAGAGATATCTAAACAAACCACTTCCAGTTCAAAATGGCGAGTTCGACTGACTTTCCTTTAACTTTGAACCACCTCGAATGATATTTCCAGCACCTTTGACAACAGTCAGATCCTATCTTTCCATTTTTTATCCACAAAATAATCCAAACATTGAGAAAATCTGAACAAATAAGTCCACTCCCTAAAATCCCCTGGTTTTTTACAGGACCATTTGAGAAATATCACATTTTCACTAACTTTTCAAGCCTAGAACTTCAACAAATTTCACATTTTCCTGATTTTCCTGGACTTTCCAGGCCCACCAGGGCCTGTGAAACACATGATGCTTGAAAAGCCACAACTAAGTTGAAAATAAGACATCTTTATCAAGTTATAATATTGAAAAATGAAATAGACTGACAGCTTGTCCTTTTAGACCATCTTACAAAGGATAATGAGACATGAATTAGTACCCCAGTTCTAATATCTCCAGTCAATGGAGTGTATACTGATACTTTTTCCAGCAACTGTTATGTAGTTCAAGATTGTGCTTCAGTGTATGAACTATTTTATTTAAAAAAAAAAAATTTAAAAAAAAAAAAATGTTCTTTTATCTAAACCAATCCATAGATATGGGTGTCCAAATTATTCTCAGCAGTAGCCGATTAAAGCTGAAAACTTGAGGGTGCCAAAAGTTATGGATGATCTACTGCACCTTCCAGTAAATGTTATGCCTGGCTAAACCTGACTGACTCAGAAAAGTCCTGATATTGTTTTTATTTTGAACTTGAAACAGCCTGAAGGTCATTCACACTTTGGGTGGTGCCATGATTGCAACTCCCTGGCTACATGGGTTTGACCCTGTTTAAGGTAGGTTACACCTCTGTATTTTGAAGGTCTCACATTCAAACCTTATACAGCATCCTACCCTAACCCTAACCTAACCCTTATCCTAACACTGACCTCAATGTAGATGTTTTGGAAAATAGACATGCCAAGACGGTTCGACATTTGAATTTGCCATATCATCCTCTGACGTGTATCTTCATCTGATGCGATTACAGCAAAACAGCATAGCTGTTTATTCGTTTCTTCCTCCCTACAGAAACGTATCTAATAACACTATCTATGTAGCACAGCACAGTGCATGTACACTCACTGTACTGTGCATGTACACATGTGCAACCATAACAGACTTTTCATGCATTCAGTGTATATATAGGTACAATATATAATGAATGTAGTTGCAGGCAGACTACTGTGCTCTTTCGTTGTGCAGCGTGTGACAGCACTGCAGTTAGATGGGGGAGTAAAACACTCAACTAGGTCTGTGTCTTAGCTCTGACTGGCACAGAAAAAAATTGATGAGTCACGGTGGTAACTCCGCAATGTGGGTCATCCGCTCATGCGATGTAGGGATGTTGAGAACAGAGAGCTGTCCTCTACAGGTGAGGTGTATATTTTTTTTAATATCAAAGAGAAACTATATTGTCACCCTTTGAGCTAACCTTCAGCGCTGAAACAAGTCAGAATTTGAGCTAAAATGTTGAGTTAGAAACTATAAGTTTCAGCTAACAATCTTTAGGGATTTAAAAATGCTACGGTCACTTCAACTGTACACTACTATTTTTTTCTTTGAGGCTTGAGTAAATGGGTGTAGTCACTGTCTTATGGAAAATGAGACACGGTAACACTTTAAATACTAAGTAAGAAATAATTTCATATCTATTTGAGCAGGGTAAGATGTTAGAGGAGTAGGTAAGCTAGGAACATAGCAGGGGGGGGACAAGACCCCTGAAAATTTCTTCCTGGTAGAGTTTTTGAACTTTGCCTTTGACTTAATACATTTTTACATCTTTGCCCCCTCCCGGAAAGGTTTAGGTCCCCCTTCGGGTGCTTTGTCTGGCCACAGGCCTACAGGGTAAGTTGTCAAAGTGATAGCGGAGAGAAGGAATTAATGAATGGGGATCAGTGCACTGAACAGAATAATGAATGATAATTCAAAAGTTTAACCTAAAAGAAAAACCTTGACCGATCACTGCTACATGAGGAAATCTACAAAACTCCCTGGTTCAGGAATCTACAGAGCCCTGATAGTAACCTCCTATACTTAACCTTCATCCACCCACAGTTATGATGGGCAAATTAAAGATAGCCTACTGGAACAGCTAAATTTGTCCTCAAGAATTGAGGGACTTAATTCATTCTTTGCTTGCCTATCAAAAGGGGTTACACATGTAAATAGGATGAAAGAAAGGGTAATGTTGAAAGGGTAATGTTGATAAGTACTTTTTGTTATGGGTGGGGGGAGGTAGCTGAAGCCATCTTCCCTTACTTCAATTCCTCACTTCCTTCAAAAATCTGCATGTACTAAATGGCAAACAAACAGGACTGTAACAGAAGGTTAAAGAACACTTAAATTAAAATGCAATGGGCACAGACATTTCACACTTATGACATTAACTCTACCTGGAAATGTTATACTTCACCTCAGCCGAATCCCTGCCATAATTTATTCATGCAATATTACCCACTGGTAACTATGGAAATGAACCAAGTCGCACATCTGCCCACACTAACACACACCCACCGTATAACCTTGAGACATGGCACCTCAAAGACACAAACTAGGTGTGAAAGGGACAGACAGAAGGTGTTCTCAAGAATGCTGTCTGGAATCTACTGCACCCATTATCACAACCATCAACCAGTAGTTTAACGCTTCATTTCACACATCCCAATAGGTATTGATACCAATTAGGGAACTATATGATAACAATGATTTCATGATGGCGTACTCTACAATTATTGTAACAAAGAGGGGCTTATATTTTTAAATTCTTCTTTTATCCCCTTACCTCCCCATTTTATCACCCCTTCCCTATCCACTAAAGGCATGGTCATATCCTACCACACAATTGTCACTTTTTAGTAAGAATCAGTGTTGAAAATATGTTTATTTTCCAGTGAGATTATCCAAAATTCCACAATCATATTTTCATATTCCAAAAGAGCAAATATCCTTTCAAATGCTCAGAACCATTTCACTCCAGATCATACCCAAATCCCTGGGAAGAAGCCTGGTTTACCAATTTGTCGATTCATAGATAGAAAGAAGGCCCCTATGTGGAGTCAGTAACATGAGGTTTTAGAGCTTAGTGTCGAAGCCATTGGTAATTTAAATCAGGACAGTCAAGGCCCCTTTTTCCAGTTATGGCTCACTCCATCTCTTATGCTGAGTATAAATACAAAATATGTTAAAAAATAGAATATGAGGGAAAAAAATGATTGTACATGATTGCCAGACTATGATACCATTTACATATGGTGAACAAGGATTTTGCTGGTTCCTTGCTGGATCCTTCACAACACACGCAGTATGAAAGCTGGCCCATATACGAAAGAGGTAACAGCCAAAGGCAACTGACAACAACACAACCTTATGATCTACTTCCATATGAAAATATTGCTTCCAATTTCAATACCAAAGCAAGGTATTGCCTCATGTGTGCCTAATAATGATCGACCAACAGTGAGGATGAGGTTAACTACCTATCACACCCGACTTTAGCACCCAGCAGAGAAACTGATTATATCTGAACATGACAGGAGAGGTTTCCCCGCTGTGTAACAATACTCTGGAATACAACCATCCTCTTTACTGGAATGTAAACCTAGGGAAAATACCAGCACCAATCATCAATGAGGTTCAGAGACCGTCAAATTAGGGATGGCCATTATTCTCATATGCAGGAGTTTGCTGATCCCCAAAAACCACATTACTGTAAATGACAGTGAATGGTTTCCATCAGAACCTTGAACCTTGATCTAACTACTGTGAGTCTAGTAAAAATAAAGTAATCCCTGCCCCAATGAAATATAAAGTCGCTAACTCCAAAGTGCATTTTCCCCTTTTTTTTGCTTCAAAATGATTAATCCCATTAAGAGACTTATCCTACTTTTTAGTATAGTTGGCGATCTGCTGTCATGGATAATCAAAATTTATTGCAAAACAAGTGTCATTAAATTGAACATAATAATGAGGATAACAACTATTCTAAAATATTAGTTAAATATTTCAAAACTTAATTTTTTTCCCTTGCAAAAGTTTTAATGTTATTTATACATGTAAAACATTACGTGTATTTACAAGGTAAATCATGGCATTCATCTGCGTAAATGCCCAACTAACAATTATGATACCAGGGTAAACCTGAAGTGATTGACTACATAATTTACCGTGATCAATCCAATTGAATATCACAGAAAATAATTTATCCAGTATTGCATTGCATTTTGCTACACAAAAAGGGCAAATTGCTATACAAATGCAAAGCTGTGCAACAGATTTTGCACATCAAATTATCAGGTTTTTAATGATTTTGTGATAGAGGAGACCAGAAACAGGAAAAATTGCTACGGGAATTTTGAACACCCAAATTACTCCCTTAATCAGTTTAACAGAGCATTTCAAATCTCTCTTTAAGAAATTAATTTGAGGTCTGTCTGAGAGTAAAGGAAAAATCACCCTCCCCCCCCACACATATGTACTCTTCTCTTCATAATATTTTCTAAGTGACAGTTTCATTACGTATTTTGCCACTCCACACACTAGTTTCCCACAAAAACGTTAATAATCATACAAGCTTATAAAATGAATGTATGGCACAACTAACACGACTGAAAACAGTTCATTAATATTTTTAGCCATCTGCTATGGACAGATAGCAGCCCTTCTTTTCATAAATTGGAATCAATTACACCTTCCATCCACGAACTAGACAATAAAAACTTCTAGATTTATCAATAACTACTGTATCTCTGCAGTCATTTACTCTGAATAAGACATATTACATATACTGTATATTCCAAACTACACTATAAACTCGTTGGGACTATTTTTTGATGGTATACTGTTAAAGTGAAGGGTAGAACACCACACAAAGTCATTGACAGATGCAAATACTCTACAAGACAACCAATGCCAACTTATGTATCAATGAGTCACGTTAAGATGTGTACAGTAACACGAACAACACTATCACAACCTTTGGCAAAATACAACCAGTCTAGCCATGCAGATAGGGAGGGCAAGGGATCGAGCAACTGTCCCCTGAGATTTCCAATCATAAATAAACCACTTACATGCTTAGTGATGGTGGCACTCTATGGTGGTAGTGTTCTACCCCCACCCCCACCCCTTCCAAAATTTTTGCCCTGCTATGGCTATGGCCATGACAAAAGAGAAAGGTGGTACATATTAAAGAACTCTGAATCAGCAAAGGACGAAAAACCATGAAATGAGGTCAACAAAACTAAGACAAAACACATCACTAAACGTAATACCAAATATTCACTGATACATGCTTTAAAAAAATCCCACTATGCAAGCTTGCGTAATTCACTACCCTGAAGTCATTATCATTCCTTATAATCTTCGGAAAGGGCGTCAGAAAGGGCCAGCTATTAGTCAAAGTCGGAAAAATCCGTCCCCAGGAAGTCCAGTGGTTGGAATCGGCAGGAGAAAATACCAAGGCCAAAGTTGCGTTCAAACCGTCTGGTGGTAAGGGGAAGAAGGACTTGGGAGACCGTCCTCCTCTCGGAGGGCGCCCTCCCTGGCTACTGTGCTATTAGTTTACCAGGGTTTAGTTGCAGGTAAGTGGGGATTACATAGGTAAATAGGAGGTAAGAGAGGGGCGGTGTAGATTCAAGGACCATTGCATCCCAAATTGAGCTAAATGCAAAAATTGTTAACAAAAAATTCTCTCATCCTGCCGAAGTACCATAATACCTTACATTGAAGGAAATCACCTTAATTTTGATGAGTATAGATAGTACACTATCCTATTTCATGAATGGCTGTCTTGAGAATAGTATGGAAATGTGTTTTTCATTTTCAATTATGAAATTTACAAGGAGTCACTGCTTAAGTTATCCTGAATGTGCAATATCGATGTCCTGAATGTCATGTAAGGTACAGAAAAGCACATAAACAGACTGGATACAATGAACAGTTAGTAGGAAATACTGAGGAATGAGGCGGGGGTGAGGGAAAGGCTGGAGTGCTTGGGGGTCACTCTAATCACTGGGCTAATTACCACCAACTTTAATATCAACTGTGGAAGATTTTAACTGGGTTTGGACTTAAAAGGGCAGTCAGAGTTTGACAGCAAACACTATTAACGTTTTGTTCCAGCACTTTGTTTTCCCCTTTTGAAGAAGTTGTTTACTGTTTACAGATGCATTGGATAGGTCTTTTGAGTTACAAGAAACATTAACTGGGTATTAATTACTAATGAATGATAATTTCTGAACATTTCTCTAGTAAAAAAAATCCATGCAGATGCAAGACTAGACAGGCTATTCTACACTGTGTTCACTCATGACTTAAAGGCATATTTTCATCATCCCAAACAGTTCCAATTCTCCCAATTTTGATATATGCATACTGAAACTGTAGTTTGGGGTGACGAATGACTGCCTTTAAGACAGTGATCATGAATCATTTTTTGTTAGTTTCAAATCACTGTACAAAATATGGCGAAGAATTAAAGTCGTGAAAAAAAAAATGATCAATTGCAAAAAAAAACTTTGACTGCTGCTTCAAAAGAGACATCAAAGAAAACAAAACCAAAGATTCTATCAATCAAGAATTTAGGTGCTCTTTTCATTCATTAGACAATTCACAAGACATTTTTCCACTTTGACGTTGACTGATGAAGATACCATCACATGAACTTATGTAGCTACAAACCTGGCAGGATTAACTATAAGGGACATCTAAAAATATTTGCTCATCACTTAATCCCTACCCTAAACTGACCCAACAATCCAAGTCATAAAATAAAGATCATCACTGAGATAAACACAAATTTATTTTGAAAAGTTACACCACGGCTTTATGGACATGTCATCACATTTCCCGCCAATACAAATGTAAACTGACATTTGAACTTGATCACTGCAGGGAAATAACAATTTAACAAAGGATCGCAATAATACAATACAGAAAAAAGGCAAACTTATATCTGTGCTAACTGCTAAGGTGAGTCAACAAGAGAAGGGAAATTCCAATATATTAGATTGGTGTTAGAAACACAATTCACAGCCAGATATAATGTTTGTTAAGTGTCACAGCAGTTGCATGGCCTTACTCTATCCTGTAGTAAAACAACCAATGAAACCGCTAAAATGTATCACACATATTACTGGATAATAAAGGAAAACATATTGACTGCAGCAGTGTCCGGTGATTCCAGCCGAAAATGTAACTTGCCATCCCACAAATAGGTATGACAAATGTGATTTGAGGGACACTTCAAAAACAGGAAACTGTTCAGAGACCAGAGAAAAGTGGTACAACAACAAAATAGATGTCACTGGCAAAACACAAGGAAGTACATCAAAGAAAATTTGGTATCAATTTTAAATTTCAAGAACCTAAACCTTTGTTCGGGCCTTTATCCTATAGCAAACTGACAAATGACAGATGATGTTACAAAGATATAAAATCTTCTTTAATCATAGTGGTTAATTGGAGGACACAAGTTTGCTCACACTCTAAAAATTAAAGAGCAAAAGTCACCAAAAAGAGTGTGGTTGAGGCAGGTCTGGAAAAAAAATGTTTATTTCTGTGGAAGGGATTTAAATTATTTCCCAGGAAGAAAGCAAAATTTTCTACAATTCTCCCTATACTTTCATGTACAGAAAAATTAAAGAGTAAATGTCACCAAAAAGAGTGTGCTGGGGACAGGGCTAGAAAAAAATGTGTATTTCCCAGGAAGAGAGTAAAACTTTCCAAAAGTCTCCCTATATTTTCATATACAAAAAAGGGAAATTTCCCTCCATTTGCCAGAATTTCCTGGGAGAGATCCTCCTAGCTTCCCAACTTTTTCCACCCCTGGCTAAGGGATCGCTTCTAGTAAGAGTTAATTTCACTAGGCGTGGAGTGAAAAGTCCATCCCTCCAAATAGAGTTATATTTCAATCCATGTGGGTATTCACTTTATTTAGAAAACATTTTCACTCCATTGCACACAAGTTTTCATTCTGTTGTGGTTGAAATTCACTCTTGCTATGAGTGGTTCCTAAGCACATTCTTTTCTAAGTGAATTTTTCATCTTTTGTTTTAAGAGTATATAAGGTCTAAGCATGGGTGAAATCTACTTTGCAAGTAGGTTTGTAACAAAAGTAGCCATTTCTTAGCTGTTACAACAATGAGTGTAATGTTTGAGTGGGTTGTTGAGGTAATATTATGTTCAGATCTTTAAACTATGTAACTTGGGAAGGCCACTCTTTGAGTTATTCAGATAAAGTGTTACAGCTCAGTTTCTATGCAATTGCTTTAAGTCAGGCCAACAATGGCCTTTTTTCCAGTTTTGGCTCAGCTGCTTGTTTCGCCTACTCCATTGCTTATGCTGAACACCAATTTAGGTTCCACTTTTAAAGTCTTTGGTACAACCCGAAGAGGAGTTGAACTCCAGGTGGGGTCCAGAAGACTTTCAAAGTGGTACATGTAAAATATGTAACCAAAACTTATGTCATTTATGAGAAATTTATTATCCTTGCTTCCCAATCCACTGCTTCAGTTTTGATTTACTCAATCAAGAAAATGACAGCACCATCCACAGACTCTGAGCTATGTACAGAGGTAAGGAGAAGCAAACTGAACAATGGAACACTTAACTGGAAAGAAAAAAACTTCAAACTTCCAAAAATATTATGTAAAAGCAATATCACAAGGAAGGTTTAATATTCATTGTTGTGGGCGGAGGTCGCCTTCAGGTCAATGAGGCATTGGAATTTATTTTAAGACTTTATTATTACTTCATGGTTTTTGGCAAAATCTTACTCTTTACCCAGATTAGGTCACTTACTCATTTTTTTTTTGTTCCAATAGCAGAAAAAAATTGCAGGTACCGGTATGGGGATTAGCACTTGTGAGGCTCATTAAAAAATATTGGGACCACAAATTCAAAAAGGAAATTAACCAGAATAAGATCCAACAATGAAGTTTACAACATAAGTCAATTACTGGAATAAGAATTTTTTGGACCTCTTTAATTCATGAATAGGTATGATAGCTGACTGTGAATTATATCTGACTAAAAGTCACAGGGATGAGTAACAATTACAGTTGCAAGATGACCTGTTCAAAGTGACAGTTTCTTATATTCTTGCCCAAGAAATGTTCTATCTTTTGTAAGATTACCTAGGGACTCATAACTCCACTGTCGCATTTGAAGGGGCCTTGAGTCGACTCATCTGGAAGGAGATTTTGATATCATATGTGTCATTTGTACAGATCAATTAGGAAAACCATTAGCCAATCCAGTACGTAAATAAAATGAGGAGGCATATGATAAAAGTTTAGGGAAGCTGGCCAAAGAATGCCATACAGTTTCCACTATCTGTTGATGCAGGAAGTATTGAGCTTAAGAAAACTTTCAGAAACTTGGCAAAAGCCATCATGACTCTGATTTCTGATACAGTGGCTGCTCTAAGGATCACAGTCAGAGTAAAATCTACTTTTACAATCCTTTATCCAAAACTCAATTTTGTTGCCCATTTTGAAGAATTGGGGTCAAGATGAACATTGCTCACTATAAAATTAGATGAAACAAGTTTTCCAAGGTGACTGACAATTTAAAGTATAAATTTTTATTCCATCATAACTCAGTCCACTACAAAATCTAGTAAAACTGACAAATATGGAAGACGTGAACCCAAGGCCTTTTTTAATTTTCAAAATTGCACACTGTATCTCCACCCCCCCCCCCCTAGAAAAAGGGGGCAGCACAAAGCTGACAATGAAAACATTTTTCCCCCACTATATATGCTTTTAGCCTAGTTCCCAAATGGCATACCTATCAGCCTATAAACTAAATGCAGACACTGCCAAAGTACGCCATTTTATTTTCAAAATGGCACCCTCATGTTGTTCAAGTCTGAACTGAAAGCCTTGCAGTGAATCATCCAGACAAAGGACCCCGCACCATTATGGGAGCATTGATGAACATGCACATTTCCGAGCATACCTGAGTAACTTCTACAATAAATTATTGAAGGAGCAATTTTTCAGTCCTTGAAGATCCCAACCAGTTGAGGAGTGCATGTCTATGATGTCACATGGACCATTACACTTCAATGCCAATTTATATATAATCTCAACAGATGGGTTAAGCCAAACTTTTTAAATTTGTGCATGAATTACAAAAGGCTTTCAGAAAAGTTTTTGCTGTCAGTAAAATAAAGGTCAAACATGTGACATAGATTTTTTGCCACATTTGCGAAAGAGCTGGGTAATGCTTCTTTTAATATTTGAGTGCATAAACTTTAAACATCAATGCATTTTCATCACTCGACCTTGGTGAACAATAACTTGGAAATATTTGGCTATGGTGACATTAGGCACATAGTCTCCCCTCTGCTTTGCCTGAGGGGGCGGGGAGAGGCCAAAGCTGCCCCCAAAATAAAATTTGTCCAAAATTTAGACAAATAAGGACACATTTATAAGTTCTGGCAAAACAGAAAACAACATGGACGGATGTTTGAATGGATCTACTTTTCCATTGGACAAACTTTATTGTCAGCTTGGGCAGAAGGTTCTCTGCATGAAATGCATGCAATCCTGCCTGACAGATTAACCATTTAAGTAGAGTGTCACATAGTTTGGTGCAGAGCATCAATAAAATTTTGAAAAAAAAAACACAACTCCACAGACTTCAGAAATGGCATTTTCCACGATGAAAAGTCAGGATGTATTGGTCATTATTCTGAGTTTTTGTTTGCAATAAAATGTTCTCCGCTTGACCCCAATAACTGCACCAACTGTCCCCCAAAATTTTGAACGGGGATGGGATTGCTTGACCTCTGTCCATCCCCCAGCTATGTGTGACTGATGGGGACATATTTCTATTCAAATGACAAGAATTGAACAATTACTTCAAAATATTGTTGGGCACTGGATGACTTTCAAGTAGCTTTTTTCTGCTTGGTAGACTGTTTAACAGGATTACATAAACACTTTAAAGCCAGGTGAAAGCTTTTAAACCAGCTTTAGAGTACTGTTTATATACAACCTTGTAAGCTTTTCCCACCCTGCTGAAGTTTGCTTGAATTTCACAGCCATCAAAATAGAATTAAGAAACAGATGGGCTACTCCTGTTGAAAGGTCATTGTCAAACCTGACCCCCTTGTTTGCTAAAGACTCCGCCAGACAAAAACAAATATCCAAAGTTTCTTTCAGCAGCTACTATTGGCTGAGAGATTCGCGTCTGGTCTCGTGTGCCAACGTCTCTGTACTCCTTTCATCATCTGGTGATTTACCAATGGTGAAAAGGCTTCAGTAAGTAACATGCGAATTATCTGTGTATACTTTGAACATTTGGAGTTGATAGAAAGGTACGATAAAACGTTCCGTGCAGACGCTAATCGTCAATTATGGTAATTAAATGCAAATAAGGTATGATTCACGAGCTGTTCACAGTACATTAACAAATCATAAATAAGAAAATATCAAAGAACAAACTTTACTGTGCAGTTGAAAAGTAATGTCTAAGTATTAAAGATAGGAATGCATCCATAGAAATTAATCATTCATTAAACACACATGGCTATTATTACTGGGGTTGAGGCAGGCCACTTACAAAAATGTGAACGAATAAATGGATTATGGAGGAATCAAAGACTGCAATGACATTTGTTTATTTAAAAAAAAATGTGGCATGAGGCCATACTGTATTTATCAGTTAGGGAGGGCTTTTTGTTTCAAAGACATTTTGTTTTTAAATAGGCTGGTAGTAGGATGATACTAGATGGTAGCAATGGTAAGAAGGAAAATGACCAAGATTAATAAGTTTAAGATACACAAGAGATGGGTAAAACTTCATCAGCAGGCACATAGCCATGAAGGAACATGTGTTCTTCCCCCTCACCCTAAAAAAATCCAATTAAAAGGTCTAACACTGATCTTCATAAACCACACAACTAAACCTTCCAGATAAACCCTGTCAAAGACAAATATCTTGCATTACTTTGCATCTAGGCTCCTTGCATATGGGAAGTTTTCTTTTATCCCTCCTATAGACCCCCTTTCCTTGATCCCTCATTTCCCCCAGTTCCCTTATTCACCAATACTGATAATCAGTACCCTTCAAAATTGGTAACTCTGGTTATGAGTTCGTATCAAAAGTCAATCTCAGAGGGAGTTCAAACAACCAGCCAAAGTAATCAGACAGAACCATGTGAATTTCTGAAAACTTGATAACTTACTACTGAACTGGACTGGACTCACTTTGGTGTCAGACTATGGGGGGACTTACGACTCTAATTGCCACTGGGACAGATGTTCAGTTTCACGATTCCACTCACTGCCATGTGGGACTTGGGGCCAGGGGGTTTTCAGCCTCCCAATAGGCCAAAACCCTTGCTGAATCAAGCAAACTTTGGTGCCTCAGGGGGTTGGGATCTGAAGAAGGGCAAAACATCACCACAACCCCTAAGAGAAAGAGTCCTGTGCAGCCATGATTCCACTTTTGTCCCATGTTCATACTATGAAAAAAAATCCCTCACACAGATTGTCTTGTAAGTAAGTAGGAATCATTTTTGGTACTAGAGGCATTTCTTAGATAAAACAAGTTAGTGAAGGTGAATAGCCTCCAAAATGCTAACTTCAAAGGAAAATCAAAGGAGTTTATAGATGGCGGACATTTGGTTTGATGAGCTGGCAATTAAATCCTTTAATAGTGCAAACTTTCTCGCATGATCAGTTTTTTCATGGAAATTAAAACCAATATTAATATCATGCATAACCCTGTGAGTCTTGTGAGAAATAATGCCACTGATGAATAAACATTTTTCTGACGTGTCCTGTTTTCATGAACAATATTTCAAATGTACAGTAGTCTAGATGTGTATACAGCAATGTAAGGGCAGCTCATTAAAACCTGCAGTGTCCTTTTTGAGACTTCCTGTCCATTCTAAAAGAAAATCAGTGTAATCATTCCCATAACACTGCCACAGAAGCTTGTTTCCTACAGTAACACACACTTCATGCTTTCAGTGTAAACATTCCTATAATTTCCCGTTTGCAGTTTTTCCTCTTCGTAAAAGTTCAAAGGTGGCCTAGCCTGCTTGTTATTTTATCCTTAAAATACTGCCATTAAATTACCTGCACAAAGATGTTTTGCAGGAATCTCAAGTAGTAACATTTTAATAGTTGAAAACAAACTATTCGGTGTTACACCGGATACCTCTGGATATGCTCTTAAAAAATAAAAGACAACACTGCTTGGATATGTTTCAAATATAATGCAAAGGGACTTCAATTTATACACACTATGGAAAACCATAACCAGCCTATGGGAAATTTTTGAGGGCTCTTAGAAGCTTCAGTCTTTACATAGCATGGATAGGAACAACGGAGAGACCGGGAAGGAATTACTGTAGGTGGAATGACATTTTGAAGTGAAAATTTGCGACTTGAATAGAGTTAATGGCTTGTCACCATGGTGATTAATCACTTGAAAAGATGTTTTTTTTTAAAAAAAAACTTCAAGTTCAAATAACTCGTACCATAGACAGCTCTACGGAAATGGCTCACTTGGTTGGGAAAAATAATTTTGTGTTGGAAGAAGGAATTATTCCACCCAAATTTGAAATTGTGTTATAAACTAAAGAATATATCGTTTGCAGAAGAATGAAATCAAGGTGCAATGGTAAGCCATTTAGATTTATAGAAATAAGTTATGGCATGTTGCTCAGCACACAAGTTCCACATTTCAGCAAAGCAGAGAAAAATGAAGTATCAATTAAGGGGGTCAGAAAATCAATCATGTACACTTGCAAAGTAAAAAATTTCAAAATTCCAAAAGTAAAAAAAAAAACTGCTTATGTTGCCCAAGTGTTTCTCCATTTCGGACTAGAACTGCAAATGGAAGGGAAATTAAATCAGTGTTAAAAAAAAAAAAAAAAAAAAAAGAGGATTAAGAACTAATCTGAAAAACATTTGCATAAAATGAGATGAAATCCTGTAAATTGCAAGGGAAACTTTTGAGTAGGATATCACTTGGAATATAAGTAAGAAAGTATGATATGAACCACTCACTGCCTTTAGCCCTACAACCAAGAAATGTTAGGGGATAAATAAACACACCAATTTTTTCACAAAACAGAAAATAACTCAGCAATAAATAATATTAAGAAATGGTTTCACTTTGTTCGCCAATCCAGTAGTATTATATACAACATTTACTGATAAAGAAAATTGAAATGCTGCAGAGCGTAACTCACATGCCATTGGACTGTATAACAATTAAACTGTACTATTCAACTGTACTAGTCAACAGACTGACTGGCTGACAGTGACAATGAACTGAACAATACACCAACGCTACCTGTTACTTCCTCTACATTCTAAAAAAAGTATAGAAGGCTGTTAGATTCTGGCATTCAACCATGACAGGCAATATTCCTTCAAAGGAATCCAACATGAACAAAAACAAAAGATTTAACAATTACCAGATACTCTTAATCCCATGAAGACAGAAGGGCCGGAAGGACTAACTGAGGTAGCAAATAGAATAGCAACCCTGAATTAACTGTAGAGGTAGTACTACTGAGTATTGAACTAGCTATCAATGCTGGTAGCACCAGAGCCTGCTGTACTTTGCTACTGCAGTACTAGACTGATTAATATTATGTTAAACAAACCTCTACAACTTCATAAACGTGTTCCTCTCCACAAGTCAACAGACATGTTACAATTTCCACATGATGTTAGGAGAATCTTGTTGAGGCTGACGAAGAACAATCTACGATATTCTGCTTGATGAAGTCTCTCAACACTCACTAATCAGCACAGACAGTGTATAGACTTTCCCACAATGGTGACTGAGACAACACAAGGCTAGCATTGGTCAACATGACCTCAAATGAGGACACACACACAGATTCTTTAAAAACTCACTGACTCAATGGCTGATTAAATCACAAAAGAAAACTTGCCACAAATAATCACAGTGATGAAGAAAAAACTGGGTTAAGTAGCATAGTAATAAACTCACGTTGGCGTTGACGTCGTATTGTGTACCCTGTGTGCTAGGCAGGGACTCAGATGATGTTGGGACATGCATGCCACACAGCAGTTGATGCGATAATGTCACAGGTCTGCAGTGTACTGCAGACACTGTGTGTGGAACTATAACAGGCAGACAGGCAGCTAGCTTAGCAGCTGTTGCAAGCTTGTTTGGCGTAAAGCGCCTTGTAGCAAACTGATGATCAAACCGCTTCTGTTTGTTGCTTCTGCTGTATATGCAGCCACACAGGGAACCAGACACAGACTGAGAGACCTTTGCTAAGGGGTCAAAGTTGTGAAACTACTGCAGTGCTCTTAGGGGAAATGAAGCTGGATCAGAATACACAAGTTCCTGATATGAAACAAACAAGATGATAGGATATGGAATTACAATTTATGGCAATATGACAATATTTTTTAGCAGAATCCAAACCACTGCAATCCAAAGTTTGAAGTGATAATTCTCTATTAGTAATCACCAATACTGTACTTTAAAAGTAGAAAAAATTCACACTTTGAAAAAAGGGATATTCTTAAACTTCATTGCATAAAGGGGTAAAAGAATTTTTTGAATGGGTGTATTGTGAACTGTTTAGTGTGATCCATTGAGGTAAAGGTCAGAGGTCACATAGTTTTGTAGAATCATGGGGGAAATGTTTAGGAGACTTGATTTGCTTGTGACAAAAACAACAAAGAAATGTCAGACAAGCAGGAAAAAATAGACCTAACCAGCCATTTAATCTCCATTATGATTTTTTTTTTTGTGTGAAAAGCTATTGTAATGCAGTATCTAAGAATTTTGTCCTTTTTTTTTTCTTTTGATTTGAAAATTTAATAATAATTGCAGCAGGGCTGAAAAATGTTTATTTCCCAGAAAGAGAGAAAAACTATTTTTCAGAAAAGGGGTAGAATTTCTTATAATTCTCCTTACGTTTTCAGGTACAAAAATGGAAAATTTCCTTCCAAATGCCTGAATTCCCTTCTAGATGCTGAAATTTCCAGTGAAGGAGATTCCCAGCCATCCATACTTTTTCCACCCATGAGTTACATTTTTCTTCATTCTTCCTGCATGGTGATACCAATCTTTAACACAAATACACACTTGCGGCTTAAATTTCAAATAGGCTAAGTATTTATTCTCTTGTATCAAATGAAGGAAATGAAGATTGGTAACTTCTAAGTTGCTTGTACTGCCAAGTGTGTCTGTTGTTTTTATTTACCTCTCCAATATTTATTTTTCTCTCCACGATTGTTATGTTGTGTTTTTGTTTCAACAAATATAGGTATAAGTCTTGTATGGCATGTTGGCTTTAATTGTTTTTTTTTTTTCTTCTTCTTCTTCTTTTTCTTTTCTTGGTAGTACACCAAGTCTGGTCAATGATTTCTAAAGAACAAAATAAAAAATTTGATATGGGAGATGAAAACAGGCCTGAGAATATCTTACAGCGCATGCCTGGGCACTGAGGAAATTTTCCACCAACTTCCAAGCTTGTCTAGACAAGGCTCACAGTCACACAGTATGAGTTATAGGGAAACAACATGATAATTTTACAGAAAGATTCAAATTTTTTAAAACCAGTATTTGTAGAAGCAGAATGAAAGATTGTTGAAGTTTGGGAGTACGGTAGCCATCTTTTCAAGAAATGAGTTCCTCACCGAGAAAAAGCAGTGTTGTAGTACCTGTACCCATACTCATACCCGTACTCGAGCACAAGATTCTGTACTCGTACCCGTACCAGTACTCATGACATGGTACCCGTACCCATACCCGTACTCATGGCCTGGTACCCGTACCCAAACCCATACTCATGGTTTATTTTTCTGAAAAAGTCAGATATTTGTAGCTGAAGAATAATTTGCTTAAAGACAAACTTTCAGATATTGAAATAATGCATTAACTTCTGTAAATCAGTGCCAAATGCATGGCGTTACTAGCAGTTAGTTAATAGTGAGACAAAATGGTTAAATAATGATTAAAACTATTTAATTGCATGCAATATTGGTACACTTTAAACTCACCCCAAAGAGTTCCCATTCTCCTAAACTGCTTATTTAAGCAACTCTCACAACTGCGTTACACTCATCTTCATTTAAACATAATTTCAGTTTATTGCTTCAGGATGAGTAGTCGTAACAATCCCAATACAGTATATGCTGTGTAATACGAGCTGCAGTACTCTGAATTTTTTAACTTGTTGTCAGTCAAAGAGATGTGCCAATTGGGAATTTCTGTGGACTCATACAAAAATTGCAGTTTAGGGTGATATTCATACCGACCAACATGTCAGCTAATGTGCAGTTCATTTCATGGCACAGATGAGTTTGCATCTGCCTCTCACATGGAAGGCGCAGGTTTGCTTCCCAGGTCGAGTAATACCAAAGACTCTAAAAAAGGAACCTACTGCCATTGTGCGTGATGCTCCACTTCAGCAATGGAGTAGTGAAAACAAGCCAGTGAGCCACAACTAGGAAAAGGCCATGGCCGGCTCGACTTGAACCACTAGGTTGGAAACTGTGCCATAAAACTCTATCTAACTAACTGACTACACAGATCAGTTTCAAAAAAAAACTTAGGGCTACCTATTTATGACATGAATACTTTGAAATACTGGTCTAAATGATGCTTCCACTGAACTTATTTCTTATTAATTGCAACCAATCTAAATGCAATATGAGACTCCATGCTGACTCTTACAACTAAAGACTACATTAGAATTGTATGGACCATTTTGTAACAATGTGCCGGGGTCCTCCAGTGCCTAGGCAAAAAGGGTTTTCCCTTTTCAAAGGGAAACCCCTTTTATGTGCATCAATGTAGAGGTGGGGACAAATTTTGTTCAAGGTCCTCCTGTTAGCATGGTCCAATGCCATTGGTACTACTCATGCCACTGAGATGGATGGCACTATATAAGAGACAGGGTCAAAGGCTATACTTCAAGGGGTCTGAGGGTATACTGAAGGGAGATTCTTTGATTCACTTTTCATTGGTGCAACCATACAGTCACATACCAAAATTAGGGAAATATGTAAATATAGCAGGTCAGGAGGAGTGAAGTAGACTTATAATACCTTGAGGTGGATATATGTGCTGTACAAATTATTTTCATTATCTAATTGGGCAGGCATACTATTATAGGGGATTTCTTAAGTGACAGACCCTCCCCCATCCCCTTCCCCCCCCCCAAAAAAAATCTTAATTATCAAGTTAGTCACAGACTGTAATGTATACCCCAGTATTCTATCACACTTGTGACCACTTACTTAAGCATCATATAACAACTGCCATTCAAGGCCTGAACCATCCTTGTGACTGTTACGACCGTCCTAGTTCAATAATCTTCATAAAACACTTGCACTTGCCATTACAGGACATTTATTAGTAATAAGACTGAAACAAAAGTAAGCTGCAAATGTAATTCTGCCAATACTCTCAAGGCAGCCCTGCCATTGTACCTTTTATATTATCAGCCTAGTCCTTTATATTACTAAATAAAATTGATGTGAAATATTTTCAGAGACTGCCGTGTACTTTTGTGTAGTCCAACTGCTCAATTAGTTGTACTCTTACGGACAATAAAAACGAGTTCATTCATCTTACATTACATCCTTATCATACAGCAACTGTTGGACTAATGTGAACTTTGAGCACCAATATCACCAATATTCTGAAGTAGTATTTATCATTTGGCAGTGATATGAGGTTAGGTTAGCCTGGAATTTTACAGCCTAGTACCTAACTGATTGGTTCAAGTCAAGCAGCCATTTTTTTCCACTTGTGGCTCACCGGCTTGTTTTCCCTGCTCCATTCTTATGCAACTGGCAACAATGACAGTAGGTTCTCCTTTTAAAGTCTTTGGTATGACCCAGCCAGGACTCAAACTACCAACCTCCTGACTGCTTAGTCAGATGCTCTATAATGACTTCACAATGCAGCTGGTAGTGATATGAGATCTAGCATCAATGGGCTGAAGCTGTATGACCAACCCAACATTTCATTTTCATTTCCTTGGAAGCAATTTTGCTCCCCATATTGAATGTCTATGGGCTTTAAAGAACCACTGGCAATAGCAGCACCACAGGGAAGGGCTAATGGGCAAAGCAAGGATGGCAGGCCTGATTTTATAGCCTATAAGCCTCTTCGAAACAACAAATATGAATTATGGGTAAAAAGTGTGGTATGCATTGTTTTTGTAAATTAAAAGTTTCCTGTGGCCTCAAAAAGAACATACCACACTAAGACTACATTCTTTGGAAAAGGAGCTAACAGGGGATATGGGATGGGTACTCCTCACATCAAGTTTGCTTACACTTCCTGGCTTTTAAACTGTAGGGAAACTATTGACACCCTGATTACCCAACCAGAAGAGGGCGTCCTTCACCCTGTAACTTTGTACTTCATTTTGTCTTAGAAATTATGGAAAGGTACCACACCACAGAAAATGTTTTGGACACCTGGGAATGAAGTTTCCATCTGATGCAGAGCCACTTTTTTTTTATTTTTTAACAAAGCAAAATCAATTACTTTACACTTGGTATGGGACATGTGGTTGGGGGAGGGGGGGAGGGGACCCTTACATAACAGATTCCTAAGCTACAGCACTTTGAAATATCATGTGGTAGTGTGAGTAAGGGGTATGATGGGTGATGGAAGGGTACTGAAGGACAATAACTAAAGGTCTAATCAGGGGCCACTGAAATGATTACCAAGTATTAAAGCTGGGCGAAGATTTCCAAATCAATTCAAGTTAAACAAAAGCGTTATTTCAAAGCTGAAGGCAGCTCAAAATGCCCAAAGCAGAAAAATTGCATAGGCTACAGTTCCCTGACATCATGGTCCCTGCCTGTACTTCACTTTACCAAATGAGTATCTAGCTTATAAAAACATTTCCCAAGGAATGAACAATGAAAGTCAGGGAAAACTTCCTCTTTCTCTGACCTGGAAGAATTGCAAAATTTATATTATGACAAATTTACAAAACAGTGAAACATGACAAAACTGTATCAACTTGCAAACAGCAATAAGACAAATACAAGACACAAATACCTCATAAACGAAAACAGATGTTTTTGGCTAGTGTAAGTCAAACAACAAAATTTGCCTTGATCTCGTGATTTGGAAAATCGTTGATGTCATAAAGCTATACCACACATGCAGGGGCAAGAGGTGTTTCCTGAGTTGGTCAATCATTCCATTATGGTTTAAGCAGGTTACATACATTTCTTTGGATGTCAAGCTGCCACAATAAAATGGTGGAACATCAACAAAATAAACAAAAGAATATGTCCACACTGCATCTACTTCCTGAAAATTTGATTGTAAAAATGCAAACATTTGTTCATAAAAATTCAAGAATATAAAATTGATCTCAAAGGGTTCCTTTCCATTCAGCTATAAGCGAAACGACTTATCCCATTAACCCAAGGCTATGCACCCAGGAAGTAATGATAGGGCGCCATCTAGCAGATTCACTCATTGCCAGCGATTGTTCAGTGGCATATCTGTCCACTTGAAGTAATAGGAAGCTAGGTAACCCCTGAGGCATGGTGAGTCATTGCATGTTATAAGCTTGTTCTGCACATCCATGCACTGCACCTTTGTGAGCCAGTTTGAAATACCTTAAAGCCACCCTGTTCTTCTTCTCCCTGCCCTTTCCCTTGCCTGCCCCCTCCCTCCCCTGAAGAAGTGACATATGGTCTATATCTTAGTTTGACAGACATGTAGGTCACTTTCATAGCCATTTTCACAACTGCTGACTCACAATTGACTCCCACAGTTAGCAAAAAAGTGACTGACATTTGACTGAAGTGAATTACTCCTTAATCCCTTTAGTGATAGCATTACCCCAGTAACGCACATGTACTTGTTACATTGCCACTGTCAATGACCACCTTGGCTGACCATGTCCAGGGTTATTGGGGCAGGTCCCTTTGCTATGGAATATCTGTCCTGCACCGATACAAAGCAGTTAGCATGACATGCTTTGCCCTCACTTCAAACTGTAATATAAACTTGAGATATGTTTGCCAATCCAGAGATCATCATATTCCTAATACACCCTAAGCTCAAGCTAGATTGCTTGACGTGCTATTAAACATAGGACAAACTAAATGCTTCATGTACGGGGTATAAAACGAACCAATCAAGTGTTTGATAGGAACAAAGTTCAAAAGTTACTTCATTGATATGAATTACGACTTTTCTTTTTGCAGATTCACCTGCTGTAGACATTGCATACACACATACGCACATGATATTTCAATATCTCAAACAGGGCTCTGGGTTGTAATACCGTTATGTGTTCTTGGCAAACAGTTGTTCAGAGTGTGAACTACGCAAGTATTATAAAAGTATGCTGTCTCCATTAATGTCCCCTTTGCTTACAAATTTGATAATCTGCACACCCTGGTAGACCTATGGCTCTCAGCCAGGGAAAATGTCTTAAATGAAGGAAAATTTTCAAAATGCCAACAGCCATGAAGCAATGATTGACAAAATATGAGTAGTCAAAAAAAAGTAGCTAAAATGCTAGGTATATGACATGAGAATTGCCAAGCTCCAGCTCCCTCTGCCAAACTTAAGCAGCTGAAACCATGCATTGTGAAAATCTGACATTGCAATACCTGCAGACCAGCTTAATCCTGCTATAGACCTATTTCCAAATAGCAATTACAATGAATTCTGGGATAGAGTTTTGGGTGTACGTCAATTTTCACCACAGTAAAATGCCATTGACAAAAATGACCAACACCAAAACTCTATCCCACAATCCTTTGTAACTGCTATTTGGAAATAGGTCTATTGTGTGTGTTGCACGAAAAACATGGCTGATGTCGTACCTGTGGCATATGGTTTTGACACAATGCCTTAGAGCAAGAGTAGTGTTTTTCATTCAAACAATAAATACTGTCTCAACTAAAGATGTAATAGAAATGGATATGAACCAAAGAAACACTACATCCCATTGGTCTTAAGCCCATAGGTGGTATAGCCAACTGGTCCTAAGGTGTGGTAGAGATTGGTCCTCATGTATAGTTAGTGAAAATCACAACCTGTTAACAACTTTCAGTCAATTGATCCAAAATGATACATTGGTCCACAATGAAACTGGCATTTTATACTATCCATGACTAACCACCAACTTCATATGTTTGCACAGTAAATCATCTTACATGACTACCACATTCAACTAAATTTAGGCTATTTAAGGCCCAGTTCTCTCACCCCAAACAATCCCAATTCTCCTAACCTTTCTTACTTAAGTCCTTCCCACAATTGTCTGAAATTCATCCTCATCCAGATACAATCTCAGTTTATTGCTCCAAGGTGAGTATATAAAAAAACTCAATGTATGTAATCCAAACACTCTCAGTACCATTCATGCTGTGTAATATAAGGTTAGGTACTCTGCATTGTTTGAATTAGCTGTCAATCAAAGAGCTGAGCCAATTGAGAATTTTGGAGAATTTGAGAATTTTTCGCCCTTTAAGATAAGGTTACTATCTTTTGCATAATTTTAAGATGAATCTAGAAATTTTCAGGCATGATACAAACATGAATGGTGAACAATGTCACATTCGTTCATTTATGTTTATTGCATCTGGCCCATAACTCTCTCTTTTAAAAATATTTTTAGTTTCTCTCACATGGATACTGTCCAAACTGAACCACTTGAGCAAGTCCAAACTTTCTGAGCACAATTCATAGCAGGCAGTGCTATTGCTAAGCGCATGTGCCCATGTATGTTGGCGACCATGTACCCACGGAAAGATATACTGTAGTATAGAATGCTCTGTCCATATGCAAAGAAACTCCAGGTTGGCACATTAACCCCAAGGTAAACCATCATCGACATAATTTAGTCATGCAAAATCAAAATTCATCTATGTCACCACAGACAATATGTCTCACGAATATCCACAAAACATTACTAATTAACATTTTCTTTGCTAAAGTTCTCCATGTATATCTTGAATTACTTCATTTTAAAGATTATGAAGTTTGTACATAGTTTGCAGAGATACCAAACAGGTACAGCCTTGTTGGTGTTGGTGCTTTCTAAAGATCATAGGAGCAAACAAAAAAAAAAATATGTCACCAACATTTAATGAGGAAATAGGCTTTCCAGACATGAAGGAATCTTTAAAATGCACCGCTTCAAATTCCATCAGTAATCTGTGATGCTAGGTACCTTGAGGAATATAGGCGAATTCGATCAGCGCATGTCTTTAATCATCTTTATTTGTTGTGTACATGAATTTCAAACCCTCATATTCAGCGATATTGAGGGAATCAAGAAACCATGTAGTATACAACCTTACCTTCCTTGATATAGGTAAGCAAAGAAATTGAAAGACTAAAGGTAATGGACCCAAGTTATGTCCGACAAAAATAGACCATCATTTAACTGTGCGGATTCGTCTATACGAAACAAACAACACAGAACTTTTGTAACTGACTATATGAAATCCTTGAGGGTAGATAGGACAATCCTCACAATCACCAATACAAGAAAGGCCCCACACATGCTTATAGAAAACAACTTGATATCATGTGGACTGAAGTAATCCTTCATATCAATGGTTTCAAATTCAAAATTTGATTTTTCTTTGGAACCTTTCTGAGTTAGGACAACACTTCTGAAGTCATTATTAATATTTGAAAAAATTATTGAAAGATGTATTGCTGAGAATAAGAGAAGAACCATGATCCCTACCTCTAAACCTCATTAATTCAAATGATTACATTTTAATCCCATACACTCTCATATTAACAGTAACTTTCTCATTTATAGTAGGAAAAAGGTGTCTAAAATCTACGATTATTCTTCACAAAGTGCTATAGCCGTGCATGCATGTGTAACTTATAACCACCTTTCAGGCCAGTATCCTTTTAGAACTAATAAACCATCTGATGAAGTTAAAAGAAAAGATGCCCTGACGGAGAAAAGTTGCCATCAATTCAAAAGGCTGCACAGATATGCATCAGAGGTCTGCATCATTCTATCAGCCTCTAAAGGTGAATAACCGACAAATGGTCAACTTAAGGACAACCTGACAATATCAGCCAGTCGTCTCGTTTCTTCAAACTGACGTAAGGTGAAAAAATACAACAGCGATCTTAATCACAGATACATTCACCGTTCAATAAAAAAATTTGTTTTACATTAATGGAATTTACTCTAATGAAGTACTCCTATACTAATGGATGACATTCATCTTCAGAATTCAATTTTTTTTTGAAATCCATGATTTTTTTTTTTTTTTTTGCTGCAAATATATGGCTGAGGAATTGACTTGCAAAATAACCAATTTGAGCCCACAAGCAAAATTTTTATGGAGGCCCTATTGGCCTCTCACAATTTGTCAGCAGTTTTCACTGCAGTTTAATAACCTAGGTGAACTGAAGAGTCTTAGAATCAGGTTCGCAGAAGCTATCGACCGAAGAGGAACACGGGGAACTGACATATGGATGACCGTCCAACTATGTTAAATTCCATTTGACAAGCTACAGAAACAACTTCACATGAGCCATATTCGGACATCATAAAATGACTGCCGAAAACCTACTTACTTCCAAAATCTTTGTTGAAATGTCCAATAATATACTTCAGAGTTGTCATGAGGATATTATATGCCTCCAGATTCATAACATGACACAACACTTGAAACATAATATGTTCATGTTGTCAAAGTACCCTGCAAGCAACTAGTGATGTAATGAATAAATTAGAGAAGTACAAGTGGGTGCACAGTTATGAAATGCTTCTGCAAGACAACACTACGTGACATCATTTTTGAATTACACCAGCTTTCTTATTTAATTCCTGTGAAAAAAGTCTTTTTCCATATTTTGAAAATTCTAAAACTTAATAACAATGAAAATTCATTGATTCCATCTAATTGGAACTGATTCATTAGTCTAAGCGCACTTGATATACAATGAGCAGGGACGGGTGCAGAATTGTTGAAAAAGGAAGGGGGTGGATGCAGTGATAGCTATCCTGAGGGAGGGCTGGAGTGACATTCCATCCAAAAAATACATTCCTCAGTTAAAATAAACCCCACAGGAATACAAGACCTTGTGAAATAAACATAAATCAAAGAAAAATGTTAAAATCCACAAAATTTCTCATAATATTTAGATTTGAGACATCTGAACATGATGTTCACACATGATATAAAATGTATGCCATTAACAATTCAAATTGTTCAAAATATGGCTGCAGGCCATATGATACCAATATTTCAGAGAACACTGCAACCTAGCAAAGGGACAGTATATAACGGTTATTTGTCCTGAAACTGAACGTACTTTTTATCTCCACAATCTTTACAATTGTAAATGGAACAGTTTCTGTGGATACAGATCTAGGGTTAACATCAGTAAAAAATATGTTGGGGTCACCAAAGTTTTATGGGGCAACAAAGTGCTCAGAAACTGCAAATGGGTCCAGAAGGGGATGGGAAGTATAAACTATGCCATGGTGGTAAGGAATGCCAAATGCTTAAGGAACGCTGAAAATAACAACACGGAAATGGCATGCATATTTTATTTCAATGTCACTAATGGACAACATGCCTATGATGAGAAATTTGGACTGTTTCAACTTGACTACAATTAAGACATTTCATCTGTTAGATTAGAAGCCACATATGCTTCAGTGAAGATCTAAATAAATCCTTACATCTACCTGAACAGTGAAAGCTTAACACGAAACAAACCAAGGAGTGTTAGCTGAAAATTAGTTTTACAATTATTTGGGAATTAAGGCAAAGGAGTTTTCCTATACAATATGCAGACAAGCCATACATAGGTAGGTTACTTGTCACTACTCTATATCAAAGTCATGAATTCTAGTCCAGTTCAAGTTAAAAACTCAAATTTCAGGGACATCTACAAGGGAAAGTGTTTCAGCAGGCAGTCAGTGGGGGCCTATGGCAGTCAAATGGAAGCAGTGTAAGGGGGAAGGTTGACGATTTGTAATATTCAAAGTTTCTCAGGTATAATTTTTTAATATTTGAGGGAGCTTTGATGCAATTTATGGTGCAAATTTTAAGGTAAATTATACTTTTTTTTCAAATTCAAGTAAGTCTTATAAATTTATGGAAACAAAAATATTGATTTTTATGAACATCAATAAAATAGGGTAATGGGTAAAAAAAGTGTCTCTTTTAAAGGGGCTCATT
Organism: Holothuria scabra; assembly: GCA_037179385.1. Classification (NCBI taxonomy): domain Eukaryota; kingdom Metazoa; phylum Echinodermata; class Holothuroidea; order Aspidochirotida; family Holothuriidae; genus Holothuria; species Holothuria scabra. Next base: position 26,525,262 of record CM074190.1, on the reverse strand, counting down.
GAGTTGACATCGATACCTAAATGACAATGTTTAAGGGTGCTACCCCATGAATATGCTTATAATTGGCATGATTAGTCCAGTTTTACATGCAATAGTGACATTAAAAGTTAAAACTTTGAAAGTGTTGATGTCCTCCTGACTTGTGAGGGTTTTGTGCCCAATTTGAAAAAGTGTCTGGTCACGAATTTTTGAAAACCCAATTCAACAGGTAAGTGCTCACTCATAAAACAGTTATTTGGATGTATTGGCTGAATTTCATGAACAAACTCAATGAGCCCCTTTAAGATCAACTAAGGTACATTGACATAGCCAACTGGAAAATCTTGTACACAAAGTTGTTTGACACTTATCCTTCTTTCATATCTTCATTTCAAAGGGTGGAGAAGGTAAGTCAACAACAGCAACAAACTTGAATTCGTAAGTTCTGAACAGTTGGAACTGTATGTGATCACACATGTTTAAATCTCAATCTTGAAATATTTCTGTAACTGAATAGATTCCCTCCCTGAAACTAATTCTGGAAGCAATATTTATGAATACAAAAAAACGCAAAGAAAGACTCATGGAGGAAATGCAACCCCCTCTCTCTGTAGGTTGAGGACTGTAAAATGTGTCCAAAAATTCCCCACCTGTCGTACGAGCCATGTGATTAAAGGAGAGGACTACAAATCACACTCTGCAGAAAATCAAGAAGTGTGGTAGGTGAGCTGTTCTATTTAATATATTTACATGACATCCAAATCTTCATCTAAGTGTGCAAAAAGTCACATTTCTAACAGTAATTTGAGGCCAGTGATGGTGTGCAATTGCACTCACATGCCTCAAAATTCAAGGCCTGATTATTTGCACTGTACTTGGAACAAAAATTTAACTTGAACCATATCTGAAATATTTCAATGTTACGTTCCCATCTAGCTGGAACTGTATAACACATTTGTGAGGTGTGTCAGTAAATCCATGGAAGTACTTCCATGGTTAATCAGATCTTTTACCATGAATGAACAAATGGATATTGAAATATTCAGGTGATGAACATTTTAAATTAAAAAAAAATTTAGGAGGATTATGATGGAGCTTACATGGGTAACTGCTAATATTTCAGAGTCCATCAAGCTAGTTACCTTGACCCTAGCCAGTGTTGCCATCAATGGGGTATAAGCAGTTTGTCCCCCCCCCCCTCCACCCTTTTCCAGAAGAGAGTTAATTTAAATCTCTGCCCCCTTTTCATTTCCACAAAAATAAAGAAAATGTCAGTATCTTGGTTTCCTATTAGAGAAGAGAACACTGCATCACTATTATAAACTTGCAAAAATAAGTATCTTTTAAAGCCTTTCAAACTGCACCTTATAGGCAACTTGGAACAAACTTTTTGCCCCTTGAATCCATCTGTAACTTGTCTTGGGGTTTAGCAGTCATTAATACCTCATTTTTTGAGTTTCAGGCAGAATCCCTAGCAGCTACAAAGTGACTATTATCTACCATCATCACAACCTCCTCACTCACTCACTTCATGCTTCAGCTATCTAAATGCCATCTTGTCTGTGTTAAACTGACTTTCAGAGTCAATCAGAGGATTAACATCACATTTTTTACGCTTCCGTATTCTAAAATGTCAACTCTGACTATATTTGTCACATCACTTGTCCTTGAACATTTCCAGATTTACTGGTCAATTGAATTGCCATCAACCAAAATCATCTCTTTTTAAGAATCTTCCTTGCTTCCGAGGTTGTCCAAAAACCAGGGTCTTTTGACAATCTAGCTGCATCAATTTTTAGCTCTTAGAAGATTGAGGCCCCAGTGTGTACAGTAATGTTTGCAATATTACATTCTGTTAATGGTTTATGGCTAATGGAACATCTGGATGGATGAGAAATACTTCTTTGCCTCTGGGACCAGGACTCAGCAGTCTGATGAATGCCTTGCCAACCCTGTGTTGGAGGAAAGGCTCTCTCTGCCAAGAGATATCATGGCATAATAGAATAGGTGAATGTCAAGTTTGCATACCTTCTTAGTATACACTAACCTTTACAACACATTCCATTCAGCCTAAATATGTTCCCTTGAGGGTTAAACGTGAATAGAGAATAGATATTTGAAGTATTTTGTCAGCTTCAAACTTGTAGATATGACAATTAAATAATTTATAGGTAGCATATCATTCCTGCCAGATGAGGAGACTGGTACACATGATGAAAATCCTGAGAAGGAAATACCCATCATCTATAGGTGCAGAGGAGATGATGAAACTTGCATGTATTTCTTACTTCAATTTCTCTCCATTGAGGTTAATATAATATCGAGATGCCACCCATTAAGACCCCTTTCTTAGACCCAAAATGCTGACCTCCTGATGACACCAAGCCAAAATTTTTCAAGTTCCTACCATAGTTAGCTAAGTAAGCTTAGATCTCATTTTCACCACAATGCACTCTGACTTTACCCACAGAGATTTTAACTGCTTAAATACAAAACATTACCATCCAGAGAGAAAGTAAGGATAAAACAGAAACAGACACTTGTAAAGGGATGTCTACCTTCCGATGCCTCTACTATGTCGGTTAGGTTCCTGAGAGGGTACTCTTGCACATTGTCTCAAATCCTACACCCCCTAAGCCTAGCCTCAACACGAATGAGATGATCCTACGTGCAAATGCCGGAGAGTTGAATGAACGGCAGTCAGTGAAAATAGTTACTTCTTCAAAATGATCCTGTGATCGCATCTCCAGTTTCCAATTTGCAATTCAAATGCAAACATATTGGAACGGCCCAGGAATGCTCCATTAGCCTGACTAGACGCTTTTGACAGAGCATGCATGTACAAGTAATTTTGTTTGTCACGGAGCAAGCAGCGGTATGCCTCATCGAGGGATTCAGACAAAAGGGAAGAATATTGGCAAGCAAACACCCAGACGAAGATCCCTTTAGAGAATCAGACCTAGCTAGACAAATTCAACTGTCTCCAATTACTAAATCTGAGAGATGAAAATGTTTCCCCCAAAATTTTACTGCAGTTTTTCATCCTGCCAGTGATGATAACATGTCCTCATATAAATCCACGAAAATGTCAGAATTCTCCTTGTTCAAGGACAAGAGGATTTAACCAGGGTTTTGTTGAAAAACTAATATTCAAATGTATACTTTCATCCCGCATTTAAAGGGATAATGCTGTCTTCCAAATGTGAACTACTATACTCCCCGATCTCCCCAATTAATTTTTTTTTTCTTTTTGTATTTTTGACTCTTTTATTCATTTACCTTTTGATGTCTTCTATGTCTATAGTTTGGCTTTTCACTTTTAGGGTCCTTTTCGTCTTTTACTTTCTTTTCTTTGTTTTGTACTTTTCAACTTAATGTCCCGCTGTTTTTGTTACCTCTTATGCTTTTTATGTTTTTGCCACATTGCTCTTGTACATTCTTTTTACTTCTTACTCCTTTTATCGCAGACTTGTAATTTCCTTATTGGATTCCATAAAGTTTACTCTGCTCTGCTCTGCTCTGCTCTGCTCTGCTCTGCTCTGCTCTGCTCTGCTCTACTCCCAGCTAGCTATACATCTCGTTTTCTGGAAAATGGGATGATCCACCTCCCCCAAAAGAAAAGAATGTGGGCAAACTTCAAAACCCTGATAAAGATCCAACAAGTGAATCTGACCTTGCAAGACAAATTTAACCATTCTCCTTCAATTTCTAAATCTGAAGGATAATACATTTTCCTGCAAAATTTTACTGCAGTTTCCCTGTATCCCCTTCAATTTCTGTTTTACTCTTTTGGACCACAGAGTTTAAAAATATTGATTTCAAACAGAAGGGTCTTTCAACAAAAAGACATGTAAAGGGGAACAGTACTGTTCCCTACCTTATTTGAAACAACAGCTTTATCTCACAATTTCCATCATATTTCTCTTACACAGTTTTCAAGATTTCACGACTTAAATATTACATTTTCAAGGTAAACCAGGCCAATACTCCCACTAAATTTCACAACTGAGAAGGAAACATGTTGTCACATGATTCTAAAGAGCCAATCATGAAACAGGACAGTCTACTTTCACTAATGCAAGTTTGGGTGACTGCATTTCCCCTTTAAAGATAAAAAGAAGTCCTGTAAAAATATCTCAAAAGAGGTATGTTGCAAGACACCATTCTACAAAAAGCCAAACTTGATTGCCTTTGGCAATTAAAATGCCAAACTGGCTGTGTAGTTAGTGCCATTCAACATCTTTGTAAACTAAACCTTTTTTAAGTCCCACTCTCCGTGTTTCCCAAGAGCCAGTTTGAACTTGTGATAGTTTGTCCTGCAGACACGTTTCCCTCTCAGCTAATTTGATTGATGTATTTTATCAGACTCAAACAAAAGGCAAAAGATAAAATTTCTCTAGACACAGTTCAGACAATTTGCATATGAGTCATAGAGCCACCAAATGATATTAAGCGACATACTCCTGACCTATTTAGACAGAAGAATGATGAAAACCCAATATGTTTCCATGGAAATATTCACGAGGTTTAGCTATCAGACTGAATTTTAAGTAACCTGTACATTACCTGGGGGTTTTTCATTTGACACACAAAACATTAATTTTCACGGTAACTTGTGCACATGGCTGACTCCTCTGGTGGGGCTCCCAATGCATCTGCTCTACAGAAGAGAATCACAGATGCAACAGACAATGAGTCAAGCGCCAATCTAAGGCTTGCTTTTCTAATGAGAACTATTGATTCGGCAATCTTCATGCCGTCTGAACATTGATAAATGTATCAAAAAATGTCCATGAAGGACATTTGCTTTCACTGAAGTACCAGGTAAAAAACACATGAAAGTAAAGGAACAAAAAAATTTACATTAAAATGCTAGAAGGCATGTACATATATATAGGTAAGGGTAGGTAAGGTGATATTTTACAGCTCAGTTTTCGGTCTTTTTTCAGTTGTGGCTCACCGGCTTGGTTAGGATAAGAGTATGAAAGTTGGTATTATATTCATAAACTGTGTGAGTGCGCATCCTGTGTACTCCATTACAATAGGTAGGATGTTTTATAGGCCTAATTGTCCCTTCCCAACCCTGGGTATAAGTGGAGACCTGAAGGGTAGCCTACATAAATTTCATTTGGGTGGGATGCATAACTGGGGTGCATTAATGGATTGCTCCTTAGCGAGCTTTTTGTTGACCAGAAACAACTATATGTCTGCTGCATGAGTGTTTCATATTCTAATGGAAATGCATGTCAAATCTCATAAAACTGTTTAATAGGCCAATTGGGTAAAAGAGGAGTGCATGAACGCACAAAAATGTTTCACACGCCTCATTACAAACATTGACCAATCATGTCCAGTGGTCAAAAGGTGACTGATGGCATTCAAATGAATATGTATGCCTCCAAATTCAAGGCCTGAAAAGTGTGCACCATACAATTGATTAAGTGCATCATAATACTGTCAAAAGTATAAATTTAAAAGTGTGAAAATGCAGTTTGTTGTTACAAATTATGATACAACTTACAAAGTTTTCAAAGTGTAACATCGTACAGTATCCTACACAACTGAAAAATGAAGCCTCACGTTTAAAGGGCAAGAGCAGTCATCCCAAATTGAAGAAGTGTATAGTAGACTGTCAAGTTTCATGATTGGCTGTTGGGTGTCATGTAACAACATTTTTCCTTTTCAAATGTGAAATTTAGTAGAAATAACTGCTTGGTTTACCTTGAATATGCAACAGTACAGTCATAAACTGTAATGAATTAGGATACTTTGAAGAGAAATAAAAGGAAAATTATGTAATATACCTTTTTCTCTAAAATAATTAGTTTGGGGAAATTGCCGTGTGCATGCTACAACTCACACTCCTCAGAAAATTAATGCAATGAAGGTAGGTGTACTGTTTTATTACACTTTAATAGATTTCAATGAATGAGCTCTCCACCCGGGTCACTCTTCCATTGTAATTTTCATATCACAACATAGACCCCTCTCTTTTACACAGCTTTCTTTTCTAATACCCATGATTTCCCACACTTAGCTATACATTAATGTGACAGGGTCTGCAATTCTTCAATTTAATTTTAATCAAATCAAATTGAATTGCATTATCTGCCACATCTGTACACATCATAACATTAAAGGCCCAATTCTCTCACTCCAAACAGCACAATTTTTCTAATCTTCTTACTTAAGCCCCTTCCACAATTGTCTGAAATTCATCCTCATCCAGACACAATCTCAGTTTATTGCTTCAGGGTGGGTATAGAAAAGCTCAATGTGTATACTCAAAACACTCTCAGTACAGTTCATTTTGTGCAATATGCTTTGGTATGTAGTAACATTTATTTTGATCCTTATGGCGTTCCATTTATTTTGGCCCTTATGGCGTTCGAGAAGGCACCTTGCAGCAGACAACCATTGCAGCAGCTATTTCATCGCAAGGAGCATCATAATTGCCAGTTTTCACTGTCATCATTTATTTATAGGGTCTTTAGCAGCTAAGCAGTTTTATAGAAATTAAGAAGTCGCGGCGCCAGTACTGGTAGGACATTCGGTATTTTCAGTTCAACGTTATTTTCTGTAAAACTAAGAAAGTCTAGTTCAGCGTTCAGCAGTCAGTAGCGGTTTGGCGCCAAGACTTGCGCCACCGACTTCATCGTTAGTAGGTTAATGCAATATAGCCGCAGTACTATAGTATAGGCTACAGGCACGGTCGGCGATAAGACCATCGCCACCGACGTAGTCTGGTGTTGATAGGAACTCTTGTCTCCTGAGGGCAGCATCCAGAGCTTGCAGAAGCGGACGGACACCTTAGGGGTGAGTTAATTCACTCATGTACCCTTAAGATTATAAAAGCTTTATTATAGGTATTCTGCATTGTTTGAATTAGCTGTCGATCAAGAAATGAGCCAACTGAGAATTTCTGTACACCCCTACAAGAACTGTATGTAGTTTGGGGTGAGAGGATTGGCATTTTAAAATCAACATTTTTGCCCAGTATTATATCATCTTGCATTTTACGTTGAAGTGGCTCTATAACATGAGAGTGCATTCATGACTCTGTCTTGGTTTTAAATGGAACTTTACTACTAATTCCTTCTCCAATTCAAACTTGGACCCTCATCTTGAATTCACATCTATCATGTCACACCTTTTCTTTCCAATGCACTTTTCAATCTATGCAACTATACCCACCCAAATATCATGAACACACTCACTACTTGCAATTAGAATCCTTCTCCTAGTATCACTGAAATCTGCCCGCTCACAGTTACAACAAGCCTTAAAACTGGGGCATGGATTGATATGAGCGTTTCCTACTATTGGGCCTCCCTTAGCATAACGTTGGTTGTGGATCATGCATACATTATAAATGTAGCGAAGAACATCATCCATACCTAAATCTGACAGGTTTGTCTGCCAGTTTCTGCATCCCCTCGAGCAACTTTTCTTCAACTCTGTCAATTAAGCATCCAAAATTGACAAGTCCAGGTATACATTTGCAATAACCACACTTTCTAACATTTCCATGGTATTCTTTATTCAATATTTGTCAAGGGGCCCCCAAAAAAGTATATTTATAAACATATATTTTTTCCTTTTTTTTTTTGTTTTTGTTTCGTGCTTGAACACTTTGAGGACTTTATTTTCCTGATTAGAGAGAAAAGAAAGGATACAGGTTTCATTAATTTGAGTCCCACTGGAGGTATCATCAGAATATTAGGATACAGAGACACAAAGATACACCAGAAGCAGAGGTTTTTAAGTCCAAGTCAAGTGATGCTCTTTGATAAGAGGCACCTGATGTAATTAAAGGTAGTGTGGTGAATTTCTTTTTTAGAGTCATACACTCCATCCCAAACAAGAAGAAAAGATGAAAGCTGTCATGGAAGCCTGTTCAATTGTGAATTATCACCCAGATTATGTTTATTTGGGATAGACATTTTATTTAAGACTTCTGTTACAGTATTTTCGAGTAGCAATCAGGAAAATATCTGTGTCATGTAAATAAAATTAGTACACAACTCCTTCAAGTTTAGCCATGGTCACACATACTACAACAAATTTGGATTGGATTCTGATGCAATTTTTGTGAGTTTTTATTAAAATCTTCCCCATCTTTGGTAGGAGTCCCAAATCTACAACCTGTGTACATATATGCATGATTTGTATTGCAGTTCTATGAAAGTTAAATTTATACTTATTCATTTGTGACATCGAATTGACAGACAACTGTTATTGGACTATCCGATAAAAGCTGTCAGTCAGTGTGACCTCATAAAAATCTGTTCCTATTTTGATTCAGTATAAAATTTTTTAACACATTCAACATTAAAAGCATTATTTCTGGAGATATGTTATACCCATTTATTGTCATATTTTCAACTAAATAAATTGGTCATATCTCCATTCTTATACAAGACTCCTTCACACACATATCCCCTCCCCTCCCTCACAGCATCTTACTTTCACATTCCCTTTAAGATCAACTGTAAGCTCTCAACTAAAAAATATATAATGAAATAAGTATTGTCCACCCATTCTGAATAACCCAGAGAACTAAAATGGAGACTCAGGGTTAGTCCCCCCAAAGGGCTGAGCTCATATAGAAAATGTCCACAGTATTTCTCACCTGTAGTAAGAGGCATAACAGAAGGGAGGACTTGAAATGTTTATGTTATGAACTTTACATGCTCCCCGAAACTCCTTGGTATGGGGCTCTACAAGCCCCCATACCCCATACTAACCTACTATTTACATTACGTAACCCTATTTGCCTGTGTTAATACTTTGTTATCAGCATATAAATGGGATGGACATAGGGAAAGTCCAAAGCGCAACCGCTCCTTCTTTACTTGCCACAAACTTTTTTTTTTCAGAAATAAGAGGTAACGTAGGCCTGGGGCAATGTAGATCATCTTTCTCAACATGATATTTTTGGACATTTACCTTCTAGACTTTTAAAGCGGAATTGTACCCCCATCTTTGATACTTCCCGTTGACATTCACATACCCACCACTATGTTGCTTTTTTATCCATCCTGCTGACACTATATGACACATTTCTTATGAGGTGTCATAAACCCCATATCTAACTAACTTAGGATGAGGGCTCCCTCTTTCATAAGTGTTGCTAACTTCGAATCTCTGCCACCCTATGTGTGGTACATGGGTGAAATTAGAAGAGGAATATATCGATAAGATTTAAAGAAGGGGATATACAACATCTAAGGCTTTCCCAGTATTCCTTCATGTTTTAGCAACAATTGCCCTTTCAAGTTTGCCCAAGTTTCCTTCATACCAAACTAAAATTTGTCCTTATATATATATATAAACATATATGGGGGGGGGGGGGGGATTTATAACTGTTAAACCCTAAGTCTAAACTGATGCTGTTCTAAGCTAACATTACAAGTGGGTTCAGCAGGGCTAAAATTTGCTTCAAGGCCACTGCAAAGTGCAATCTGGAGGGCTTAAGAGGGCATTTATTTATGTTAGTTCAAATGTTACTACAAAAGTATCATCTAAGTAAGAAACCAAGATATTGACAATTTTCTGTTTTTTACGGAAATGAGAGGGGAGATTTTACCCACCTTCTTCTGGAAAGGAGGGTTCAAATCCACCCTTTCCCCCATCTGGCAAAAACCCTGAACTCCCCTCCAATGAATCACACCCTGATTGTTTGATACCAGGAGAAGAGTCATCCAAACAGTACAAAAAGATACAGCCATGGTAGAACACATTTTTCAAAATTAAAAAGTGATATTGAAGAAAATACAAATACAATAACTATCTTCCAGAACAAGTCAAACTTTTTCCCACTTCACTCTTGGCATGTGTGATAGTCCAGCCACTTTGAGATACCACATCGATCTCTCCAAACTTGTTTCACATACCCTAAACATGCATTATGCATAGTTCGCTGCTGACTTAATTCGACATGAATAAGCTCCAAAGAAATGTGTCCAGTCAGACAATTATGTCACACATAATTTCATCCTATCTTTCCCTACATCCAGTATCCTTTCACATGAAACCATACGATAATATAGCAGCCTCTACGGGTTGAAAAAAACAACCTAAGCTTTATCCATATTCCACTTGGCGAAACAGTAGACCTTGATTCGCATTAGAGTGTGGTCTGCCAAATAAGCAGACAGAGGTCTTAGATGCCCTTGGGGGACAGCCACACTTGAACTTCTGACAACATAGCAAAGACAAGGAAGGATCTACACACATTGCAGCTTCATTTGCAAGTTTTTTTTAAGTCGTTGGAATTTACACTGACAAGATCCATTCCTCCCAAGCATTTTTCAAATACACATCAAGGTAAATCTTCTCAAAATGGGAATTACTGACTCGCTTGTGTTCCCATACACCTGAAGAAAAACCTAATTTACGTCAGTCTCCCAATCCAGTCTATGAATACCACTAAGCAAAGGAAATGCCAATTTGTCACGTAAGCTGCTGCTTAGTTTTCAGATGTATGAGTGAGACTTTTATCTTCCCCCTTTTTTTTTTTTTGAAAGAACTGAATAACTTTACCAATAAGCTACAAAACTACACTTTTGTTCTTTTACTTGCAAAATTAAATTCATTGGTTTTATGCTGGTTTTATGTTTGTTGAATTAAAACATGTACTGCAATGCAGCAACTCCACTCGCAGTTTGAAGACAAGAATATCAATGGAAAGCACACAACAAATAAACTGTGCTTCATGTTTGCTTTGAACGTAGTAGGCAGAAGCTAAAAATCCTGCAGTTGAAGACATACCCTAAGTATTACATTTCAAACATACATACTTCAAAGGAAGAAGGGTATATCCAAATGATCCAACTCCCATTTTCAAAAGACATATTCCTGGACTGAAATATAAAATGCACAAGCTTCCTCACCCAATTCAAAATGGCAGATTTCACAATAATTTGTGATGTCAATTTTATACTCAAAATATAATACACCTTTGTTTTCTTTCATTTGTTTAGAAAGCTACAACAGCTTGTACCAAAAAATGTTTCCTTTTGTAACAGTACAGGAACATATGAATGTAAGAGACATCACCTGCACAACAACATTCTTTGCAAGAAAAAAAGGGTTTATTTTTCAAAATAGTGGGATAACTTATTTTCAAAAGGAAAAAAAATGCAGGTAATGTGAGTTGTACAAGAGAAAATGCAACACAAAACGTTGAACAATCCACAATTACAAATTAAGTGAAAAAAAAATTTTGGTATCTCATTAATGGAGCAAGCTAGGAAAGTAAGAGTTAGTGGATGAATGTACTATTTTCCAACCTCTAAAATACATTTTTTTTTAAATTTGTAACTTAAGTTTAAATACTTTAAATACAGGTTTGGACTTCATGAATGCAGCAATGACACAGTTAAAAGTGTTTTTCTTTTTTTCTTTTTTTCATCTACATTTCTAGGTGCACTAACTCAGCACTGATCTTTGTGTAGGAGTTCAGTGTTACAAATCCCTAAGGTCTGTCAGTACTTAATTTAACATACGTGGCCTAGGCCTGTAGAAAAGGTTAGGCTTTCACTATGCAAAAATCATGAAACATAACATGGCAAACACCTCAGACAAACAGGTGAGCTAAAAAAATTCCATCCATGAAGATGCAAACCTCATAAATTATGGTACAACCTCATGAACCTGGATGTACACCTTGTCTGCTGAGATACACACATGAAATCAGGCAAATATTCCATGTACTGGGATACAAAACTAGTGATGAAATACATATCTTGCTGGGAGCACCCATAACTATGCAATGAACCTGACACTTGAATAAATTGATCAAAATCAATTCCTACTAGTCAGAATCATCACAAAAATTTCGCAGTAATAATCTGACAAATAGTGAAAGTAGTCCCTTTCCATTTTTGGGCAGAAAAGTTGAGCAATACTCAACCACCTGACTTTCAAATTTCTGGGCATACAACTGTCACTTCAAACAAAACCTCCAGTCCAACAAAGCATCACCGTCACGTCACGAACTACATAACCGTACTTTCATGAATCCAGGGGTTAACTTCAGAGCTGTTTTAACGGTTAAGCATAACAATATCATGTTATCAGTTATCAAATCTACAGCGACATACCAGTGCAGTGCTAACTTTACAATAGCACCTAACATGAACCCTGGGCTTTCATTCAATTTCATCCAGGGTTGCCTTTTTCTGGCATACTGAAATGATACAATACTCTTGTAGAAATCTCAAGCAGCAACCATCCATCTCACACATGAAAATATCACCATGCAGCTTCTTACTATTGATGCGTGTCACAAAAGTACCCCAGGGTCTCTCTCTCAATGTCTGTCTAACACACACTTGGAATATGTTTAGAATTATTGCAGGCTGCATCCTCTATGCTCTTTTCTTGCAGTAAAATTGTCTAATTATTGTTCTACTTGGGGTCAGTGACCTGCAACTGGATGGAGTGCTATATATAATTGAGAAGTCCATAACCTGTCCTATGATGGAGTTACAATCAAAACAGCTTAAATAAAGAACAATGATAGCTCTGCTTTAATTGCCAATTACTGAAATTGAAGTCATGCTCGCTGATTCTTCAGCAGTATCCTAAAATTTAACATAGTCCTGCAGTCCCAAAATACCTTAACGTTAATGGTATATCCTTTATTAGAAACCCCAGGAAGCTTTCTCAGACCTTATTTTTATTTCTGTTGCATCTATGTGTCCCAATTTTCTTTCTTTTTTTATTTTGTGTTATGTTCTTCTTACTTGACATGCAAGGGTAAGAGACTAAATAGGATATTGATCTCAGCAAATATCTTATCTGTTTTTCTCTTTCTTTTCTTTTTCTTTTTTTGTAGAGGGGGGTTGGGAGATTTTGGGGGGTACAACACAAAGGTGATCCCATTTAAAGATTGTCAAATCACTTTTCTGATGAAAAAAAGACTATGCTCATGTCTCTATAAGGTTATCTAGCAACTTCTGAATCCTCCCCTCTCTTCTGGATGCTTGGAACTAAGTAAACACAAACCAAAGTATTAAATGAGCCATCAAGAAGTGTAAGGAATGGCAAAGAGTAGGGCTACCAAATCACTACTCATTTAATGACCTTTAATTAGTCATATTTCCACCAAATAAAATTCCAGGGGATAACCCCTTCACTCAAGATCCACAGAATGGTACAGCAAGAGGCACAGCCCCAAAGTCAAAACAAAAATGAACATTTCAGGATCAACATATGAAAACCCTGAACTCACTCTAACTCCTATAAATGCTTGTCAGCAATCCCCAACCTACAGCAAACTTCCCCCTTGCAGTTGAGATCAGCTCCCTGTGCCAACGAAATCCCAGGGAGCATCAGATATGGTGTACAGAAATTCTAGCCAAGTTAGGACTTAACTCTCTACTCTGATGACCTTCACATATCCGCCAGCAATTACACTTACGGACACATACAACCGCTTCTATCAGAGCTGGATGTCCATGAACGAGAAATCATATACCAAGTCTGAGAATGCAGTCAGTTTCTGTAATAAGTCTAAGCCAGATGAATATCTATGAGGAATAAAACTGCTTTGACAAATCTGCATGCATGAGTAAAGGTCAATGACATTGCCTGTGGTCAACTGTTTTTGGACTGCAGTGAGAAAGGGAAAGAATAGACTCATTACATGCAGATATTTGTATCTTCAATTTGTTCCGCAAATTATTTAAATCAGATTAAGGATTGCGCAAGCAATGTAACTCAAAGAGACTGTAGACTATAGCAGGGGTTGTGTAAAATAAAATTGTTTGTTTCCATGTTTTCCTGAGATACAGTATCATCATCAGATTACAATTTCACATGTAAGTTAAATTTCTGACGTGTGACAACGAAGGAATATACATCCTCCTACTAAAGTTCAAAGCAGTAATGGGTCATTTTCAGAAAGCCTTAAGGAACTTTTTTACTTATTGGGAATGCATGGAGAGGCATGGGCATTTGTGAGGATCTACCATAGTCCACAGAGAGTGCTAACCTGAAAATGCCTGAATCATGCCATACCTAAGATGTCTAAAGTCCATAGTTTTTCATCTAAATGCCTGCCATTAAAACATTAACAATGCTGATTCTTTCAAAAGAAACCCTCCCCTGGGGTGGGGGGAGACAATGAAAATTTGGTGAGGCATTGCCGCAGCATTTCATCCCTACCTCACTCAGTGGCTGTATGCCTTGACAAAATGGATGTTTGACATTTACATCATTATCTAATGTTGAAGTGTTTAAGTATTTTAATTACTTCATATTTATAATTGGAAGGGCCACCCTTAAAGCAAGGAGTTTACTTCATGATGCTCTTTTCCTATCCAAAACCCTACTGAAGGAAAACGGTGGCCTGTCAAAACATGACGAAGCAATAATACTTGACATTCCAGGCCACCAAATACCTCACACTGATAACGCTACAGAGTATTTTCAACAAACATGAATCTGACAATGGAAGACAGTTTCTGGTAGGTGCAAACTGGAATGTTCCTCATCATATCACATGAATGGAATTCACCAAAGACCCTGAAACGGTAATCCTAACACCTTGGAATCTGAACCGCTGGTGCAAGGCAGCAGGAACACATATGGAATGACATGTCTTCCCATCCTGCTTCCGAACTTCTAATCTGGACAATAAGGAGTAAGGTTTTCCATACTCTTCATTATTGAGACAATTGGCCAGAACTGGCATCCAACAAGGGGATCAACAAGCAATGATCACCAATATGAATGCTGGCTTTAGCAATATGGCTACACTGGGTAAAGCGAAAAGAGTGCAGACATGACACTCATGGAAATGAAGTGTCGACATGGTATGAGGCAGGGGGTACACACCCTACATTTAGCTCCCAAAATGTTGTATACCAAGAACAATTGCAATGGTCCATTAATCAAAGCATCAGTATTCAACAAAGAGCTGCTAGAGTTGCATGTGACGTCACAATTAAAATAAATAATTTACATTTCATCTCTGTGGTCCCCTCATACGGATGATACATTTACACAAGATGGCAAATTTGAAGTTCTTTCTTTGGATGAAGGAGATTTTAACTAAAACTCACAAACATCGAATCGTAAGTAGGCTAATCCTATCCAATATCGCTGTAGTATGACCTGGGCTTAAGAGCCTTACCTTCAATACTTAATTCCCCTGACTCTGAGCTAGAAGCTCAGTTGGTTTATACCAGAGTATAATGGCATTTTATGTCAATCCCTGAATCATTGCATGGTCACAAAGTGAAAAGTAAACTATCATAGCTGCCAGTGGATTCAAATCACATTTCCATTCTATATATATCACAAGCCAAATCCCTACAGACTTATAGCAATAATGCTGTATCACTCAGCACATTGCAAAATATCTCAAGCCTCTGTACATTCAAAGTGAACCAAGTAGAGTTAAAGAAAGTAGTCAAGACTAGGAATATGGGTACAAGGTACAAGGTTTCTACGGTAATTTAAAAGTTAAGCACATAATCCTTTCAGCTCCCATCTTGGAAGAGGTCACAGTCAAAACATTCTACCATCTGAATAACACCAATTGGGTATCCCTGGGTGGTAGAGCCCCACCCATCTCATTATGTGTTGACCTATAAACGGCAACTTAGTTCCCCTTTCTACTGTCACTCTGTTGGGTCGATTTCCTATGCACACACCTGCCTGGCACAACAATTGCACCCTCTTTGTTTACAGTGTAACCCAACATAATGTCAAAGGTTGTTGTTATAGTTACTGGCGGGTTATATGGTACATGACCCAAGCTGACCCTTAGTCAATTGAGGATGTATGTTTTTCAGTGGAGTCTATGTTTGTGTTGTGTCATGCCCTACTTATAAATCAAATTGAGGGGAGATGAGCATCTTTGGCAGAGTTCTGTCCTGTAGGTGCTATTTATACAGCAAAAAGAAGTGAACAGCAACTTGTAATAGATCATTGGGAGGCATGACACATACTTGGCACAGATAATAGGATGTTTCACATATAAAACACTTAGACAGTATAAAAGAAAGAGGAAGGTCATAATTCCATGCTGCCACCAAGCGAATTTAATATGATGCCACCAGACAGAGGTTGTATGAAGTGCCATCATTTCAGAGGCTATCTAGTCATTACTTAGTCAGAAAACAGCCCAGTCAGTGCATTGACTACACTTCATACAGTCTCAGGGGTAAGAAGCTAAACAAGGGGCCACCTGTCAGAAGTAATTACTAAAGGTACCTTCAGTCAGAGGTTTTGTAGAGTACCATCAATAAGAGGTTATTTACGGTGCCATATGTTCGAGAATACCAAAAGTATGTGCCATCAGTCTATGATTGCTGCAATTGTCACCAATATTACAGAGGTCACTGAGGTATAACCAATATGTTGCAATTTTTAGATGCCATCTGTTAATTAACCATCTGCAGAGGACCATTATTCAAGGTGTTATTGGTCAAGATAATATCTTGGTAGTCATCAGTCTGAGTTAAGTTGCCACCATTAAAGAGTTACTTGCAGCACCACCAGTCAATAAGGTGCCAACTTCAGTTTGTAGTAATTAGGTGTCTTACTACTAGTTAAAGAGGTCATCAGAGATACCACCAGTACGACTTTGACAGTAGCACTGTTCAAGGAATGTTGCAAATTTCCACCTCAAGGAGTCACAACAGAATGACAGTAGCAAAATGAAAAAATGTATGAGTGAAAAGTACAGCAATATAATTTTATGAATACATTTTGCATCCTCCTGTATCTGAACACAATAGTTACACATACAACTACTCCACTATCTATTCAAGTCACTCTGATCCTGTAAACTATATCCGGTACTGCTATTTACACTGCAAGGAAAACTCGCATGGATTTAGATACAAAATTCTTGTTATCTGAGAATTCCTACTACCATCATGACATGTTAAATCACCACCCCTTACTCGTAGACATATAAAACAGCTGATAGAGTCTACTGAGTGTTGATCACATGACTTGGGTAGTCAGACAAATGTGTCAGACGGAAATACCGCTGCTCTTTGGTTTCCCTGTCTCATCATAGCTCTCTGTCCAAAAATCAATAACAAGGAGTAGAGACTAGACAAACATCTCACAAGTCCTCAATTCCAGATTAAAATTTCAGACACCAAACACTCCCTTCGTTAAATTTGAATTTATCTTGTTACGTTCAGCATTTCCCCCCTTTTTCAAATGCCGCGTGCAGACCAGACAGCTGCATGACGTTAATGGTTACGTAGGTTCACGCTTATCTCACATGACAGGTAATATTGAATGAAGCCGTTTCTTGAGAGGATACTCTATGACAGGGACGTGTTAATTAGTAAAAATTTTATGGCCTGCTGGTAAAATATACGATCATATTCCCCATTTATTTTGACTTCAGAATTAAGAAAAATATCTTCACTTTTATAATCCAATTAATGTTTGGAGTTTTAAGTGTTGACAGCATATGCAGCAATTTAAGATTTTATTTCAACAAGGATAGATGGAATGATAATAAATGTCTTTTTCTTATCTGATGGCATCTAGTTACCACCCTTTGATTCTTTTGTATTTACCCTTGAGACATCACACATATGGACAACTTTGGAAATTTATTTTATTTACTCCTATTAATATTGATGTGTTTTGAAACATATCCACTAGACTGGAAGAAAAAAAGAAAAAAAAAAAATTGACAACACAATATGAAGAAAATGTTGAAGAATTATAGTTTGACATTTAAACACACTTGAACAGACTCCTGTCCAAAAAGCAATTGCAAAGGATTTTGGGATACATTTTTGGTATGCATCACTTTTGTCAATGTCATCTAGCCATGGCTAAAGATGATGCACACCGAAAAGCTATCCCACCAGTCTTTGTAACTGGCAATTCAAAAAGGGTCTATTCCCATGACTATCTGAACTACAGTTATTTCTTCCAAGTATTTCAATCAGTCAATAAGAGTAAGTGGGGATTACATAGGTAAATAGGAGGTAAGAGAGGGGCAATGTAGATTGGCTATTTTTAAAAGACTCAGATTGGTTCCAAGGAAACTTTCTATAACCTTTTCAAGTGAAAATGAAGGATTATTTTAAATAACAATGTCTTGCCATGACATTTTACAGTAGTTTTAGAAGGTAGGGAAATATCATTTAATGCCTAATTGTTAGAGAAGACGTGTTTGTCAACTGATGTCAATGCAACATCAGGACAGCGAAGTTAGCCATTGTTCACTCGCCCCAAACAAGAAATTTTATTATGAGACAACTTATATTTATCTGGTTGGTTGCCCGTGGAACAACCATACACACCCATACTTGTCTATTCACTTCCAGTCAGCTTGCTTCCTGGGACTAAATCTTTTCGTTTGATCCAAAATTCCCCTGGGCAGGGTTCTTTGAAATGTGTATGCAACTATCTAACTTGCTATATGTTTCAACTAGACTGTGAATTTGGAAGGCTACTACCATGATTATTATTTAATGGTGAGATGACCTAAAACTTGGAGGGATGACCCTGATTATTATTTAATACTTGGACAATGTAAAAGTTGGAGGGATGAACAGATTTGTTTTAACACTTGTCCCTGGGACAAATGACTTTTTACCCTAATTTTGAGTGCTGAACATTAGGGTACCAAGATGACTCTGCTTAAACACATGAAGCCAAATTAAACATCACACCAACCATTCACAAGTGATGAAAAATATTTGAACTTCCAATCTGGTTCATTTCAAATACTCAGGATTTGTATACAGTAACTGCACCATTTCTGTAATATTCAGAATAGATATTGAAAGGGGGGAACAGAACTTCTACTATGCAGAGGGGGGCATATCTTTCAGCGGGCAAGATGTGTAAAGCCATGTTAAGGCAGTGGTAACTTAAAATTTTCCATGAGGGTACAAAGACCCCTCCTGGCAATGAGCTTAATTCTGTACATCTCAGGTGTTCAGTATCAAATAATATTAGCCAAAGAGGTACCATACTCAAAAGGATACAAGAGCCAAAATTATAAAATGAATTTAGAAGGTAAAATTGTCCCTTTTCTTCTCCTTTGATCGAAGACATGACAGTTATGACTTTCATGTACTTTTCCATTATATGATGAATTGACATGTGAATCAGACATGCTACACCTGGACAGGTGTCTAACTAATGCAGTCAAAAACTAGAAAATGTGGTTACGTACCGTAACCACAGTGGACATGACCATGTACCGGTCTCTGGTTGCCTATGTGGGGTGAGGATGGACTGCCTGTTTAATCTGACAACAGTGACATAGAATTGGTATGTGGACTGAGGTGGGGGGTAAATATTTTTCAAAATCCAACATCCTGTCAAACCCTGGATCCTTTCCAGGACCGGAATCATCTATCAGCAATCCACCCACGAAAGCGAACGCACATGTACACACACACACAACCAAACATACACACACTCTCACATTGACAAGACTTTACACTCCAAGTGACTGTTCTGGAACCCCATTTCGAAAATTCTGGTTTTAGAAACGTAAGACCAGAAAAATGTGGGTTTTTAACTTGCCCTTGAAAATTCTGGGGAGAACTTCGCCCACATTGGATCCGTCATTGGTCCAGATCTTGAGGAGAGCAAAACGTTTTGGAAGTTTTGATGGATGGATCATGGGCACGCCAGGTACTAAGTAGGTTAGGTGCACATTATATATATATGGTAGGCTATGCTTGTAATGGAGATCTTTAATGTGATTTTGATTTATTATAAAACAAGAACACTACAATATCTGAAGGGTTGACATGCGTAATATTAATTATTACTATTATTACTTTTTATTTTTTGTAGGAAGAAATTGAATTCATCCTAAAATATATAGGCTACATGATACGGTGACAGAAAAGAATGCATTATTTACATATATCTACAGGTCAATTAAATGAAATAACACTGGAACGTTTTATTTGTGCCTTCAAATACATATATACAGACAAATATATACAAACTTTTGTTAAATAACATCATGTTTACAAGTATTTACAGTAATTAATTTAGCTTAGCACACGTAATTTCAACAGTACATTTTACATTTCAATGAATAAAAACAAACGCAAAATTAATTGTCAGTGTAATACAAACGCAAGGAAAGTTTACCATCGTTGATTGAAACAAAGGAGTTACCAGCTGTCCAGACCTTTTTAAACTTAGAATCACTGTATATCTCTGTTTGTCTGCTTTAACACATCACACTTATACTTGCAAAAGTTTTTCTGAAAATTTAAAAAAAAAAAAGAAAACGACCCCATCTAGCAATGGGTTCCGAACTCGTATCGACGGATTCTAAGGCGTGATACTTACCGTTGCGCCATCGCCTGCATTATCGAAGGTAGGCCTACAAGTAAAAAATGTACTAGTCACTGCTACATGTAGACGTTCAGGAAAACCCCAGATTTTGATTTTATTATTCTAGCTAATGTGCAACAGTTGTGCTTGTGAAAAAAAGTATGGTTACTCAGGGCATATTTGGCCATCATTTTGTAAATTTAGCCCCCCCCCCCCCCCGAAATGGTGGTCGCGATCGACGGCCTATTTCTAGACAGAAATTGTCCCTACGGCCCTCTGTCTATTACGACATTTACCTTAAACACGTCAGAAAACTTCGTGCAATTAGTCACATCGTTTGTACCTTGGAGTAATAAGAGTATTATTACCCCATCATTTTTCACATCATTCACTGACTGCAAGGATTGTTAACATACTAACTTTCTACTGAACGCTGCTCCGCACACGCGGCCAACGACTTGCAGTAACCTGTCTGTATGCTATTGTACATATATTGTACATTCGTAAACTGTTTTCAAACGACGAAAGGAGACATCGTAGCGTACCCACAGATCTGCATTGCAGTATGCCGCAATTCCAGGAAATTGCCAGAAAGAATTAAACTCATTTTTTTTTCACATTTATACAGTTGTCTTCATCATCATTTTATAAATGGATTATCAAATATATTTGGTAACCAGACGGTTCTAAATAAATTGATTTTGAAAATATACATGAAACGGTAGCAAACACCAACGATCTGGAAAGAGAGTAAGAACCCAGTTCACGTAGGACATCATCCCTCGTTTATGACTGCGTCATATGTAAAGTACCACGAGTATTAGCTTACTTAATATTGTAATTAGCTCACTAAATATTGTAATTAGCCTACTTAATATTGTTATAAGGCTACTTAATATTGTTATTAGCCTACTTAATATTTAAATGTAGAACATTTGAGGGAAAAATGTACCCCATTTCGTAATTAGCGACATTTTTCACACAATCTTGTCACATACCCGTCTCCTCTGCTGTACAAATCTTTTCCCAAAAGATCGGTTTGTTTCTTGATGGGGGTCGTCCGATAAACTGAACGAAAGAAATGTGGTCACGTGATCATCAGAAAATGCGACCAACCACAATAATGGACATGCTGTGTCATGTCCATTAATGAGCATACATTCTAATTAGGCGAAAAAGGTGTTCAATCATGCAGTCAAATGTTCTTCCCCCTCTTCACACATGCATAACTCTGTATTTCCACTTCCTTGCTCATCATATCACTACACTGAAGTATTTAAAATCCTTCAATGGGAGTGATGCGCTGATCAATTGTAAGACACCTTCTGACCCCTTGAGAAGGAAGGTCAGTCAATGTTCCTCGAGTTAGGTTAGGTTAGATGGAGTTTTTAGCCCAATTTCCAACCGATTGGTTCAAATCGAGCCAGCAACTGCTTTTTCTCCAGTTGTGATTCACTGGCTTATTTTCCCCACTCTGTTGGTTTTGCTGAGCACTAAGCACAATGGCAATAGGTTCGTTTTTTTAATTCTTCAGTAAAACCCAGCCAGGACTTGAACTCCTGATGTCCTGACTGCAAGTCTGATGCTCTAACCATGACCACGTTCCTTTTTGGGGAATTTTTGTGCAATGACACATCCCCTCCTTCATGGAACTGACCTTACAAGTAGGCTTTGATGAACATAACTTGTAGAATATGATGCACTTATGCCCCACCTATAAGACTGTTTTGACCCAACGTTTGGCAAACTTTGACACATCCCTGTGTTAAAGCTCACATGATCATGATGCACATTTTACTCACAAATGTCCTGAGGTGAAAGGGGGCATCTTAACTTATACATTAACCGACCCATCTTGCAATGTCAACATTTTCATATTGACAACTTCCTATGATTATTTATCACACTCATTGTCACAATCTTCTTCAGCTTTACAAACTGCAGCTGTGGATACTATCTCTAGAGACTGAACAAGGGGTTGGCCAATGAGGGAATAAAATGGAAACTTTTTATGTCACGAAAACCACAAGAATTTGAATGACATCCCACTAGAGGAACTGCCTGTTGTTGCCTGGCAGTTTTACCATACAAGCATGGGCGTCCGCAGAAAAAAAGTCGGGGGGGGGGGAAATTTCTAGGGAAGGGCAAAACCTCCAAGTCACCATGAATTGACACAAAGCATGCGAAAATTTCAGCCCAAAATGCCTCCCAGATCGCCGGAAATGGCATTTCTAAAGCCTATTTTTCGCATAGAAACTTGGAAAGCACGTTTTGTTCGGGTTTTTGCTTTGATTTTTATACGTTTTTTTCAAATTTTTGATTTTCCAGGAGGGGGGGGCACCCATACCTGTGGACGCCCATGCATACAAGGTTTATTGATATGTTCACCAACCCTTAAAATCCTACTGAGTAAATTAAGTTCCTCCTTACAACTGAATTATCCTAAGAATTCAACTCAGCAATGACATGTAAAGTTTTTAGAATTAATGTAACTAAATTGGATAGATCAGTATCCATTGCAAGATTTTCAACAGCCAAAATGTTGTCATCATTCAGCAAGTTTTGATGTTGAAGACAGCCAGGGGTGTACTTTATTTCAAGATCAAATTTTTATTTATTTTTTGAACATTTTATCTCCTCAAATGTGAAATTTACATGAACTAACTAGGTAGTTTACCTTGAATATGTAATATAAGTCCTAAAATACTATTATCTCTTATTATAATCTTATATTATATTAATATAAGATTACTTTGATCAGAAATAAGAAAATTGTGGAATTTAACTGTTGCTTCAAAATGAGTTTGGTGTGACGGCTCTTGACCTTAAATTATACAATAATGATAACGCTATTTATGAGGCGCTTTTTAAATACTCTCAAAGCGCTGAACAAAGAAAAGATTTCAACAAAATACAAATTACACTAAAATTACACAGAGAGTCAAAAACAGAAAACACAGAAGAGAATAAAAAAAAAAGATAAAACATAAAAAATATATGAGTGGTCATTGAACATTACCATAAATTATCCCCCAAACCTGCATTTTATTTATGCTTTCATGAAAAAAAAACACTACCCTAGAAGTAAACTTTATATCGTTTTCTTACTTGGCCACAGCTAAATACTAGCTTTTACCTGCGACAGTAGTCTCAAGTCATTCTAAAAATTCACAATTTTTGTATGAAAATTAGATACCTTCAGTAGCTGCCCATGATCCCTATAAAATACACCTATCCAAATTTTTCACAACAATGACTGGGCATATCCCCCCACAACATCTCACCCCACCAAACCATCTTTGTGTTCAACATGTTCCTCTGTGACCTTAACCTTACAATGGTTGCAATAAGTGAACACCAATTCACACCCCCAACCCATTTGTAAGCAGGTATTCAGTGTCCAAACATAAAGAATGACCATTAAAATTTCCCTTCACTCTTGACCAAACCATGGGACAATAGTTAAATAAACAAATGTCCTAGAAAACTCATTCAACTGTGTAACCTTGTCCTGCCTTTGAGGTCACCATGATGAATGACCATTACATAATCACCTTAAGTGGACATCTTCAAAGGTGTCAATAAAGATTGAGTTATCTCATCCAACCACAAATTTATTAAGTCAATTACCAGAGGGAAGTTGAAAAGGTCAGAGGAGGTGAATGAAGTTGATCAATTTTTTAGTTAGATCAGAGAGTTGTGGCATCTCTCTGGATAAAATAAGGAGGCAGAGGCAGCTTTCTGGTCAAAGGAGCTTTCATGTTTCAAACCATCTGACTTACTACCTTGGGGCAAGAGTTGTACAACTCCCTGCTTGGGGCAAGCATGCATTGCTGATCCTCAGGTTGTTTGATCTCTCTACTCCATTGCTTATGCTATGCACCAAGCAAGACGGCAAAAGATTGCACTTTTAGTCTTTGCTTACATTTTCTGGTGCTTATTTTGCAGCTTTGCCAACCATTGCAAATTCATTTCTTTTTTTCGTTCCTCTTTTTTTTTCATTTTTTGGGGAATGGGATAATTTTTCTTGAACTTCTGAACTTCTACATTAGTTTCAATAAATGCCAGATAGAAATTTCTTAATTTTTTTTTTTTTCCTTTTCCTATTAAATGGTATCAAAACCACTTTTGATAGGTAACAAAATTATGCCAGTTTTAACTGTGAAAGCCTAACTGCAACCTACAACCAACTAACAACCTAACCATAATAAGCAGAGTACAAGAGTCCCGTTGTCATGGTTGCTAACAGGTTGACATTTTAAACACCCCAGAACACTAAATTTGGCATTGGTTTGGAAATTAGGCTCAATTAAAATAGTTTGTGACTGGAAACCTTAAGTAAGATGCATGAGGTATGTAAACTGATGAATATCCTTCAAAAATGTTGAGCAATGAGCAGTTACCTCCACCTTATTCTGCAACACTACAGTCAGCCAAACTTATTTCCTTCGCTCCTCTCAAAAGTACCATTCATGATGTTACCCAAAATTGAATGCATAAAAGTGGATAAATCTTGGGAGGGGTCAATTTGTATAAATTTTAAGATGAAGTAAAAAAATAGTGTCATATAACTGAAAAGAGTGGTACACAAGTAGCGAATCAGGTCACTAGAAAGTATGATCATATATTCACCCCTCTCGTCCCCCACAGGAATATGAATGCCCCTCTTGAGTGGTCTGCAAGGAACCTTTTTCATCAGACAGATTCATTCAGTATTCCCATAGTCTGGGAGTGATGGCAGCTGCATCTACAGGCAACCAGGAGTTTAAAGTCTACAGCGAGGGAGCCATTTCACTTTGAGATTTGTGACAAGCACAAGATAAAACATATTTCATTGATTAGATTCTTCCATATTATGTAGGTTGCAAAAATGTCAATTAATGACGTTGCTACATTAATCTTAAACAACAAAAACAGGTCTTCTAAAAAGGTCCTTACTCCTGTCCTACTTAGTTTCCGTCACCATTTTTTCTGGTTCGTTTTACAAAACTGTAGGCTTTTCTTCTTTGCAGTTTGCTGTGAGTGACTGAAATAACATACAGTAACAGGTGATTTGATAGAATTTTGCTGGAACTATTCCCACTGGAGGCTGAATGTTTGTACTGCTAAAATTTTAATCGAATCCAGCCAGTTCATGTGCATTCTGAAATACATTTTACAGTACCTTAAACAGAGGCTCTGAGAAACCTTTTAGGAAAATCGCCGCCTCGACACAAAGGGAGACATAACCTTCCACAACATCTACTAATGCAAACCTGATGAAACCATTTACACGAAGCCTTCAGAGAAACGCACAATTTTACCACCTTTTGTTAGAGGCAATCAACAAGTTTTTCCATTTAATACCTGCGAAATGTTTAGCTCAGAAAATTCAAAGTAAATAGCGATTGTTTCACAGAAAGCGTGGTGAGACCACCATTGTAAACAGTCATTGTTCCAAGCCTACCTCCGGGCAATCTTCAATTCACTTTTAATACATATGGGACTCCTATTTCAAGTGGTTCTCCTTTGTTCCTCCATAATCTCACATGTGGAAGGGAGCATTGGTGTAACATGATATGTATTTAGTCTAGAGCAAATGCCTGCAGTTTGTTCACCTCTGCACTCTGCTGTGGCAGGCAAATGGGGCTATGTAAGATCCAATATAGCTTTGAAAACCACAGTTTACAAAATATTATTGCTAGCTTATAGGCATGTGTTTGTCCCTTGACTTCTGATTGGGAATAAGATTTACAAAAAAATAGAAAAAAAGAAAGTAGCACAAGATAGAAACCACTAGGAGTAGGATATTGAAAAATCGTAAGAGCTATTTTCCACAATACATGAAGAAATTTCCAAATACAGAGTTCACAAACATCACCTATATCTTTCTGTTTAAAAAGAAATTGTTGTGTTATGTCCACATCTTAGCAGGCAAAGTGCATTTATAGTGCAAGAGCATACTGTACAACACGTTTGCCATACTGACATTTTAAATGCCAAAATGTGCAAACAGGCTAAATTTGGCATCTCATTATATATATATTGTGTAGGATTACAAAATTGTCAAATGCCAAACAAATTGTTTGCCCTAATATCAATTTTCTCTAAAAATGCAAGTTTTTTTCAAAACAACTCTTATAGAAAACCATGCTAACACCCATATTTTATGTCTCACAATTCTCTCCAGCACCATGTATAAAGGAATGAAAAAGTTAAATCTTTCATCATGGCAGGTACATTATATCTGAACATCATATGCACAATTTTTGAACAAGTGGAATGCTAAATGCCAAGGAAGTTACTGTTGGCAGATTGCCCTTCAAAAGGCCTGACAATCCTAGAATTACAAGGAACAACTGTTTCAGGTGGAGCCATACCACAGGGTTCAAGCTAGATGTAGCCATACTTGTCATCTCGGAAAATAACACATAATCCCTTGCCCACAACGGCAAGCACAGTGGAGGGCATAAGCACTTGCCTCTAGTGGGGGTCCAGAACAAAAACTCTCTTCCCCTCTCTTAATGTCCACAACACTTAGCAGATTATGGACCAATTAATTTAACAAAGTACAAGCAAGGTAGCACCTCCATAGTACAGCTGTACAAAATACAGCCTACATGCAACAGAGACTTCACAGCATGTAGCCCCCACCTCAAGTTTCCCCTAGAAGTTTATTTCTTGTGGGGAATTTACAACAAAAATTTGGACTTTGCAAATTTAGCATCATCATTCTCAATAATGAATGATTGCTAATTTCTCTGTTAAGATGTACGAACAGGTTTTAGGTTACACAACTGCAAAGAGAAATGTTTATCTTCAAAATGTCTGCCTGACTACAGAGGAAAGGAAAATAACATGGTGATCGAGCTGCCGTTTGAAAGACTGGAGCTATAAACAAGGCCCTCAACTCTTTGTGTACCATGAAACTAAACCTTCTTGAAAAACACTTCTTTATCATGTTATGCAAACACAAATGTAGACATGAATTATTATATTAAGCAATAGCAAATATTAAGTAAATGCTGGCCTTTGACCCCCATTGTCCAATGTAGGTAGCTCTGAGGCAAATCATTTGGCAGGCCCATATATTTCTACAGACAGAGTTTCTAAACCATTCAATGATCTAAGTTAATGATTAAACGATGATTTGAAAAGGACCCACATGTATGGCAGTTTATCAAAGTATTAGCGAGGTCAATATCTTATCCATATTACAGTTGAAACGTGCTAATCTCTTATCTTACATTATGTACTTTAAACATTGTGATATCAGACATTAATTGACATTCATGTGTTTTGAATGATATCAATGCAGGTGCATGAAAAACAGAAAGAAAATGAGTAGTTCAGCTACAACCAGACTTCCAGAGAGCACATCTACCCTGAATCTTATCCCCACTCTGTGAGCAAAAAATCACACCCATATTTACTAAGGCATGGAGCAAGCATCTTGTGGTGCACAATGACACATTTGCCTGTATGTTCTACTAGTGACAGGATCTTACTGACTTGCAGTTAGTATTACTAATACTCACATTTATCCAAAACTCACTCACTGACACATTTGCTGGTATTCATACTCTGATCTCACAGACATGTAGGGAGTATGTACTCATACTCACTTTACTGACCCTTTACACATATTCACATGAGGATCTTGCAGACTTGAAGTGAGTATGTAATCATACTCACAGTTTGCCACATTTACGTATGCTCATATGCTTATGATCTTGACAACTTGTGGTGTGAGTATGTACTCATACTCACACTTTGATACATTTACCGGTACTCATACTCTGATCTCACACACATGTAGGGAGTATGCATGTACTCACTACTCATACTCACTTACTGACACATTTACACATGTTCATATGAGGATCTTGTAGACCTGAAGTGAGTATGTAATCATACTCACACTTTGACACATTTCCTTGTGCTCAATTATGATCTTGAAGACTTGTAGTGAGTATGTACTCATACTCACTTGCTGACACACTTACATGTATTCATACAAGGAACTTGTAGGCTTGTGGTCCCAAGGTGACTACAGTCACTCCCCTTAGCTCCCCCCCCCCCATCTGGTTGTATGCCTCATAGTCTAATGCACACTAGAGTTAGATGTAAACTAGCCCTGTAAGTTGACAACGTCACCATAAAACTTTCTACAAAAGGCCTAACAGAGACGTACACTACCTGAGGCCTTGAAGTTTAAGGCATTTGAATGGGTATATAGATAGTTACATTGGAGCCCAGTTTCAAACCTATTGGTTCAAGTCGAACCGACCACAGCCCTTTTTCCAGTTGTGGCTCACTGGTTTGTTTTCCTTACTCCATTGCTTATGCGGAGCATCGGACACAACAGCAGAAGGTTCCACTTTTGGAGTCTTTGGTATGACTTGACCCGGGAATTGAACCCTGGCCTTCGGCGGGAGAGAAGCGGATGCTCCACCGTTAGACCAAACACGCAGCATGTGGATGGGATCACACACCATTACTCTTCTCAAATCACTGTGAGGAGTCTGATCTTTTGCAAACCTCGATAAAGACGGGAGCTCATATAAATCTTTTTAAGTTATGACACTCACCTAACACACTCCTTAATTTCCTGAGGAGTGCAATTTGTGGCACACCTGGAAAATCTGTAAATGGAGGCTTGTCCTACATAATGGTTCTTTGTTAACTGCAATCAGAATGTACGGCATCGGCTTCACCCTGCAGTTTATGGGTTAAACCAATATATTTCCCATAAAAAAAACCTATGGTGGCTAAGTGTTTTTAGTGGAAGCTAAAATACCATTGGTGCCAAGGTAACAATGCCCCCTCCTCCCTTCCCCAGGCTATACTCCAGGCAGGAGTATTTATTTCCCCAGATTAAAATTAGGTGTTAATGTAATTCCAATCATTCTACATGTTGAGATCATTAAAACAACCTCAGGCAGCAGTCATTTCAATGTATCTATTCTTACCTAATGTAAACATTTGACGAAAAATCTGTGTCAGGCTCTAAACATTCAAAATTTGGGTTTCATATCCATTGACTGCAAGATGTTTGCAAGATTCTATCTTAACTTCCTGTTAATTCAGTGACTATTCCATACGTGCACATGCCTGATAGCTATCGTCTGATCCAAATCTTACAGAGACACAGTTTAATGCCAATGTTTATTGTATGTGAATTTAAATCCTGCCGGTTGACTCCGTTATGCATGCTATGTCAACCAAAGCCACATCTTACAGAATCCTGATCAGTATTTTTAGATATATGTGATACCGAATAGATCCTGTAGGTCTTCCTGGTTATAACTCAGACACATGTTCAGCTCATGTTTTTTTTCCATGATGAGATAACCAATTACATTTGACTGTGATGTGAAAAAGACCTAATTAAACACTGCTATGCAATTAGTGCTGACAGTGTGCTACATTTATATATGACATGGATCTTCTACAAGGGGTAAAGTTGTCAATTCAAAGCTAATTATTCACCTTCAATTGGTCTTGTATTTCAAGAGTAGCTTTAGTAAAGGCAAAGGGATAAGACATGTTTACAAAAGTAATGTTAATGAACACTGACCAAATTCTTTGTCTTCTTTCAGACTTCTTGTAAGTAGCATGAAGTTCTATGGCTAAGTTTCTATCCAACTGGTGTGAATCAGGCTAGTTACAGCCCTTTTACCCACTTATGGCTCACTATTTCCCGACTCCATTGGTTATGCTGACCAAGAGTTGAACTCCAGACCTTCCCACTATGCCCAGGATCGGTCCACAGAGCGAATTTTGAAGTGGGGCTAATCACAAAAGCCCAATGTCTAATCACAAAAGTCCAATGCATATGCATACGGGAAGACAATCTATAAGGGACAGACTTGTTTACCCTGATTTTCTTTGCCTTTGTTGTCATAAAAACATTTTTCCCTGAAATCAAAACTCTTCAGGCTTTCTCAGATGGAAAAGAGTCTGCTGCTGAAGCAACCATGTTTAATACAAATAGGAAGAAAAGTTCCCCTGCACATCAAAGCCCCTCCCCCTCTCTGTCCTTCACAAGGTGGAAAATAAAATACAGCTTCCTGATGCAACAGGAACAAGATCCAGAGGACACTATGGTTCCTTGCATTTAAGATGTTTTTCTACTAAGGGAGTCACAAGGTACAGCATAATTTGCACCTTCAACCCCAATGACTTTTGGCATCACCCCAAATCGTAGAGGCACATTTAATTTCAAAATCATACAAACATTTGCAGTTTGAGAGAAATTGAACACTTGGGTTTTTCAAGTTATCATGCTGCATACCTCCCATTTCCATGTGAAAAATACATACACTCATCACCTTTACTAAAATGTCATGTACTTGAGTTTGGGGCAGTATAGGAGGGTAGTTAATTGCCTTTTGGTCCATCTCAACAATTCAAATTCAGACCTTTAATACAAAGAAGTCACAAAGGTCAAATACCTGTATAGTCAAAGCAGGTCAACAATGCACTGCATTTTACATTAACACAACTGTCCCTTGTGCAGGGAAGAAATCTGGTCATCATCTGGTCATCCCTGACAATCAAAACTGATGATGGAGGACTAGAAATTATGCCATAGTTGTCCTTTGGACTACCTACATGTTTGCCTCAAAAGCAAAAATAAGCAAAGGCACAAGTCTGCTTCTAAGATTCAGCCTGATTTTTTACCACCAATTTCAGGTCAAATGAGGTCAGAAAGTAGGTCAACACGTGCACTTTACTCAGATGAGCACAACTTTCCATTAAGTCATCCCCCTATATTACTTGGTTATTGAGTTATTGCACCACATACCTCGCATTCCAATGCATATGACCTACACACTACTTTTCGTGTCACTTAGTTGTCAATAACTCGAGTTAGGAACATCCTAGGTGGGTAGTGTAATTGCCTTTTTGGTTTGTCTGATCAAGACAAATCCAGATTTCTCCAAAAATTTACAAAGGTCAAAAGGTCAAATGAGGTCAAGCGAGGTCAAGCTGGGTCACCACATTTACTTCACAAATAGACGGACACAAATCTCCATTACACACCACCCCTCTAAAATGTTTCAGTGGCAAGATGTTGTCATTTTAAGAACTTTTACATTAAGCCCTGCCCACTCATTAATATGCAAGATATGAACACCAAAATCAATAGGGCACATCTACTCAATGTAGTTCATGTACCCAACAAGTTTGACGAAAATTGAGCTCTCGGTTATTGAGTTATCGTGTCACGTACCTCACATTCCAATGCGCACATTAAGCCCTGTATACTCATTAATATGCAAGATATCGGCACCAAAAACGATAGGGCACATCTCCTGAATATGATTCAGGTACACACCAAGTTTGAGAAAAATTGCGTATTCGGTTATTGAGTTATCTTGTCACATACCTCGCATTCCAATGATTCACATACACACACCCACACACACATACACCGACTTGACTGCATAGGTTCCTTTGTTAACACAAGGAATCAATAAAACTCAGTTGCTTTGGACAGTAGGGCTGACTAGGTCATGGTAACCCCAAAGAAAACTTAAGCAAGTTCTTGACTTCAATTCTGAAACTCCTGGCTGAAGCATTTGCAGCAAGTTGCCCCTCTATGCTGGGTTATAAGTGAGAGACTTCAAAAAATGATAACATTCATGTATTATTTTTCAAGTATAATGTAAAAGAGTATTAACAAGGAAAGCTGCTCTAGTATGCAATCTGGTAGAGATTCCATGAGTTTCTATTACGGAGCAAAATATTTGGGAGCAAAACACGAAAAAAATCAATAGATTCACTTTTTATTGGGGTCAAGTACTAGTGATAGTTCAACAATTAAAGGATCCCAGCCATCCCACTGTAATTTTGTTTTAAAAAGTGTATGACCTGCAATATCATTGTCTAGTTAATGAGCCTCCAATCCACACAGAGTTGAGATGACTCTGCAAGTCACAAGTTTTTCACAGATGCCAAAGCTAACCCCAGACGCATGGAGGTTCATTCACTTTGAAATCACTGAGGCACCAAATAAATCTTACATGTAATGGTCAAACTAAATCTGGCTAGGAAGAAATTGTAAAATGAAGAAGAAGACCTTGTACATCCATAGGATAATCCAAGGGCTGGTCAATGAAACTGAGAAAAAAGGACAACATTCACCACAGTTTCGTGCATTTATTTTTGAAATTAACATCAGCAAGACATTAAAATTAAATTCAAAGATGTAATATAGGATGTAACAATGAAAGAAGAAACACAAGCTCTGAAGCTCATGCCTTAAAGGGGCTCATTGAGTTGATATCAATAATGTTGTGAACAATCATAATTTATTGAGAGTTTGTAGTCGATCCAAGCCCTTGATAGGCCAGCTTTTTTGCATATATTACATACATGCAACTGAATTCTTGATAGCAACTTCTAGCTACAGGTAGGAGGAGTTGCAAGCCTGTCAATCAAATTTGTATAAGATTCACTCATTGGTTATCTTTGAAGAGAGGCTGCATATGATGAATATTTAATGATAAGAAGTTTCCTGAACTTGAGATGATTTTAATCAGAAACTATCCTATCACTGTTATTTCTGTTGGGTGTTTCAGGCCTAATCCTCTCATCCCAAGCAGTTTTAATTCTCCTTACCTACTTACTTAAGCCCCTCCCACAACTTTATAAAACTCATCCTCATTCACACGCTCAGTGTATTGCTTCAGGGTATGTATACAATACCCCAATGTGTTATTAAAACAATCTCAGTGCAGTCCATGCTATGTAATATGAGCTACAGTACTCTGAATTTTTTGAATGTGCTGTCAATCAGAAAGCTGCACCAACTGATAATTTCTGTAAACTACTATCAAAACTGTGGTTTGGAGTGAGAGTTGAATTAATTTCTTAAAATGTGTGCAATCTCTAAGCTTGATTTACCAACAAGATTTGAGGGAAACTCCACAAATGTGGCAAAAAAAAAAAAAACAATGAAATCCCATCAACCAACTCAATCAGTCCCTTTAAGAATATTAGGATTATGATCTGAAGTTAACTTGCCAAAACAGCAGATATGGTCATTTCATTCAGGGAGGTGTCAAAGCGATTGTAGGTAAACTCACTTAGCACAAAATTAATGCGTAACAGCTGTAGCGAGGGGTAAGTATTTGAGTGTAAAGTGAATCCATGAATTTATTTGCAAAGTACATGCAAACCTAGAGGACATCATTGTTCTGGCATCTTAAAGTCATGTTTAAGTTTCATGTCACCATCAGTGATAAAAGCAAGTCATCATTAAAGCAAATCGCTCCCAAATAAAATATAAGAAAAAAAATAAAATATGAAAAAAAGAAAACAAAAACATTCAGCATAGAAAACTGCAGAAGTCATTCACTCTTTAACTGTTTTAGAATTCAGACCCTAATAAACTTGGTGGAATGATGTCATATCTTGTCATCAGGATGAACTAATGATCCACAAAATTCTTTATGGATGGTCAAAATAACTTTTTCTATCTTCTTATTTTTTTAAAATAATAAAAATGCAGCAAGATGGATGGGTATGACAAAAGTGTTGGATTCAAAACTCACTTACCTGGGATACCAAGGGTTGAAAGTCCATTAAGCTCTAGGTCAAAACCTACGGAGATATAAACAAGAAAATATGTTATTGGAAATTCTTTTACCTTTACAATTTTATTGACTTCTTCTTTTGACTTATTTTTATTTCTCATACAAACAGTAGCACACATTGGCATGTTATCTGTAAGTTCATAGGTTTACAGTAATGTCAGCAGGAGAAAAAAATAGGAGAGATTCTTGTGTGCTGCAACATGTGACACACCATAGAGTTCAACTGTTTAATACTGTAACAGCAAACTATTCACACCGTGAATTTATGATTGAAACTGTTTTTTTTTTCCCTAAAATAATCACCAAAGGCCCAAAGCATACTTTTGCTGGGAGGTTATTCTCCCCATAATGCCTCATTTCCAAATTGGTAGAAAGTGGCACAAATGTTTACCCATTTGGATGTGGGTTTGCAGAAGAAATGAGCTGCGCATAATTTGACTCCTTTCCTGAGAAGTGACCATTTTTCCAACTGGTTGTTAGAGTATTTCTTTTTCAGGTACGTCAAAATTGAATCATGTCAGAATTAAATTCCATCTGACATAATTGAAAGAGTCCTTTTTACTCTAAGTTTTAAAACCAACTAAACTTGCTTTGCTTGTCTAACATGATCAGTCAATGGTCAAATATCAACTAACTAATACACGGTGAGTGTACAGCTGACACATCAGGGCCTGATGTATTTTCCCCAGGGTACAGCCTCAAGCAGTAAACTGGGTCTGTATCTGCACAGGACAGTTGGGGGGAGAGACTATAAGTCATAGTCAGCAAAACCAGAACTGTTTGGGATGAGGAGATTTGTTGTCTATACAGTAATAGTAGTAAGATAAGATTTAACAACACACCGATATGAATGTATGTAGTGTCAGTCAACTTGATAAAAATTTCAGTTTAAATTTATTTTCAAGTATGGTTCAGGTTCAAGTGCAAGTCTGGTTTCCCTTTAGTCGCCACTTACGACACAGGAAATACCATGGGCATATTCTACAACCCCCAGTCCAACCATGTAGGGGATAGCTCGGTTTTGTGGCTTCCACAACCTGCCAGTCGTAGGATGAGTAATCAGTCTATAGAGTACATTTTATAGGCTATAATTGGGAACAAACTACCCGCCACACACGACCTCCTCAACCTACATGGATGCAGTTTAACATCATTCCCAGGACCAGCTGTTTATGCTTTAGCATTTTCTGTGGTTTACTTCAATCACTACTGAAAGGGCAAGAGCTGCTGTCACCTCAAACTTACTTTTAAACATCAGCTAAATCTCACAATTTTCTTTTTCTTTCTCTTATAATTTTTTAGGACTTCAGTATTGCATAGTCAAGATAAACCAAGCAGTGACTCCTAGCAAATTTCACAATGGAGGAGACAAAAATATCATTACATGATCTTTAAGAGCCAATCATGAAACAGGACAGTCTTCTTTACTGATTCAAGTTGGTAAAACTGCATTTCCCCCTTTAAATTAGGTTTTGGGCCCACTGGGCAAACCAATCCAATTTAGTTCTTGAGTATCTTAGCAACTGATGTAAATAGAGACAGATCATATTTTAGTTGCCATTTTTCAACAACATAGAGAAAACAAAAAACCAAACAATATTATATTTTAGTTATCTCATTTGTCCACTTTCAATGTTTGGGAGTGTTCACCAAGGCAAGGGTCAAATGTTACAACCATCCTCTAAGTGACTAAGTCTGTAAGATGCAGAACAAAAACAAAGAGCACAGTGGGTTGTATCTCTGATGACCCAGTTACAAAGATATCTAACCAGAACACAACAGAAACCAAAAACATCAATTTCCCGTTTCCTCACAAATTTTTTTAAAGATTTCATTATTGTCTTTAATTGCACTGCATATCATGTTAGGTTTTAATCTGTCATGGTTCTTACTATTATTCTATTTTGATATTATTTGACAGTTAAAGTGTAAGATGAAGGTTTTCAGCTGTTTAGATTTTTACAAGACATCTTCTCCGATGAGCGGACTTTTGTTTGCATGAAGTGGTGGCCTCATAGTTACCAAGGTATGATGATCTATGGGTTACAGGAGGAGTGGCACAGTTATAAGAGGAGGGGGAAGATAGGAGAACCCTCAGAGAACACGTCTAGGCTTTGAGTTTTAGATTTACAGGTGTGTTACAAATCACACTTATCAGAAAATTGGAGTGTAGTAGATGTGTTGTTGCATTTAACTTAAATAGGTATATACAAGCTCCTATCTTCATCCAGGTGTGCAAAACGTCACAATCCTCGCCACTGTGTGAGGAGAGGAATGATGTGCGATTGCACTTGCATGCTACAAAATTGAATGTCTGTACACATCCCTACTTCCTAAGCATTGTGCACTCTTTTCTTTAAAGTTAGTACACATACTAAAATTTTCAAATGCAGTGAGTCATTGCTACTGTATGAGCCAGACTGGGGCTGTAGGATAGGTGTCTAGTTAGATGAGATTTAACAAAACACCAACACGAATGTTTTATATAGTGTCATCTAGATAAAACGATTCAAGTTTAGTTGCCTCTTACAACATGCAGGAAAGACTATGGGTCATATTTTACACCCCTAGCCCACAGGGGGAAAGATTGGGGTCTAATGACATACCAGCATGAATGTGTTTTACAGTGTCAGCTAGATAGGTAGTTAGGTAGGCACTAAACATGTCTTCCAAGTTCAAATACAGTCTAAGTCTTCCTGTTTCGTCCAACTCTTAGGACAGGCAGGGAATGTTGTTGGATTCAAACACTGCCAGACCCAAATTCCAATGCAACAGGTTATTTTCTTGAGTTGCAATGAGGTAAGAAAAGGTAAAATTCATATAACATAATGATTTTGACTATAGTTTAAAATTTTACAAACTAGCACAAACTTGAGTGATACCATTTATCTGTCAACAAAAGTGGTACCTGATCCATGCACACAGGGCTATAAATGAATCAGAGTAGCTGGTGAAGTCTGCCATTAGCAGGGTCCATCAGTATTGTCTAGGTGCAAGTCTTAACCTTCATAATTCAGTGAAATTGGAGGATTCAAGAAGTATTGTAGTGAACAACCATCCATGATACTGGTAAACAAAGAACTTGAAATATTAAAACTGATGGATCCCAGTTATGACCAACTAAATCAGACCATTGATTGTATGGATTCATCAATATGGTTATTTTCCCTGCTGATCGGAGAAAATCCCTCCCAAAATCAGTTCCAACTATGCCATGATAAGAGAAAATGATCATGGGAAAATGATACTCTGATCAGAAGCTGTTCAAAGGAAAGTATGGGATAGCAGGGACAGGTTCTACATGGATGATCAAAACATGAAACAGAGAGGAGACATTTATAGGTACATACCCTAAGTTTGACTATGTCTTCTAGAGACAAGGTAAAAACAGACAATTCTTGGAGATAAATTTGAAGAAAGTCTCAACATACTACTAATAAATCAACATTGTATTGTTAGTTCTGGAGGATATGTTGTCATGGAGAGGTAAATTACACTGTCACAGGACTGTGATTTACTGATAACAGACTCCCCCAAAGTTCACCCATCTGTGACTTTAATAGAAATAACATGATGCCTTGTCTGAACCCAAGTTCAACATGCCCATCCCCCACAACTCCTCCACCACATTGTCGTGGAACATAAAAAGAACATAGATCTCTACATTTACGACAACTATGTTACCAGGTTTATATTAATAATGTGAAAAATGAGTCAAGTCAAAGTCCATATTGCACAGCACATTGAAAGAATTTTCGATTAATAGACAAGTAGAAACGTCACTACACAGTTGCAAACAGTTTAAGTACAAATGTATAGTACGTGCCACAGATTGTTACATACAGCAGTACACTAGGAGAATGCATACAATGGGACAATGCCTTTAGTCCCCATCTCACTAGTATCCTGTGTCCATGGTCCCCGATCTCATTGGTCCCCCCATGTCATTAGACCCCAGTCTCATTGGTCCCCACAGGTATTCAGGTGAGCTAACCCTATCCCCAACTCTAGCTTTAACCCATAATACTATATAACAACTCTAGCCCCTGACCCTCATCCCAATGACTTGGGGATCCAATGAGATGGGGGACTATAGAACAGACCCTCATACAATGTGAAATGTTAGAATACAAATGCAGTACTAAGACTGTGAGACAGAATATCAGTACGAGTGCAATGCTATGAATGCAAGTACAAAACTTTTTAATTGCAGTTTAATGACACATACCAACACGAACATGGTATATAGCTACAAATAGATAATGTAGTTTTAAATGGTTTCAAACTGAGGTTCAAGTTTGGTTTCAAACACATTTTAAATACAGTGCAATTCCTTCCCCTAGGCTATCTCTTATGACAAGTGGAGAATACCATGGGCATATTCTACAACCCCTTATCCACAGGGGTAGTGTAAGTGCAATGTCATGAGTATGAGCATGGCAGATTTGTTATGTGACTATACTATACATTATTTTTGAGTATTAGTAGCAGACTTGTAATGTAAATGCAATGCCATAGTATAAGTATGAGTACATGGTACCATACTTGTTCTGTACGTGAAAACATTACCACCAGTATGAGTACCAGACTTGAAATATGGCTAATCTACCTGTCTTTAGTATCAGTTTCAGACTTGTAGAGCGAGTACAATATCATGGGAGTATGGTACCAGACTTACAATGTAAGACAATGTTGTAAGTATGAGGAACAGTGTTGTATGTGTGAGGTCAATGTCAGGAATATGAGTACCAAGCTTGTGGTGTGAATACAGTGTCAGAAATATGAATACCAGACTTATAGTGTGAGTACTATTTTATGAGTGTGAATACTAGACTTGAAGTGTGAGTACATTGCCATGAGTGTGAGTATTACACTTGTAGTGTGGGTGCACTGCCACGAGTGTGAGTACTAGACTTGAAGTGTGAGTGCAATGCCATGAGTGTGAATACTAGACTTGAAGTGTGAGTACATTGCATGAGTGTGAGTATTACACTTGCAGTGTGGGTGCACTACCACGAGTCTTAAGTGTGAGTACAATGCCATGAGTGTGAGTATAACACTCATAGTGTGGTTGCACTGCCATGAGTGTGAGTACTAGACTTGAAGTGTGAGTACAATGCCATGAGTGTGAGTAACAGAGTTATTGTGTGAGTACATTGCCATCAGTGTGATTACTAAGACTTGCAGTGCAAGTACATTGCCATGAGTGTAAATAGTAGACTTGTAGTGTGAGTACAATGCCATGAGTGTGAATACTAGACTTGAAGTGTGAGTACATTGCCATGAGTGTGAGTATTACACTTGTAGTGTGGGTGCACTGCCACAAGTGTGAGTACTAGACTTGAAGTGTGAGTGCAATGCCATGAGTGTGAATACTAGACTTGAAGTGTGAGTACATTGCATGAGTGTGAGTATTACACTTGTAGTTTGGGTGCACTACCACGAGTCTTGAAGTGTGAGTACAATGCCATGAGTGTGAGTATAACACTTGTAGTGTGGTTGCACTGCCATGAGTGTGAGTACTAGACTTGAAGTGTGAGTACAATGCCATGAGTGTGAGTAACAGAGTTATTGTGTGAGTACATTGCCATCAGTGTGATTACTAAGACTTGCAGTGCAAGTACATTGCCATGAGTGTAAATAGTAGACTTGTAGTGTGAGTACAATGCCATGAGTGTGAATACTAGACTTGAAGTGTGAGTACATTGCATGAGTGTGAGTATTACACTTGTAGTGTGGGTGCACTACCACAAGTCTTGAAGTGTGAGTACAGTGCCATGAGTGTGAGTACTAGACTTGAAGTGTGAGTACATTGCCATGAGTGTGAGTATAACACTTGTAGTGTGGGTGCACTGCCATGAGTGTGAGTACTAGACCTGAAGTGTGAGTACAATGCCATGAGTGTGAGTAACAGAGTTATTGTGTGAGTACATTGCCATCAGTGTGATTACTAAGACTTGCAGTTCAAGTACATTGCCATGAGTGTAAATAGTAGACTTGTAGTGTGAGTACAATGCCATGAGTGTGAGTACTAGACTTTTAGTGTGAGTTCATTGCCTCGAGTAGGAGTACTACAGTAAAACTTGTGAGAACAGCAAATGGTGTCTAATATATTGTGAGCAGCAAACAATTCCTTTTCAGGAAACAAACAAATTGAAAGGTAAACATCATCGTGTTTAAGCTGTGAATATGTGTAGAAAAATAAAGTTATGTTATTTGTAGCGAAATCTGAATAATTGATAGGAAAACTTGGTTTTACTTCAACTGTTCATGTAAACATGTAATAAATTGTTGAAAAAGGAGGCGAGTACAAGAATGAGTAAAAATCCATATTCATAAGACAGGAAAACAATCCAT
Organism: Holothuria scabra; assembly: GCA_037179385.1. NCBI lineage: Eukaryota > Metazoa > Echinodermata > Holothuroidea > Aspidochirotida > Holothuriidae > Holothuria > Holothuria scabra. The sequence goes on along the minus strand of CM074190.1, from coordinate 26,485,033 downwards.
ATTCATAAGACAGGAACTCTTACAGCATTCAAGTTTGAATATAAGTTGCAAATTCAATTCACACTTTCTTTGTATTCATTTACTATAAACAGGACCTACTCTTCTAACTGTGAGGTTTTACCAATAACATTATAACAATGTTCATATTTGTGCAATGCATATATCCGCATAAGAAAATGACATCTATTAAAACGGATTAGGGGGACTTCCCTGTTTTTGAAACATTTCATGTGCAACTTGTTAAATATCATGGACTTTCTACATTGCTAGGTGCATGATTCCACTTTATCAATGGATGGTTTGGGCAGTCAGAGGTTAAGATATTTTCCAAGGTCAATTACTTTCTCAGCAGTGTGTAAGTCCAAAGAGTAAATCCTGCAGTTAGTAAGTAAGTTAGTTAGATAGAGTTTTATGGCTCAGTTTCTAACCAACTGGTTTAAGTCAAGCTGGCTACAACCTTTTTCCAGTTGTGACTCATTGACTTGTTTTCCCTACTCCATTGCTAATGCTGAGCACCAAGCACAATGGCAGTAGGTTCCATTTTTTAAACTTCTTCGGTATGACACGACCAGGACTTCAATGCCAGGACTCCAGAGTGCATGCCGGATGCTCTAACCACATGACAATGCAATCGGTTGAGTTAATCCAGTACCATACATGTAAGTGCAAACGCTGTGTGTAGGATTTGTCAAGTGAAGCTATGATTTCAGTTTCTCTTTTGTCAAAAGTCTGATAATATTTAAACTCGGTACAACAATACAAAAGATTGATATCCTGTTGCCATTTTGTTTCACAAATTGCAAGACCTATAACTGCTGAGTTGTTTTAATATGTACTGTAAGACTGTAAACTGTTTCCTCCCACATGCAAATGGGACATGTAATTCTTTTTTCCTTATTCTTCTGGCAGTTTTTGCATTGCTCTATATCTTTCCCTTAAAGGCCCAATTCTCTCACCCCAAATAGTACCAACTCTTCTAACCTTCTTACTTAAGCCCCTCCCATAATTGTCTGAAATTCATCCTTATCCAGACACAATCTCAGTTTATTGCTTCAGATGAGTATAGAAAAGCTCAATATGTATAACCAAAATACTCTCAGTATAGTTCATGCTGTCTGTAATATGAGCTTTGGTAATCTGCATTGTTTGAATTAGCTGTAGTAAATCAAAAAGCTGGGCCAATGGAAAGTTTCTGTACCCCCTACAAAAAGTGTAGTTTGGGGTGAGAGGATTGGCCCTTTAAGCCTTTCCCAAAATTGTCTGAAATTCAGACACAATCCCATCCAGACACAATCTCAGTTGGTTGCTTCAGGGTGAGTACAGGAAAACAATGTGTATAATCAAAACGTTCGCAGTACAGTTCATGCTATGGTAATAATGTATAAGTTTTGGTACTTTGCATTGTTGCTGTCAAACAACCAGCTGAGCCAATTGAGAATTTTGGTAAATCCCAATAAAAATTGTAGTTTAGGGTGAGGAGATTGGCTCTTTAAGAGTAGATATTATTGAGTTTTTAACCAATCAGTTTAAAGGGAAATACTGAGTTTAAAATGGGCCAATTTAGCACATCAAGAAAATAGCTCTAGTAACTTTCAAACCATTCAGGCTCCCCAATAAACTCAAGCAATAGCTTCCATCTTTTCAAAATATTATCTGCGCAAGAAGAGTTTATGGAAGTTGCATCTTTTGAAAGTTTGAGAGTTTGTGTGAACAAATTAGTTTCAAGTACAATGGTAGAAGGTTCCATTTTTCTTAAAGGCCATCGAGGAAATGGTGCTTGTATAGACAAATCCGATTAGTGCTTGTTTTTAGTGACTGCATGTAGGCCGCCATTAGTGGGGTCCTTCAGCCTAAAATCGTCCTTATTTATTGTCTACATGAAATCAAACTCCCATATTCAGTGAAACTGGAGAATTCAAAATACAAATTCGTGTACAACCATTTATGATAGAGGTAAGCAAGGAAATCAAAAGACTTAAAGGTGATGGACCCCAGTTATGGCCTACTGAAATCAGACCATCACTTGCTGTTTGGATTCGTGTATACAATACCCCAGATCAGCAAGCCACATGCTTACCTCATATTTACCTTTAACCCTTACCTACCCACCAGTTGATGTCTTGATGATAATACAGTGGCTAGAGGGGCTATGTGAGGGGGCCCTTCATCTTGGCAATGCAGATATCAATGAGAAGATGATTGCTATGCATAAATTGTAACAGTCTAATAAACATATTTACTCAAAGCTGAATGAAGGTTTTTGATAACTCTGCTCAAACAGGGAGAGGAGTTTACCGTACCTAAAAATTAGAAAACAGAATTTCATCTTTTCATGCTAGGCTATTTCAATGAAAGTTACAGTATGTACAAAATGTCATTACAAAAAAAAATTTGGCTTCCAGAAAGCCAGGAGTTTCTCCATCTCTATCCTTTCTATAACCCTACATAAAATCTGCATTAGACAGGTGTGTTTAGCCAATTGATCACACCTTTTAACATCCCATCAAAAAATGATTTAAGGAAACAGCCAAACTCAAACGAATTTTGAATCCTAACATTGAGTTTGAAATATTTATGAACAATTTTAAATTCAAGGAAGATGCCATGTTCAATTTCAATATAAATTATACAGCACTTAAAATATTTGCCAACATTTTCATCTCAGAAAGTGGAACATGTAGAAGATGATCAACTGTGTGGAAGGCAAAGTGCCCAACTAGCTCATGACAGCTTGCATCAACGAATGGAGTACCAAGTGGCAACACTGGTTTTTTCCTCTTTTAATGTTCATAATATATGGGAAGATATTGATGCAAAGAGTGACATCATTGCTTCTTACATGTTGCTTTGTGATGTATCACAAAAAAAAAAAAAATCAGTATTTTTAAGGTTTAAAGTCAGAAAATCAGAAAGTTATGTTTGGTTCTTTTTTCTCTTTTTGTGAGTTTTACAGCCCAGAAATGAACCAGTTCCATTCCAAATACAACACAGTTGGTAATTATTTAATCTGCCTATTTATAAAATTATTGCTATTTAATTTGCTTTACACTTTAGGAAGAGTGGCTAAAAAAAGGACAGCAGCTTGCTGAAGTGGATTCCAAAGAGTTTTTACAGGAACTAGTTGCTTGTGTTAATCAGAAACTTAACCAGCCCAGATTTGCGCTTCATCATAAATGGAATATCACACCGTCAAGTTTTTCCTAGCAATTTCTGCACAGTTTGTATGTCAAAGAGTCCTTTCATTTGGTTCAATTTTTCTGAGGATTAAACAATGTTAATAATTTTTCATTTAATCTGCAGTATGAAAACTGAAAATCAACTCATATTTTTGTCAAATATACAACATTTGCTCAATTTAATTTTTTTCAAGAAGCTGTCTTGTCAGTTTCAACCAATCCAACTACTCATTGCCATGCACCTTTCGGAACGTTGCACTGGAAATTTTTCCAGGATAAATCATTGGTATTTAATTCAAAATGGGGGTGCATGGGAGAAGCATTTTACTCTTCAAGTGAGAGATGTTTAGACTTGCCAAATTAACTAAGAAAATTATTAGTCCATCAATCAAATGCACTTAAAACTTTAAAGCTTACACAATTTGCAATATTTCTTTTCTATTAATGGAACCCAAGATGTCCAATGAACAAAGAAAAAAAAGAGATTCCTCCCCATTATGCTTGGTACTAAAACAACACAGCCAAACATCTTAAAGGCCCAAAAATGTTTTAAAGAGATTTTAACCAAACATCTCAATATCGACAGCTTATTCTAAAAGTAATAAATTACTTTATGACAGTACACAGCATTTGTTTCCTAAAACTCCTGGATTGGAGAATTTACATGGTCTGATAATTTTCCTCCCACATTCTAACAGATCTGGAAAGTGACAATCTTACCAATAAACATCGAACAATTTGAACATTCAAGTTTTGACCCCAGAGCCTAACAAAATCTCCCCCGCACACGTGAAAAAGCAGCTTAAAAGCTAGGTGACACGTGAGGCGTTTTGCAGAGCTAATTATTTTTTCATGAATTGCAGGCTTCACATACAGTTCCCATAAAATTTGACAGTACTTTGCAGTTTTGCATTTCTAGATCAAAATAAAACCTGATTGACAAAAACTTTTTGACTTGTCAGCAAACCAGATCACAATTCAAGGCATTGTCACTTTGAAGTCTCTGTTGAAGGATAATGGAAGTACTGTGAAAGGATCATGCACCTGTTAGGAAGGATAAAGCCATGCTCAAACTACCACAAATTTGGATTGGAATCTGATCCAATTTTTGTGAGTTTTGATTAAAACCTAATCCCAACTCTGGTCAGAGAGAACCAAAAATTTGCCAACCAGTGCATGATTTGCGTCAAAGGTCTATGAAAATGAAATGTGAAGTGATTATTTTATGATGTCCCACTTAACAGACAGCTATTATTGTACATGCATAGTCTGATAAAAGCAGCATGTCGATGTGACATCATGGAACAGTACAAATTTCATTTTCATTTATCCTATGATGCAAATCATACATTTACACAGGATTTACTAATCCATCTCTGATTGGAAAGAGCCACCAATTTGACATCTAGTGCAAAAGTATGACCTAAGCATCAGAGGTCCATTAAATTGAAATTTTAACAGATTATTTTATGACTTGTCCAATCAACAGACAGTTGTTCTCTGACATGCATAGTCCAATAAAAGCTGTCTCTTGATGTGACATCACAAAATAATTTGTGTTCATTTAATTTTCTTAATACAAGTCATATAATTACATTGGTTGGAAAGAATTTTCATTCTTTCTGACCAAAGATGGAGAAGATTTTAACAAAACAACCAAAAATTACATCAACTGAATCCTATCCAAGTTGGTTGAATTGTGGCTATGGTTTAAGACAAACAGATGCAAGAGATTACTTAATAAGGAACTGTCAAGTAAAGTATCTTCCCACAAAATAGATATGGCCCCCTGTGGGGTAGGGTTGTAGAATTAGCCCACAGTATTTCCTGACTGTCGTAAGAGGCAACTAAAGGGAAACCAAACTTGAACTTGAACCATGCTTGAAAATAAATCTTTGAACTTCTTTTTGAGTTGACTGACACTATATTTATAACGCATTCCTATTGGTGTGTCGTTAAATCTAATCTATTAAACTACATATGTATTATCTAATAGAATCAGATAGGATAAGATTGCCTTTATACCATCCATAATTTCTTCATGACCTAGCAAAAGAGAAAGAACAAAAAAAATTTGGTTTGGAAAGATAGGGGTCTAAAAGTTCCGGTGAACCTGCAAGCAGGAAATGTATACTACCTAAAGCAGACTTATCATTAAAAGGACTTCTATTCATAGCATTTACCAAGAAAGAAATTCACCTCCCATTTGAAGTGTCAAGCCACTACATGTCTAGGATGCACAATTTCACAAAGAATAAAAAATAAATTTCAGTTGTCCTCTGTGAATCAAATTCCGTCATTGTGACTGCATAAGAGGAGAAAAGCACAAGTTTCCTCCAAAAATTATCTCATCAACTATGGAACACTTTCTCTTCATTTTTATCTCTAGGCAACTCAAAATTCAAAAATCATATTGAAGTCTTTGCATTTTGGTCCATATATAGAAAACACTGTCTAATTTACCCTCTGTGCAGAATTTTGTGAGAGCAGTTCCACATGTCAAAAAAAAAGTGAAAACAATTTTCATAAAAAGAGTCAAAAACAGCACTCACAGAAAATACTAGTATGTAGGCCTATATATGATGATGCCAACTGCCCCATAGCAAAAATCTAGCAAGCCAGATGTTGACTTAACAACCTACGGCCATGAGTCAAAACAAAGGTGTCAATCATTTCACAATTATTCACATTAACAACAAACAGCCTTGGCCGAGCAAACACAGCCACAGTCTGTATCCTACTTGGCTATTGTTGGCGCGACAATTTACAAAGAGCTCACGATTCTTATTCCTTGGGAGGTGTGCAAATAATCACCAGACTTTCACAGAGATGCGTGGACAAAAGCACACCCACCTTTTGTAGAGTTAACATGTACATGATTAGCAGCAGGCAATTGGGGCTTTTTTCGGGGCAGTGTCTCTACAAAGATCGTTCGATAAATGAATACATTATATTTTGTTACGTGTCTACAGGACAGTTTGACGCCAGTGTCCCTTGGTAATATAAGGGTGCGGTCCGAAAACAAACTAGGGTTTTTTTAGAAGTTAGATTAGAGCTAGATGCACTTAATCTTGATTCATTAATGACATTCAAATTAACCACAAAAATTTTTGTGAATCAATTATACAGTAAGAATTAGTTTATTTAACATGCAAGCAAGGTTCTTCCAGGGCTATTAAGTTGCTGAACTGATTATTTTACATCAAAACAAAAGTGCTGAATAGCTGGTTCCCCCTATGATGCCAAATCAAGTTGAGGGCACTGTCTGTTTTTGCTTGTGCAAATTACTCTTGTTTCAGATTTATTCTTCTCCTGAAAATAATTACTACATTTGCATTCAAACTTTTACCACAATTTACACCATCAAGCTGAGAGGCCACATGGATACCAATCTTTTGGTATACACAAATCCAGACAGCAACTGATGGGCTGATTTTAGTCAGCCACAGCTGGGGTCTATCACCTTTTAATCTTTCAATTTATTTGCTTACCTGTATCATGGATGGCTTTACACTAAATTGTATCTTGATTCTGTCAATCTCAATGAGTACAAAGAATTGAAATTGATGTAGACAATAAATGAAAACAATTTAAAGCCAGTAGACCCTACTAATGGCTGCCTACATTCACTAAACAAAAGCACTGATTGGATTGGTCTATAGACATTGTAGTTCATTCAAAGTTAATTATTCATCACCGAGACAGTTCCAATTCTCCCTACCTTCTTACATTTAGCCCCTCCCACAACTAATTCTTATTCTGACACAATCCTAGTTTATTGCTTCAGGACAGACCCCTTGTGGGCAAACAAGGCTCTAATGTGTAAATCAATGCACTCAGAATACATGATTTGTAATATGAGCTACCCTGCAATTTTTTTATTAGATATCAGACCTGTCGAAATTGAGAATTCTTGCAGACTAAAAGGGAAAATTGTAGTTTGGGTGGACAAATGACTGCCTTTGTACATTCTTAAGTTACAGTAAGGTACCCTCACAGAGACAAGTCATGTTCAGCAGGTTAACAGTTAAACATTGGGCCATCTAAAGGCCTTCTGAAAATTGTAAAAGTGGTGAAAATTTGAACATTTCTCATTTTACCCCAGTGCAATTAACTTCATGACCACTTTAACACTGCTATTACTTATGCTGGCCAAAGTACTATAGGTCTACAATTGCATCCCCCTGCAGAATATCACTGGCAGAGCTGTATGTGGGACATCAGATGGCTCCTGATCAATGCCATGAAGCAAAGCCAGAACCCTGTATGTACTATGCTATCATATAAGACCACTTCGGCATATCATCTACATACTAACAGTTGTTTTTTTGAAACAATTGGCTAAAAAACATGTATCAAATTATTTCCAAGGTGGCGATTGCCTGACCTAGCCTGCAAAGCTGTCCATCTCTTCTTCAGTGTAATTATTTTTTGAGTCAGGAAGGTGAAAGCTATGGAAGCATAATGGTTGGCAGGTAAAAATAGAACATGGACCGTTTATGTTCAAAAATATTTCCCTACTTTTGGAAACACTTTTCTAACATTCTACAGCATTTTCAAACTTACAAAAAGCTTCTTGCATAAAAAGATTTCACATCATTATACGTTTTTTCAAACATGTGAAACGATCAATATTTTTTGTTAAGATAACAATATACTTCCATAAAAGGTAAACTATTCAACTCACATAAATTTAAAATTTCTGTTTTAGCATATAGCTACTGTGAAGTTGATATCAGTGAAGTACATGAGTTATCTGCCTAGTTTGTATGAAAGGTTAAAATTGCCATTAAAAGTACCTTGGTGCTATCTATAGACCACAATTATTTGGCATCTGATCACTTCTATTACATAGGGTCATGAGGGCGTTAACTAAGACCAATGACCATGGTCTCACAGTCTCACCTGACCTGTATGGTGTCAAAGATTTAAGTCCAACTGCTTTGAAATTATATTATTTACCGCAATGTTTACCACATGTGTAATAATGAGTACAGGTCTACCCAGTACTTTAGGTTAGTTAGTTGGATGGATGGAGTTTTACCACCCAGTGTCCAACCTATTGGTTCAAGTTGAGCTGGCCACGGCCTTTTTTCCAGTTGTGGCTCACTGGCTTGTTTTCCCTACTCCACTGCTTATGCAAAGCATTGCGCACAACAGCACTAGGTTCCATTATTAGAGTCTTTGGTATGACTCAACCTGGGAATAGAACCCAAGAAACAGTTAATGTATAAATTTCAATTAGAACTTGACTTACAGAAAAGAAACAACGAAAAACTTGGGGTTGGAATTATGTTCAGGTCTGGCAGAGGATACTAATTATTACTTTTTGTGTGTCCTTTGCATACTAGAAACTGAAGAAAAGCTAGTTTTGAGATGTTGTTCAAATGAAGAAAGAGCTTGTGCTTCCTGTTTCACTATGTAGTTCACAACAAAACAAATATTGTGAGTGCATAAAGCGTTTTGCCATACAACTACGACGAAATACAACCATCACTCTTGGATATGACAGTTGAACTTTCAGCTCCATTTACAAAAGTTCTGTATGAGACAAACATACATCTAGCTTCATAAATAGAACACAAACAAAATGCCAGGAAACAAAATTAAGGTTTAGGATACAACAGACCCACCACAACACTGTACAGTATTGAAATTCATGTCAGCTTTATAAAAACAATAGACTTCAATTCTTTAAAATGATTACAATGTCACATCTACTAATACACAACACTTAAGATACCTTTAGAAAGCAACATTGTTATTTGTCTAGGTACAGAAGATCACAAAATGGCAGGCTTTCAAAATGTTAAGGCACATGGCTCAGATAAAGTCTTGAATTGTTACAGCAGTGACATTGCTCATGTGATTAACAGCAGGAATGCATAAGTCTGACTTTTGTTACTAATAATTTTGAGCACCATGTTGTGAAAAATTATCTTTAGGCCTATACATTGCTACTTACCAAGATACTACTTCTTGAATGCACATTCCCCTAGATATTTTGGAAATTGCAACTCCCCCCCCCCCCCCCCACAAAAAAAACCCCAAATTCAGAGATCCAGAACCAAACAACAGAATCTCATGCACAGACTGTACTCACATCTTCACATATGGTGTTTTTGTTCTATCCAAATACCAAAATGAAATACATGTAAGTGGTCTGTGTGACCATTCTTCCCTTACCTTTATTTTATGTACCCTTGTTTTATTATGACCATTCCATACTTGCAAAATATTTAAAAAGCATCAAAGAGGGATTTTTTTCAAAAAGTTTCCTTCAAGTGTCGTTTCAGACCTATCTAACATTTTCTTCAAATACTTGCCACAGGCACTTCAAGTGTGATGTCAATTTTTTTATGTGTTTTTCAAACAATATTTTTTGTCCATGTATTGATATGAATTCATGTAGAATAGGAAATAAATTTCAAAAATACTGTTTAGAGGCCCAGCCTGGAGCCTGGTTTCCAATTATGCCAGGGGTGAATGACGGTGCATGGGCTGAGGCTTAGCACTAATGAACATGTTAGTGCTTTTGTGCTCATCTCAAATATACAAAGACAAAAATATCCTTTTCTAAAAGGCTAAACTATGAGATATAATCTGAGAGTAATGACCTCCCTTCCTAACCCCCAAACACCTCCAATTCACCTCCCTCTGGCTCGATAGGCAGCGGGCCGTACACGAAAAATTGCTTTCGTTTTTAACTTTCGTGACGCACATCTGAGGGTCGGCATAAAAATTACCCACGAAGGTCAATTTTAACCTTTTGAACATAATATCAATTACCACAAGCGAACGAGTTGGCCTACGAAGAGAAATTTAAGGGTAAATTGCTGGCTTTTTGTGGCCAACATTCATTGTATATACTAGTTCCACGAATTTTCTGACACGTACAAAGTCTCTACAATGCCGTGCATAGTGCACAGTGCAGTGGTCAGTGAAATTGATAGGGATAATCTTTTATGCCAATTAATTGACGGGAGGGGGGAAAGCAGGGGAGTAGGACGACTTTCTCCTCATCTGAGGAAAGGTTGAATAAATCAGGAACAGGAACGCAGGAACGAGAAAGGATAGCGAATAAGGAAAATGAAATAGGACAAAACAAGAATAAAACTTTGGAATAGAAATTAAGAGGAAGAAAACAAACACACATGACATGAAAAAACAAGAAACAGAGAGTAGAGATGCGTTCAGTAAGGATACCAATAGATGATTCACATGATATTGTTCAGTCAAGTCTGGTTTGCAGTTGAGTTATGAGAGAGTAAATAACCGACGGCATGGTCAAGTGGTTAAAGCATCCGACTTCAGGCGCGGATTAAGGGGTGGGGACTTACGGTCCTAGCCCTCCCTTTTTCGCCACATCAACAATAAAACATATGGAAAATTAGCAGTGCAGTTCTCTCTCACCCCTTTTATCTCTTAGGTCAACCCCCCTTTTTTGAATGTGCGGATACACGCCTGGACTAGCTTGCAGTTGGGAGGTCAGGAGTTCAAATGTTGGCCTGGTCATACTGAAGACTGTAAAAAATACCTTTGTGCTTGGTGCTCAGTATAAAGCAATTGAGTAGGAAAAACAAGCCAGATAGTCACAAGTGGAAAAGCTAGTCGATCCGTGGCGGCTCGACATAAACCAATTGGTTAGAAACTGGCCATATGGGCCATCACGTAAAACTCCGTCCATCTAACTAACTTGAGAAGATAGTCCTAAATGGACAGGCCTTACGGCAAAGCAGAACTTTATTCCCATTGAGATCTTTAGTCCAAATCAACCAAAAGGTTTCAAAGGTGGCAAATGGGAAAGGGTTTTCAAAAGGGTTTGGTTTAATTAAAAGGGTAATTTTATAATTCCCTTTGAGTTTTGACCAATTTCATCATCTACCAAAGGGACTGTCCTATTGCAAAGGGTATTTACAAAAGGTATCACTTGAAACCCTTTGGGTTCAAAGGGTTTAACCCAAAAGGGTTCCAAATGGAATTTTCAGCTGGGCTGCCAAAAAACCCTGACTATACCTAAAGCTGTAAAGTATAATCTCTTCTAGTGAGCATGCCTGCATGATTTTGAACCAGCGTCGAAACTCCATGAAGCCTTGGACGTTCACTCCAAGTATAAGTTCAAACTATATGATCTATCACCAAAGAACCAATCTCAAATTTCCTGGGAGAAACTTAGCATCACGTATCGCCAGCATTTCTGCCAGGAAAAAGGGGAACCGATCGTGGGGTAAAGTTTACAAAATGTGAAAATACCGACCGGGGTGAGAGCTGTATGAATGCATTATCTTATGTCAGGTGGAGAGGGGCCCAAGATTCCTAGAGATATAATCACAACAACCAGTGGTTCGAACCTGCCACTCATTCATATGCTTGGTATTTTGCATGTATTTTATAGGGGAACATTCCATTTGGAACCCTTTGAGCACAATTGTTTTGAAATGGTAGGCCTACCGTCCGAAGAGTAAAAAGAAAAAACTTTTTTTAGCATATGGAAGCGGGGGGCTGGGGGAGAAACCCCCAGTGAAAATGAGGGGGGAGCATGCTTCCGCGCTTTCACTTCCCGTGTCAGAAACCCCTTCTTTAATTTTCCAAATCTCAAAAAACAGCGAAACATTATGGAACATAAAATGCACTAGTTCTCACTAATAGATCAGTTTGGTAAACTTTTCTGAGCTCTGGACGTAGTCAAAATCGGATATTTAACATTTGTGTGACACCACATCATTAAGAGACACCGGTGGCTATGTTGCTATATTTTTGTGACCTGTCTTTCATAAAATTCCAATTTTCCTACAATTAAAGTTCTTGATTTTGAAATATTTTGTCTAAAAGGACAACAAATTTGGGAAACTTTTGAAACGTCATCCGGGTCTGCGGGGTCGCGATTTTTCAAAATTTTGTATACGCTCTGCACCAATTAGACTTTCGAGAAAGACTTCATATTCCAGGCAGGGAAGCATTGGCCTACCGAAGTCAAATGTTCTCATACACACCACCTGCGGGACATCGAAACCAGAGTAGCATTGGCAGTGACCTTCCGTATATCTTTGCCGCACCCGCACCAAGTTCAAACGAGTTTCAAGGATTGATTTGTATCTGAATATTGACGGAATCGAATTCAGTCATAATTAGATACCAAATGATCTTGAACCAAGGAAGTCGGTCCAACTTTAGTAAAGTTATGCTCGACTGAAACTAAGATAAAAAATGTGGAAATAGAATGTAATTTTTTCAAGTTGATATATTTAAAAAAACATATCAGGTACCGTCATTTCAAAAAATACACAAAGGCGTACGAGAAGAGGCAGATCCTGTTTCAGTGCCGTGAATTCGAACTGAATATTTTTCAAGTCCTATTTTGCCCGGCCGCATGTCAACACAGTCTGCTGCAGGCCGAACTGACTAGCTACTATACAGGCTACCCCTTGCCCTAAAATACATGTAAATGCCAGTGCCCTGAAATAAGCACTTCCCCTGCTCTGGGAGGAGTGCAGTCCCCCTATCCCCACCTGAAAGGTCGACGCCTAATAGCATGAAAGATGCCAAGGTCTGCTTGCTATTTTCTATTGAAACACCTGCCCCTGTCTAAAGCTATTGGCCATGTCATAACACCAAGTCTCAAAGGGCAGGAATTTCAGATGAGATTTTCTGCCAGAAAGGTCAAAATTTTAATACAAGGCTACTTCGTCGAGTGTCGCAACAAGCATTTCATCGGGAAAGGGCTGATCGTTTTTACAAAATGTGGTCAGTGTACCGTATTCAGTTTGGCACTAGTACTGAGCTCACTGAGGCTCATATTGGGACCAGAAAATTTAGTACACAAATTCCGATAATTTTCGGAAGGGAAACCGTTCCCAGCCGCTAATAACAGTTCGACCACAAAATTTTAAGTAAGTTCGTAGCGGTTTAGGATTTTTAGATAGCATGTAAGTTACTGCTAAGCCGAATTAAAGCTACAACTATTCCCTAATAACTTGAGAACCAACACACCCCAGATGGATGCCTGTGCCTATTAGAACCTATTACACGAAATACAGCTTGGTGACATTCTCGTCCATTTTCGTATTGTTAACCATCTAGATTTCGTCGTTCCTCGATACAAAAATGATACTAGATGGGTTGAAGGGTATTATTCTTTTTTCAGAGATCGGAGTGACGCAGATAATGCAATTTGGATCGGTATCCAGCTCGAGTTACTCATTCGCAGTTAACGTTACACGCGAAACAGACGTAGCAGGGACATATACAGCTCCTCGTTCCCGAAAAAGTATCCCTTTTCTTTCCACATCTTTTTACCATTTTCAATCCCACGTACCAAAAATAGCATTAAAATTTGTTGAATTTTTCATAAATTTAACAATAAGGCACATTTCAGATAATTAAAGTGCCTTTAGAACATGATTTGAGGCTGCAGCTGTAGTTTTAGTACTGTTCGAGGGAAAGTTTACTTGAAACGTGGAAGTTGTGTGTCTATCACACCTTCGCCAGATTTTGACTTTAGAGGGATATTTTTACTTATTTTTTCTTGATCCATAGGCCAAACGGATCGCTTGTGGTAATTGCATGGGTTATTATTTCATCTTTTCCCATCGATTCGTATTTTTTTCAATCAGACCCTCCGAAGTGCGTCACGAAGTAACACGAAAAAGCAGGACAGATTTTGGTCTATTAAGGATAAGCATGCTTGAGAAAGAACACATATCACTTTCCACTTAAACTTGGACTTTATAATATTTCCTTCCTGCTGAATATGTTGTCTATAGATATCAGTGACAGGCGTAATCCTCTCACTCCAAATAGCCCCAGTTCTCCTAACCAAATGTCTTAAACTCATCCTCATCCAGACACAATCACAGCTTCTTGTTTCAGGTTAAGTACTCATGTGTGCAATGAGCCCAATGTGTAATCATAACACTCTCAGTTTTACACATGCAGTGTAATATGAGCCACAGTAATCTGCATTTTTTAAACATGCTGTCAATTCAAACAGATCAGCCAATTGAGAACTTCTGTGGACTACTACAAAAATCCCCCAAGCTCCTGGTTTGGAGTCCATGAGGGGGTGAGTGGGTGACACCTACCTCTTGTCACCCTATGTATACCATTTATACCTATACCTGTCGTCTGACAAACTAATAACACCATAGTAACCCTACCAGCACAGGGTGCCATACACCCTATATGCTCCTACTCAGGTAGGTGAGGGCCAAAATAGACTTGTAGTTTGGAATGAATGTTGACAGTCTCTAAACATCAAATGCTCCACTTTCAACAAACTCATGCTGTCAATATTTTAAGCAAATTATTTACAGCAACATCAGCCATTTGCTCCACTTACAGCAACCCCATTTGAAATTTTATTCCTTGCTAGCCATTTGTATTACCAGATAAGAAAGACAGGTCAAGTCAAAATGTTGAGAGGTTAAACTTCAGTTTTATCTCTTATCATGTTTACTTTTATACTAAAATTTGAAACCTAAGGAATCCAGAAATAAGCACTAATGGGTCAAGTATTTCCTGGAATACATGTTTACAGCTAATGTAGCTTATGAGTAAACTGAACTTTTGTACTGACTACATCCCCTTTCCACTAGCCAACTTGACTGTCAGAAAATTGAAATGGAGACTTTCATAATTTCTACAGACCTTTTACTTTTTTTTCAACTAAAAAAGATTGTGCTTCAAATTACCTTTAACATGATTATCAACATTACTATTCATATTCCTATACTTTCTGACTTTTAGATGTTTTGAAATAAACAGTTTTAATCAATGTTAAATAAGCACTTTCTTTACAAGTCCCCCACCACACTTGTAAAAGACTTGTTTATAATTAGTCTACAGCTGTTTTAGTTTTATTCTGAGGGTGGCCAGGTGGCTGCTGTTTTCAAACCCTGCTTGTGACTTCTCCTGAAACTTCAGTACATACTTTTAAAATACTGAAGTAATAACAAAACAGTTTCCATACTCTTAAACAGCACTGATAGGATCTTCATGTTATTCTCAGCAGTTGACAGATTTGTAATAATTATGTAACACCTCCACAATCATACAAGAAGAAAGAGCATTAATATACAAATGCCATGAAAATCTACTTGTTATTCATAAACAGTGCACAGTGTGGTAACCACTTGTTTCTATGGCAACAACAAGCTTACAGGAAGAGGTGCACTGCACTATTATTTATGTTAATGATGCTTAATACAGAGAGAGCAAGCAGAGCACTGTATTATGCAGCTTCTTCATGATAAAAGGTAAATGGTGTCAGGCAAGCTAAAATCAAAATGAAGTACTCATTAAGGAAAACGTTAAAAAATTACTCATGTTCAAGTTTGCTCACCAGTCATCAAAATCAGCATAAAACAATGGTATCAAGTGCATTTTATTCAACTAAAATATTCTGGGCCCTTTTCAATAGGACTTTACAAACATGATTTTTCTTAAAAAAAATAATAATAACTTGGGCATCTGGCTAGTTCTGGGAGTTTTAAGTGTATGGAAATTGTACCAAAATACAAAGTTAATGGTTCTATTTTACAGGTAGTTTCAAATTTATGTGTTGCGTAGGCCTATCAACTTCTTGAAATTCAATCTTTTTCCTTTAAAATGACATTTTAAAACTTAATAAAATTATATCCATCATTGAGATCTCACATCAGAAACTGACAAAACTGATAAATTGCTGTAACTTTCTCCACAAAGTTCCACGACAGTGCCATTTGAATCATATTGCAAAACACATGGAAAGACTGATAACCTTACAATGTAGAGGCCCTTATGTTTCTTCTTCTACAATTTAGAGAGCAATTCTAGGACTAAACCATGCCACAATTTTTGCTTTCAGACAACATGGCACACTTTATTCCACATACCAAACCGCGGCAAAATATCATGATGCACTTTTTTTTTCGAATTTTTCAAGCCACCTACACACCTTTGCTCTGTCACAAACTCACAATCTATCATGCAAAACTCAAGCACATCTGCACCAGTCATGAATACATCCATTGATCTATTGCTAGTCCTACATATAGAAATACAGGATTGCAAAACACATTTTGGGCTTTCCCGTACATTTCCTGTATTGGCAGTGTCCTCTGTAACCAGCATCGCAGTCTGCATGAACCTTCTGCCCATGAGTTGCTAAAGCAATCAAAAGCATTATGTCAATAATCTGCCAAGATATCGTTTATCTTTTTACAGGTCTTCTTAACTATGATTCTTTAAGCCAGGTCTAAGATCCAGGGCTACGGTTTGATATTTCTCAATATTTTTAATACCACCTCACTACTTAAATATGATCACTTTCCCTATGAAGACAACTGAAAAGATTTAGGAAAAACTTACTACTATCAGCAGTTTTCACCCACATAGGTGAGAAAAGTTGAGAAGCTGGGGAGTGGCTCCTTTTTTGAGTTTTCTCAACATTTGTGGGAAAATTTAAGCAATTTTAGGGAACCTCCTTTTTACGTATGAATATACAGAATAGAAACTGGAAAATTCTACTTTCTTCGTGGGAAATAAACATTGTTCCCTGCCTTGCCTATGGGCTCTTTTCCAAAAGTCCGGACAAACCAATTTTGTGGGCATGATGGTTTTCACACGTAAATACTGACCATTCAACACAACAATTTAACACAATCACTGAAAACAATGTACTAGATCCACAGTTATAAGGGGATAAAGATTTGAACAAAGCATGGTGTGAGCTGTGAGCTTGTTTGTCAAGAAAACTTAATTTTTCTGATGTTATAAAATCAATGGTTTAAAGACAAATATTCTCACCCCAGTAAATTCAATAGCAAAATGTTCTCACCCAGAAGGTACCTAAAGTATGTGCTTTAATCCCCCCCCCCGCAGCCAGCCATACTCCTCAAAAGTGCAGATTGTAAGTCTTAGTTTATCCTGCAAACCATCCAAACCCTTATCCAATGTATAAAAAGAACATCCCTTGCATCATGAGCCTCTCTGCATCCTTTGGAAATGATGACAAATCAAAAAAGAGTTCCAGTTGACAGTTTTACTGCTCCTGTTCCTCCTCTTCACACACACCCCCTCCCCCTTATTAAAAATGCTGTTTAGAGAGACAAACATGTAGCTATGTTTAAAGTTATGGTAATGTCTAATGAAGTAATAAAATCCCCCATTCCTACATGCAGTTATACAGCAATTAATCTCCAATGCGCCAACTGTGGCATTCCAAATTGATGGTTTAGGGGAAAGGACAAATTATGGATGATCTGGTACTGTAGAAAGGAGAGGTCTAAGGGTAAGCTTCCCGTGATTCCACTAGAAATGATGTTGTCCTAGGCTGAAGTTAGTTATGGATTCAGGGGGAGAAAATCTTGCTCCAAGTCCTCTGTAAGGTGCAATTTGAAGGGTTTCAAAGGTTCTTTTTTGTGTAAGTTCAAACATTGCTGAAAAAGTGTGCTCTTTTTAGAAAAGAAATTAAGGTAATGACAAATTTTAAATTTTTTATGGAAATGAAAAGGGGGAATTTTACCCACCTTTTTTTGGAAACTTTGAAAAGGAAGGGGACAAATCTTCCCTTTCCCCTCTCTGCCATAAAAACTGGTTCCCCTCCTTTACTAAAGAATTTGCAATGCAGAAGGGGATCTAAAGAGGACTTTCCAACTAATGTGCCCTCTCTCTACCCACCACATTTTGTTAGTTTGTTGGTAAGTTAGTAAATGTTTCTTGACAGGTTATAAAGCAGCTGTACCACAAGTGCATACTTTGTGTCTTGATTGTCACACACTGGGTACTGTGACTAACAATATTTGCTCCCAACATTTGTTATTTATAAACTCAAAAAATTAAATGAAGAGACTCATAATTTTTCAAAATTAACAATTTCAAAACATTTTGGAAAGAAATTCTACAAGTTGACAGTAATAAGGGATAACAATTGATAAAACAAGCTTAATGGAAAAAGTTTGCAGTTATTCTGATATCATAACCATCTTTCTATTAAATGTTCACTTTAACATATTTGTGGCACCCTTTTTGCACTGCTGTGACTATTTTGGGGAATACTGCACTGAATCTGGGTCAACTACTGTGCACCACACCACCTACGCATTATAAGTTGTGATATGGCTGCTTGTAGACAGACTCCTGCTGACCTACCTGTCAAGTATAAAAAAAAACTGTCAATGATCTTACTGGACTTGACTAGAGACAAACAGTTTAAATTCTTTTCTGATAAATTTACTGTTTTAGAAGGTACCTTTAATTTACACGTCTGGATCTTGGACTTCCATGGTCTTCCCTCTTTCAGATATCCCTAGAAGCAGTGTTCCCTACAGCTTATAAAATGATGGCAGCAGCCATGAGCGAAGAACATGTGAAAGGGGATAGCCCGGGAGACTACGTAACTTTTTTGTGCTTAATCGTTTTCTGGTACTTAGGAAGCAATGTGGAGATTTGCCACTGTAGTGGTAATGTTATGTTCCTAAAAAGTATTTTCAGAACAATTTTATTTTATTTAAGGGGTGGATATTAATAAAAGGGTGGATATATTGGATATGCTTGTTGGGAGCAGCACTTATTTTTGAGGGACACACAATTTTCATCTGAGAGTGGGCACCTGTCTAAACACCCCCTATTGGAAACAATGCTAGTGGGTATAAACTTATAACACTGGCTCAAACTTTAACCAGCAAAAAATTTTTTGTGCTCTCCCCTTTCATTGCATTTTCTAGAACTAAGATGGGTGGAAGAAACTGCAAGCAACCTGGAAAGCTTTCCTTACTAAACTTTTGTATTTTTGAAAAACATTAGTCACATTTCTGAAAACTGATGGAAGAGCCTGGTTAGCCTCAGTCACAAGCATAGACAGTTAAACCTTGGGAAAAATTTGCCTTGCTTCACAAGAAGTGATCATTTCTCCACATATAAGAGCATATGTCTGAGGATGCTACTGTACGTTGACATTTCCATCAATTCTGGCAATCAAGTTATTACCAACAATTTTACTAACAAGCACTTCCAGCAAATCTACAGGTTTGATATTTATCTCAAGTTGTTAGATACTAAATCCTGCCGACGTAGACAATGTGTCTACGAAATAATACTAAAAACAGACCCAACGTTCCCCCGGAACTACTGTAAAGAGAGGGTAAGACATGAAGTGGAACACTTCATATTCCAATTACCATGCCTTCACCGCAAGGTTTTACAGAGATGGTAAGCATACATGTAGTTACTGTTGTTAATGAGAAGATAAATTGGCATGCCTAACACAGCTACACTAGAAATGGATCTCATTCACAATTGTATTTTTTACTTAAAAAGCATTGCATGATGAAGCCAACTGTCATTCATGTTTTAGCATATTTAACAGTATACAGTACTGTGAACTGTTTGGAACTGATGGTTCATTGTAATATTTTAAAACAGCTTTTCAAAAGATAATTTTAGCAATCACTCAACAAACTGCACATTTGAGGGTAAAACCTATTTGCAGCACATGGTGAAATTAGATTCAAGGGCATCCAAACCACGTTAAAATGTAGCAAACTCGGCAATGTTCAAATGAATAAAGATAAAAGTTTTAAGCTCTTGGAAAGATCATTTTAAACACTTATCTCTCTAATTCTTATATTGGACAGAGTGGAAAAGATTAACACTTTTTTGAGGCGCAAGGTTAAATTAGAGTCAAGGGCATCCCAACCACATTCAAATGTAGCAAACTCTGAAATGTTCAAATGAATCGTGATATTAATCTTAATTTCTTGAAAGGATCTTTTTTCTAACCTATCTCCCCTACAGAAGAGTAAGTCTTTTTATGATAGCCTATATTTTTCAACCATGCATTTATCACCATTTGCTGTAAATTGGTTAAAAACTAAGACCACCTGTTACATACCCTGAAATACTTAGACAGCTTCAAAATATTCACAGCTCGAAGTTCAGCAAAATGCCATGTGATTCATGTGACAGTATTTTTTCTCCTCAATCTTGAAATTTTCAAGGAATAACCACTTGGTTCCCCTTGAATCTGCAATATTAATATCCTGAAATGTTATGAAGGATATTTTGAAGAGAAGTAAGTAGAAAGTTATGAAATTCAGCGGCTGTTTCAAAAAAAGTTTGGGGTGACTGATTTTGCCATTTAAAAATAGTTCCATACAACACGTGGTACGGGTAGCACTATGTACAAGAAGCAAGCACAATTCTTGCAATTCAAAGTACATAGGCCTATTATGTGAAAGTCCTCCCACACTAATTATGACAGAAACTAGGAAAGCGAGCAGGCAGAAAACAAATGCTAGCCCTAGATGGTTTTAGCAATACATGTAAAGTGTCTGGCCAACTAAAACTGAGCATATTAACCAGCCATTATGATAATAAAATCAACAAGTTAATGATTATAATTGTTTTTGACACGAATAAAGCAGGTGATTGTACCGAACACTCATACTGCCTGTCATGCAAAGTAACTATCACTTTTACTTTTCTCAAAGGATATCAACATGTGTCACCAAAATCAATCCATTTGCTTTAAAAAAAAAAAAAAGGGGAAAGCTCATGCTTTAATTCTTATCTTGAAATGGATTGTCTCTGGTGGCCATCAATTTCTTTCCAAGGTTGGGGGTGTAGTAGATTTCTAGTTCAATATCATTCTGATGTTGGTGGTATGATCTCTAATGTGAACTATCAATTGTCTTTCCAACTTGAGGGACAAGGTGGATAACTTTTAATTTAACATCACACCTACAGTCTATCAGTGCCAAATGTGTAGCCATTTGCCATTGAGTGATCCTGGATAATTGACAAACCCTTCCCATGATATATCCGACCAAAACAACCAAATATACCTGAAGACTGGTCCCCTATGTGGGATAGGGTTTGTAACAGTGTGCCCACAGTATTCCCCATGTATCTATAATAGGCCAGTAAAAAAAGGACTTGCTCCTTATTTGAACTGTATTTGAAACCAAACTTTGACTTACACTCTATTTGAAACCATATTCTAGCTGTTTCTTTTTATCCTGTTGACACAAGCTTGGCTGTATAACACGTTTATCTGGTGTGTCATTAAATCTCACCTAACTAATTAACCAGAATGCTGGCTAAACATATCCAAGCTATGTATATTCACTTATAGTTTTACCTTGTTTACAGACCTCCATCTTGAGGTTAGCTGTCATTACAGACCGTCTGAACAATAAAAGTCCCCCAAAATAGGGGTATTTGTAGAAACTGCTCAATCCCCTACAAAGAAACACATAAGGAGGTCTTACGATGCCCTTGCTAGATGGATTAGCAGTGCAAACTTCATATCTAAGAATACCTCAGTTTAATTTACCTGCAAACACACGACCCCTCCCCACTTACACCCACTCCCAACTCCCCAACTCCCACCCCATTCCCAACAAACAGGCCTTCAGTTACAAGTAGAAAACGAACGATTAACATATGGTCAACTTGGTTGCATCTCATTTATACAGGGCACTGGGCAAATGACATCCACTAGGCACCACTAGCAGCAATTGTTGAATGGATGGGGGTGGGAAAGTGGTATACTCTACTTAATTGCCCAAGAAGAAGGAACTGAGAGGCAGAAATATTACAAAGGAAAATCTATCACACCCTTGAAATGTACTGATTTCCAGCCAGTTATACAAAAAACAATCATGCAGAGTTTCAGGTTTCCAAATCCATAAAGAGGGGAGTTTTGTTTCAACATTTAAAATGTACACTGAAAGGAAAGAGTGTTTGAGGAATAAATACATCTAGCTAGCGTAACAGCCAAGCAAGCAATAAATCCTGAAAATATTTTGGTACAGTTTCAGTTTTCTGTAGAGAACTACCTTACATAGTTCTCTATTTTTTTATTTTTATTTTTATTTTTGCACATGTACAATACATCTACAGTGAGGTCATAGTCTTTACAGACATTCCAAAAGAAAGCCCAGCAATGATGACACACGCATTATCTCTGATGCCTAAATGCACAAGTTCAACCTGCTCTGCAGGATCTCCACAGTACTTCAGTACTCATTTTATTGAAACACGGTTACAGTAAATATTATACTCACTTAAATCCAGCAATCTTGCTTGTGGTTTCCCAAATAATCCAGAGACAGCTTTTCCTTTACATGAAATAATGATATTGAATAATTTCTCCAAAAAGAATCCTGTTCCAAGTCGAAACTGGACTGGTCCTACACCTGTCTGCATGCGGTTTCTATGTCTCTGTCTTTCCCAAAAATGTTACCGTAAAAGTTGACTGTAAAACAAAAGATATAAGGAAACAATAGAAATATTCACATACACACACACAAACTTCTCAAAGTGAAAATTAAACAAGGATGTAATGATACATTTCATTCAAGGAAATGAATATCCCTAGATACTCTTCAAGCATTAATGTAGGACAGCCCACCTGCAGGCTACACGTTGTCCTCAGACTACGAAACAGGAACATTAATAACAACCTGAACTCTAGTTAATAGCCATTGATGAACGATAGACACCATGCACTGATGTTGTGCCAAGATATGACAGGAGTGTTAAAACATGCCTCAATTGGGAGAACAACTTCCCGCTAAGGTGGTGTTAGCTGTAAAGTGAGATCCTGCAACAGCCTGTGCTTAAGACAACAAAAAAGTTAAGACACTGCCAAGTTGTGTAGTATGAAGAAAGGCACTGAAATCTGAACTCATAGACCTTTTCACTTCTTTTGTCATTCTCAAGGCAAAAGCTCAATCTCACAAGGCTGTTTGCAGTGACCTTGAATGACCTTTTGTAAGGTCATAGAGATAGGCAGGCAGATTCCTCACATAGACCTCCAAGGCTTAAAACAGCACAATACAGGTGTGAGGGGAAACTAGGCCACAATTTATGCTTCTTTTCCCCTAGCAATAACAACATTTCACATCTTGAATGGAGAGGTAGCATTAAACAGCCTTAGGTCATTTTGTACACTTTGGTTGAATGCAGGGCTTTTTGGGAACGTGCTGCAAAGCTGTTTACCAAGTACTGATTTGATGGACATACTGTACATTGCAGTAAATATTTTAGATAATAAATAAAAATGTCAGTTGTGTCGGAACTATTTTTTCATAGGTGTAGATTCTATGAGACAGAGTGATATGAAGTAGTGTCGTACATGATTCGTTAGGGCTATCTATGTTAAAATTGCAAAGAGAGTGATGACTTTATCCAAATCCAATTCGAGGTAAACGATTGGCTGAATAGCATTATAACAACATCACTTCTATTCATAATAATTGCATGAGCGTCACAAAAATTTTTTTGCAGGGAATCACGAAATCAAAAGGAGAGTGAAGTTGGAGGCTAGAGGATTTGAGTCACTTTTCCATCCTTTCCCACCCTCTCCCACCCTCTCCCACCTTTCCCTACCCCCCTTCCATGCCCACAAGTCTCCTCCTCCACCCTCCCTAACCCTCATGCCCACAAAACTCATCCCCACAAAATCCTAGATAGTTAGTTAGTTCGTTAGTTAGTTAAATAAGATTTAACAACACACCAACAGGAATGTGTTATATACTGTAATCTAGATAAATGGTGCAAGTACACCCCTTTGGTTGCTTTTCACAATAGGTTGGAAATACAGTGGGCATATTCTACGTACCCCAGCACATGAGAGGAGGGAAAGAGGAAGGAGAGAAGGAGAGAGCTCCCACACATTTTTTTTTTTTTTTTTGGGGGGGGGGGGGCTATGCTAATCTAAGTAGCTGATCCAAGGAACTGTATGGAGATTTCAAGGAAACATAAGCTCTAGCAATGTCACGATCTCATACTGAAATCTTACACAACACAATTATGGTGATCAGTCTGCATAAAAAAAGCAATTCAGGACTCCATGACAGAGAGAACTGTAACATAATTAAGGAGTCATATGTAAACAAAAGGTTGCCATAAAATACAACCATAAAGCCAAAGGCTTTGTGGTTCTTTGCTGCTGAAACATAATTTGGGTTTCTTTTTTTTTTTTTTCAAATTGATAGTGCTTCATAAAGTACCCACAAGGTATACAAGCTTCCTATGTTGAGATATCATATAAATCAAGATCAGAGATTCCTACAGAGTGACACCCAGGTGACCTTTGACCACCTGGAACTAAGGTTCTGCTCGCAGCTAAAACTGTGGTCCCACATACCCCATGCTGGAGGAAACACTGTGTTACCTCGCGCTCGAGTAACATGTCAATGCGGGTTGACCTGTGTTCGGTGTTTAAATTTTGATCCACCTCAAATCACAGGGTTATGCCGTTTTAAACACTGTAATTATTTTAATCAAGCAAGGTCACAGGTGTTTATGGAGCTGACGATAGGTTCTTTCTAACATTTTACAGTAATTGGTAGGTGAAATATTTGACCTGGTTCCCATGGTAGCACTATAACCAATCAACGAATCGGGGGGTATGTGAGAACCCAGACTGAAAAACACAGGGTAAACCTGCGGTTTTGCCTTATTAAAAACACAAGGTAACACTGAGGGTTGCAGGGTACTTTAGACCAAGCCTTAAATTGCATCCATATAAATTGCGTGAGATTTTGCAGCTTTCACGACTCCAAAAATGAGAAATTACGTAAACATGGTATTAAGACTTTGACCCCTTGCGATCCCTAATGACATTTGACCTCCACCAAAAACAAGAGAATTCTGCTTCATTTTCAACTCAAGCAGGCTACCACTATTAAAATCCACTTCTTAAAGTTCCCTGATTTTTCCAGGACCTTTTGAAAAATTTCTCATTTTTTCTAACTTTTAACAACTGCAAATTCAGAATTCAGTTTTTGCTGACATTCTACGACTTGCACGACCTGTACAAACCCCGTATACAATCCCACAGTCTTAAAAGACGAGTTTGAAGTTTACAGCATATCTGCGCATGTGTTAGTGACATTTCTGTTCTGGTCAACTTATAACAAAATATCTGAGCACTGGCCCAGCCGCACATAGCATACAGTTTTACATGTGTTACCTCCCACCATCAGCAAAGGTAAAAAGTGTTTGACCATTAAAATTTAACCTAAATTGCACAATAATGTTGAAGAAACTTTGCACTGGTCTATTAATATGTATGGTAACTATAAGGCAATAGTAAGGCCAAAGTCATCCATGCCTTATATGTTACACAGCTTTGACCAATTACTGATATCAGAAAGTTGCAGTTAATGGACATAATTTTTAACATATCCCCCAAAACAGCCAAATAGAATCCCAGTGTAAAACAATATCAACTTACAGAACAATTTTGCATAGATCTGCATGCTGACCATTATAGCTACTGTACATACAAAGCTGCTGTATGTACACTTATCCATGTAGGTCAGTGTTAATGCTTTGATCTATTTGATCTACTTCTTCTCCATGTATTGTACAAGGCGGGGATGCAGGGGGAGGGGGCACTCGCCCTCCCACTTTGGTCAAATCAGTTGGTCCATTCAGGACAAACATGGGCAAAATAAGATGAACTGTGCCACTGACCAATAGTCAGGTAAAAATCGCTCTTGCCTCTCCCCCTCCTCACAAAAATTACCCTTTTACGCCTATGCTTCTCCAGACCATGCATGTAAAACTTAATGCATACCTATGGCCCAAATAACTGTGAAATGCATTAAAAGGGATTTTGAAAATGATACAAGTCAAAAACATTGCTTTTACAAACTGAAAAAAGTTTTTGACTTAATCTCGTTTTGAAACATAAGCTTAATTTACAAATCCCTATTCGTAAATCAATGAGTTTCCATCCAACCTGAGTAAAAAAAATTAGAAAACAAAATTATATTACCACATGGTTAAACAACACGTTACACTGAAAGAAAAAGATACAATAAATTTATTGAAGAGCTACAACTTTAATTTGCCCTTAACACAAATGCCAAGATGCCAGGAAGTATTTGAACCCTTGATGACAACCTCTTCCCAATAGATGTGAGTGGATAATAAAATAAATGTAATATCCTTGTCACCGCTGCTAGGAAACAATTCCAGCAAAAACCAGAAGGAAAAAATGACCATTTTTTTTTTTTTTTTTTTTTTTTTGCCTGTCATGTTAATTGCAGATTTAGGCAGCTGTCAACAATGCTGTCTGTAATGTTCATACATGTAATTATTCACAACAATACCATCAACAGCTCTGCAGTGCAATATTCACAAGAATATTTTTTTCTGCAGACCACATAGTTAAAAGTTTGTCTGCCCATCTAATTTGCAAAAAAATTATGTTCTTGAAACCATGTTCATGGAATGGATGGGAGGGGGCATAGCACACCAGATGCCATTTCAAATTTGATATGGAATGTCCCATTCTATCTAGACTAAATAATAAGTACTGAACAACACTAAAGCAGAGTATAGATGAATCCAAACAGTCAAGTGATGGTCTGATAAAACCGGCCATAACTGGGGTCCATCAGCTTAATCTTCCCAATTCTTTACTGAAATGTATCGATGACTGAACACTAAGATATCTCTTGATTCCCTTAATTTCACTGATTATAAGGGTTTAGCATCACATGTAAACAATAAAATTTGGACCACTGAAGGCTGAAGGACCCCACTGATGGCCACCTTCACTAGCTGCTCAGACTTTTCTATAAAAGAAAACAAACCTTCAAAAATTGAAGATAGAGTCACACACCAAGCGAGATGGGTCATCCTTACATGTGTACTATTTTGTGTGACTTGATGTAATTTATGACCCTGGTTAGGTGACCTTTGACCTCACTGACAATTGAAGGTGTTTATTGTTGCACCTATGACCTAAATTTGGTTGCAAGGAAACTTCCCTTTCAACTAAAACCACTTTGATATGTCAGACTATTATAAACCCTTGGTGTCATAGACCTTTGTTTGACTAATGAAATATGCTACCTGGATACACTAATCCAAAAAGGGGTGACCTTGGATTTATCCAAAGTAGGTTATGACTTTTTATTCATGAATTTTGCTGTTTAGTGAAAAACATTTTCAATTCTCAAAAGCTACTCATGAAGTATGGCTATCTGAATATGCTAATCCAAGAGTGCTGACAGCACTTTCCCTTTAAAAATGTTTATTGTATAGTATCCATACAAATGCCAGTGTGTTCTACAACATGACTTAATTATGACCTTTGACCTTCTAATATGATCTTTGGTATATGTCACAAAACCATGGCGGTGTACATTTTGCATTTATGACCCAAATTTGGTTGTAAATAATTAGGGGTCCTTTCAAAACTCGCCGCAGCAGTGTGCTGCGGTAGAGCACGGCAGGTGTGCACTCATGCGTGTCTCCTTATCAGAGAAGAGACCAAGTGCTCGTTCACGAGCCCTTCCGAATATTCCACCACAGACTTCAGCTTGAACTTAATCCGATTTAGAGTAACAATGGGACAAGTTTACTAGTAGCAAAAACGATCAATAGAGCGTTGTGGCAATCACTTAGTATGTTAGAACTGGATTCGGCCTAAAGTAGCAGCAATTCACCGGTGACTAAAATAAAACTTAAAAATTTTAACTGCAGAAAAGTCCTACTCAAGCTTGACCGTTCCTGCTTCACGTAAACTTCCATGTTGAATGTTACCTAAACTAAGTTACACAATAAGAATAACAAATAAAACTTGCACCCTTGGGATGCAAAACCTGATGCCGTTTGCGCTTTGACAAGAAGAAATTCATCGGCTTGGCATGTAGTAATGTAATGTATCTATGCAGATGAGTGCTGCATACATGTTGTATGCAGTTTGCTACAGTGTGGTCTGAACGTGTATTCGTTGATTGCAGGTTGGTTCGAGCAGGTTCAAGGAATTTGTGGCTTCAGCCTTTAGTACAGTGACACTGTGAATATTCTACACACAGGCGCCACCCCTGCTGTATTTCTAGCTGGTTAAATTACATTTCGGACTGTCAGGCAATGTTTTAGAGGATTTTTATTGCAGCTGCTTTTTACTTGAACGAAACTGAAAATCATTTACATCGATCACGTTAATCCATATTTGAAAAGAAATTCATTAAAATACAAAAGGTGGAATACGATAATCGGCAATGGGCTCACCAATACAGATTCGAGATTAGCCATGTCTTGATTAATAGCACGCAGATCGGCCTGCTGTTTTGACCGACGGTGCTAGCATATATTAACTTACGAAGTGCGATCGTCGTAACACAAACTCAATGGGAAATTCGTTTCGGGGCCTGGGATTTTCACACACTAAATCGCATAGGCGATGGCGCGAGTTGTGATTGGCTGATAAGCATCAACCCAATTGAACCAATCACGATGCAGGGGCAATTTAAATTTAGCATTGGATCTTATCCACATGATGTCACTCAGCAAAACACGCATCCCTTTTTGGCGGTAAAACACGGATACTCACGTAAGTCTACTACGTGTGTGTGCGAAAAAGTTCACTGTACGAAATCACATGCTTCACTGTTTTCGTTTGCAATGACATCACATGACAACATTGCAAAAGACCTACCGTAAATAACGAAAGGGATGCAGAGAAGAGAATGCATGGCTTAATTTATGCCGGATAATGATCACCGAATTTTCTTTGTGTCTGGTTGCTATGTTCAAAACGTGCACAGATATATGTATTGTAAGCTTGGAGACTAAAAATACGATCAAACTGGACTGCTCGGTAGTCGGTACTACTGCTGTTGTTTGTGAAGAACAGTTTTAGACAGGTGGTCAAACCTTAAAATTGTGCAGTTTCGTGACCGCCAAAACAGGAAGGCTCAATCTTTGTAGGATTTACGTAAAAGGATTACACAGAACAACCAGTATCTTTTCACACTCTCAAATCTGGTACGTTAATTAACACCAATGATTTTAGAAACTTAATTTCTAATGCCGAACCATACTTTAGGCTCACCTATTTGCCTTCGTGGCAGACTATACGAAAGGTTCATTACGCAGTCACTACACGTAATGACGAGCGATGATTAAACTACAGACTAAGCACATTGACTGCGCTAAGTCGGGCATGAAGAGAACCTGCAGATACGACATGCTATAAGCCTTCAAGGCTACAAATGCCTTAACCAATAAAGTGGGCACTTTTCTGAGTTGTATTACAGAGTGAAAGTATTTGGAGGGTGAACATTGAGTGAAACGGCGGAAACACTATCGGTAGCATTGCACATAACACTGAGCGGTACATGTAACTCAATGAAGGCCTTCATCGCAGGTCCTTGTTAATGCTAATCACAGCGTTTATAACCCCTGAGAGTCAGCTATTACAGTGTAATGCATCCTATCCCCCCACCCCATCATGTGTGATTTTCATGGAAGCTTACAATCTCTAGCTGTATAATATTACTTGTTCACAAAATATTTTGCGAGGCCCGGCGATAGCAAATTGCTATTACCGATATGTTTTTAGTGCGAGAGTTTTGTCTCACTGTGGTTCTGTGTTACACCAAGGTACCGTTTCTTTTTTCCTTTTTTCCTGTATACTTATTATTTTCCCGCAACAGTACGCGGTATCAACCTGTAATATTCAAATAAACATAGCCAACATACGATACCGGTAAATAAATATTAAACAATAAAAATGAAGTGTAAATAATTACGTAGGTCGACCAACATAAATTTATTCGAGCGTTAGTTAATTAGTTTGTTCAGCGATACATATCAGCGGGGCTTAGTGTGGTATTTCCAGGGACGGCTCTAGAGACAAGACTTTTCTTTTGGGTGGGGGTGGGCTTAATCCGGATAAGGGAACTTAATGGGCATTTTAGGGACAAAGAGGGCCCCAGTTGCTATATTACAAAGATTTTTGTATCACTTCGTGATTAAGCGTTTGCAAAGTGTTTCATAGTTTCATAGGCATGCATCCCTCCCTGAACGGTGATCACGAAAATCTATTTTTAAGTTGAATTTGATCCAGTGGCCCACGGTCTCTTTGTACCGCCGAGAGTTGCAGCAAATCAGTTGAACACTACAAAAATACTGTATTTACGCGGCGCTTCTCCGCGAATGCGGGCAAATAATAATTGCAAATAATAATACAGGTGTGTAGGACAGCAGGAGAAAGTAACCAACGAATTACTTCTGTATCACCCCAGTGGTACGGGTGAAATTATATTTGTGCTTATCAATGGATGCCTTTTTGGCGGGAACCCTAAAGGACTGTATATCTACGAGAATTATAACGAAATTAACAGCAAGTTTCAAGCAAATTCGAACCACTTTTAAAGTTTGCAAATAATCTGTGGTATGATCGGTTGAATGGCAGAATTTTACCAATGCCGAAAACTTATACCGATCATGGAATTATCGGCCCGCCGCCGATTATGTAACAGATGATCGGTCGAACTGAAATATTTGATCAAGCAATAAGCTATTTCTCAAATATTTTGACATGATTCTAGTGTTCTCCACCAGCTAAATCTGAAGAGCTAAAGTAGCGCCCGCTCTTAAATTTATACCCTCCCGCACAAAAACATAGGCCGCCCGGGCAAAAATTCAATGCAACTTCAGGGTGTACAGCTACCTCGAGGATCTCGCAAATTTCGACAATGGAACCTCGTAAAAAAAATTTTCCATATGAATTGATATGGGTGAAAAATTAAATAAATCATTGACGATATTCTGACAATTCTTGACATTAGGAAAAATTAAAAACTCAAAGGGTCTAGCTCCCTAACACTGAGAAATTTAAGCCGAAATGGTATGGTTCGTTTGAGGAAGTGTGCTAGTACTTTCTGCATACGTTTGTGCTAGTCAACAGTACATTCCTTTCACATTGCAGCGTCGAGTAGGCCTAATGAAGGGGGTCAAGAAAAATCCACTAGGCCAAGAACATCAAAAATATTTACAAGGCATGTGTAAAAGAACCTCATACGACAATCTGCAATACTTTTGTGAGCTTTAGGTGCAAAGCTTATCTCTACGATGTAATTTTCTTCAGCATGTCTTGACACTTTTGCCATTGCCTATAAATGTGTAGCACATATATACATTGTAAACCTATCCTACACATACTGGTATATTTCTCTGTAATATCCTTACTGGGAAATTTAGCTGTGCGGCGGTGAATGATTTCTTTCTTACTGCTATTCTTAAGCTCCTACCAATAGTTTATTGTTCTAGAACATGATATAAAACATGCAGTAGCATCTTTTACTGGGGGGCCGGTATCTGCAGCAGGTGAAAACTTACAAAATTCTCCCATATATATTAGTGTTAGATGGTGCCATTGCAACATATTGTCATGACTTTACAGTCTTTAGGGGGTTGGTTCGGGGCTATGTCAATGTTCCCAAGGTTTGCCGTTACCGAGGTTCAGTGTTTCTGAATCTTGGGAAAATCGTAACTTTTGGGAACATTGAATCCTGGGAATAACGAACCTAGTAAACAACATCAAATCAGACAGAGGTATACGAAAATGGGGAACATCGAACCTTGGGAACATAACGAACATTTAACCCCGGGAACTTTGGGTAGACCCCAGCTGGTTCAAACTTCTGCACATATAGGCCTAATCTAACGCTCAACAAAGTCTCAAATTATTACTAAACCTTCCAGCTGGGAAGGACGAAGATATGAAATGAAAGAAGGAATTCAAAGGGCCTTATCCTTGAAAACAGAGTTAAAATTAACCCAACTATATTCCAACTTCCATGTTGTGCATCCTTCGGCTATACAGAAGACACAGCCTAGTACAGATAACAAGATGCGATAACAACACATCAGACCTTGGTCCCGGTCATACTGCATTCGAACCCCCCCACCCCCCGAAAAAGAAATGAAAATATTGTTAGAAAGGGGTAATCCACATTCCCACCAAATCCAATTCTTCCGTCGTTACAAATATTGCATGAGCAATACTGACATTTCTAATGCTCAGAGGCCTGTAGTATCACTCACAAGTGTGTCAAACATTTTCAACAACCCCAAAGTTTTTTTTTCTATTCCATGCGAGATAGGTTCGAGATGTATCGAAAAGGGTATGCTGAAACACGTTGATGTCCAGCAATAATACCTTGCTCCACGGCAGAAATGGCAGTATTCAATGCTATGTTCAGTATTTATTTGAAGAAACTCCTGCCTTTAAGCCAAAGCTAAAATCGCAGCCAGTATTATCTTGCTCCAAATTCTGTTTCTGTGCTTAGCAAGGCAAACAAGCTGAGACATGTTTTACATAGAGAAGAACATGATAGGCTCAAAGAAACTTGCAGCAGTACAGTGGCAGCACTTGTATACTCCTAGCCCTCGTCATAACATACCGGGGCACATTTAGATAGCTCTCGCGCCCATGCATCTAAGTCTCATGTTCGATAATTTCATACTAGCGCCTGGACATATTTCAAACTGAATATCTTTTTTCGGGGGTAATAAACTGAAGAGCGATGACAGTACAATACAAACTGAACAAGGACGTGAAACAAGTGAGTCAAAACGTGAAATTACAATGATTTATTCCCTTCGTGTAAAAAGGAAATACACCTGAACTTCAGCGGGCTTAATTGCATAGCAAAACCGGAATAAGTCTCTCTGAACACAATAGGCGTAAGTTGAGAGGACTTATTCATTGCATGATAAGCCGTTCTATTCAGTGCAGACGTTCTTTTGTGCAAGTGGACAAAAGCCCCTCAGTTGGCTGCTACTTAATTTTCGGGATACTTCGGAGCTTGCACAGTTGCGTCATTTAGAATATTCATGACATTGGCAGCAACTCGGTTGGCCTGTGCTCACCGCAGCAGTGAGTTTTGAAATGACCCCTTACCTAAATGGTACCTTAGGGCAGAGTCATTCATCTAACTGGAAGTTATGGCCAAATCACTTTATTTCCTTTTTCCCACCTGCCCATACTGGCCAGTTAGAAAAAATGACCCTCCCCTTAGATGGAGAAGGCAAAATGTGAACCAATAGTATGATACACACACATACATACAGAATAAAAAGGTCAGGGATCCATGAGGTCAGCTTTCTTAGTTTATGCATCTTCAACAAAAATGTATATTGTACATTTTCCCAAACATCATAATAAAGTCAAGTAGCATACCCCCTTTGACTGTTCATTGCATAAAAGAGCTGCTTTGCAAGTGCTCAACAGGTAGGGATCCTTCCACCGGGACCTGACAAATGTTTTGGATGAAACAAGTTGCCCAGTCAATGCAGTCAGATGCATGCTGAGTTGAAGGTACTGACATTGATCTTGTTCTGGACCAGTCACATTGCAGAATTTCCTTTTGCTAACAACCCTTGAACATTTTCTTTGACATAGGAGACAGAGCCAAAGCCAAACACTCCCAGACCTGCTTACAAATAAACGTCGGCTGTCTGGTTAACGAGTCTTGAACTTGATTGACGTGCTTAGTCAGGTTACAATCACGTATCCCTTCCCTTTTGTCTAAAGTCTCTGGGCTGGAGCATGTAGAGCTTTGGTTGGAGTTATTTTTAGGGATTATCTGACCGTTACAAAAAAGAATAACCAGAGCATGTCAATTGACGATACCCCTTGGAGGCTCAACTTACTGGGTTAAATTCTCAAGCCTCTGGCTAAACTCTAACAATTGCATTTTGTTTTGTGAACAAGCAATCAAAACTTAAGAGGCATGTAGAACTATAAAATTATTACAATATTTCTAATACATTTAAGGGTACAAAAATGCGAATTCTCAAACTTTTGTTTTTTTTGGCATAATTATGCTTATTGGGAAGCCCACCAAATCACTATACAGCATGCCTGATTTAAGAGTGAATAGGGCATGAGGAAAAAAATATTGATTCAATCAGAGAACTATTCTCTACATTCAAGACAAGCTGTGCTAACTTGAAAACCTATTGCAGTGTAGCCTACATAACATTCAGGGAAATGCTCACTGGCACTGTCAGTCAGAAAATCTAAAATCTCATAGGGTAACTAACATAGAGGATTCTTGTCAATTAGCCTGCAAAGCTGACGTAATTTGCTCGTGTAATACTGACCTTCCACACAAATGTGGCTGAACAGACTTTGAAAAATGTGATTTGCAGGGATTTACTGTACAGTGGGAAATACTTTATCTGTAATCAGCGATTTACACAGATCCCACCACATTAAATTTGCCTCCTGAAAATCCCCAACCGCTTGGCAAATTTTCTCCATGAAATATCTCCCACTGGAAAAATTCTGCTCCTGAAAATTATATTTTTTATGTTGGTGTCAAAAAATGTCCTGTAATATCTAATAGGAAAACATAGACATTACCTAAATTTTTGACATTGATAATCTGTCTTTTAAAAAAACATTAAATAGAAAGAACAAAGAGTTAAGGGTAAAAGCAGTCATCCCGAACTTGTTTTGAAGCAGCAACAAAATCTCACAATTTTCCTCTTACCACTCTTTACAGTAATTCACAGTATATTTTGCAATATTTTAGGACTTCAATAATATTGCATATCTAGGTTAAAGCAAGCAATAACTCTTGGTAAATTTCACATTTGAGGAGAAAAAATATATTCCCATGACTCTCAAGAGCCAACCATGAAACAGCACAGTCTACTACACTACCGTACTTCAAGTTGGAGGGACTATTAATACTCTTGCCGTTTAATATAGAATTCTCAGTGAACTGCCTGTCAGCAACAACATTTAATTGCACAAAAGATGACTTTTAATCAAGTTTTGGGGATTTGAATTAAAGAGTATTAAAGCTAAAATCAAGACAATTTTAAAGGGGTACAGGAGGTTTATGTACCCCAGAAAAGCATTCTGCTGTCCTTTGAGTATTTTTAAGTCATATTGTCCTTTAAACACATGTCACTATGCAACTGTGTCCCTATCCAACTGACCTCCTCCAGACCCACTTCTCCCCCTTTCACTACCTTTGTATGGTCTTGGGTCCCAATACAAAATCAAATCAAATGAGAAAATTTTTCTGAGCATGCAAATTTTGGTATCCTCACATGAAGTTGCAGTCTGTATCATAACAGAATTTATTCCAAGCTTACATTATCACTGCATAGCTAAAACTTGTGTGCAAATAGTGATTGTGGATAATAACCCAACTAAAAAGAAATTAAGTTATATTAACTGTTAAGTTTTGTACAGAATTTATCACAGCAAATACTATTCTTGTTTGAACTTAATCCATAGACCTTGTGCATTGACGACATATTAACGTCATCCTTTGAGCAGAACAATGGAAAATGTGGCCACAGGCATAAGAATTCACCCTGCATGTGTATCAGACTATGCGCATATTCAACTGTTTGACAAATCAGCTGTCTGCATTTGTCTGTGTTAATTTGTTTCCCCCCAAAGAAGGGTGTACTTTCTGCTCTGCGACATCATATGCATAAGGTCTATTGGCCTAAACTGGATAAACACATGATGCATATTTGTTAATGACATTCCTTATCCTTGCACTATTTCACATGTAAAGAAAAGTATGTGATATGCCAAGGACATAACCAATCCATTTTGTCACTAATTTAAATATTGATGGACAAAACAACAGAAAAATGCCTCACATTTTTTCTTGGAAAACCTGGTTTCAAGATCCTTCACTTACATATTAAATGTAGTAATTGTCCTAAATTTCCTTTCACAATTTTCATAATAACTATCTGTAGGTCATGGATGTAATTATGAAAATTGCAAGTGATCACAAATTGGTCATCGGGGATAGGGTTTGAAATAAATGAAGCTTTAAAGGTACTCAACAACAATTTGGCTGTTGAGAAAAAGTAAATATGAATATAAAAGATATCCAACCATAACATTTCCAGTAAACTTGATCTACAGCCTGTGTTGCTTCTCTGCTTTATGAGTTTCTGGGACCCTGTCATCTCCTTTCAATGTTGTGGGTCCAAGGTATGCTGGGTATATATAACACTGAACTGCATCCAAGAGGATTGGTTTGCTCCCGACTATCACCCATTCACCTATAAAATGAGCACACAAGACCGCTGTCACTCATTCCACAACTGGTGGGTTGTGGGCGCCACATTACCGACCATATCCATCTGTAGTTGCCTCCCTGTGGGCTTGGGGTGTAGAATATGCCAACAGTATTTCCGGCCTGTCGTAAAAGGTGACTAAAGGGATAAACTTGAACCGTTTTTTTCTAGATGACACTATAGAGGCCTACACATTTGTGCTGGTGTGTCATTAAATCTCATTTTACTACTACTACTACTACTACCTTTTAATGATGTGCCCTAATTACTGATTGTGACAAAATTATAGCCACCACTGAAAGGGTGAGCAGGGAGGGTACCTTGTTTTATTTAATTTTGCTGGGGAGTGTAGATGTCACTATATAACACATTTGTGTTGGTGTGTCATTAAACCTGCCCCTCTAACATCTAAACCACCTCTTTGCGACACTTGCAGTGCTTGTAACTTGTTACAAAGGTTTTGTACTGCTTTATATGCACAGAAATTTAAAAAGAAAAAATAAAAGCTTTTGACAGCGCTTGTTATGTGAATGACTCCTCAGCATTGAACATTGATGGTTGACCTAGGCAAGTACTAAACAGAATTCACTTTTGTTAAATTTATATAATTGACATGCGTAAGGTGCAGGTGTTTCTATATTAGTTACACGTGGCCCACGCAGATTTCTCTTAAGTAATTAACTGAATGCGGATATAATGGATGAAAAATGGAAAACTAAATGACCACTAGCAAATCAAAAGACTTAATACAAAGACACACAAAAAAATGCATTTACTGACAAAACAATTGCTGATATATAAGAATTATTGAGAACATGTTCTCATAAGTACTGATTCTTTGCCATACTTGTTTATACTGACACTTATGAGTTTAGTGTTTGTACTATAACTTATACTCACAGAGTTCAAAAGAGGAAACATTGTACTTGCTCTCAACAGTACCACATACTGAACCCTGGTAAAAAGACTTTGTACTTCTATCATACTCACAGAATTTGAAAATGAAACACTGAGTATTGCATACACATTGCAATCTAACTAAATTAACTTCTTAGAAGGGTGTAACCAAGACTGCATGGTCAAGTGGTTAGAGTATCAGAATTCACCCAAGATGTCTTGAGTTTGACTCTTAGTCAAGCCATACTGAAGACTTTAAAGGTAAAGAGCAGTCCCCCAAAACTTATTTTGAAGAAAAACTAAATAACACAATTTTCATCTTATTTCTCTTCAAAGTATCTTTCATTACATTTTAAGACTTTACTATTGCATATTCAAGGTAAACCAAGCAGTTATTTGTGGTAAATTTTACATTTGAAGAGAAAAAACATTGTCACGTGACTCCCAACAGTCAATCATGAAACTGGACAGTCTACTACACTTCTTCAATTTGGGATGACAGCTCCTGCCCTTTAAAATGAAATCTATTGCCATTCTGCTTGGCTGTTCAACATAAGCAATGGAATGACAAGCCAGTGAGGCACAATTGGAAAAAAGGACATAACTGGCCTCACTTAAACCAATTGGTTGGAAACTAAGCTGCTAAACCCCTTCTAATTAACTTAAATGGGTCCAGTACAGCTTCAATTACCTTATCCAATATGGTCATTTTTCTCTTATTATTGAGACTGTCACATTTTTGTTTGAGAATTACGATACTATGGAAGGATCATACTCTTATTAGGGGGACTAAGTCAAACTTAGGAGATGAACACAAGGTCCTGTCAAGCAAAGAACCTTCCCACAAAAAAGGATAAAAATACTCTCAATATATATTATCTGATAGAATCAGACTGGACAGGTACTTTAACTCAATCTGTAACAGCTCCCATATGTAGAAAAAGTTGGGAAGCTGGGTGGCTCCTTCACCAGAAATTAAGACATCTGGAGAGATTTATGTTGGCAATTGGAAATTAATCTCCCTTCTTTTGTACAAGAAAATATAGGGGGAATTGTGGGAAATTTTACTCCCTCACTGGGAAATGAAATATTTTTCCAGACCTTATAGCTCCATGATAAGACAAACCCTCTCTCTTTCCTTAATTTCTTTCCTATTTCAAAATCAAAGTGTGTCACCACACATCTTTACAATGCACTACATCCAAACCATATATTTATGCTGACTAAGTGAGAATTTCACTTCCTTATTAAAACCTGTTGTTACAATATCATTCATAATTAATCAATACAATACAAAGGAAAACACTGCATAGTATATCAGCGTTTAAGTTTTCTTTATCCATCATCAAGTCCTGGAAAAAAGTACTTTTCTCAATCACTGAAGGTCGAGGACTGCAAAATATAAATGGAAGCTGCAGTTCCCCCTTTGAATAAAGCCCAGGTCACACTATGTCCATATCGGATCGGATTACTACCCACTTTTTGGTTTCCCGAAAGGGAAATCCTTTAGACTCATGCAGACAACACTTTTGCAAAACATGTGTAGGATCGTGCATTTTAGTGTTGGCTCAAGCTATGATTTGTAAGCTCAACGATTGAAATTTTTTCTGTTTTGCATTGTTTTTGGCAGAATAGTACCAAGCCAAAGACTGTCTTCATTTTGGATCATCGGGGTTGTTTTTGCTAGGGTAGATCATTGTTAAGAGGGACAGCTGTGTGAATGGCATTGCTGGACACCAAAAAAATATTGCAATGTGTGGCTGTTTGTTCCTTTTTGAAAGAATACTGTGACTTTCATCGGGTATATTTATAAATTTTGATTGCATAATTGCATGAACATCAAATTTCGTCTCGAAAATATGTCCACATGGGGCCGTCAGAAATATGTGTACCTTCTGTAAAATGTAGCAATCTTTATAAAGCTTTGTTTCGCTAAGCGGTTGTACATTACTTGATAGCAGGGCATAGTCAAATATTGTCATGTCTTCACAAAGTGACTGACATTTATAAATCAGGACTTTGTCAACATTTTTGCTTAGAATTATAATTTGACTATTCGTTATCCATGGTAAATGGTACTTTGATGCTCTTGCTAAGAATTGTGAGGTATTTTTTAGTTCACGATACAGCTTTACTCCCTATTATGTAAGTGGAAGCCATTGTACCGTCTAAAAGGTCACACGTCGGGTCGGCTTTTCGACCGCAGTTACGTAATAGCATGCACAATGCATGCATTCGGGTCAGTTAGTGGTTGTGACCTTATATCAACAGAGAGCAAAGTAAAATATTGCCGTGTTTCTTGCATAGAGGCTAACATTTATTTGGATGTGTACATCAATACTTCCACAAAAATTTTGTTTTTTAATTACTTTTAAAGCTTTGTCTCTTCTATTTGGAAACTTCAGCGATACCTTTGGTACAAATTGTTACGAACTTTTTGGCCAAGATACACTCTTTACTCCCTATGATTATTTAGAAGACACTGTACCTCCTAATAGGTCATTTATCCGGTCGACCTTTCTATTCATCGCAGTGACAACACAGGCGTGACTTGCATTGAATCATTTCGTCGCGTCACTTAAACTGGATCGTAGTGTACGGGTTACTGAGTCTCACTCACTATTTTCACAGTCTAAAGTTAGACCCGAAGAAAAACTTTGCAATTAGGCTACTTTGTTAAATAAGCTGTTTGTTGTTTGAATCTCTGTGTCAATGTCAAGGGAAAACACAGGTTTTCATGCAAAGACCTGTGATAACCCCTGGAAAAAAACATGTGAAAACCTGCAAATTTGGAACTAATTGCCTCACATTTTTTTTTGTAGGGGTTCCATTGATATTAGTTACTATGAAAATCATACCATTGTATTTTCTTAATTTCTCAATTTAATGTATTTCCGAAGTATTACCAAAAGATCACATTTCAGGTTCAATAACTCTGAAGATAACAACTTCAACCAGCCCAAATATTACAGATTAATTAACTGTTCATTTGTTTCCTTTAAACACCTCAAGGCCAAGTTCAGCCCAACTCACAAAAACTGATTACAAATAGTGAGCCATCAAAGCTCATCTATACCTTAAATTCATTCAGTAGTTATGACCGCAAACTTCGCTCTTGGCTTGTAATTTATCACGTATATCTCTTCTCCCCTCCCCTGAACACATCCCTTGGAGGTTATTTTGGACTACCCGCATCTGAAGCAATATTTCTCCCTTCTTTCGGGAACTTTTCATACTTAGGTTTTGATTGTGAGGTTTAGTTAAGATCTCCATCATCCACTGTCAGAAAAAACCAAAAATTTGCCATCTTTTGCAAATATATGAATGTAAACTATTTATTTCATGATATCACATTGACAAATAGCTTTTATTGTATCCGATAAAAGCTGTCTGTGGGCGTGACGTCACAGAATAATTAGTATAACTTAGCCTGTGATACAAATCATATATCTACACAGGTTGGCAAGTTTTTGTGATCTTTTTGACCAAAGATGGTGAAGGTTTTACGTAAAACCCACAAAAATTGGAGCAAAATCCGATCCGATATCACTGTAGTGTGACCTGGGATTTAGTGTACATCATGGGCGGAAAAAGTTGGGAAGTTGGGAGGCTCCTTCCCAGGATATCTGGGGACCTGGAGGGCAATTTTCCCTTTCCATACCTTAAAATTTGGGAGAATTGTGGGAGATTGAAATTTCAGGAAAATAAACATTTTTCCACCACTGGTGTACATACCCCTGAATCCTTTTTCATAAATGGTTCTGCTGAATCATGAGATGGCATTTTTGTACAAAAAATTTAAAAAAAGTTTAATCCAACATACAAAATGGCTGTTTTTTATGCATTTAGTATAGAATACCATATGTTCCCTAATAAACGCCCCTGGGGCATTACATTTTTGAAAAGGGTGGTGTTTATTTGAGGGTATATTTTAATAAAAAATTAACTTACTGCTAGAACCTACACCAAATTGTGATGATTGTTAATTGTTCGTTTCTAAAACTTTGACGTGTTGTGCATGGATCTACATGTGAAAAGGTAAACTGTTTTTGACATTGGGCTACTACTGTAATGTTAACCTTAACTTTAATTTGTGGTTTGGGCCTGTAGCGCAAGGAGGCCTCGGCCTATCCAGTTGTTAAAAATTTTGAGGAGGGCCTTTATTGGGGGGGGGGGTGCTAATTATGGAATATATGGAATTTTAACACATAATGCAAGACCACTTGTTTGCTAGGATTAAAAAGCAAATAAGGGAACACATGTACCATGTAGGTGATGTTTTTCATGTTTCAATATTAATTTAGGGCAAATCAACAACTGTGACATTGACTAGCAGGTTTTGTGGG
Organism: Holothuria scabra; assembly: GCA_037179385.1. Taxonomy (NCBI): domain Eukaryota; kingdom Metazoa; phylum Echinodermata; class Holothuroidea; order Aspidochirotida; family Holothuriidae; genus Holothuria; species Holothuria scabra. The sequence goes on along the minus strand of CM074190.1, from coordinate 26,443,752 downwards.
GCATTTCCCACAGAAACCACAGTTCTTTTGTCTATTCCATGAGCTATTCACACAGTTGTACAATATACTCTTTACACTTTCTTATGTGGAAATGTTCAAGTATACTACTGGCTTTTTGGCAAACATTGACCGAATGTCATATAACTCTTTGTTAGAAGTTTCTTGAAAATTTTGGTTTCTATTGCTATAGAAAAATTTTGAGTAGGCTTCAGCAACTGTAATTCTTTTGTGTGAAATACATGCCACCCTATTAGTCACAACCTCGATGGAATCTAGAGTTGCAATCATTTAAACCTGTGAAATCACAAAACAATTCATTAACTTCAGAATGTAATTTTGGTGCATTAATATTGAAGAAAAAAACAACAGTTCCAATTCCAAAGAGTATGAGGTCATACACCACCGTCAATTGGTTGCCCTTTCAAAGAAGAGTCTGATTACCAGTCGAATCCTTTTTGTCATAGTTATATAAGCGTGTGTAAGGCTGAGGGAAGGGCTAAGAATAAATTTTCCAAATTGTCCCTAACATTGCATCCCTCCAATGAACAAACAATCATTAGTTTTCCCTCCAAAAGTCCCTCCCCCCCCCACAATCTACCTGGTATGGCTTCACTTTGTGCCATTTTCCTCAACTCAACTTTTTGTCAGGACCCCAAAATCAACAATTTGGGGGGAGATTCCTCTGCCCCAGAACCATACTCACGTGTTGCCATAGTCACCACATACATGACTTAAGCAATTCACAACATGTCTTTTCTGACACTGTGAAAGAGTCATATTGTAGGTGATGTTCTTAACATACACTTCTACACGAATTTTAAGGTATGAATTGCTTAAACATGGATTGTCTAATGATATTCCCCATACTTAACAGGAAACTGCTTTAAACCTGGCAATTATTTCACTAACCACTAAACATGTGAACTGAATATTTTCAACAAATCAAAAAGTAATCTTTGTACTTTCCAGCTGTATGACTCATGTGACCAGACAATTTCCTCTTAGTAGACTATGAACATACACAACAATTGTCAATTTATCATCACCTTTGAAATCTTCAGAAATGCTGAAAAGGAAATGTTCTGATGCTTTCTGTTAATGCTGTGCGACTGCGGGATCAACTTTTACTCTGTGAAGTAGACAGTCTCTGTTGAAGAATGTATGCATGCAATTTGAAACTTGAACCATGGCACCAGGCAGAGTGATTTATCTGACTACAGATGAAAATGTCATTATGCTATGTCCACTGGGAAGGGGGAAGGGTGATAACGGGCAGACAGGGGAATCCTGTTAGACTGGGGGTTTATTAAATCAAAAGGTCACCAGAGCAAAAATCTGCACTTAACCTCAAAGCTTTGGGGTAAGGGGTACTGTTGGGACTTGGGTTAAGGAGTATTTTGCCAACATTTTTATCTTGGAAAATAGAATGTGTAACAGATGATTGATTTGCGCAGTGACGGCACAAGCACTGTTCTAAGTAGTCCAGGGGGCAAACTCTCCTTTTTTCCCCTCTAA